>OY728132.1:919329429-920579429 GCA_963277665.1 Viscum album
TTCAAGCAAGTACCAGGATGTTTCTTCCCGCATTTACCACAAGATGGATATTGAACCTTTCCCTTCTTCCCCTTATTTCCATTCCCAGATTGATCAGAAGGTCTCTTCTTCTCTTGCTTTGCTTTAAAGTCATAAGACTTAGAGAATTCCTTTTCGGTCTTGATAGCACATGAGACAATGTCTTCGTACGATGAAAAGGATTGTGAGACTAACGCTCGACGGAGAAATGGTTTTAACCCATCAAAGAAACGATCAATCTTACTTCTTGGGTTGCGAATATAATCTCCAGCATACCTCGCTAACCTTGTAAAGTTAGCCTCATACTTTGTGACATTCTCATCCTCCTTCTGTCTCAGACTCAGAAATTGCCTTTCCATATCTGCTCGATGGTCGCGAGGGAAGTATTTTTCTAAAAACAGATCTTTGAACTCCCTCCATTCCATATTTGATACTTCATCATCTTCCTTCATGTTCTGAATCAATGACCACCATTGATCAGCATCTCCAGTGAGGCGGTAAACTGCCATGATAACTTTTTCCCTTTCACTGCTCCCCAAAGCCTGAAATATTTTCTCTAGGGAAAATATCCATTGCTCAGCTACTAAGGGATTTGTACTCCCATTGAATGTTGGTGGTTGTTGCCTCATGAATCGATCTAACATTGATCCTCCACGCTGCGGATCAGGGTTCTCCATACAGGTAAGGTTATTATTCATAACCTGAGTAAGTTGTCCCAGTATGGTGATTAGCTGATCGGCACCAGTTGCATCACCAGCCCCACTATAATTATCTTGAGCAGGAGGGAAATCCCTACATGGAGTGCGTGCATTGATACAGTTTCCATTTCTTCCACTAGGCGCCATTTCTAAACAATGGCATAAACTAGATCAGTTTATGAATTAAAATACATAATCCCATACTTATAAAACACATAACATAAATTGAACTATTTATGGATATAATCCATAATCATAAAAATGTATTCATTGAGGAAGTATATACTCATAAACCCTTCATAATGATTTGTAAAGAAAATGAGAGTTATCCTAAGCATATCCCCCGGGAGTGTCGTAACCAAGAGTGCAGCAAGGCCCATTGTCGTGCACCAGTTCCCGTTCGAGTCTAGCTCAAAGCGGTGTTTTCGGGTTTTACCCCTAGGTACATCTGTTCCAGAGCCGCCTCTACCTGCTCGTATCCAGATAGGGATGTATTGCTCGGAAAACTCACAAAATCTCTACAATACCAAAATTCTAGGAAGTTCTTCTATACTAATCCTCAAAGTTCATCTTAGGTCTACGTGCTCTAATCAGAGTTTATCTAAATCAAGCTTCCAAGGTTTGTACTAAACTTCCTCTGATACCAACTGTAACGCCCCGACCCTAGTTGCCTAGAGTCGGTGCATTATTACATAACATTGGCATGATCATAAGAACGATCAAATCTCGAATGACCGATTGGTTTAGTAGCCTTGGAAAATGCCAGATATATTCATAAGTTTTACATTACATTATAAAATGAAAACTACTACAACAACATAATGTCTCAATAGACCACACTATTATCCCCTCATAAAATCCCTACAGGTCATTCATAATTTACTTCTTCACTTCCTGGGAAAAATAAAACATAGAAAAGGGGTGAGCTCAAATGCCCAGTAAGGATAACAATATAGCGGAAACTTTCATAAATAAGAATAAACATTTAAGGCAATGTATAACTAAAACAAAAGCCTTTTAAATATGAACTTTCAACATGGTATGGCATAAATAAAATGAAATAATGCCATTTACTTATTCACATGGATATTCTACTAATCGAATAATCACATGCAAAAATCAATAACCACTTTCATAATGTTGGAATGCATAATGCGAGACTATCATAACCACATAGCCAACGCCTCGTGCCAAGACTACAAATAAGATTTTGTCAAGGCCTTGTGCCAAGACACTAGTTTGTCTCATGAGACCTACCGATGCATCGAGGAGCTATAACGGGCTCCATCCGTCACTTATTAAGTCCAATGCATTCCCATATGAAAATGTTTAAACATAACATAAACATTCGTATTAAAACTAGCATACGAAATGTCAATAATTTCACCATAAACTATGAATGGTATAAAAATAGCACATCCACAGTCAAACATATCACAAAACCTTCAATACAATATAGAAGTTTTGTATCATAATAAATCAACTTCGAATAATCTTAAAATCCATCAAAGGATGTTGACATAGATGAAATCAAAATTCTTTTTAAAGAAGTATCTCCTTTTATTTTGAAATCATTTAAGATCCATATAAAATAAAACATTTTCTTTGAAAATATTCTTATAAGCTTGTATGTAAAGCTTCGACGATTTTATAACGGCGGAAAATAACTGCACCCGGCCGTATAAGTTAAAAAAAACATTCTTACCTCAATTCTGTCGAAAAGGTTAAAAAGGACCTTGTTTTGAAAACGACGGAAAGATTCCTTTATAAACCTCTTATAAAAAGTCAAACAAGGGTATAAATGACTTTAACCCATATTCTTGTAAATAGTAAAAATGTTTTGAAATACATTTTGAAGAAACATGGATGTGGATGATAACGAGATCCCAGTAGATTATTACGTATAAACAACCTCGGATAAAGAAGAGATTGTGAAATAACCCTTACCTTGTACTTTTCCTTTGTTGGGGTAGGTTAACCTACTGTATAATGGTGAAATAATTGTTATTAAATTATACAAGAATCATATACATTAATATGATATCATATATGATCTTTTAACAATGCTTTATTAATAATATCTTAGTATTATCGTCGTTTCGGGTGATAATCGATTCGTTCTTCTTAAATGTTTGGTTACGTAAGACATGTTTGTAATGGATAGATTATATCTTATTCATAATCAGAATGATATTAACATTATTTTTAACCCTAAAATGATAATAATACTTGAATGGATATGATGGATAATGAATCTTATCGCGTTCGTGGAGACGGTAGTCCGTACGTACGCACGAGCGACAATATCATTCTTTTGATATTAAAATAATATATAAATGAATGGTATATCATATATACAGAATCATTAACATGTTATATTTATTATTTACATGATTTACACATCATTATTATACCCATCCAAATAATATTATATTGAATAACAATTACACCACGACGTGGAGACGTTAAGCCGTACGTACGCACGTATGGTGACATGTTATTCAAAGGGTGGATAGAATACTGAATATGGTTGTACCATACTTATAATAACATCACAGTATATGTGAGATACTGGAGTTATTATTTTATAATGGTAAGAACAAAGGAAGAAGAAGTGGAAGAAGAAATGAACTTAGAAAAGGGTGGTGAAATCATTACCTCTTCTTCGGGTTCTTCCTTTTGATTTGATCAAAAGGGATCCTTAGGTTGGCTTTATGATCAAACTAAGGCCTCTAGGTTGTAGTGAGGGATGTTGGGAGATTATTTGGGCAGAGTTTGGTCGAACCAAAAGGCTTTGAAGGTGTGAAGAAATGAGAAGGAGGAGTTCCCTTTTATAAGAGGGGTGAGGGGCACCTTTGGAAAAGCTAGAAATATTAATTTATAATAAATTCATATTCAGTTTCCAAAGGCTCCAAAGTTGACTATTAAAAGGATGAGGTAGTGATAGGTCGAAAACAACTCATCCAATAGAATTTAGACAGGTTTGGGTACTTATATTAACCTTATCTTTAAGTATTAACTCTAAGTTAATTAGTTTCACTTTTACAATGTCTCTTTGTATTTTTATATAATATGGTTAATAAACTTACAATATACATCCAAGAGACCACCAAGTGGTCCATTAATGATTAACCTATCATAATATAAGTCTCTTGGCCGAACCTTAGATTTTTAGGAATTTAATATCAATTAATAATATAATATTTGTTTTAAGAACTATTTTATGTCAATTTTGACACTATTCAATAGTTGATTTTTGTGAAACTCATAACAGATTGATTACTTAAAACAAAGTCAATTAAATGAATCCTAATATATCATATTATCCTAGAAAATTAGTTTAATTCATTAAAAGTTTCATATTATATTTATTTGGGTATTTATAATATCAATTATTTTAATTTTTCATTATTATAGTAATTACTGCATCATCATTGTGTCATAAATAAAATAAATTATTTAATGTCTAAAAATTATAAATAAAATATAATTATGTAGGAAATCTTTTTATCCTTCTAATTAATATTTATAATCTAAAATCCAACTTATATAACCCTATGTAACAATTGTTTTGCTAAAAGATATATGCTTGTGTCATTTTTGTATTCATTTTGACTTAATTAAAATAATGTGTCATTATCACTTACAAGTGGATCCATGGGGTCCCAAAATAGACCCAAAGATTCCCATGGTCGACCATGTATCAAAAAAAAGGGTTAAGACATGTTTTAGGGTAATTTAGTATTATTATAATATTATTTTTTAACCCTTATTTACCGGATTTACCCTTAACCATGGTAAATAAAATATTTACCGCAGTAATTATTCAAAATGTCTAAAAATAAAAGTTACCTATTTACACGATTTGAACATCCTGATTCCAAATATGGAATCCATTTTTCTAAATTAAAAACACAGAAGTGGCAGAAATTAATTTAAAATTAATTCCCGCTGTCAAAACAAAAAGCGTGTTTTGAAGAGATCATAACTATCAAAAGATTGACACTTGTTTATGTTCGGTTTAATTGTAAAATTATGTCCAATGACCAACATTATATTAAATGGTAAAAATATATTCTAAATATACTTTAAAACCACTCAAATTCTTAATTTATCACTATGAATTATTTTGATTAAAAAAGTTGTTTTTAATTAAAATTTAGTAATTTTCACTATTCATCAAAATATAAAAGTTATCCGAAAAGTACCAAAATTTCACCCTAGGATAATTTCGATATTCCGAATCCAAAAATGAAGTCCATTTTGAAATATAAAATATATATGATTTCAAAAAGTATGTATAACTATTCACAACGGCTAGTTTAATTAGTTGTGGTGTGTGTTAGAACTCGAGGTTGCGTACAACACACGATATCGCATTATTCGAAGGAAAACGTACCATAGAAGCTTGGGGTGTTACACTACAATTCACAAACTCAATCAAATATTAAAAAATGAAAAAAAACGAAGTACAATGAATAATAACCACTTTTTAATTTTTCATTAAATTATTTTTTTCCGATGATTATTTTATTATTTATTTATTAACAATTATTTTTTAATTTCATGTTTTTTATAGGAATGATTTTTCATTTTACATTTTTTTCTATTTTTAAACAATGGATCATAATGGATGCAATTCCCGAACCTTTTCCAATGACCATTGAAAACATAATCTCATATTATCCTCAATTATGTACATCTATTACCACTGAGGAATGAAAATCCCCAGGATTGAATCATTGATTGTCATTAAAAACCCCTGCGAATAAGTCTATGAAAGATATATGTGTCATTTAATCATGATCACGCATAATAAGGACATTAATTGATTATATGGGTTAATATTCAATTTTAATATAAATGTGGGTCACATGTATAGTGGTTATAATATTTAAAATTCATCAATCATATTAAATTAATCTTTGAATCATCATAGTGTTAATAATATTCAATTTAATTTCTATTTTGTTAAATTGCCCCAATTATATCTCATTAAAGCTTATTATAATTTATATTAAAAATTGTGTTATAATTCACATATGAATGAGATAAATATATTTATATTAATTCACGCTTTCAACAAAAAATAAACAAAAACTATAAAAAACTAATTTCATAAAAACAATGTTTTAATAATGTGAATGTATATTTCATATACCTTAATAAACATGAACACCTAAACATGCATCATCAAATTTAAACCTATAATCATATATCCAATGAATCACCCACCCCCACCTATATTACTAATTCTTACACTTAAAAAATTATATATAAAACACAAGACCGCTGGATTCATAAGTAGTTTCATGTATCATATCTCAAAAAAATCATGGTTTTTGAGACGCCATAGGCCAATACACTCACACTCAGTTTTAAATATGCATGCTTTATACACTATATTTGATACCATGTGATATGAACCAATCAAAGATTTCATATATTTCAAATTAATTAAACATTAAACATCATAATAATCCCAAACTCCAATATTTAATATATTAATTTATTTATAGATAAGTTACAGAAATGAAATAAAATTCAATACTTGGAAAATTCTCTCACTAATTTCCCCATAAATTATGTGTTAAATAACTATCATAGTTAATAAAAATATTTATACCTTATAGAGTATATAAAAAATCAAATGGGTGAGATAAAATTCTTAGTTAATGAAAAATATTCCAAATTTCATATAGAGATGAATCATAATTATGAGAAATATTGATAAGGGGGGAAATATCTAATCACAATAAATTGAATCAAAATGATTTATTCATATAAAAATGTACATGAAATCTCAAAAAATGAAAAAATAATAATGGATTAATGGTGAATCATAATAAGATATATTATCACATTAAATGACCAATAAATCATATAATACTAAAATTTTGAATAAGGATATTTATATGTAATGATAACATTGTGGATATTTCCAAATGAAAATATATACCTTTATAACACTATTAGATTTAGGCTAACAAATAATGTTTTTTGATAGTATCGGGATCACAAATATTCCCCCTTGGTATTTGGTTTTCATCCAGTCTACCAATGGGCTTTGGATAACCTTCCACATAAGCAAGAGAATGAGAAAAAACACATATACACATTTTCTATGGATCAACTATCTTTTACCATTTCATTGTTGAGATATATAGTACTCCACCCATATCATAATGATATATCATATTAATGAGTTACACATAAAACCAATTATATTTCATATCATTAATACCCCATTGACAATGGTGGTTTTATAACATTTACAAATGGTGTGTCATCTCAACAGTTAGATTGGTTGAACAAAATATTATGTTACCCAAATAGAGTATTTAAAATGTTAATTTAGGGGTTATTAAGGAGTAACTAGTTCATAGGGGTTATATTTTCTAGTTTATTTTTTTTAAAATAGTTTAATAATTATTAAATAAAATTTTATAAAACATTTTATCACTATATTAATGAAAAGGTGATGTTTCACCTTTATAAGATAGTTTTAAAGAATGTAACATTAAATAATTTTTTAAAATAAAATATTAAGGAAATAATTATAATAGATCCTTGAATAATACATAAATGTTTCCCATAGTAAAAGTGGAGATAATTTTAAAATATTCATTCCTAAATTAAAAAAAAATTATTATTAAAAATTAATTTTATTGAAATCCATATCATTTAACAGTAAATTAAGATTAATTTATAAATGTTATAAAGAATTTATTTAAGATCTCCATAACTAAAACATATTTTATTTCAATCTAATAAATGAGAATACTAGTCAAAAGATAGAACATGAATATAAAAGAGAGAGAGTTTACATTAAGGAATGAAATTATTGGTAACAACATTATACTTTTATGATAAATTAATTCAGAAATTCTGAGTCATTTAATTAAATATTTTTATTTTTATATAATGATAGTTATGGATTAATATAATAAAACATAATGGTGTAAAAATAAAATCATAGAAGAAGGAAGTTCACGAATATTTTTATAACTCAACGAAAGGCCAGTTATTTCAAAAATAAATACCATACAACATTAATATCTCTTGAATTCATTGTCTATTAATGGTATAAATTGACATATAGTTATAAACATCATGAGTTTAATTATATTACTTCTAAAAATTTATATAGAAGTATATTAACCAAAAAATTAAGATAAGAGGAGAATATGGATATGTCTTAAAGAAATAAAATATAGACATGAAAACCATACCCTAACTTTAACATCCCAAAAAACATAATTTATATACCATAGAAAAAAAACTACAATAATATAACATATAATTACCTTATTAATTTATCTTAATATTCCCATTACTAAATTATATACATTACCTATACTTTTATGGGTTATACATCGTTTATTTTCATAGTCTAACGTTAGTAACCATTATTTTGTAATGCATACATTATATTATAAATTACAATTACCATATATTGGAATAAATCTAGTTATTTTAATATTATACATGATACTAGAATACTATATTTATAATATATATATATTAATAATAATTTAATTCCATGATAATTTTATTCAGGATTTATACTAAAATATTAATATATATCATTAAATCATAAATATTTTCCAATAAGTAATTTCATTTTAATAGATAATTTATTAAACACATAAAAAAGGTTGTTTATTAGTAATAAAAAACTTCTCTATATAGAGGTAGTAGAGAACAATTAAACAGTGGTGACCTTTTCGTATACCATATAATATAAAGTAGGTAAGAACATATTAATATTTTTCTAATTTTAATCATTTTATTAATTTTAATTTTATTTATTAAATTTTCCATTTGAACATACAATATTATGTGATTATTAAAAATAATAAATATCATTCATGGAGACGATAGTCCACAGGTAATACAAACGCTATATTTTTAACTTTATGGAAAAGAGAAATGTTGGTAGTGGTTATTCCATCAATATAAAAACATTAAACTATTATTATAATAATAATATAATCTTATTTTAATGGATAAAATAAATTTATCATGTGTTAGAATTAGATGTATTTGAATAATGATTATTGAATTGATAATACATATGTATAGGAATATGATTTCTTGATGGACTTCTTCTTGATTTGGAAGAAATATTAGAAATCTATAATGAACAAAATATCAAGAATAAATAATTTTTATTTTTTTTATTTAAATGGATGTATATTAGAGGGTATTAGACTAATTTATTATGTATCAATTATGGTGTGGTCTGAGAGCCATTTTATAAGTGACAGAGATCACATTTTTGTAAATATAATTTCATAATATAAAAATAATAATAACTTCAACATGGAATATTGAGCCATATTAGAAATTTATCATGGGTAGGATATGGTATGGTTGATAAATCCATAATGTACTCGTATGGAAACATGATTCAAACACTTTTTTCTGTTATTTACCATTAGATATGACATATTTATCATTTTGAATTTTGTATTCATAACTAATTATTACCTTAGTAATATATTTTTTATGTCTAAGATCAAAAAAATAAAAAATATTATGAACCTTATTATTCAAAAAATGATATTATTTTGTGGTTAAAATATAATAACTTGAAAAAAATTTATTCTAATATAATAAATTTAGAATTATATAAAAAATGATTTTTGAAAAATATTATACAATTATCAAAATTTTGGACTTGTTTTTTTAATTCCTAAGAATATATTTGAATTAATATTTTAAAATTATAAATATATTATTGTTAAGAGATTTATTTACAATATTTTCATTCAAACATATATCAAGATAAATTCTAATAATGTTATGATATTTGTGAATTCGTTATTTTTCACTATTCCACTAAAAATAATCTATTTCAATAAAAAATCACTCTAGTATAGTTTTAATATGATGAATCAAAAAATGGAACCCATTTTATCAAAAAAAATTTGTTAGGTTTTAAACATTTTACTAAAGAAAACATTATTTGTTTTCAAAATAAATATATTTTCTAGAATGAAGATCTATAAAAATCATAATGTTGTCTATTTTTACTTTATATAAATAAATAATATTAAAGGTGGGTTTCAATATTTTTTTCACAATGGGGATTCTATAATAATCATTTTTAATGTAATTAATTTATTTTATTATGATGATAAATGGGAATATAATATTCATAAAATAATATATTATAAATGAATTTATTCATCATTATCTAGGATTGATTAAATTATGTAAAAAGTATTAATTATATTACTTCAATATAGTTCAAATTAAAAAATAAGTATTATTTTTTAAATTTGGATGTAATTTATGTCATATATATTACAGGTAATATAAAATTTAAAAAATCTTTAGTTACATGTATATATAACTCAAATATTTACATAGATAAGCCATCATGAACCCTATTGAAACCTTAATGATAAGATAAGATAATGTTCCAATTTTGGGGTATTTTTCAGATAGAATAGATCTTTTTCTATTTTTCCAAATCCAAAAGATATCCCACAAATTACAACCCTAAACCTCCAATTTTATGATTTTTTCTTGGAATTGGTCATGGAATACCCATTATAGAGTTACATGAATTCAAATATAAGAAAAACATTATAATAGGGAATACTTATAAAAACTGATTTCATTTCATTCCTTTTTATACATATTTTTTATGATTTTTTTTTATTAAAATATGTCTACAGATATAATAACAATACTATTATGGTTATATTAATTTACTTTGTTTTATTTCATAATTTCATTCAATGATTTTATCTATATGTGAACCAATATATTCGATATAGTATTAATTTAAAATAGAAATTGATTCTAAGAATTATGGGTTATACATCCTTACCACATTAAATAAATAGAATCCTTACAATTTTTATTATCAACGAATAATGAAAATATTTATGTGTGTCTGATATATATCTACAACTCATTAAGTAAAATCTATATAGATTTCAACCTTAAAAACCTTTGAAAAATATCACTTTTCTCTCAATATGCTCATCCAATTTTTATGTCTCAATAAATTTTCTCTAATCATTCCTCATGATTGGTATAATGAATCATAAAATAGATGTTCTTTTTATAGATAGATCTATAAAATAATTTCTATATTAGATGATAATTGGGATTTTAAAATGAAATTTTTTAATTTCATATTTTAGGAATTAATATACTGTCTATACGGATAAATATTGAATTACCAAAATATAAGAAAAGCATTGAATATATTATCTATCATGATTTACCAAAAATGTAATTCTAGAAACTCTCAATGTGTGTTTCAAAAATTAAACACATATTTGGTTACTCATACCATAGAGTATCAAATCATATGTGTTTAGATTTTATGATCATAGATAACATCATAGATATAATAGAGCTCATACAACTAGAATCCAATATTACATCATCATATCTTGAATACTGCATAATAGTACCTTAATTATCTTCATTAATATCAATGGAATTAATTTCATAAGTTCTTTCTTATTCACATCATCTGGGAGGTTGTGTATGTTAATTACCCTTAATCTCCAATCGTATGGGTATTCAGTTGTATAGCTCTCAAAATATAGTAATTTAAAGAATTGATGTGTTGGTGGATAATTAGTTGGGCCCATTACATCTACTATTGTATTTTTTTGAAATCTTTTTCTCTCTTCAACAATTATGAGCTTTATTTATAATCTTTCCATTTATAAAAAAATTATTTTTCCATTGAGACATTCACTTCTAGAACTATTACCATTTTTTTTACATGTTTAATGATTAATAAATTTTCATCTATATTAATGTTCAATGAAACACTGTCCTTTAATAATATGTAAAGCTAGATAGTTTGTTATGGTTTAGATTATTTATCATAACTCTCAATATCTAGTTGAACATTCAAAAAATAATTTCCATAAATTTTTCTATCCTATTTAATATCAAATTATTTTAATCGCGATATTTTACATTGTATCACTTTAAATAATTATTCACTCTTTCTCCGACCATTATATAAATAATAGAAACATTTGGTATGATAGTATTTTAATTTGATTTGTATAAATGAACACTATAAAAATAGGATAACTCGAAAATGTCATGCATACCAAAACATATGAATCTATATATTTCAATTTGGGTTATCCATAATCTGATTATTATTAAGATCTATAATTTAACTAGTTATATATTACATCGTTAACATACATTTTTATCCTTCATAATCATCTGTAAAGGGAATTTGAATAGATCGTTTTATATCTATAAATATTGTTGAGCCAGGAGTGGGGTTAATAGAACACATTTTACACAATGTTAAGGCCAATTTAATAATCATCTAACCAATGCTAGGGTTTCTTCATCTGTGATTAACTCTTACAGTGAAAAGAATCACTTATTTTCATCTAATAAATGATTGTTTATCTACGAAGTCTCAAACTATATACTTTACAAAAAAATGTATTTTTTAGACATATCCTTAAGGATTTCATTAATAATTCTATATATAATCCTAAAAAATGAAAAAATGTTTTAAAAAATTAGCAATGCATTGATACCAAGTGAGATTCCTAACAACCACACTCCTAATTCCAATTATAAAAAATCAATCATTAAACACCAAGTTATATTACATGATAAATAACTAAAGATAAACATCTAATACATTTCAAATTTATTAAATTTTCTTCTCAAAATAAGAAATGAACTCCAATAATCCATGATTTAGTGTCTATGTAGACTAACTATATAAACAACATATTTTATAATACATTTGAAAATTACTTTATTAATTCTTAAAAATGTAACCCCTTATAGAAAACTCCAATGTTATACTCATATTCATAACTAGGGTAGTGAAAAACATATAAAAGGGATGAAATTAAAATATCTATGAAGGGAAAAATTATCATCACATTACCAAGGGTTATATAATAATAATGATAAATCTAGAGCATGAGATAAATCAATGAATAAATTAAAGTGTATAATTAGAGTTTCCAATTTAATTGAAGTACATGTAATCTCCTGTAACCATGTACATATCATATTCTATGAGTGATGAATACTCATAAAAAATATCATTTTCCATGATAATGTAAAATATATTTAACATATAAAGAATTACCAAGAATATTATGTTATAATAATTACATTATAAATGCATTAAAATGTTAAAAAATCCTTATATAGTAGTTGTATCCATAGGCTAATACCTAATTTAATTTTTATGATTGGGATTACAACCCATCTACCCATTGTCTCTATCATAAATCCCATATACCCTTGGGAATGGTATTTTCACAAATAACCCATGTTATTGGGATAACCTCCTATGTACCCTTTGTTATGAGATAACCACTTGTGTACCCTTTTCCATGTGATTAATTTTTTTACACATTCCAGACAATGATATACAAAATTTAACAATTCATTGGTGGGAGATATAGGACAAACAAACATCTAATAATGTTAAAATAGAAACTATTTATCCCTAAAAATGAGTCATATATAATATCATTGTAAACTTACTGAATGAAAATTGGTTTAATAAAATTTTAAAACTTTATCGCATGAAAATTCTTGAAGATTTACATGAATTAATTACAAAATTTCCATCGCCCAAATCGATTCATTCATAGGTAAATTTGGATGGTGATTCACGAATTATTCTAGCAATGTAATTCCATATTTTGGAGATTGAATGGAATATGTAATATAATCCATAACAAGAGATTCCATAGAACATATTTTACATGCATTAAAAGTATGAAGCTAATAATTTTCAACAATATATATTTTCCAAAAAAATAAGTTAAATTTATATTGAAATTAATAAACTTTAAATAAAAAAATATTGGGGCCTTAATAATTTTCTAACATTAAGGCTCCTAAACCACATACATAATTTAAATAGATATTATAATAAACCATTTTAGATTTTTATTCAAATATATTAAATGTTTTAACCTTTTATTATAATAATTCATTATATGTTTATCAATTACATATAGATTATTCATTATCTAATGTATGTAAACATAGTTTTTTACAATAATTAAAATTTTTATGTTGATATCCATTATTTAATACAGCGATAAATGTTATTGAATATATATTCTATAATGATTTATAATTTCTAATATTTTAATTAAATGAGATGCTGAATTTTTCATGATTTCTGATGAAAGAAATGCTAACGATGTTGTGATGGTATTAATTGAGTTACCAAATTGTTTATATAAATAATAATTTTTTTCATAATATAAAGTTTATATAACAACAATAGTATCTTGATTTTTATAATTTCTTAATTATGGTCAAAGATTCATTTAATTATGGCAGTGATGAAAAAATTAAGTAGAATTATATTTGGAGGATGTGGTCCATGAGTAATAAAAAACAATTTTTTCATATAAAATTTAATGAAATGAATGTACAAATTGACATAACATTTAAATATAAAAATAATTATATAAATATTATAATGACTCAATAAATTCATCTTCTTAAAACATCAATTAATGGTATTTATACGAAATAAAAAAACATTGTTTAAGGAGATGACAGTCCTCCTATACCAAAAATTACATTTTTTATAAGGAAACATGAATAGTATGTAATAATTATTTAAAAAAATCAATATACAAATAATAATTACATACTTATATAGTAATGTGTAAAATAAATTTAATAATATATACCCGAAGATTAAATTTAATATTGATTATCAAGGAGAAAACACTTACATAAGAGAATATTATTTCTACTTGAAAATCTTTTTGATTTAGATATGGTTTAGAAAATATATAAGGAAAAAACTTCAAGAACATGGGAGAGGGTTTATTTTATTATTATTATTATTATATGGGTGAATTATAATTTTTTATCTATTATTCAATGGGTGGAGTGAGTCACCTTTTAAATGTTATGGAATTTCATTTTTCTAATAAAAATATCATAATTTAAAAGAGAAATATTTTTCAAATTTAAATGTGAAATCAATGTAGAAAATAATAGAGTTTATAAAAACATAATCTCTGCCATGTCTATAGCCACTCATTTTGAGACAAATTTTTTAAATTTTGGGTCTTTTATTCTATGATTTATCCCATTTTCTACATTTCCCATTATAATGGGAACTGATTGTTACTAATGTAAATTATTTCTTATTACTAAATTTAAAATTGATGTAATAAAATAATTTTACATGATTACGTGTATTAAATAAATTTAATTATATGAAATAAATATATTTGATAAAAATCAGTTCTATAATGTGAAATTATAACTCATTAATAAATAATTAAATGAAAAATAAAAAATTCATTCTAAAAAATTAATCATGGGTTTTCGTAATTCAATTTATTATTTTTAATGAATAATTTTTTCTTAAAAAATATATTCCAACTCTTGTAGAATTATTTCTTAGTTTCTAACTCAATATGACATCATGATAATGTCATATGATCAATGTTATTAGTGAGAACTGTATTTACCAGTATTAACCTAAAAATAAACAGTTTTTAAAAGTGAAATAATCACCTTAATGTGTTCTATTATTACGAATCAAAAAATTCATCAATTATATTCCGTAAAATTTATCATTTTGAAAAATGTATACATAAATCATAATATATTATATATTAGAATATAATTTTTTTTGAAAAGTGGTCTTAAAAAATATTATGGTTTTTTTAATCATATCTCATAGTAATTATTAATTTTAAATGGGAGTTATGAAACTTGTTTTCAAAGGTGTATACTTGGAATAATCCTTAAAATATGATTATATTTTATTGTTATCAATATAATAAAATTAAAATACAATCCTTCAAGAAATATATGTAAAATAATTTTATTCCAAATTATCTATAACAAAAAAATTAATAAGTATTAATTGAATTTCAAAATTACAATTGAATTCAATAAATAATTTATTATTTAGTAAATCTTATAGTAATAAAAAATATATTAAATACATGTAATGTAAATTCTATTATATTAATTACTATATTTGATATCATTATAGCTTATAAATAAAGAACCCCTCAAGATCATATTATAAGTCCAAATGATATGATTATGTAACATAACTATCTCTGGTGGAGTCTCGTCTAACCTGGATCATGGAAAAATTCATATGATCCTAAACATATCATGCAAACAAATCCACTCAAACTGTAATTATTAGAGTTCATCTTGGGTTGGGGCAGGGGAAATCCCATGTGAAGATACCACAATTCCATATTCTAAATAATTTCCATCATAGGGAATAATTACACTTCCTTATTCAAGTAATTACATTTTTTACATATATTTCAAGAAATTTATACATATATTTATACCTGCTAATTTTATGACTAAATTATTGTTATAAAATTTAATAATGTAATTTTAAAGTATCATTGTTTTATCTTAGATATGTGTAAAATTCTAAATTTCAATATACTAATAAAAATTACATAGTTATATTATTATTGGTAAAATAAATTTAATAATATGTAGTGGAAGATGAAATTTAAGATTTTTTATTGAAGGGAAAATAGTTACGTAAATGAATTTTATTTCTACTTGAAAATCATATTGATTTAAAAGTGGTTTAAGAAATATATAATGCAAAAGGATTTATTTGATAATTTTTTTTATTATTTGGGTGAATTATAATTTTTTATGCATCATTCAATGAGAGGAGTGAGTCTCCATTTAAATGTTATGCAATGGAATTTTTATAAATAAAATACCATAATTTAAAAGAGAAATCATTTCCAAATACTAGTGTGAATTCAATGTGGAAAATAATAGTGGTAATAATAATATATGCTCTCCCAGGTTTAGAGCCACTCATTTTGAGGAATTTTTTTAAATTTTTAGGTCTTCAATTCTATGATTTATCTCATTTTATATTTTCCCTTTTATCATGGGACCAGATTATTACAGAATTAAATTATTTATTATTACAAAAATGTAAATTTATGTAATAATATAATTTTACATGATAACATGTATTAAATCGATTAAATTGGATGTAATAAATATATTTGATAAAAATAAATTCTAGAATATCAAATTACAACCCATTAATAATAAATTCAGTAAAAAATATAACGCACATTCGAAAACATTAATCATTGGTTATCATAATTCAATTTAGTATTTTAAATTAATTATTTTTTATTCATAAATATATTCCAACGCTAGTATAATGATTTCTCAGTTTCTAACACATTCTGATAACAAGATAAAGTCATATGATCAATGTCATTGGTGAGATCTATATTTTCTCGTGTTCACCTAAAGATATACATCTTTTAAAATTAAAAAAAGGACATTAATGTATTCTTTTATTTCTAATACAACATCTCATCACTTATATTAAATCGAATTTTTTGTTTTTGGAAAATGGAAATGTACATCATAATATATTATATATAAGAAAATATTTTTTTGAAAAGTTATCTTCAAATATATTAAGGTGATCTTAATCATATTTTATAGAAATTAGTAATTCTAAATTAGAGTTATGATACTTTCTTCAATGGCGTATATGTGGAATATTCCTCAAAATGTGATGTTATTTTATTGTTATGACAACATAAATAAAAGTACAATCCTTAAAAAAATAGATGGAAATGATTTTATTCTAAATTATCCCTGAAAAAAATGTAATTAGTATTATCTGAATTTCTTAAATACATTTGTATTAAATATATAATTTATTATTATGTAAATTTTATAGAAATTATTATAGTATGAAATAATTGTAATGTAAAATATCTTAAATTAATTATTATATTTCATATAATTCTATCTTTTAAATAAACTACCCCTCAAGATCATATTGTAAGGCCAACGGATAAGATAATTTAGTGTAATTATCTCAGGTGGAGTCTCTTCTAACTAGGATCATGGTGATATTCATATGATCCTAAACTTATCTTGCAAATTAATTCACTCAAACTGTAATTATTGGAGTTTATCTAGGGCTGGGGCAGGGGAAAGCACAAGTGAATCTACCTCCATTCCATATACGAAATAATGTGCATCATAGGGAAAAATTATACTTAATTATTCCATTAATTATTTTTATATCTATATTTCAAGATATGTTTATATCTATTTATACCATCTAATTTTATGCCTATATTATAACTATTATATATAATAATTCTATTTTAAAGTATCTCAGTTTCATCTTAGTTATTTGAAAAAAATAAATACATATATAATAATGGGTAAAATAAATTTAATAATATGTAGATAAATATGAAATTTATGATTTATTATAGGGAAGAAAATACTTACGGCGAAAAATTTTATTTCTACATAAAAATATTTTTGATTTTGAAGTGGTTTGGGAAATATATAATGAAAAATAGCTCCAGAACATGGGAGGGGATTTATTTGATAATGTGTTCTAATTATATGCGTGGATTTTAAATTTTTATTCATAATTCAATTGGTGGAGTGCGTCTCTTTTAAAATTTTATGGAATGCAATTTTTCTAATAAAATTATCATGATTTAAAATAGAAGTCATTTTCAAAGATTAGTGAGAATTCAATTTGGAAAATAATAGAGATTTTAATAATAAGTTTTCTCTCGTGTCTGTAGGCATTCATTTTGAAGATTTTTCTTTAATTATTAGGTCTTATATTATATGATTTATCCTATTTTTTCTTTAAACCTCTATCAGGTGGACTAATTTTTACCAAAGTAAATTATATCTTATTGCTATAATTAAAATTGATGTAATAAAGTAATATGACTTGATTACACATATTAAATCTATTTAATTAGATGCAATAAATATAATTGATTAAAAACAATTCTATAATATCAAATTATAACTCATTAATAATAGTTTCATTGAAAAATATAACATTCACTCTAAAACATTTATCATGGGTTTTTATAATTAAATTATTTATTTAAAATAAATTATTTTTTCTTCATAAATATATTCTAACTATAGTAGAATGATTTCTAATATTTTAACTCATACTGATATCATGAGAAAGTCATATGATCAATATTATTGTTGAGAGCTATTTTTTTCAGTATTCACTTAAAAATAATCATTTTTTAAAGTAAAAAAAATCAACCTAATGTAATCTATTATTACGAATAAAAAATTTCTTCACTTATATTTAATAAAATTGAAAATATTAAACATAAATCATAATATATTATATATTAGAATATAATTTTTTTTATAAGTTGTCTTCAAATATATTAAGGTTACTTAATCACATTTCACAGTAATTATTAATATTAAATGAGAGTTAAGATACATGTTTTCAAAGGGGTATACATAGAATAGTCCTCAAAATGCGATGACATTTTATTTTAATGACAACATAAATAAAAATACAATCCTTAAAAAATAGATGTAAAATAATTTTATTCCAAATATTCCATGAAAAAAATTAATAAGTTTCAATTGAAATTCATCATATTTTTTTATATAAATATTTTATTATTCATTATATTTTATAGTAATAAAAAATTTATAAAATACATGTAATGTGAATTCTCCTAAGTTAGTTATTATATTTCATATCATTCTATCTTATAAATAAAATACCCCTCAAGATAATATTGTAAGGCCAAGGGATAGGATAATTTAAGGTAATTATCTCAGGTGGAGTCTCATCTAACCTATATCATGGAAAAATTCATATGATCCTAAACTTTTCGTTCAAATGAAATAACTGAAACTGTAATTTTATGACTATATTATAACTATCACATTTAATAATGTTATCATAAAGTATCAAAGTCTAATATTTGCTCTGGTTTTCATGAAAAAGAAGATATTTTATATATTATTTAATTAATTTTGATATTTTTTCAGACTTTTTTCTATTAAAGTCATTAAATTAAATATAAATATTGATATTAAAATATAAGGGAACAAAAATATTATAAACAATTAAAATTATTTTTTCTCTTCCATTTTTAATCTCCTTTCTTCTACCTAATCTACTATACATCTCACAGTCATGTACAAACAAAAGTAAAAAAATTCCTAAACGCATATGCATGGTTCACATTTAAGACCATTGTGTTTAAGGGGATTGATACTTCAACATCAATTAAATTATTAAACAAAGACATTAAAATAAATTCTAATGAATGAATTTAAAAATAAAGGTTTCTACCAAAAAAATGTTGATTAAACATTTTGGATTGAACATAAATATTTTTATAAATTTATATTAGAGTTATACAGAGGTACCAAAATTGAATTTAACTATATATAATTGTATTTTTCATGACGGTTGAAAAATCACCACAACCTCTATGAAATACCCTCTAATTTTTTTTGGAATAGTTAAAAATAATTTAGACAATCATAAGAATTGATAAGGGAGTTCATGTGTTATATATATTTTATAGTACTCATATCCTTTTACTTCTTTGGGATACATTTAATGATGTTTAATAATACTTCCAAATTTTGCATCAATTTTTTCTTCTAATCCATGTTCTTATATATTTTATTGAAATGTAGTGTTATATTAGATGGCATACTTCTCTTTAATGTGATATATCATTTCCATATATATTTTTTAATTTATCCTTCCGTTGAAATCCTATTTGTCTTTTTCCTTGAAGGAGAATTATACATATTTTAATTTCTCATATGTAGATATAAGGGTTAATTTATTATATGTATCAATTTTAGATTTATGAAAATCGGTTACCATAGATTAATAATTATTTTCAACTTCACCTATGGATTCAGACTTCTGTTCTGCTTCTATAATGTCATCCTCCTTGGGTATCCCCTTTGATTCATAGACCATTAAGCATTTTATCAATGATTTTAAACATGTCCTTTAATTTTTCAAATATTATTTAGTGAAACTAATCATCCAGGAATGTATGTGGTTTCAGAATCCATTTTTAATGTTGTTTCTGGAACCCTTGGATTATTATTTTTTAATCTCTTCATTTTATTTGGATATATTGGCAATTTATATTTCCTTTATCATTCTTTTAGACTACAGACACTACCCATAAAAACCCAATAACTTAAAATTAAAACATGTAGAATTATAAATGAAGATAAAATCAGAAAACTAAAATAAGGGTTGGAGTAAAAAATCAATTTCGAGAATATTGAATCATATTTATCAACTCTTATCCCCAAAAATTCCCCCAATACATCGTTACCTAAGGATATTTTTAAATTTTTTATTTGTTACAATGATTTTAATTTTGTAAAACAAAAGACCATAAAAATCTAAATTACTGAAGGGAATTATATAAATATAAATCATATGGTCTAACCCAGAGAGATGTGAAAAAATAGATAACTCTATAACATGGAATTTTAATGTTGATTTAATTAAACTACTAATAAATTTATATGAATCAAAATAAGATGAAGTGGCCCATGTAATTTCATGATTAGTTTCATGAAATAATAAATTAGGATATAAATGTTTATAATCATGATGTTCTAAAAAATATTTCTTATTGAGACCCCTCACAGAGTAAACACTCTTCCACCTCTTATGCTCACATTAATATATATAAGTAATTTTTATTACCAAATAGGGTGGGTAATCAATATTATTGTTTAAACACATAATTTGAACTAACCCATAGGTAGTGGTTAAATCCTCACACTTGAAATCAAAATGGATACCAATAAATCATTCTAAAATAGTTGAAATTAACAATAAAAATAGAGTGTTGATAAAAATAAAATAAAATTATGAATCCATAAAAAACCATAATCCAATGATTCATTCATTGATTAAATTTCCTTAATTTTAAAAATCCATGTATGATACTATGACCATCTCATTATATCCAGATGAGGTAAAAGAATAAAAAACCCAAAATTAAACTCTACATTAACCTATAGTTGAATATTTGTAGTATAAATCTCCAGGATCATATTATTTTATGTATATAACAACATCTGATACTTATAAATAATAAACCAATAATATATAACTAATGTATCCAAATAGTTATCAAATAAATTTATCCTCTATCCTTTCATAATATCTATCATAATATTTTATAGATTTTAATCCTACGAATATTCAAGGAATTCACATGTATGATATCTACAAATCTCCCTTATGTTATCTGTAGCATTTTGAAAAGAGTGAAAACATTTATCTGTATCATTATAGTAGATGTAACTTCAAAAACATAACAAGGGAATATTAAACAACATTAATGATGAACCTTTGGCTTCCAGCATAGTGAAAATCATTTTAATAAACTCTACCTAAAACAAAATAAAAATATCCAATACTAAAATCATAACCTTCAAGAAACAATAAATCACTTACAACACATCCTAAACTATATAATGATCATTTAATTGACACATTCTACACTATAGTAAAATCAAATTCTATATTCCACCAACTTACCCATGAAAATATTATCCTATTTATAATCAATGATGATGATAGTATTCCATGTGGAAGGCTCCAATAATATTCAGATCCATGTCCCATTGAAATTATTGTATCACCACCACACTGTGACAACCCTAGGAAGTATCCTTCCTTACATATCTCGACTCATTTTGAACTTTGTCATAGAGAAATCAGTCCTTATATAGAAGAATGAATTTATAAAAATACCCTTCTATAACACATATACATGTACATAGTTCCATATTATACTTCAATTCACATCACATCGGATTCAAAAAGGGACTCTTGATCACCATCACTCTTTCCATGGTAAACTATGTTTATATAACTACATGGATGTGGTCATCTTCATCATCATATCCACCTGGGCTTCTATTTACATTATGGATTCCTAATGGTCATTACAATGATTTATAGTATAAGTAATGGAAACACATGGTTGAAAAAGAGTGCTCTATAGTATTCTAGGAAGAATACACGTGGTGTTCTTAGTGGATACTAGCTTCTGAAAATGACTGGTGATCTTATGGGTTAGAACAAAATTTGAAACATATATCTTTGTATAGGGTCCATATGTGTCACAAGATATAATGTTGATAAACTACGTGGTGCATAATGAATAAGAAATTTTTTCCCACATCAGAATAATGATTTATATCGAACTTTTTTATAAGGAGGAATGTGGATAGGACAACTAAATTCATCATCCATGGACCTATTTTTCTAGAATACACAACACAGTGCTTTTGATGAATCATTTTATCCACTAGTTCTATTTATAGGTTCTCCGTGACAACATAGAGAATAGATCATATATTCATATCCTTTATAATTTTTTTGTTTCTCCATTAAATTATTTAAATTAAATAATTTATCAATATATGCATATTTATTTCCATTTTAAAAATTGTTCTTCAATGTAATAATTCTATTTATTTTATTTTACATCATTTAAAATAATTACTTAAATGTTTTTTAAAAATAAATAAAATAAAAATTGAGAAAATTGGAAAAAATATTAATATAAATTAAAAAATAAATTAAAATGGTATAAAAAATTCATTCATAAAATATGGTCATTAGTTATGTATACTAATTTATCATATGATGTACCTCATATTTTCGTTGCGATGTACAATATATCATTATTTATTTATTACTTCATATACACAACAACCCATTTTTGATGACATGATCTACTACCATATGTTATTTTTGGTACCAAGAGATCCCCTATAATCTATGATTTGGTGGGACAATTTGGATAGATACGACCACTCTCACACACGTCCCTCACAACGACAGTGATAGTTGATGTTGTTTGTGTTTGTGGTATGCAGATGGGTATGTATTTTCAATACGCGGTCTTCTTATTAGTTCATGGTATATTTCCATGGAATTTGGTTATGGTATATAAGTGTGGTATGTGAACATGGGTAGTGAGGGGAGCGTTAGGACATACGATGCATAGATTTGAGGGTGACTTGATCAACAAATTTGTGGCTTCAGGTTATTTAGTTTCATTATTTTCAATAATTCTGTTAAATATATTTATTGAATATTTTTTTTGAGTAATGTTTTTTTGAGATCATATTTTTTATTAACAATTGTGGAATATTTGTTTGTTTCACTGATTATTCAATTAAACATTAATATGATTCTTCTATATTAAGCACACAGATTATATGGAAAAACTAATTATTTATACTTTTATAACAACATATACATATATATATAAATTATATTGTTTTTGTAGTTGATAATTGAGAATAGGATTGACCTTATTATATCATGACGTGGCTATTCCTTGGAAGTGGTGTTTTTCTATTATGTGTGATTTTTTTGATTAGGTAATATCATTGTATTTCTTTTTCTGGATTATATTTTATTAAGTATATCATTTTCATAAGAATTTTGGTTTTATTTTTTCTATGGTGTTTGGTAATGATTATTCATTGTCCTTACATTACTACAATTATAGAGGGAAATTTATCCCATTCCACATATCTTATAAATATGATTCTAATTTCTAACCACTTACTAATTAGAGGATCCATTTTTCAGTCAGAAAACAATCCAATAATAAACTATGATAGGTGATAGTGGAGAAAGGTCCCATCATTGTTTTCTCAAAGAAGGTATTTTATTTTCAAATGGAGTTTAGGGTAGTATTTTTTGAAGGTTAAAATTATTTGCGGCAGAAGAATTATAGTTTGATAAAATATTGTGATATAGATTATAGGGAATATGTAGGATGTAGATTAATTGTGTTAATATATTTAATAAACATGATAGTATATAAAATATTATTAATAAATGGTGTATTATTGTAGTGTATAAACATTGCTAAAAAATGTATCATTCATTATTAAACATATCGTAATATTTTGTAAATGATTCTCTATAAACTTAAATTAATTTAATTAAATGACTATGAATAAATTTCATTTTCTTGGATTATGTATATAATATGTGCATGTACCAACTTGGTGGTTACTGAATTCATTTTGATATGGTTGGTGTGGTGTAGTACCAATGTCACACTCTATAACATTATAAACCCTTAATAAAATAATATGACATAATGAATTGGAAAATCCATTAAATAGAAAACATTTCCAAAAATTGTAGTTTTCCCACAAAAATATGTTCAAATGTTAAAATTCATATTTTATTCATGACACATTTTCATTATTCATAATGTTCCCAATTGAAATTTATATATTCCCTACACATCGTTATTCCCAATGAATTTTATTAAAAATCATATATGATAAATAATATCACTAAGAGGGATAAAATTAATTCAAACACCCAAATCCATTTTAAAGTAATCGAAACTCAAAAGAATGGTTTTCCTTTTTACGTTACATAAATTGGGATCAAATAATCATTTACTTATACCTCAATAAAACATCAAAGAATAATGCTTTAATTTTTTCTAAAAAAATATATTTGGAAAAATATTTATCATTATAGATTCCTGGTATAACATGGTAACACCTAAAAATTAATAAATAGTTTCATTCTATTCAAAATGAAAAGAGAATTTAGTTATATCATAAAATGAGTAGAAATAACCAATTCTTATAAAAGAAATATCAAATAAAAACCCAATAAATAATTTGAAAAGAGATATTTTTTATAAAAATACATAATTTTATAGGAATATGGATAACAAATTTTGGCTACAATTCTTTTAAAATAAAATATTTTAGTATATATTAAAAAATTCAATTTTTTCATTTTGATGATTGTTGAAATATCCCTTTCAAAAAAAAGTTAAAAAGAATCATCTTAGATATTTATAATTAAGGAAATTGAATGAGGATGTATATTTAGTAATTATTAAAATCTATTTAAAATATTCAATAATTATTTTTGAATATGTAAATAGAACAAAAAAAATCTAAACATTTAAAATTTGTTTTTAATTAAAAATCTCATACCACTTGGAAACTTTTGAATAAAAGTAAAATTAAAGCATGGAAGGAAATTTTATTTCTAATCCAATATATTTTTTTAAAATTTAATATAATATGAATCAATATGTTAACTTTAAACCTGAAAAATAACGAACGTGTGTTTTGAAATTGGAATAACTCCCAATGGAGGAAATTGTTATGAGAAATCCTTAAACAAGTGTCACAAATTACCATATTTTTCTTCTAATATTTGTATAAATAAATATATATAAATTATATATATGATTTAAAACCATATTTTACATTAAATACATTATAATAATTAATTTTATTTGTTTTTTACAATGTTGTTTATTTAGAATATTGGTTAATTTTTCATTGGATTATTTGATGTTGGTCAGTTTATATACTCTAAAATTAACAATATTGTATTGGAAAAGGTAATATGAATCACGGTTACACAATATATGTAATATTAAATTTTTTATAACTATCATGGAAATATATATTATTATTTTATAACCATCTATGTATATTAATCATGAAAATTAAATCACCTTATATCAAGGAGGTGGTATTATGCAGAAACACATGAGAGACACTTCCATTTCTCTAATTAATGAAATTTCAAAAATGTAAAATATTATTATAGTCAAATAATCATAATAATATTATCATTATCATATTATTTCTTTAAATCCACCATCATGAACTACCAAGTGAGAGGATCTTGAAAATAAAATATTTCACTTCTTATAAATGATAGTCTGTATGTACACATGAGTGAAATCATCATTTGCAGACAGATGGAAGGTAAAAAGTAATATAATGTAATATCATCCTAAAATCATTATAATGTCACAAATATCCTATATATTAATAAATTATATCTTTATTAAAAGTCATGTGAGGAAGTAATAATGAATGAAACACATCACTTCATGGAGGTGGTAGTCCCCATGTCGGTACATGTGATGGTTTCATTTCCCAACCGATAATAAAGAGATATGAAATGGTTGTTACACAAGTAAAAATAAACATTTATTACTATTAAATATATTTACATAAATATATTCTAATGATGTGGATATATTTTATAGTGATATAAAAATAAGTAGGCGTGAAAGTATTCAATTAATATACAAAATTCCTTATTGGATTTTTTCCATTAGAGTGCACACAAATCCATTAGGATTGGTCATTTGGTGAGACCTGATCAACCAAGACATATAGAATAGATTGTGGAATGTATTTGGGATTGTATTTGTTTATATATAGTTCTCAGTTACGTTGTATAATTTGGGATAAAATGTTCCGTTTAATAATTGAATGATGTGGAACTCTTTTTAATATTTAATGCATAAAAATAATATATAATCACATTATAGGGATGGTGGATAAAATTTATTATAATTTATATGATATGGAATGGTATGGTCAAAATATAATAAAATTACTAATATATACATTTTATTGAGATTAAAAACCTATATAATATTTTAATTATAACATACATTCCAAATTTGATGTGTGATATGATCTATGACTATACAATTCACAATTTCGTGGTTGGTTCATTTGTATTGTGAGTTTTTTGTTGTTTGTTTTATATGTTAGGGGTTCTAGAATTGATTGACAGATAAATGAGAGGAGTCTTGGTTGAACAGTGTTTGTAGGGCACCAATATCTAACCAATGGATTGAAAATTGGTATTCAGTTATTGAAAACATCATTGGACATCTGATGGTGGCGGTAGAAACCAGGTGGATCAACCTAGCAAACAAGTCAGCTTGGGGAATATAAATGTCGAGCTGGTGGTGCCACCACATAACCATTATGGCCCACTAGTAGGTCAGTGGTTGCTGGACGGGTGTGCAATAAATTCACCACTCTTCATTATAATTCCAATTTGTTTTGACCATTTTGAATACCAAATTCTAGCATCATTTGTACTTTTTCCAAATTAGGGACACCCTATCTCATTATTTGGGATATTCTATTCATATTTTCTAGGTTATTCAATTTTGGATAAATATGGTTATTGTACAATAGTAGGTTCTCTCAATATCTACACAAAATTAATCTTACATCATGAGACAAGTGATTGGAAATATGAGGTATTTTTATGTTCCAAAAGGTTGTAAAGATACTTTTCCCTCCATCACCTAATAGTGATTAATCCTGCATTTCGATGACATTTCTTATTCATATCATGATCTACCATCAATTTTATACATCATAAGGGTATCTAATTGTGGATAATCATCCAAGTCCACTTCTAAAATCTAGTATGATGATAGACCAATATTAAATTTACTCTCCCTTTTTATGTTAGTGGTATATTTTACATGTCGATGACATTTCCTTGACTATAGTTAGACCTCTCATGATCATTTGATGTTTCTGGGTATGTTAGCATTCTACAACCATCTTGATATGGAATTCTTCTTGAGGATAATTTTTTAAGACTATTACACTGATTTTATTGTTATGGATTGATAGTAATTGAATGTACATGAGTTTTTCATCATGATTTGATAAAGAATTCATGGCTAATTCATAAATTGACAATGGATCCATTGAATTTATGTCATCATGTTCAACATATTTCATAAGTATCTCTCCTGGGGGACTCTATGAGTTATATTATTCTATGATCACCACTCTTGAAATTTAATTTCATCATGTGTCTTTTCTAAACCACATCATGATGAACCAACACCTGAGAGAGGAATCCTTAATGTGATATTTAGTTCATTATATATGTGAAACATGATTCGAACTTCGATACATTGATAATCATTTGTATAAAACATCAATGAGATTGAGGTAGCAGGGTCTATAAATTTTGGAGATGATTTACTAACTATTTTCCATATTCATGAATTGGTATATCTTCTTTGACTGCGAATTATGGAGACCACATGTTGTTGTGGGTTTAGACCATGATACTCTTTTATAATTCTTGGTACTATTATTATTCTAGAGTATCAATATACTATATATATGATATTTACTACATGTAATGTTTTTTAGATAATTAAATATAATGATGCTATTCTATGCTTTTCCTTATTATGCTTTATGTTGTTTTTATGTATTTACCATGTGTATAGTTATAGAATTTGGTACTCAAAAATTTTGAACTATCATGGTGTGATTGTACCTTATTATTAGATTGTGAATGACATAAATATATGAGTATAGAAGACCCATACATAGTGTAGGTTAATGAAATCCTAAGGTCATTGACCATGATAGATAAATTCAAGATTAAAGACTTGAGGATTCTATGTAACATATTCAAATTTATACTTTGGTACCTACACAACATTCAATGAATTTTGTATACTGAGTAACATTTTCACCTAATTTTTTTTATATTAATGGTTATTTTCACCTTCAATTGAATATCCTTCCCACGTGAAGATTATTTTGGTATGACCAGGGATTGTGGTGGTATGGAAACCTGATGAACAATTAGTATGTGATTATTATTCATTATGGGGAATTTATTTTATCATGAAACACATATATTTTAATTAAACACACCTGATATGGATACATTTGTTGTTCCCTACTAGGTCTTATTTACCATACCATTAATGATTATCTCAATTCACAAGTAGACTATATGAAAATGGATCTAGTAAATGGTATAGGGAACATGGAAGATTGTTGACTAGTGTAACATGGAGATTGTAGCAGTACCAGTGAAAAAACAATGGAGTTTCCATATATTTTATATTTTTTGTCAACATCCACCTCTATAATTTGGTTTTCCTTTCCCAACTGGATATAGATTTATTTAGTTTTTATGACATGCATGAAATTTATTTTGAAATAATAAAAATTTTCCTTCCATCATGATTAATATAGTTTTATATATTGTATCACATTTTTTGTGTATGTATATGATACTAAGGGTATATTTTCTCTATTGATGGAGTGAATTCCCTTATTAGACGTCGGTAGGATCCTTCTTATAGGGATTAATTAATGATATATTTCAAATATAAGGATTAGACACTGTTGGTTGGGTTAGTGTGATATAAAATATAATCCGGGAACAATTTTTTTCATTTATCAATGTTATTTGGGGACATTGTAGAAAAGATATAGGCTATGTGGGACTCAACTATGTGAAATTCCATGTGTTTGTCTATATAATGTTTGAAGGACCTTTGATATACCATTTAAAGGTTTATTGATTGAGTTTTATTTGATTTTGGTGCCTTTTTTCATCATGACTGGGCATGAAGGATCGCATGTCATATATATAACTTTTTTTCATGTATCGTAGATATTTAAAATTATACATTGAATTATTATACACTTAAAAGGTAGGGATGTATTCTATATTGAATTATATATAATTTTTAAATTACAGTTCTGATTTATTTCGGATACAATTTTTAAATGATAATTATTATTATTATTATTATTTATTTATATGTCTATGAATAATGTGAATTTATTGAGGAACATTTTGGTACTACGATAAATATTCAATGAGTTATTAGTAGAACTCTATGTGATCCATTCTATAATACCATTTATAACTAGTATTTGAAGTAATGATTTAGACATTTTGAGGATTCCTTCACATTTCATATTGATTGTGCCTCAAAGTATTTTATGGACCACCACACAATGTGTGAAGGGATGATAAATTGTGGGAGGATGAAAATGTTCCACCGTATGATTTGAATGAATGTGAAATAGAAAAATACCATGTACAAAATCAGATGGTATAGGAATTAGGATCAGCTCAAATGTCATTCCTTCATCTAATCCTTTCCAAAGAGATAAGGTCATTGAGGTCCATGGGTGGCCATGATAGAGACATCCAGATCTAGCATCCACTAGAATTTCATTGCAATGTAGGACCATAATATGTACAGGAAAGGATGAATATAATTGAATGTATTATTGACATAATCAAATTAAATTAGGAATTGATGATGGATATGGATGTGTTCATGCCATAGTTATCCTCCAAGAGATTATTGGGCATGATGGAACATGATGGACGATATTAGAGTCTCACAAGTGATATTATCAAGAAACATTATAATCGGGTGTTGATCCATTATAAAATATTGTTATACCAAACATACGAGTAAATGGATATTTATTAGAGATCCATGACTATATATACATTTTCCACTTGTTCACAGAGATAGTTTATTTGGGTCTTGTCTTGGATTGAAAAAATGGAAAATAAATCTAGGGAGTTTATGATGGGTTTTCAACCTCAAATCAAATGATAGGTTTAGATATTTAACCTAACGAAATATACATGAATTATTTACAATTATATGTCTAATGTATAGAAATAGGTAGAGCATCAAGTATTTGGACTTCATCCACACATAATTACTCATTCAGGTAGACCTCCTACTACTGTCATGAGTGTCACTTCAGAAAGGTAGTGATTACAAGGATGAGAAGAGTATCAATTCATTAACCCACTCATGATCTGTTCTATAAATCATAAATAGTTTAAATGTTGGTAATTATTAAATTTTCTAAAAAATAGCTATTAGAAAGTATTTTTAGTGAACAAAAAATTGGTCATTTATAACTATATTTCTCTATGGGTTTGAGGTCGAGTTTCCCCCAGGATGTGTGAAAAGATTTAGTTATGATTCGAGGATCGAGAATGTGCCCTCAACATCATTTTTTGGATGAGAAGGATTGGTGAATCATGTACCATAGGGTTAGGTACACATAACTTAGTCATGTTGAGTTTATGAAATGGATCGGATTCTAGTGCATGGTGGTGAGGGAAAATTTTCTTTATGTTGTACCTTCTAGATCATTTTAATTATTTATACTATTTTTTATAATAATTCTTCTCATTACCTTATTCTAAAAGATAATGTAATTTTCCAATATTCTTTACATAGATACACCATTGAACATGAATGTGATTTATCATAAATAATTTCTATAATGTCTATTAGTCATTGTGAGTCAGAGTAATCTACAATAATACATGATTCAAGATAATACAAGATTCTAGAGATGATATGATTTGATGTTATTCCTGGAATAGACTACTCAATGTGTTTTTGATACCTCATTGTTTTAAATTATGATATGTTTCATTTTCTTAATCCGTGGAATTGAAAGTCATTATTATGATTTAGTGGGAGTTGGTAATAGGTAGATTTGGTCCAAAAAATGAGCTATATTTGAACAATTATAGTTCATATTTTAGGATCAACTCATACATTAGTTTATTGGAAGACTGTTGTTTTTTACTATAGTTGTAGAAATTCATTAAGACATATTTTGAGACGAATTCATATTTATTACCTATGAAAGTGGATTTGAGTAGATGATATTTCTCATATTGGGAACATTGACCATTTTTATTTTCCATTATCCTAAGTAAATATATGTATTGATGAGTTTCATGGTATTACATGATGAATTTGAATATAATGTTTTTATTTTTACAAGATTGAGACTGTGGGGTGAAACTTTTTTTCCTACATAGATCGAATAAACTAGTAATAGATTATTCATAGATTACCAAAATTTGAATCAACTTATAGTGAAGAATATGTATCCGTTTTCTAGAATCAATGATCTCTTTGATCAATTATAATGAATAATAGTGGTTCCAAATGATTGATATCTATCTTATTTTTGATTAGTTGCAGGTTAGAGAGTAGTACAACAAGAATATGACATTTAAGAAGAGTTATTAATTATTTTAGTAACCGTTCTTTCAATGTAGATTAAATAATTCCATAGTATTGTTTTTGGATCATATAAAATATATATTCAACCCATACCATGAATTGTTCATCATTGTGTTCGTTGATGATATCCACATTTACCCACTTACATAAGAGAATCATTCCAAACTCCTGATACTCTTATATAAATAAAGAGCACGTAAGTTTTACACAAAGCCAGTTAGGTGTCAATTTTTGTATTCATAATGTAATGTTCATAAGTAATTTGTTTTTATAATATATTCTTATTTATATATGCAAATAAATTATAGATAGTGATGTCTTGGAGACACCCCTGGAGACTGTTTGATATTAGTAACTGATTTGGATTATTGGAAGAATACAAATAATTTATCTATGATTTCACCAAATTATGATCAACCATGAATATGGAATAAATGAATGTGGTGAATTTATTTCTCATGAAATAGCATGAGGAGAATTTTCATGATTTTAATAGAAAGATGAATACAACTCTATGTCGATTCTTTTAATTCAATGTATTGTAAATGTTGTAAACTAATATTCATCTAGAGTATGATAGTGGGAAATATTGATGCAGAGGTAGATGGTAGAAGTTTATAGGTAACATTAGATTGGGACTCATGGGAAGAAATATCATACTAATGACATATTGCTCGTATTTATGGTATATAATATCATGTGTTTTGGTTAATGTCTAATTTTAGCATATTTTATTTGTCAATATGTAAAATAAAATCATTATCTATATATTCATACATTTAGACCTGAATTGTTTGTTGGTTTGATGGGTAGATTACATGAATATAATTGACTTTGAGATGTAATATGTATCTAGTGAACGTAACTTCAATGTAGTTTCTCTTATATTTATGATGTATGTAGTTTAGGATCATTTTGAATGGCCTTTAGAAAAATAGTGTCACCTAATGGAAATGTTTTCTTCCTAGAGGATGTATGTTTTGAAGACAAGGGATAAAGGAAATGTTCCCCAATATTATTGATGTATTCATTGGTATACCATGAAATGGATTTTCGGGAATCAAACCCATATTGTGTTGTGATACAGGAAAATCTAGAAACTAGTCACTTGATACCTGGGTAGTCATTGGAGGAGGATTATGTAATGCAAGTACATGATAGAGATTAATTCCCTACATCAAATAGGAATGCGTTTATGATAAAAGTTCTTACATTGGAGTGTGTATCGTGGATGAAAAATATGTTCCATGACATTAGGAATTAGTTATAGTGGCCTAGGATAATGATGAATGTTGTTGGATACATTTAGAGATCCTTTACCTTATAGTGGAAGATGTTTGAGCTATTCTAACCATTTGGATTTCTTGAACCACATATGTTTTCAATGTAGAAGTTGGTGGTCATTATAATTGGATTTTGGATGGGGTTACCAAGGACCCTAAGGAGTTGTGACACTATTTTGGTGGTTTTCGATATAGTAGAGAACGTTTCTCATTTATCCACAATCTATGAAACTCAGTCAATTCATAATATAGAAAATGTATATTTCGATTAAATACTACAATTTACAAGAGTTATCATGGAAATTGTATATAATAATGACACTGGTTTATGAATCATCTTTGTCGGGGCTTGGAGAAGGTCATATGGACTCAGCTGAGACTGACCATAGCATACTACCCCATTACATATAGATAATCACCATAAAGGATACAGATATTATAGGATATTCTTTGTAACATCCCACCCCTTAGTCTTTATCATAAGAATATAATGAGGATTCATTGTCCATATGCGACATCCCCATGTAACTAAAGGATGGAAATAAATTACAATGTCTAAAGAGAGCATTGGATGTGATTTTACCTAGGAATATAAAAAATATAACAACACAAAACAGTAAACACCAAATCCTCTATATGATGCATTCATAATCAATACAAACATATTGAAATAAAAATACATAGAAATATTAGAGTACATAAGAAGAATAAACATTATTTAAAATCTAATACAAAAAAATATAATGTAATTTTAACCAATGTGGAATCTTCTAATAAAATTATGATGACATTCACTATCTATAGATTCATTAACCATATCATGATGTCAAGGATCACCACTGGATAAATATGACACATGAACATTCCATATATATCGACTTCCAAATTCTATATGTTCACCCATGTTCCCAATCAACATGTGAGTATAAAATTGTATAGGATTTACCCAAATACATCCAAACACACACCAATAGAACAAGAATGGGAAAGAATATTTTTTTAATAAAATAGATGAAATGAATATAAACAGTCTATATAAAAATCATAAAAACATTCATATAAAACAATAAATAAAGTATTTAAAAATAATTAATAGTATTCAGCATAATCATTCCCATTTTACACCCATGCACACACATGATAAATGAAACCCTACACATCCTTAAACTAACATGTGTTTATTAATCCCTTCATGAAGACATCATCGATGAACCTATTTTATAGTGGTACAGTCAACTATGATACATCGCATGTTATCATTAATTGGAAATGGTACGTTGGACCATTACACATGCCATATGAACATGAATACACAGTAAAACTATCATTTTAAATTGACAATAAATCAATTTTCTAACCAAAACCACATTTTTCAAAAACCACTCATTCAAAATCATAATAAATTTTCATTTTCTAAATCATTCCCCAAAAATATTTCTATAATTCATAAACATTGATTGTAAATGATCAATAAAATTAGTTCCAAAATAGGAGAATGGGAGAGAATACACCATCCCTACTTAAATATTCACACATGAAGTTAACTGATTACAACGATCAACCTATTACATCTGTCCCTATATCAAAATACAGGAATATCTCAATACCATAAATCTTTAATCATAGATATGGTCTTTTATCAATGAAACGATGTAGTGGATAGTGGGAAGAAGATAACAAATGAGAAATTTTACAATCGTATCCTGGGTAAAACTAACAATGATTTATATATTCATGACATCAATTTTTAATTCACATAATTAATTCAATGTGAGACCTAATACATAGATATTATCATCGCATAATCATATTTTCCAGTAGAGGTTTTATAGTTTAAATGGTAATCATATAATGTATTTCCCCAGATACAGAAGAAAAACCCATTAATATAATGATGTAACCTTAAGACATCTATCCAACAATTTTTTCATTATATAGCCCATTTATGACATGAATATGTCATATATATAGACATCACGTTTTTTTTCCATCATTTCATATAACACTTATTGAACGTTATCAAAACCATTATAATCACAAATAAAAATATCATAAAATGATGACATATATGAAACTGAGGGTGATACATTATCCCAACCATGGGAATTTATATCCTAAAAAATTAGGAATAAAGCAGTCTATTTCACCCATATACTCGTTTTTAATTTCCATGATCAATCTTAAACCTGAACATACTTCCACAATACTAGGACCACAAAAATGAATCTCACATGAGGGGTCCTTTCATAACTATATAGAACCAATACTAGTTCATGGATATAATTCTCATTAGGATCAATAGTAACATGATAAAAAATAATCACATATCATTGTTCGGGATTTTACTTCTTTAGTTGAGAAAGATGAAAGATGTTATGAACAACACTAAATCTCAACAGTAACACTAACTAGTAGGAAATATATCCAATTTGTTACAAAACTCAAAATGGTTTGATGTACCATGGTTCTCACATATCTAGTTTCCATAAGAATAGATGATATTATCTTGGTGTTTTTTTCAAGAAAACTTATTCAATGATATCAAAATATAAATGTCATTGATGTTAATATGTATAATATTTTTTCATTCATTGTGTCTTATCCCTTTGGTTCTAGATCTTCTAAATTTTCTACATAGTCTCATAAACAATTCTAGGACCAATCAGATATGGATTTTATATTTCCGCCATAAATAAAGGAAAAATTCAATCACAACCATCCAAATCCTCAAATAGTGGTATCTCAATGGATCCCTAATAAGAGTTGTTTTAAGAGTATTATACCAAAGGAATATGATCCTCCAAAAAATCACAAAATCCCTGGATACATTCTCTAAAAACAGAATGTCCTTTCTGGAGAGTGTGTTCCAATATTACATCAAATTTTGAATGGTTTTTTGTGCTCATAGAAAATTGAATTAAAAGAACTAATTTTAATGAACTCCAAAATCAAGATGTAAAATAGGGATCTTAATAATATACAATCAATATTTAAACACATTGTATCCTCAAAACATATTGAATAGAAATTTCATTCATGGTATCTATTAAATTGGTTTTCTAATAGGGATAAATTTTTATGAATTGGAATGTAGATACACTACAAAATGTATAACATCATGTATACATAATATTTTCAGTAGTCCATTTAAATTTTCAAATTCAATCTACTCCATATTCTATAAAGGTTTAGTTTTAGTCTTTATCTTAACAGACGGACTTTGATGCTCTACTTTTACCTATCTGTTTGAGAGGCCTTTCAAAATATAGTCAGTAATATTATATTTAATTCATTCCCACTAGTGATGAACTTTCATAATTATGTTCATTTCTCGAACTCCAGGATGAATATTCAGTTTTCAATTTAAATACAGTAAAAGAAGATGTTCTTGAAAATAATGTCGAATAATAAGTAGTTTCTGAAATAAAAAATTGAGCCTACATCTTATATCTATACATAATAATTCTCCCACCATTTTATTTATATGTATTGGTGAAATAATAATAATCGTTAATCTATGATTTTTTGACATGTTTATTATCTTTGGAATGATGCTGAATAGAAATAAAATATCATGGTTTCCAGATGTATTAATTTAAAAACATGTAATCATTATCATTAACTTCCATTGTACAAGAGCTTATTATACCACTTAATTTTACAATTTATAGCTCAATTCATCTACAAAAGAATTCATTTTTCCGGGTGTATATATCAAATTCAATTTTTTGATCTTTAGGTTCTCTATCCATCTTCATATACTCCTTTTCATGTATCACTAAGAAAATGTGTTTTTCAAAATACATTTTATAGTAAAAAATATAAACATTTATCTAATGAGATGATTCATCCAATTATTTAAGGAATGTACAACCGTAACTAATTCTAGGTCATGTATAGGATATGTGTAACACCCCGAGATTTTATGAAAAATATTCTTTTTAATTTCATTAATGTATTGTGTTGTATGCTACACCAAAGGAGCTTGCACAACACGCATCATTGACTTGCCTTGAATTACACGCAATCACGACCTTCCCCAATACCGTGTGTAGTACGCAATAATGAGTTTCCCTAAACAACGATATGCTATTTAAATATTAATAAAACTAGCCGTTATGAATAGAAATAACCACTTTTTGAAATTTTGTAAATTTTATTTTTCAAAATGGACTTCATTTTTTGCTTTGGAATATCGAAATTATCTTAGGGTGAAATTTTTGTACTTTTTGGATAACTTTCATTTTCTGATGAATAGTGAAAATTATTAAATTTTAATTAAAAACAACGTTTTTAATCGAAATAATTAATAGTGATAAATTATTAATTTGAGTGGTTTTAAAGTATATTTAGAATATATTTTTACAATTTAATACAATGTTGGTCATTGGATGTAATTTCACATTTAAACCAGACATAAACAAGTGTTAATCTTTTGATAGTTATTATCTCTTAAAAACACGGTATTTGTCTTGACGACGAGAATTAATTTTTAAATTAGTTAATGTAACTGATATGTTTTTAATTTGGTAAAATAAATATCATTTTTGAATTCATAATATCAAATATATCTTAGGCCGAATTTTTGGTTTTTTTCTAGAAACTTTCATTTTTTGATGAATAGTGAAACCACTAAGTGGTAGTAAAAAAAAACGAATTTTTCATAAAACTTAATTTTACCGCTTCTGTGAGTGGAATTTGAAAAATCCGAGAGGCACGCTTGATGTCAGTAAGTAAAATGTGATTCAATGAGATGAAAATAATTTTTGGTAAATAGTCACTTTTTACTTTTTTTTACCACGGTTAAAAGTAAATAGGGTAATTACTGGTAAAAATGATATTATTATTACCCTAAAACATGTCCTAATTCTATTGGATGAGTTTAATTCGACCAAAAAAAACCCTAGGAATAACATATGACCATTTATTCCCACTTGGATTAGATTAGGACATATATTATTAATTTATATAAAGAAGGGTTAAAATAGTTAAAATCAAAGTTTTATTAGTATATCTTTTTTAATATTGGGTTATACATAAGATAAATTCTACTATAAATATTCATTAGAAAGATAAAAATATTTCCTACATAATGGTATTTTATTTGTAATTTTTAAAAATTAAATAATTTAAGTTATTTATGACACAAATATGATGCAGCAATTATCTTATTAATGAAATATTGACATAATTGATGGTATAAATACCAAAATAAATGTAATTTAAGACTCTTTATGGATTACACTAATTTTATAGGTTAATATGACATGTTAGTATTAATTTATTTAACTTTTTTTGAACTAATAATTCTGTTATGATTTTCACAAATATACATTACTAAATAGTGTCAAAATTGACATAAAATAGTTTTTAAAACAAATATTATATTATTAATTGTAATTTTATTCCGAAAAATCTTAGGATAGGCCAAATGATTTTGATAATGTTATATATATTAATAATAAACAACTTGGGGTTCGTTTGGCTTCTTATAGTATGTTTATTAACCTTATACTGTAAGAACACAAAAAGACACGGTAAAAGTAAAATTATCTAACTTAACGTTAAAACTAAGTGATAAGGTTAAAATAGTAAACTAAACATGTAAAAATTCTATTTTAAGAGAGGATTTCGACCCATCCCCACCTTAGCTTATAAATAACTCAATTTGGAGCTATTTAAAACCTAATTTGGATTTATAATAAAATAATATTTTTACTTATTCCAAAGGTGCCCTTCTCCTCCCTTATAAAAGTCCACCTCCTCCCTCTCTTCCTCACACCACTTTGAGCATTCAAGCTCGGCCAACCCCTGAAAAATTCACTTCTCCACTTCCCTAGAAACATCATAGAGGTCCTGGTCTTATTCAAATACCAATTTTAGTTCCCTAAGAGGAGGACTCAAAGAGGCGCTTCAAAGAAGAGGTAATGTCTGTTACCGATTCTTTCAACTTTATTTCTTCTTCCACTTCTTCTTCTTAGGTTGTTTCATTATGAAGTAATAACATCCTTATCACTCATATACTTATATGGTATTATAAGTATGAAAAAATCCTATTTCACCATCTATCGATCCTATGGAAAATGAAATCACAGCGCGTGCGTACGTATGGAAAAACTTCTCCACGCCGTGGTGTAATCTATTTTCCACCACCAACTTACTTGGATGAGTATAATGGTGTAAATAATAACTATATATGATTATTGTAAAGTTATATTTATTATTAAATAGTATACATACACTCCAATACAATTCCACGATCATGAGAACGATATCATCGCTCGTGCGTACGTACGGACTACCATCTCCACAACACGATGAGATTCATTCTCCACGTTAACAATTCATGAATGAGTATAAAGTATATATAATAAGTAATCATGAAATATATTACATAATAATGATACTTTATTTATGTGTATATATATTTATGTCATCATCTTAATTCCATTCAACTCAATAAGGAAACGAAAACATCGTTCATGCGTACGTACGGCCTACCGTCACCATGAACGGTGTATTTTTTTCCACTTATCGATCTATTATATATATGTATCTTCTGAATATATATTATATATGAATCATGTTTTATATTCTGGAATTAAGTAATCATGATCTATGTAATAATATGAATAATTACAAATCAAAACACTGAGGACAAATGAAACGATTTTACCCAAAACGGTCTTTAACATGGAAATTAAAAAAGAATGGGTAAAATAAAGTCATAAGTGAACCATATATGATATCATAACAATGAATATTATTCTGGAATAATTCAATGAAACTATTTAAATCATTATACAGGAGGTTCGGACACTTACGAAGCAAATCAGACCTAAGGTAAGGGAAATATCACAATCTCATTTTTACCCGAGATTGTTTATACTTTAGTAATTACTGGGTGTATTTTATCATCCACATCAATGTTTCCTCAATATGTAATATTATTTCCATCCACCTACAATTGTTTAAATCCAATTTTACCCTTCGGTGAGTTTTTAGTAAAGGATATTAAAGGAATCTTTTGTCGTTTTTCGTACGAGGTACTTTTTGACTTTTCTGACAAAAGTACGAAGAATGTTTTTTTAACTTATACGACATGAATGGATTTTTAAAACATTATTTACAAGAAGCATCCTTTACAAGTTTCCACATTTATTTTTAATCAACTTATTTTAGTTTAAAATTGTATGACATGATAAAGAAAGGAAAGTGTTTTTGAAGTAGAAATGATATTTTCCTCAAGAATGGAGTTCTAGTGTTTTATCAAAATTATTTTCCATCTAAGATAATAAAGGGTTCTGTTTCTATCCCTATTATTACATTGATTTGATTATATTGTGAGGGAATTATTTTTATGAATTCCTTTATCTTATATGAATTTTTTTATGATGTCATGATTTTTAAGAATCACATTTTTTGTTACTTGGGTTATGCAATGATGTATGATTTATGATTTTGTGGAACACATAAGAATGGTATCATTATGAGATGGGTGGGACCTATATCTCCCTCCAATAAATTGGGTAAAATTTTTATATCTCATGAGATAGACATGGCTGGAACTGTAAGTTAATCTGGTTCAGTGTTACAGGACTGAAACAAGGAGTGAACTCAATTCAGAATGGGACTTTGTCCACTAAGATGGTCTTGGCAGCAATGCCTTGGATACTATCGAATTCATTACATGTGCTTAATGGATGCCACAATTACATGTTTTATTTACATGCTATTTTATCATGATTTATGTTCCATTATGATCTATGCGTTATGTACTTCCATGTTTTATGCCGTTGCTCATGATTTTTAATGTTCATGTTTCTTTTTTATGTTCAAATGTATAAGGTATGTTTTATTTTATCCATGCTAACCCTTACTGAGAATTTGTGCTCACCATTTTTATGTTTTCTTTTCCCCTAGGATTAAAAGAAATATTTTTGGTAAGGAAACAAAAATGGGAAGATCTTTATGGGAGATGTTGAAGATCTTTCACCATGATTAGAAGATTACGTTCCATGTTTCCAAAGACACTAAACTATTACGGTCCTTGTGTGTCTGTTTTTTATGTACTATGTATTCCTTAAATGTATTGTAATGTCCATGTACGTCAAGCTTCGGGTCTCTATAGTTGGTATCAGAGGTAAAGGAGGTAGGAATGTATCTGATCCTTGGGAACTCTCACATGTGAGCGTTGGATGAAGCATGGCTCTCCGCCAAAGGGCTTCATGAGGAAATGACTGCCACTGGGGATGGTGGTGTGTCCCGCACAGGGGGTGTAGCCACCCATGGAGTGCCCTGATAGGTATCAATTATAGTCCACTAGAAGTAATTCCAGACCTCTACATTTGGTATCAGAGGAAAAGTTTAGTCAAACTTTGGAAACTAGGATGTGAAAACGTTAGTGAGATCTCTATAGATATTTCTATGGTATGTCTAAGGATGTCCCTAAGGATAAGTATACGTATAGAATATAGTCCAAGAACTATGGTAACGATATTATATTAATCCAAAGATGTTAGATATTGAAGTTACTCCCCATTTATTACGATTTTTGCCTCTCACACTATTCTTTTTGGGTTTTAGAAAATGGCTAGAAACAAGATGATTCACGATAATGGAGGATATGGTGGACAATGGAATGATATTATTCATGAGCAAACAAATGAAATGGGATTTGGAAGTCCAAACATCATTATTGCGACGAATCAGCAATCTCATAATATGATCAATAAAGTAAAAGTTGGTATGTTTCCTGACTCGGCTAATAAGAGAAAGAAGGAGTTTCATGATGATCATATAAGAAAAAAAGTTCAATTTCCCCTATGTAAATAATGTGGGAAGAGGCATCATGGAGAATGTTTCAAAGGAACTAGAAGATGCTTTGGGTGTGGAAAACAAGGAAATAAATCCATTAAGTGCAAAGGAAATGTTTTAGTTAACACCATGGATGAGGATTATGGTAATGCTACAACATCAACAATGGTTAAATGTTTTAAATGTAGAATGTATGGGCATTATGCAAACCAATTCCCTAAGGGAAAGTCTCATGAAGAGAATCAGTACGGTCGCATGGGTAGTATTTATGTTGATGATGATGAAGAGACTACAAATGATATGTAAGATGAAAGAATTGTTGAATTTTAGTCAATGGTTTAAGAAGGTAGTGGAATGATTACATGTTTATCAAGTGTAATATTGTATAAGTAATCTCATGGTACTATGGAATAAAGAGACATCTAAGGATTGTTACATTGTTGTCATTCCTTAAGTTTTGAAAGTATATGATAAATGGTACCAGTAACCATGAATGGTTATTCAGATATTTTTGGAATGTAGAAGATATGCGCATAATGAAGAGATAAGGAGAAAATTAAATGTTTGATAGTATTCATGAGCTCATGACTGATATTAGGAGAAGGTTATATCATGGTTTGATTATATAGAATTTTTGGATTTTGGTATGTGGAAAGTGTTAACGTTTAACCGCATTCATGTTTTCACTAAGGATCAATGGGTATTCATTTTTTAATAGAATACATGATTAAGGCCTTCTAATGTTTGGAATGTGACCAACAAGACATATCAAATGATATATGGGGATCAACCATGGTATTAAATCTCTATTAATTGTTTTCACTATATTATGAGAGTGGACTGCAGTATTATGGATAAGCCTCAAGATTGGAATGGATTATGTTGGACATAAGTTAGTATTGTTTACATATAGAAGTTTTTTTGATATTATTGATGGGATGTTATAGTAATATAGTTTTAGAAAAAGGACAACCTGCAGGACGGGCGATAGCCCATCGCGTCGGACAAGGCTGTGGGAATCAAACCCACAACCGAAGTGAGACTGGCCTTTATCGCCTACCACTGGCCTACATGAAGTCCCTGGTTAGTAGAAACTAGTTTTAATTTATTAAGCGGTATAATATATGAAGTATAAGTTCATTTTTGGAACCATATACGATTAATCGAACCATAAGATGGACTTATAACTTTTGCAAACCTTTTGTTTGAAAGAGATGGAATGACCCTTCATTGTGTCACATGATCTTCTAACAAATCACTAATAACAAATTCAACTTCATTTCTTTAAGGGATGAAGTGGAAATCGTTCAATTCACGAACAACAGTGAGATTGTACCAGAATCATGCAAGTATTTCTTTTAATTCATCAACTTTAGGGAAATGATCTTGAAAACCAAAAATGTTGTCATAGTTCCCATATATCTGATGAATCAGATGGTACCTTAGATCATCACAAATCTATGGCTTTTTGATTGTTGGCTTTTTCATAGCCATGTTCTCTACCACTCTCCATCAGAACATGATGGTTAGGTTTCTCTTCCATATCCATATTTTCACCTATGTTCTCTTATGTCGAAACCTAGTGATTAGTTAACCATTATGTTTCATACATTAGTTTGTAAAGATTTTTTTGGTATTACATTTTATGATGTGGGGTTCTATTAAAGAAACATTGGAGTAGTAAACCATTTATTACCACGGAAAATTTCATGGGTGAAATTCATTTTAAGGGGGGTAGAATGTAACACCCCGAGATTTTATGAAAAATATTTTTTTTAATTTCATTAATGTCTTGTGTTGTACACTACACCAAAATTAGCTTGCACAACACGCATCATTGACTTGCCTTGAAATACATGCAATCACGACCTTCCTCGATAGCGTATGTAGTACGCAATACCGAGTTTCACTAAACAATGATATGCTATTAAAATATTATTAAAACTAGCCGTTATGAATAGTAATAACCACTTTTTGAATTTTTTAAATTCTATTGTTCAAAATGGAAATCAATTTTAGATTTGGAATATCGAAATTATCTTAGTGTGAAATTTTGGTACTTTTCGGATAACTTTCATTTTCTGATGAATAGTGAAAATTACTAAATTTTAATTAAAAACAACCTTTTTAATCGAAATAATTAATAGTGATAAATTACTAATTTTAGTGGTTTTAAAATATATTTAGAATATATTTTTACAATTTATTACAATGTTGGTAATTGGATGTAATTTCACATTTAAACTAGACATAAACAAATGTCAATCTTTTGAAAGTTATTATCTCTTAAAAACATGCTATTTGTCTTGACGATGGGAAAAAAAATTTAAATTATTTAATGTAACTAATATGTTTTGAATTTGTTAAAATAAACATCATTTTTTAATTCATAATATCAAATATAGCTTAGGCCTACTTTTTGGTATTTTTCTGGAAAATTTCATTTTTTTGATGAATAGTGAAACCACTATGTGGTAGTTAAGAAAAACGAATTTATCATAAAACTTAATTTTACCGCTTCTGTGAGTGGAATTTCAAAAATCCCAGAGACACGGTTGATTTCAGTAAGTAAAATTTGATTCAATGAGATGAAAATAATTTTTGGTGAATAGTAAATATTTAATTTTTTTACCACGGTTAAAAGAAAATAGGTTAATTACTGGTAAAATTGATATAATTATTAAACTAACACATGTCCTAATTCAATTGGATAAGTTTAATTCAACCACAAAAACCTTCGGATTAAAATATGACCATTTAGGCCCACTTGGATTAGATTAGGACATATATTGTTAATTTATTTAAAGAAGGGTTAAAATAGATAAAATCAATGTTTTATTAGTATATAATTTTTAATATAGGGTTATACATAAGTTAAATTCGACTATAAATATTCATTAGAAATATAAAAATATTTCCTACATAATGGTATTTTATTTGTAATTTTTAAAAATTAAATAATTTAATTTATTTATGACACAAAGACGATGCAGTAATTATCTTATTAATGAAATATTGACATAATTTATGTTATATATACCAATATAAATGTAATTTAAGAATTTTTATGAATTACACTAATTTTATAGGTTAATATGACATGTTATTAATAATTTAATTTACTTTTTTCGAACTAATCATTATGTTATGATTTTCAAAAAAAATCAATTACTAAATAGTGTAAAAATTGACATAAAATAGTTTTTAAAACAAATATTTTGTTATTAATTTTATTTTACTCATAAAATCTATGGATCGGCAAAATGACTTAGATAAGGTTATATATATTAATAATAAACAACATGGGGTTCTTTTGGCTTCTTATAGTAAGTTTATTAACCTTATAGTGTAAGAACACAAAAATACCCAGTAAAAGTAAAATTATTTAACTTAACGACAAAACTAAATGATAAGGTTAAAATAGTAAACTAAACATGTCCAAATTCTATTGGATGAGATTATTTCGACCCATACCCACCTTATCTTAGAAATGACTCAATTTGGAGCTATTTAAAACCGAATTTGGCTTTATAATAAAATAATATTTTTAGTTATTACAATGGTGCCCCTCTCATCCCTTATAAAAGGGAACCTCCTCCCTCTCTTCCTCACACCACTCTGAGCCTTAAATCTCGTGCAACCCCTGCCAAATTATCTTTCCCACTTCCCTAGAATCATCCTAGAGGTCCTGTTCTTCTTCAGAAACCAATTTTAGTGCCCTAAGAGGATGACTCAAAGAGGCGCTTCAAAGAAGAGGTATTGTTCGTTACCGATTCATTCAGCATTATTTCTTCTTCCACATCTTCTTCATAGGTTTTTTCATTATGAAGTAATAACATCAGTATCACTCATATACTGATATGTTATTATAAGTATGAAAAAACCCTATTTCACCATCTATTGATCCTACGGAAAATGAAATCACCGCGCGTGCGTACGTACGGAATACCGTCTCCATGCCGTGGTGTACTCTATTTTCCACCACCACCTTACTTGGATGGGTATAATGGTGTACATAATAACTAGATATGATTATTGTAATGTTATATTTATTCTGAAATAGTATACATACACTCTAATACATTTCCACGATCATGAGAATGATATCATCGCTCGTGCATACGTACGGACTACCGTCTCCACGACGTGATGAGATTCATTCTCCACGTTAACCAGTCAGGAATGATTATAAAGTATATATAATATGTAATAATGAAATATATGACATAATAATGATACTGGATTTATGTGTATATCTATGTATGTCATCTACTTAATACCATTCAACTCAATAAGGAAACGAAAACAGCGTTCATGCGTACGTACGACCTACCGTCTCCATGAACGGTGTATTTCGTTCCAATTATAGATCTATTATATTTATGTATATTATGAATATATATTATATATAAGTAATTTTTTATATTCTGGAATTAAGTAATCATGATCTATGTAATCATATGAATAATTACAAGTCAAAATACTGACGATAAATGAAACGATTTTACCCAAAACGATCTTTAACATGGAATTTTACAAAAGAACGGGTAAAATAAAGTCATAAGTGAACCATATATGATATCATAACAATGAATATGATTCTGGAATAAGTCAATTAAATTATTTAAATCATTATACAGGAGGTTCAGACACTTACGAAGCATATTAGACCTATGGTAAGGGAAATATCACAATCTCATTTTTATCCGAGATTGTTTATACTTTAGTATTTACTAGGGTGTATTTTATCATCCACATCCATGTTTCCTCAATATGTAATATTATTTCTATCCAACTACAATTGTTTAAATCCAATTTTACCATTAGGTGAGTTTTTAGTAAAGGATATGAAAGGAATCTTTTGTTGTTTTTCGTACGAGGTACTTTTTGACTTTTCTGAAAAAAGTACGAAGAATGTTTTTTTAACTTATACGGCATGAATGGATTTTTAAAACATTATTTCCAAGAAGCTTAAATTACAAGTTTCCAATTTTATTTTTAATCAACTTCTTTTAGTTTAAAATTGTATGACATGTTATAGAAAGGAAAGTGTTTTTGAAGTAGAAAGAATATTTTCCTCAAGAATGGAGTTCAAGTGTTTTATCAAAATTATTTTCCATCAATGATAATAAAGGGTTCTGTTTCTATCCCTATTATTACAGTGATTTGATTATGTTGTGATGTAATTATTTTTATGAATTCCTTTATCTTATATGAATTTTTTTATGATGTCATGATGTTTAAGAATCCCAATTTTTGTTACATGGGTTATGCAATGATGTATGATTTATGATTTTGTGGCACACATAAGAATGGAATCATTATGAGATGGATGTGACCTATATCTCCCTCCAATGCATTGGGTAAATATTTTATATCTCATGAGATAGAAAAGGCAGGAATGGTAAGTTAATACGGTTTGGTGTTACAAGACTGAAACGAGAAGTGAACTCGATTCAGAATGGGATTTTGTCTACTAAGATGGTCTTGGCAGCAATGCCTTGGATACTATGGAAATCATTACATGTGCATAATGGATTCCACAATTACATGTTTTATTTCCATGGTATTTTATCATGATTTATGTTCCGTTATGATCTATGCCTTATGTACTTCCAGGTTTTATGTCGTTGCTCAAGATTTTTAATGTTCATGTTTTTTTTAAGTTCAAATGTATATGGTATGTTTTATTTTATCCATGCTTACCCTTTCTGAGCCTTTGAGATCACTCTTTTTATGTTTTCTTTTCCCCCAAGATTAAAGGATATATTTTAGGTAAGGAAACAAAAATGGGAAGATCTTTAAGGGAGATGTTGAAAATCTTTCACCACGATTAGAAGATTAAGTTCCAAGTTTCCAAAGACACTAAACTATTATAGTCCGTGTGTGTCTATTTTTGTTATGTACTATGTATTCCGCAAAAGAATTGTAATGTCCATGTAAGTCAAGCTTTGGGTCTCTATAATAAGTCCTATGACGAACATAAAATTCCCACTAAAAATAGGCCATATAATGCTATTACAAAAAGAGAACACAACCAAGAATAGATCCATACCCATAAAATTATACCTCGTATTCAATATCTGGTTCTATAAATATTTGTATGGGTGATTAGGCTTCATGAGTTTTATGTTGATAAATCATGTAGTACCTTGGTTTGAGGTATGTAGACTTTTTAATGCCTTTTTTATGTGTTTAAAGTTCATGGGATGAGTTCATAAGAGTTTGGGAGAGTTTGGAATGGTTTTGAATAAGTTTTCATGATTTTCTAGTGGAGCATAGTTTGTGCATGGTTTGGAGAAACCGTGTAGATTCTCTTAGAAACCATGCAGGGGGAGATAGTAGGTTTCGTACAGAATGAGCATGGTTTGCCAAAACATGGGAGAAAACCACACAGACCCATGATCTTGAGGCAGTAGCATGCACACAGTTAGCGCATGGTTAGTCAAACCGTGCGGGATAACCATGCAGCCACTTAATGTAAGGGATTAAAATCCCAGGGTCACATGGGCTTGCTCATTCCTCTCCAAATTCTCTCCCAGTCGAAGCTCACTTAGGTTATTCGGTTCTCATGGGATGTAGGGGATCTCCTACTCATTTTGGAATGTATTCGAAGGGATTTTAAAGTGCTTTGACAGTGGTTTCTCCCGTGTAAGTCTATCCTCTTGGTTTCTTATTGTTCTCCTCAAGTTCTACTCTTCCCTCTTTCATGGTTTTGTAGATATACATTTGTTTCATGTAGATCTAGGGTTTTGGTTTCCTTATATGTTAATTTTTTTGATTTTGAATGTTAGTTCAGGGGATCTAGAGTGGTTTTGGTGGTGCGTTCACCAGATTTGAGGTGTTATTACTTGTTGGTAGAGTTCACAGGAACCCTAAAGGTAGGTTGCTTCACACTCAACTACAACTGTTTAGAACTAGAGTGTTTGGGTTACAATTAATTTTTTGTGGTTTAAATTAATTATGGTTTTGATGTGATAAATTTATTGGAATTCCCTTCGGTGATGTTTTTGTTATTTTTGGAGGAAAATGGGTTTTGTGGCGAAATTCTCTTATTGTGGATTTTAAAATTGAGATTTTAAAAAGGGATTAGTGTGATTGATTTAGGAAATGGTTTATTAAAATTTTTTTCAATAATGATGTTGTTTTATTGAAATTTTATTTGGAATTAAAAATTATTTTCAATAAATTGGTGATTTATTGAATTGGATTTATATGAAATGGAATTGGTTGATTGCATGGTGTTGTGATCATGGTGGGTTATATGTTCATACATGCCTTGATTTGAATGTTGTGTGAAAGTGGCGAGAAGTACCACTATAAAAAAGGGATAGATATAGGATGGAATGGCCACCATCAAAGGATTAGTGTATGGGAAGTGCAACTAGTTGTGAATGGATTAAACGAGTAGAACAGAAGCTCCACCGTTATGGTTGTTTTGTTTTGTGTTGTTTTTCAAGTTGGAAATTGTTGTGCTAACATTTAAATTATGAAATGGATTGGGTAATGTTTATTTGGATTTCCCTTGGTTGTTTTGTTTGGGTGAGATGTCTTGGTAAGAGTATCTTGGCTCATGGTATTGGTTGCTCTTGTGCTTTTTTTATATAAACTATTTTATATAAATGAGCTAATAGTTTTATCCTTGTGGCATGTGTAGGGAATTAAATAGGGGAAAACCGACTGTGTTTTAGTTCTCACCCCCTGATTTCGTAAGTTGGTGTCATTGAATATGTCGTGTACCATGACATGGGAAAAGATAAGCCATATCCCTCCATTAGTGGTGCATTGTGGTGTCTTGGTGGAGCATGGAGCTTGGAGCATGGTTTGGAGATGTGGTGTTTTCATGGATCGTGGTGTTTTGTTGTTTAGTTTTCACTTTTACTCTGAGGTGGTTTGTATATGTCTAGTTTTATTGGTTTTGGGATGTATTGTGGGACAACTTGGTTGTTAGTGGATGGTTTGTATGAGTTTGAAAGTGCATGCATATTTAGTTGTTGGTTGGTGGATTTTGGTTGTCGTCTTAAGGGAAAATCATTCCCCATTGTTCCTTAAAGCCCTCAAGATTTATTTCCAGACTTTGGAACCTTGGAAACATCACCTAAGGCCATGTAACCCTCACAACCTTCTCAAGACAATGGGGTATGGGCAGGGTGTTACAAGTGGTATCAGTTTGTTTTCTCTTTTGGAGTTGATTATCAGATTTTGATTTGACATTTGTGTGGTATATTCCGTGAGTCGGGATGGTAGAAAGGCATAGGAATGTTGTAACTTGAAACGTATAGTATAAAAGTACATAGCTAACCCTTTTATACTAAATATGATGTTATTAGGGAGTTTGGTACATATGTGTTTTGGAGAAACTTATAGATATTGGATATCTCATTGTCAAGGGTGTATCCAATGAGAGGAGCATGGAATATATGGTAGAAATTACATCCCTTTAGGATGAATATTTCATTGGGGTATAATGATTTATTCTGTGATATGAATGTGTGGACTTTGAAAAATCTGAACTAGGTTTCAAAACCAATAGATTTGAAACCTGGATACTAGTGGTATTTTGAAAATGGTTTGGTTTTCAAAACTGACGAAACACAGAAAGGTGAACTTGTGGAAAGCCTTTTTGTGATAGTGTTGTGTAATGAAATTAGAAATTGGAATTCTTGATGTCTCCAGAAGTGATACTCATGGTTGTTTGTTTTTGTTTACAGAGATGGCATCAGGTAGCCGTTGTAGACACAAACTGGAAGCAGTTGATGAGAACGTGGTTGCACCTGAGCCTTAGGTGAACCAGCAGTTTGTGCAAAGTATAGTGCAAGATTTCTATGCTGTGGAATGTGGGAATAATGTGGATGAACCAAGGCATGTGGAGCATGGCCTTCAGATTCAAAAGTTGAATCCACCCATCTTCACTGGTGATTCAGAGCCAGAGAGGGCACAAGAGTGGTTTTATAGAATGATCAAGGTCATTGAATTATTGGGAACACTGGTAGAGTTGAAAGAGAAGTTGGCCATGTATATGTTGGAAGATATTTCCCTTCAGTGGTGGGAGTTGGAGGTCCAAGATGGAACGGACCAGGGTATGATGTTGGAAGGCTTTGAAGAATTGTTTAATATTTAATTCTACCCTCATACATTCATAATTACATGAAAAACTGATTTCTTCACATTAAAGCAAGAGAATATGTCTGTGAAAGAATATGAAGCTATGTTTTTGAACTTACTGAGATTTTCACCTGAGGTGGCGGAAAGTACATTGTTGAAATCTCGTATCTTCGAAGCTGGTTTGAGGTAGGAAATTAGTTCCAACATAGCGGCACTGTGTATCGATGAATACATAGATATGGTGAATCGAGCATCGGTGGTTGAGCGGGATCTGTTGGGAGCTCCGAGCATATGAAGCCTGGTGGTACCCATGGGGAATAGTGGGAACATGAACGATGGCTTGAAGAAGAGGAGGGATACATATTTCCAGGGTGGGAGTATGGCATATAATTAGACGACAGGATCGGTGAATCATCCTCCGAAGCCCCAGAGTAAACCAGGATGGTTTCAGTGTGGTTCTACAAGCCACATCAAGCGAGATTGTATGGAACAACCCCGAGTATGTCTTAATTGTAAGAAGATGGGGCATCTGAAGAGTGATTTTCATAATGCTCTGAGGTCAGGTGTGTGTGACACTCCTCAAGGATTGCATATGTCATATGCTTTGATGGGACAGGGACATCAGCATACCCCTCGTCAGCAATGTAAAGTGGGTCATGGTAATTCTTGGAATACCATGACGCCTTGGCAGGGAAATAAAGAGCAGAGTGTGGCAACCAAGGCATTGTTTGGAGCTGAGCAGGTTGTGGTGGATGATCAGTCGGGACCATCCATGGTGCGAGGTGCTATTATTTTAACCTCTACCTTGATGCTAGTGTTGTATGTTACGAGTGCTTAAAACTCTTTTATTGTTTCACATGTGGTTGAGTTTCTGGGTTTAAGGGTATAAATGATGTCTTCAGTTTTGAAACATCAAACTTCTCCAGGTCAAAGGGAGTGTCTAGCCATCTTGTGTAGAGTATGTTGTATCATGGTTGGAATGGTTGAGCTTATGTGAAATTTAATAGTCCTTCAAGAGGATGATTATGATGTAATCTTGGAAATGGATTGGTTGGTGGCGTTTATGGAACACATTGACTGTAATGCGCGGACATGGTATTTTACGACACATGATGTCATTAGAAATATCATTAGAGAGGGGCATATAAGGCTGGGTGCAACAGGTTTATTGGCACAAGCAGTGGGGCACATTATTGTATCAGTTGGCGGTGTTGTCATTGGAATCCCTAGCGGTTTTTGAGAAGATTGTTCTTCCGGTAGTGGTGGAACAATTCGTGGATGCTTTTCTTGAATAATTTTCTCGGTTACATCCCGTAAGAGAAGAAGATTTTACGATTGATCTCCTTCCTAGGACCAGTCCTATCTCACATCAGTCTTATCGGATGGCACATAATGAATTGCGGGAATTGAAAATCCAATTAGAAGAGTTGGAAAACCACGGGTTTATCCGGCCTAACATGTCTCTGTGTGCGGCACCGATGTTGTTTGTGATAGAGGCAGATTGAAAATTGAGTGTCTTTGTTTATTATCATAGTCTAAACCAAGTTACGATAAAGAACATACATCCACTTCCACGAATTGATGATTTGTTCGACCAGTTGAGTGGAGCCCAGTGGTTCTCCATGATCGACCTGAGGTTGGGAAATCATCAATTGTGGTTGAGGAAGGATTGTATTCCTAAAAAACATTTTGAAGTAGATATGTCCATTATGATATTCTTTTTATTCCCTATGGTCTAAATAATGCACCAATTATGTTCATGGAATTGATGAATCAGATATTTCAGAGATATCTGGATTCATATGTGCGGGTGTTTGTTGATGATATTCTGGAGTATTCAAAGATAAGGGTAGATCTTTAGAAGCACTTAACAACAGTGCTATGGATCTTGAGGGATGATTGGTTGTATGCAAAAATATTAAATTGTGACTTTTGGATAGCAGAAGTTCATATTCTGGGACATGTGATTTCTGAAAATGGTGTTTCCGTGGATCTGGAAAAGATAGAGGTTGTTATCTCGTGGAAAACACCAAAGAATATATTTGAGGTACAATGTTACCTCAGTCTAGCGGAGTATTATCGGGATTTTGTTCTTGATTTATCAAGTTTGGCTTCACAGATGACATCTTTGACAAGAAATAATGTTCCATTCTAGTGGAATGAACAGTGTCAGTGTTTCTAGGAGCTAAAAGATATCCTTACATCATCACCAATATTGGTTTTTCTAGAACCAGGAGAAGGGTATGTGGTGTATTGTGATGCATCAGGATCAGGGTTGGGGCGCGTTCTCATGATAGGGAATCATATAGTTGTGTATGGCTCACAGTAGGTGAGGGTACATGAGAAGAACTACCCAACTCATGATTTGAAATTGGTCGTAGTCTTATATGCCTTGAATGTGTGGCTTCATTACATATTTACTGAGAAATTCAAAGTATATACTAATCATAAGAGCTTGAAGATCATTTTCTCACAAAAGGATTAGAACTTGATGTAATGTAGATAGATAGAATATCTCTGAATGCTTGATTATGACTTGATGTACACACCGGTTAAGGGAAATTTGGCGGTAGATGCATTAAGTAGAAAATAATATTCTAAGGTGGTGAATCAGGCATTAGGAGAGTGGATGTTGATTTCGGTTATAGCTGACATATGGTTGGAATGTGAGGATCAGTGTGATAGAGTGGTCTTCTATCTGGTTTTCTTGATTCATGACTTGGTTTTCCTAGTTCAAGAGGCCCAGATATATGATTCTAAATGTGTTACAATGGATTCAAAGCTCAATGGTGGGGAGACCATTGAGTGTTGGAAACTGAATGGTGATTCACTTGTGTGTTTTTGGAATTGGGTGGTTGTACATGTTGTTTTTTCGGAAGATCTTCTTTGGGCGTATCACCATTCCAGGTGGGCTGTTCATCCTGGAATTCTGAAAATGTATAATTCTTTGAAAATGAAATTATTGGTGGGATGGTATGAAAAGAAAAGTGGCTGAGTTTGTTTCGAGAAGATTGACTTTCCTGCAGGTCAATGCATAGCATCAGAGGCCAACAGGAAAGTTGTAGTCTTTACCAATCCCTATTTGGAAGTGGGAGCAAATAGTGATGTATTTTTTCATAGGTATCCCAAGAACCATATGAAATCATGATTCCATATGGTTGATAGTCAATTTCCGAATGAAGTCGACCCATTTCCTTCCAATTCATGAATCTCATATAGTGGAGGATCTATCCAAAATCTATATCCGGGAGGTGGTAAGGAGGAATGGTGTTCCAGTTTCGATTGTATCCTATAGAGATCCAAGGTTTACATCTCCTTTATGGAAATACTTATACAATGTCCTTGGAACTAAGTTGACCATGAGTACGATGTATTATCCTCAGACGGATGGTCAATCTGAAAGGACGATACAAACTTTGGAGGATATATTGTGGGCGTGTGTCATGGATTTTGGTGGATTGTGGGTGGATCACATGTCATTGGTTTAGTTCTCGTACAGTTAAATTTATTAGGCATCCATACATATGGCTATGTTTGAAGTGTTTTATGGGTGACCGTTTTGTTCTCCACTATGTTGGGTGGAACCGGGTGAGTCCTTGATGGTTGGACCCAACATTGTCTATGATACTACCAATAAGATCATGTGAATCGGTAATAGAGTATAGACGTATCAGAGTCATCAGAAATCATATGCCAATAATCATTGACGGTCATTGTCGTTCGAGGTGAGTGATCATGTTTTCATGAGGGTCACTCCTTGGTTGGGACCTCATCTGTTTGGGAAGCAGGGAAAGTTATCTCTGGGGTATATTGGACCTTTTGAAATTATTGAGCGGGTTGGTGAGGTGACTTATAATTTGGCATTGCCACCTAGGTTCAGTGCAGTGCACAATGTGTTTCATGTGTCGCAGTTGAAATAGATCGTGTTTTGTGGCAGCATGGCCAGATCCAAGAGGAGACATGGGAGCGGGAGAATGAGATGGTTGAGTAGTGGCCCGAACTCTTTCGTCAATGGGTGGGTACACTACTTTCTAAGGATGTAAAGTCCAATGGTGGGGAGAATGTAATACCCCTAGTTTGAGGTATGTAGCCTTTGATGATTATTTTTTATATGTTTAATGTGTATGGGATGTGTTGGAGAGAGGTTGGGAGAGTTTGGAGTGGTTTTGAATAATTTTGGACGCTTTTCATGTGGAGCACGATTTGAGCATAGTTTTGAAAAACCATGGGGATTCTATAGAATACAGTGCAGAGGGAGACAGTAGGCTTTTCACGGCATGTGCACAGTTTTCCCAACATTGCGAGTCAACTTTGCGGACCCTTTCTCTCGAGTCAGTAGTGTGTGCACGGTTTGTCAAACCGTGCGGGATAACCATGTGGCCACATAAAGTTAGCGTTTTAAAACCTGGGGTCACTCGGTCTGGCCTCATTCCTATCCAAATTCTCTCCAACTCGAAGATCACTTAGTTCTTTGGTTTTCAAGGGTTGGAGGGGCTCTCCCACTCGTTTTGGAAGGGATTCGATGAGATGTTATGCTCTTTTGAAGGTGGTTTCTCCCGGTTAAGTCTCTCTTCTTGGATTCATTGTGTTTTCCTCTAGATCTACTTTTCCCTTTTTCTTGGATTTCAAGATCTACATGAGTTTCATTTAGATATATGGTTGTGCTTGCCTTGGATGATAATTTTATGGCTTGTGAATGTAGGGGAAGGGGATCTAGAGAGGTTTCGGTTGTGCATTCGCAAGATTTGAGGTGTGAATGCTTGTGGGTCGAGTTCGCCAGAACGCTAAAGGTAGGTGACTTCTCTCTCAACACCACTTGGTTAGAACTAGAATGTTTTAGTTACAATTAATATGTTGTGCATTAATTTTTTTTTTATGTTTAAAATTTATTGGAAATACCATGGGTGATGTTTTGGGGATTTTTGGGGAAAAACAGTTTTGTGGCGAAATGATCTGGTTGTAGATTTTAAAATGGAGATTTTAAAATGGTATTAGCATGATTGATTGGGGAAATGGTTGATGAAATTGGTTTTCAATAATGATTTTGTTTTATTTATATTTCATTTGTCATGGAAAATTATTTTCACTAAATGGGTGATTTATTGAAGCGGATTGGTATGCAATAGAATCAGTTGATTGCATGATGTTATGACCATGGTGGGTGATATGTTTGTCCATGTCTTAAATGGAATGTTGTGATAAATTGGAAAGATGTAGCACTATAAAAAATCGATGGATAGTGGATGGAAGGGCCAACATCAAAAAAATATGTTGTCGGGAAGTTCCACTAGTTGTGAATGGATGAAACGGGTTAGACAGAATCTCCATCATTATGGTTGTATTGTTGTGGGTTTTTTTGCAACATGGAAATTGTTTACTAACGTGTAAATAATGAAATGACCTGGGGCTTGTTTGTTTGGATTTTCGTTGGTTGTTTGGTTTGGGTGAGATGGATTGGTAAGATTATGTTGGCTCATGGTATTGGTCACACATGTGCTTGTTTTATATAAACTCTTTTATATAAATATGCTAATGGTTTTATCATAGTGGCATGTTTAGGGAAGTCAGTTGCGGAAAACCTACTGAGTTTTAGTAATCACTCACTGCTTTGGCACATTGGTGTCTTTGTATATGTCTCGTACTGTGACTTGGGGAAAGGTAAGGCATCTCCCTTCTATAGTGGTGAATTGTGAGGTATTGGTGGAGCTTGGAGCATGGAACTTGGTGTGGATTTGTGGTGGTTTCATGACTCATGGTGTTTTGTGGTTTAGTTCCCACTTTGTACTCTAATGTGGTGTGGACACGTCTTGTTGTTTTGGTTTTGGGATGTATTTTAGAACAACTTGGTTATTAGTGGATGGTTTGGTTGAGTTTGAAAATTCATACATCTTTAGTTGTAGGTTGGTTGAGTTGGGTTATTGTCTTAAGGGAAAAAGGTTCCCCATTGTTCCATGAATCCCTCATAATTTATTGCCAGCCTTTGGCGCCTTGGGAACGTCACCTAAGGCCAAGTAACTCTCACCAACTCATCAAGCCAATGGGGCAGGGGTGGGGTGTTTCAAATCATTATTAACAATTCTAGTTACAAATGAATGGAACACATTTCCATGTCAAAGTATTCATGGGAGAATAAATTCTTATGAAATTTGGAACAAAGAGGAGATAATTCCTCATAATCCCAAAAAACTACATACCTCGAAAACCTACATTGGTTTATTCCAAAACACTACTACTTCTCACATCATTGGGTAACCTAATATTCACTGTTCAAAAATTTCATTATCTATAAAACATACTTATTGAAACTATAATTCATAATAACATAAATTATTATATAAACATTTTCCCCACAATGTTTTTAGTACAATATCCAAGTCCTTCTAATGGACATTCGTATATTGAGTTTATTTTATCATATTAATTAATAATACCAAAACAAATGAGTAAAGATACCTAAAAATGATATGGTTCAATATTTCCATAAATGAATTTGGTGGATTCATCCAACAAAAAGCATAACATCATATTTTTAATGGACATAACAATATTTAAATGTATCATTTAAAATATCATATATAATGACTCAAAATGTGGATATCATAGGTTTAGAACAATTTTTGATAACCACATGGATGTTTTTAATTGACTAACCATATCATCTATTAGAGGAATAAGATATAAATTTTTAATAATTACCTACTTCAATATTATTAATTAACACATTAGTTAAGAGAACCATAGAACGAATTATCTAATAAAAAATATGTATCCTAAAGAAATGTATTAGGTATGATAAATCCATTACATTACTACTCTTCTACATGGAAAATAATATATTTACCTCATTCGTTGCCATTCTATAATCTAGTAAAGATATAGTTCCTCTTCCTATATGATGGTAGACCAAAAATTAGACTACCCTTTCAGTTTAAAACTTAGATAGATCATTTTGAAAAACATATGGGAATCAATATACTATGTATTTTAGTGTCTCACTATCATTTTATTAGTATCCCTCATGGTCATTTATTTCAATAGGCATGATATTGTTCCATTATTTGTCACTAATTTTCTTTCTCAGACTTCAATTATATCACAATCAACATTGAAAAGCGGAAGGGATCGACTTAGGGATGTAAATGTTACCTACAATTCATAGAATAATAGATGGGATTTAAATCCCACTAGAAATACCATACTAACAATTAAATAAAATATATCCATATCCAAAAAAATTTACTTTAGAAACTACACTACATGATTGAAATTTGAACATTATGGGATTTTGAAACGTCAATACTCCCACATTACATGTGGTTCCCTGATACACATACCATAAATAATTATTTAAATTTTTATTACCAATTTATTAACCACATTATTTTAAATTAAATAAATCAATGTGATTGTATCCAAAAATTCATGGATAAGAGTGGAGTTGAGAAGAATAGTTCCTCTCAACATAAAGTGACCTGGTTTCTCACACAAAATATTTTATTCTTCCTTATATAAATATCACTCATTAAATATGTGATATATAATTATAACTTTATTTGATTTTGACTATATATCCAAGGTGTTCCTAGAAATATTCTGGATCACTTTTATCTGTAGAAACATACTAATGTAGTGGAATTATTTCATCCAAGAATATGAAATTTAATGCAGATTCAATCCTATTCGGCCTGATTTTTTCTGATGTTTGTGAATATCCTTCACTATAAAGAGATTTCACACACAATGATTGTAATTCTTAGTGTATTACATTCAATATTTCTATATATCAGTGAACCACAATGTAAATAAAATAATTTGGTATTATATCATGAAGGAAAATTAACTGATTCCGTATTTTGAGTTAGTGGTGCTCTATTTCTATGAGAGTATACTTCTCATTTTCCATTATATATATCACTAGGATTTAATTCTATTCTATTTTATAACATATAGAAAACCTTTTTTTGAATTCCCATCATAATCTACTTCTTCCATAATTTCTCAATTTAGTATCTCTAAATAATATTTATTACATTGAAGAACTATGTTATATAAAATCTCAAGTCAAAATAACAAATCAATGATAAATGCACTTAATGATGAACTAAAATGTAATTATAGGTAAAATATAAATAAAATTATAATCATAGCATTATACTCTATCATAGAGAGGTTTTTTCCGTTAAGAAGAAGTAATCCATTATTATTTCAATTTTAAATGTGTATGTATACAATTGTTTATTTAATAATTCATCAAAACACTTTGACATATTTACCTAGAAGGCTCTAAATTCTTCATCTAAATCCCTCCATTGGCATGAAATACATTCATATATATATATATATATGCTGCAAAATTTATTTTCATCTCAACTGGTGTATAAAAAATATTAATGATTTTATTTATTTAGTGTATCAATACCTATGATTTTCTTTGATAAAATCTCCATCAAAACACATGATGATATGAATTATGAAATTACACCAAATGATCTATAATAATTGGTTCATCATTCGGATTTCCACTATTATAAACTTATGATTCATGTAGAATAATCTAAAAAAGTTTTTTTCACTTGTGGATTGAGTGGAATAAATTTTTTAACAACTTATACCTAGTGATATATGCAGTGAATTAATAATTCCTTGACATATGAACATAACATTAAACCATTTAGATAATTTCACTTGAGGAACATAATCCTTAAGTAATCTGTGACAAAATTTAAATAATTATCCTTAATATGATAACGAACCAGTGAAATCAATGTTTAAAAAACAATCCATTTTTACCATTTTCAATAATCATTTGATTATCATATAAACAATGATATTCAAGTGGTATTTTTTTTAATTCATGAAATGAATCCCTCATTAGAAAAATCAAAAGATTATGATATTAAAACACTATTATAAGGGACTTTTAACACATTTATTCACAAACCACAATGGTAATTTTATAAAATAATGAGAATGGTTAGATACTTATTATTTTTCTATAAATATCATATTCCCACTATCATATCTCCTATCCTCTAATTAATTAATGGATAAAAAATGTTCCATACCATTTGTAACACCCGACCCCTCATCATAGGATTACGACGATATAGATGATCAACTCCCATTAGGTAAAATCACCAAGACACAAAATATTCTCAATAAATTCCATGGGAATATGAAAAACATTCATTTATTATTTTTCTGAAGATTACAATTAAATCAAACAACAAAAAACAATAAACATTCAATCCAATAAATCATCCATCAACAATAAATAACATACACACTGACATAAAATTATAGATAAATATTAATATAAGTTCGACGAAGTAATAGTGGTCAAAGGGTAAGAATCTATATAGAAAGTCATTAGAACCCAAGTGGAACCATCACAGAAAATGATGCTGAAACTCCCCATATCTAGCTTTAATAACAAATAAATTATTTCAAGGGTCACCACTATAAAAGAATGTCACATGAGCCTTCCCTATAGTTTGATAGAAGAAATTTCAAAATGAAAAAAAGTTCAAATGAATGGGAGGAAAATATAACTTTGTTTTATATACCAAACGGCTTCCCAATGCACACCAGTAAGATAAGAATGAGTGAAAAAAATTTCTTTTAAAATGTTTAAGAGAAGATAATAGTTTATATCAATGCCATATAATAATTATTTTAAAACATTAAATGAACCCTTTCAAGAAAATTATAACTATTTATTGTAATCATTATCATTTCACACCCATAGAGACACATGAATCATGAAACCATGTAACTCCATATACTCATGAATTTTTAGTCACACATTCAACATGACATCATATGGTGTACCCATTTGACATCAGTACTTCCATTCCTAATCAATCCCTTGTGTGTAATTAATTTATGGTGTACTTCCAAGTATTTACAATCCCATATGAACATGAAAATGAAGACACTCCAACACCTTGTTCAAAAATTTCCAATAAAACAATCATTTTACCATGACAATATATTTTAATACAAATAATTTTAAATTAATATCAAAAAATATATAAATAAATCACAAAAAAATAATTTCATTAATCATAAAAATAGTTCAGAAAAGAAGAAGATGATATGTTGCAATGTAGTAGAGTTGGGTAAAATTCACTGACGTCATTTATGTTTTAAAAATTATCATAAACAATTCCACCAATCAAACTAATCATTATGTTCTTATTTCAAAACCATATAAGATCTTATAATGACAAATCTATAACCATAAATTTGGTCTCACAAAAACATATTGGGTTCCAGGTGAAAAAATACAATGGGATCCATGATGAAAAAGAAGAATGAAACATTAAACATTTATTTAAAAAAAACACTAAGTGATTCATTTCAAATGGATACATTATTTAAATAATTCTATAAAAGTTATTAATGGTTTCTTAGAAGTCAAGAGGTAGAAGAAAGTTCTGAACGAAGAATATTTTATCTGTGGGCTCGATAAATCTTATTAGGCCAGAGATAATGATGAAATGATTTAGAATTCAAAAATTAAATTCCTCCAGAGGCCAAATATTTGGAAATCATTTCTCATTTACTTATTTTTTTATGACAAAATATGTTCATTTCATGAATTATTTTCATGTCATGTATCTCAAAAGCTATAATTGGAAAACTATTCACCACAAAAAATAACCACATGAGATATTTAACTCTATATTCAAATCCCGATTCACATTTACAACATGAATATGTTATCACGACCTGTACCATGGGGCATGTGTGTGGCTACCCCAAGCCCGCCTTCCATAGGCTAGGGGCTGGTGACTAGCACCAGCAAGCCATATCCCAAAAAGAGAAAGAATATCCTTTAAACATGTAAACACACATACAAGGAAATCTACACAAATCTAACCATAAAGTAAAGAGAAGTAATGAAACCAACAAAATGTTCCTCCACGGTGAGTAAATTGTGTAGACTAAAAGTAAATGATCCATAATACAAGACCAATAGAAAGGAAAGTACAAAAAAAATATGTACAAGCTCCAGAAGTCAATCACCAAGGATCATACCTGATTGGTAGGTACAACTCTCAATCAGATGTCACTACAGAACACCACATCTATCAAACCACCTACGAGAACTGTACAGTCATTTCTCCCCAATTCCACAATCAAGGCTATATGTTTTCTTCACAAGACAAAAGAGGTGCAAGAGAATCCAGTGTAGTGGTGTGTATATCAATACTCAGTAGGGACCCCGAGACCCCTGAATGTATCTCACAAATCCATGAAGTAAAACACTACAAGGTAAATACCACATAGTTAATATCACCATGAAAGATATCAAATAAATAGCATGATTTAAAAGACACAGCTCAAACCTGGTATAACATAAGTACAGATGTAAATATGATTAGTCATAAATACATATCATATTATTCTATCGAGGGGCTCTACTACTAATACACACAAGATCGCTAGGTGATAACCCACACAAGATCGCAAGGTGTTGTCCCACATAAGATTTCTATGTGCTAACCCACTCAAGTTCTCAAGTTGTTTTCCAAAAAAGGCTCGCTACGTGCTGACCCACACACGATCTCTAGGTTCTGACCCAAACTTGATCGTTATTCATTCTTCATGCCACATCCACCCACTAGATTCATGTACATAACATACTCAATACTAGTAGGATCCTTTCCTCATGCCATTGGTCATACCTCAACTTCCACAAAATCCCACATAGAGTAACCACAAAGGTCCTTTTATTCATAAGGGTCCCAATGTAACATATGGCAGGTCATTCCTAGTATTGACCTATAAGTTATACCCCATTTTGTAAAAAGGTCACAGTTTTATTTGAGTCTAGTACATCCCAAGATGTATGAAAACATCCACCAAAACACACATAGTGTATTTCATAAAGAGTTCCCTATCAAAATGGTTCTAATGCCCCTAGCAGACATTAATTGGACACACGGTTTGTATGATATGGGTGTTTTAGTAAACACGGGGCCGATTGTGTATAGGACCTATCCAACCCAGTCGGACCGACCCCACCAACCTAGAATGGGGGTCCCACAGACCATGGTTTCAATATATGGAATCTATGTGACCTGGTTCACGTTGGGGTCGGTCAGGTCTAGCCTGGCCAATGGGCCTTGCTTGACCCAGCCACGTTTGGTTGAGGGTCCAACCCATCGGGTCGCTAGGCTATATTGTCTCATTCGGCCCAGCCCGAAGGCCACAGGTCTAGCCAGATGGCATGGGACCAGCCAATTGGGTTCAGGTCTGGCCCACTAGAGTGGGCCCATCACACTAGCCTGAGGCCCGTCCGGAAGGGCGGCCGATGGTGCGGTATCTAGTCGAGATGTGGCAGCTACACCGCGTCTGGTCCCCACTATCCCCTTGGACACTAGGCCTTCTCTAGAAGAGTTTGACATACCACTGCTCGCCAGTCATCGAACGACTCGAACATGTGAATTCCCCCCACACGGTGCTCGAAGCCATATCTCATCCACACAATAGACGTCCGTCTGTGGCTTACTACCGCAGTGGCGTGAATGCGAGTGTGTTGTCGCCCACTCCATGTGGCCGCCTCCATGGGATGCTGCCTCCATGGATTGTCGTCATGGGATGCTGCCTCCATGGGCCACCTCCATTGGATGCAACCTCAATGGGCAGTTTTCACTGCTTCTGGTGCCTTCGACGAGCCACCATTGTTACTCTGGTTGTCCGTTTTTTGGATCTTTTTATGACTACTATCATTGTAGGGCACCACCATCACCACAAATCCTTCTAATTCGCCATTATCACTTGTTAACCTATAAAAATCAATGAAAATCATAATAAAAACTATTTAAGGGGGATCGAGCCTTCTATGTGTAAGCTCGCACCCTATGTGTTAGAGTTTAATCATTGGGATAAACCTGATGATAAACACACATCTTGATATTCCCCAAATCAGAACCCAATGTAATATCCACCTACAAGAATGATGAATTTGTGGATCTACCTGTTAGTCAGATGATTTGCGTTCATCATTGATTTTCAGGAACAATGAATAAATATTCAAATACGTGGAATGGATACACTTCTACATCATTGACATTTGATGCTGAAGCATTCTTCCCCGAGTTTTTATGATGTTGACGTCGATTTCAGCTTCATTCTTCAAGGCACATCGAAGACGATTAAGTATCACAAGCGTTCCTCATTCTTCATTCTATGGTGGAGAAGGATTCCACCATCAGTTAATAAGATATTTCCCAATGTTTGTTAATTCTCAAACTCCAACACATTGATTTATTAAATGAAATAAAAAATGATGTGATGTTGCACCCATTAATGATTCTCATTAAATGATCCACATTTAATAAGCCGCTGTTAATGATCCATTATGGTAATAGCTCCGCAGTTTCAAATGATCCATTATTCAACCTCATTTAAGGCTCATTGTCGTCAACTCATCATTGCATCATAGAGTCTCCATCCACCACTCATCAATGAGAAATGAAATAAATTTTTTTTAATTATATATTTGTTCTCTCAAAAAGTCGAAAAAATAACTCTTCCTCTCATCCCTTACCGGACAAAGTTATGTCATTTCTTGGTGAATCCCATAATTCGTAGATTAATGGTTCCGAAAATAATTTTGATCTGAACACCGGTTTAGATGTTATAAAAACCACCGGATTGTTTACTGAACGTACCATAAAAAAGTGAAAATTTTGTTCCACACCCTCAGGGCCTTAAAATCATGTTTTTTCAGATCATTTTGTCTCCTAATAATTCCATATAATTAATAAAAATTACACAGAATTTAAGAGGCATGAAAATATACCCACCTTAGGGATTTACGTCCCTGATATCCAACAAAAAAATAATCAAATAGATGGGGTTTAAGAACACAAATCATAGCCTATCACTCACATGTGCTCTCCTGGAGATCTCGTTCTACCACAAAACGTGCACCATGGGAATCGACTATCCACGAAGGACCCTCCCCTATCAATTATATATCTCCAATGGGAACTCTGCAATCATCTCCCCATCATCGTTGTCCAAATCTCCCAAGATGATGAAGAGCAATGGATCATTCATGTACGTCCTCATCTGCGACACATGAAAAAAATTATGCACATGGTTATCTGTGGGGGAAGGGCTAGGTGATTTTCCACCTCTCCACCTCTGGTCAGGATATGAAATTGTCTAATGAAAATTAGAGATAGCATTCCACCCCTTCCATATATCTGAAATCCTCATCAGGGTGAGAGATGAAGGAATACATGATTGCCCTCCTCAAACTCCAAGGGTCTCCATCTCCTAACAGCATAAAAATTCTGGCTACTAGGTATTTTCCTCATCCTCTCCATGATGATATGAACCTTATCGGTGGTAGGCCGTAACAACTCTGGACCCATGTGTTCCTACTCCCCTAGGTTTTTCAAGCATAGGGTGATATTTGTTACCTCCCAAGCAAGGACTGAAATGGTGCCATGATAATGGTGGAGTGATATTTGTTGTTGTATCCAAACACCCCCAGTGGCCGGTGGTCCTCCCAACATTAGCCAAAATCAATGACACATGCATGATGTTTTTCCTTCAAGATATGCATGGTCTGCTCTGTCTGAAAATTCTTCTAGGGATGAAAAGTTGTGCTCAAATGCAGCTGAGTCCCATGTGCCTCATTTATCCCCTTCCACAACTGAGATGTAATGTGTGCACCATGGCCTAAGATTATTTTAAAAGGAACCCTGTGGAGCCTCACTATATTTTGGATGTAGAGGCATCCCAATCCCTCTACCGGTCTCTGATCTCAGAAGAGTTGGAAGTGACCCGACTTGGTGAGTCGGTAAATGATCACTTAGATAGGATCATGGCTCTTGGGCGTCCATGGTTTCCCCATCAAAAAGTCCATCGATATACCATCCCATTTTTTCTTTGGTACCTCGAGTGGTTGGGAAAATCCTATTGGAACCTAAAGCATTCCCTTAACTTTTTGACAAGTGACACATCTTTAAATAAACTTGGACATAGTTTTTTTCATCCTCATCCACCAGTACTGACGTCGGAATCCCTGGTACATCATCGCCACTCCAGGATGTATGGCCCAAGGAGATCTATGAAACTCCATAAAACCCTCCTCCCGCATCTTTATTTGGACTGTGGTGTTCCCTATGAAAAGGACGATGTGCTCCCCACCTATCAACAATCCATTAGGAGCTCGTCCTGAGGATAAATAAGCATGGAAGGCATCGCAGTAATCATCATCCAGATGTGCCTCCCTGACTCACTGTAAGAGTAGGGAAGTAATAGTCATAGATTAGAGGTAAGATTCTCTATCACCATCTATGATGGATAACTTTATTGTGGCCAGTAACTCTATCGCTTCACTCAGTAGCTGTAATGTAAACATATTCTTGATTGTTTCTTCCAACAATTTTTCGTTCCATAGAGTATAGACCATCTCAGTGTTATGTTCTTGGAGGAACACTAGCCATAGTCATTGTGTCATGTTTAGGTCCTTTTGTGAGAGTATATACCAGAGAATCTTGTTGTTGGAATATAAATTAAATTGTTCAACAATCATGTAGTGCCACCACATCCTCATGGAAATGACCACTTCTACAAACATCATGTCATGGGTTGCATAGTTCATCTCGTGCTACCTCGACTGTTGTGATCCATAGATTTTCAATGCTCACCTCTGCATTACGACAAAACCCAGTATGGTCCATGATGAATCATAGTAGACTACATTCCCAAAAGCCTCTTCTAGTAGTCTTAGGGTGGGGGCACTCATCAGTCTCCGCCTCAGCTCCTGGAACCATTGGTGGAATTTCTCCATCCATAAGAAGGATTTTCCATTCATTTTAAAAGCCTAAAAGGGTGATGCAACTCTAGAATAGTAGGGTTAGAATCTCCAGTATTACCCAACCAACCATAACATACTCTACACCTCAGTCATGCTTCGAGGTGGATCCCAATGAAGCTTTGACTCAATCATATCCGGATCAACTGCCACTCCAGCTGCTGAGATGATGTGTCCCAAAATGTGTACCTCCGAAATCAGGAACTAGAACATCAAGAGCTTACCATAAGGCTAGTTCTCTTGTAGTGTGTGTATGACTATTCGAAGGTGTGAACCATGCTCCCTATCTAAAGCTGAGTACACCACTATGTCATTAATGTTGTATACTAAAAAAGATCAAGGTGAGGCTTGAATATCCTATTCATGAGTGCCATGAACACTGTTGGGGCATTGGTCACACCGAAAGGAATAAAAAAACTCATATTGTCTATATCAGCACCTAAAGGCTGTCTTTGGTACGTCCTCATCTTGTAACTGAATCTGATGATAGCCTCATCTGAGATCTATGTTCAAGAACCACTTCTCCCCCTTTAGCTGGTCAATGAGGTCATCAATTCTTGGTAGTAGATACTTTTTCTTCACAATCAGCTCGTTTTGTTGCCAAAATCTATTCATATACTCAATCTCTCATCTATCTCCTCATGAAAAAACATTGGGACTACACATGGAGAAACCCTAGGCTTAAAAACCCCTTCCTCCACATGTCATTCAGTTGTACCATCAACTGGAAAAGCACCGTAGGAGTCATCTGATATGCATGTTTAGATATCTGTATCTTCCCTAGGTACAAGTCAATGCATTATTCTACCTCTCTAAAAAGTGGTAGTCCCGGGACATCTTCTGGAATGACATCCTCAAACTCATCCCCCAGAACCTTAGACTTGCCTCATCCACCATACCGAGGGTGAGGCAAGCCAAATTGTGTGTGTTCCCCTACACTCTCCTCCGATAAAGCCCATCATGTGAAGAAAATGTTACCTTGTAATTGGTGAAGGAAAACATGGTCTTATCCTCGCGGATATAGAACACTTTTATCCTGAAACAGTCGATCTAAGAATGGACTATGGAAAACGATTCCATACCCAAGATGGCATCGTAAGGCCTTGATGCTGTTACAAGGAGATCCCAACTGAAGCCTCACCTCCTAGAGTAATCTCACTCTACCGCCACCAGTGTGTAATTGTCGAATCCCCTCCCATAAGAGTCTCTATTCGTAAGGATATAGAAAATGGATCTAGTAAAATATTCGACCCTTGATCGAGGTATGTGGCAAGGAATGGGTGCATGGAACATGTGTTTATAAGAAATGTAGCTAAGATAGAGTAGAGACATATTGTACCTCCACTCATCTCTAGAGATCCATGATTGTGGGCCTCCATCGCTTGAAGCTGTCCCCAACCATGTCCATCTTCTCCACTAACTTGTGGTGGACCTTCTATGGTTGGTGATGGAAGCACCTCGAACCGTTGTCCACTGCCTACTACTTGGCCTTCTCCACTACCACGTCTTTCACACAGTGGAACCCTCTCTCAATCCTTTTTCACTATATTAGCAGTCCCTCGACCACCTGATGGACATCCATGCGGGGAGATAGATATTCATGAGCTATGTCTCATTTTCCTTCATATTTTTTATAAACTCAAGTCCTTATATGACCTCCTCTACCAGGCAACCTCCCCACCTCTGACCATACCTCCCAGGATCGTCCTTCAGAAGGTCTATCCTATTTGGGCCTCTACGTAATCTACGTACTACCTATTGTAGATGTCTTGGAAACCTATCTTACGGTGGTGGATGTCAGCATTGGTTCCCACTCATCTAGGATGCTCTCCACCAGTAGAGCTCTCTCTAGCACTCCATCATGTCTCGAGATGATTAGTAAAATCATCAACGCCCTGATCATCTATCGAAGTCCCTTCCCAATGGTTCAGGACATGAAGAAAGGGTCGCATACCGTGTTGGTGGAGTAGAAGGTGAGGCAGGTAAACCTTGCCAAGTACTAGGCCATAGTCATGCATCCATACCACAGGTGCAGTAACTCTTGAATAAACACTGAGCATAGTTTCGCTGGTAAAAACTCATCCCTAAAATTACTCTCAAGGTATGACAAGACTATGGTTTACTCATGTGCGTTTAGATAATTAAGCTCCATCAACCCCCTTTCATGCCCAGATAAAGGCTAGAAACTAGAAACACCATCTATTCTATGAGTGCCTCTACTAGGTGAAAAACTTGGGTAACTGCCTCCATCCTATCCTCAAATTCTTGACAATATGTCTCCCTTTGAAACCTTAGAGGCCACTATCTCTAGTACTCTTCCATCTCTCTCATTCTTCATGAACTATCCGCTGGTGGGGATTTTAGAAACGGCTTCTCTCTGGGTGGTGGTGGTGCAGGTACACCACCTGAATGTACTATCGTTGTAAGTGGTCCTTGCACAAACACCTCATTGCTCGGTAGACCATCATCATAATCTCTCACTAGAATCTTGGTTGGCTATCTTCATGGAGGCATCCTTTAGAGAATGAAATAATCTACATTTAATATGTTATACCTAGTGATCTGGCACAAAAGACATAAAGATAAATAAAATTCAAAACACATGATACTAGTTATTCATGTACAAAATAAAAAAGCAGAATTCTGGGAGCTGGTGTGTGGATACGTCGTCCACCAAACATACACTAGACTCCCTAGACTAAAATCCAAATTAAAGACACATAACACTATTTCCCCCATTAAAAAATATTGACTTATAGATCCTATAGTAGAACTGACCATTCTCTGATACCACTTTGTCACGACCCGTCCCTCAGGACCAGTGCCATGACTACCCCATGCCCACCTTCTATAGGCCAGTGGCTGGTGACTATCACTGGAAAGGTATATCCCAAAAAGAAAAGGCATTTTCTTTAAACTTATACACAAAAAGACAGAAAACACTGCAAAAATCTAACCACGACTGAAGGAGAACTAATAAAATAACCAAAAAAAGAACACCACTGAGATTAATTTTGGTTGACTGAAATTATATGGGCCAGAATAAAATACTAAATGAAATGAATGTACATAAAGATAAGTGCATGATCTATTAGTCATTCCCCATGAATCTTACCTGTAGGTTAGGTATAGATCTCCCTCAGATGACACTATAACACCCCATGTCTATCGATCTTCCTCTGAGCACCATATAGTCTTGGCTTCCTAATGTTCCGGTCAAGACTATCAATCATCTGGGCAAGACACAACTGGTGTGGGTGAAGCCTGTGCAGGGGTGTGTATAACAATATTTAGTAGAGACCCTGAGACCCCTGAAGGTCACTATGTAATACCCCATGTAAATCAACACAATGTAAATACCAAAAAGGTAATACAATCATGAAAGATATCAAAAAAACATGAAGTAAAATGAATGGATCACACTAGGTATAACATGAGTACAAAAGTAATGATAATTATTTGTAAAGATAGATTATATTATTCTATCAAGAGGTTCTCCTGCTAATCTACATCGGGTCACTAGGTAGCGACCCATATAGTATCACTAGGTGCTGACTGACAGAGGATCAATAGGTGCTAACCCACTCAGGATTTCTAGGTGCTGATGCACACAGGATTGCTATGTGCTGACCCATAGAGGAAAAATAGGTGCTAATCCACCAAGGATCGCTATCTATTCTGCACATCATAACCAACCACTGTATTCCCGCACATAGCACTCCTAATTTAGGGAGGATCTTCTTCAGAAGCCATATTTCGAACCACAAAAGTGAGAAATGAAAAAAACTAATTCCATTAAAATATTTTGTTATTTTTCTTGAAATGTCCAAAAAAATCATTTCCCATTACACCCATACTATCCAACATTTTTTCATTTCTAGGTGAACCCTCACATTTCGAGTTCAATGGTTCTCTCATATTTTTGATCTGAGTACCAGTTCAAGAGTTAGAAAACCTCGCACTTACATTTACTAAATGGACCTTAAAAAGTTAAAAAATCCATTTTGGGATCTTCGGGGCTCGGATTCACCTGACATCAGAGCATGTGGTCTCAAAATAATTCCATATAATTAAAAAAATTATATTAGAAAATTTGAGACATGACATATGTTTTGTAGATATACAAAAAATTTTATTTCATTTAATCCTTATAACTCTTCTAGAAAATTATCCAAAAAAGTTAATCCCAAAATATGAAAATAATGAAATTATAGTGTACCTGAAACCAATCATGTTACATGATTCATGGATTTATTTTAGATATTGGATGACTGTGGGGTGATCAGAAATCCTTATTTGAGTTAAAATACATCAATATTTACTATAATATGATTCATATGTTACATTATAAAACTCTTTATTATAAGATATGCCGTTCACTACATTTTTCTTATATGTTTAGTGTTGTCGATATTGTATGGCCTAGTATTGTACATGTGAACTTTAGAGATGAGAAAATAATTTAGAATATGTTTATCAAGTCATAATATAGGTAGAAGCCATATTCCAACCACAATGGGATATAATTGGATTTTAGTATAGGTGACCTGGTTTTTCTTAGGGTGACTATAATATTTGGAAACAAATAATTTAATTGGAATGAGATTTTATACACATGTTATATTGGTCCCCATGAGGTTATACAATATATTGGAATAGAAGAATACCAACTAGAAATTACATATAATACAGAGGTATGAAAAATGTGATTCATGTGTCTCAAATTTGATGGGAAACATCTAATATCAAACATTTCATTTACTATTAGGATGTTTTGTTGGAACATGATGGGTTTTTCTAAAACACATGATGAATATTGTATACCTAATTGAAATTGTACAACAAGTGTTGATGGTATATGTTTTTTTTATATTGATTCATTTATGGATTCTATACGATACATTGAAGCGATATGCTAATTTTTTGGCACAATTTCTAGAGTTGTCAAAGAAAAATTATTAATGGATCTTTATGAGGATGATAAGTCATTCGAGGGATATAATTTTCACATCCTTAGTTAATTCAATGTATGATATTTTTTTAGTTTATAAAATTTTTAGTTTATATGTTTTCACATAACAATTTTTTGGTTTAGTGGTTATTATATGTTTATAGTTGATTTAGGAACTGATAGATGAATAAATAAGAAGACGGTTAGTATAACACTGATTTTAAGTTCCCATCAGCTGATCGATGGAGTCTATTGGTCAACCAGTTGTCATATAATATGATTCCCATTTCATAAAGACACCACCAGCTAACTGGTGTGGTTCACCATCATGGAAATGGTTAATTTAGAAGCCAAGTTATTTATTAATGAAAATCAGCTACCTCGGTCTCAAAAACCACTTAACTGATGCTGAATCTAGCTAGCTAGTGAATCCATGTCAAGTCATCATTAACTTCACCAAATGATTTTTAATTCCTCTCGTTTCGACCTTTTTAATACAATTTTTTTATCACTAATATACTTAATTGAAATTATATACCTCATGTATTGTTATTTGACCTCCCCTATTCATCTACATTGGGTTTTCAACGCTCAATCACATTGGTGACAATACAATAAAATGTTATCTCTAGATCTGAATCAAATTACACTACCTTATAGAGATATATTCAATAATATATTTTGGATATATAAATTACATTTGGAATAATAGAGTTTTTATCCAACATTCATAGATCTGGGATCGATCATGTGTTTTTATGACATCTCTTAATCATATTGATATCTAACGAAAATTAAATAAAAAATACAGGTACATGATTATATATCATCATCTTATACCAATTCTTAGTGTTGGAATAATGATATAATAATAATATAATCATAATAATTTTTTGATTGGGTGGTAGATTCAACATCTCAATGATTATTCATTTAATGGAGTTAGGTATCTCATGAAAAGTGGAATTCACTAGGATTTTTATTATAGATAAATTAATATGATACTCTCTTATTCAAAAATTATCATATTGGGTGTCTCTTTTGATATTTTTTGTTGATGGATATATATTTTTTTACATGACCACATGTTATCATCTATATTTGACAAGTAATTTAGGATTATTTATTGATTTGATAATGGATTTATTGAATTAGTGTCCACTCCATTGAAATGTCATAGTATGTGTTTTGTTTCTGGAATCCATGAGGAATGTAAATCTATAACATCCCATTAGTATATTGATTTTCCATAGGTATCTATTATATGAACCTTCCTGATGAACGTGTGCCTGAGAGTGGAATCATTGATGTGCAAGAAAGTTCTTGATGGATGTGATATATGATTTGGGCTTTTATCAATTGAGAATTTGTCAAGTTATTTATATTTATTAAGGAATACGAATGTAACAAAAAAATTTGGCCCTTTGTATGCATTTTTAGAATTGATTTGATTATTTTGTTAAAATAAAATGCTTGATCATCCTTGATATAGATCACATATTGTTGTAGGTGTATCCCTTAAGATGCATTTATGATGCTTGAAGATATTAGTATACATGTGTATCATGACCCAATGATTTATTTTGTCTAAATAAAAGTAGTTTTTTTAAAAAATATCATGATGATATTTTATGATTTTTACATTATGAACTACACATGTTTTTTAAGTTATCATTCTTTTATATGAATTTTATGTAGTAAATGCAAGTGGTGGATGATAATAGTATTGAAATCCCTTAGAGGGGTTTGAAGGAAATGATGAAATAAAAAACAAATTACACATATATAGGGTAGATTTATGATGGACTTGTGGTGTGACCCCTGAAAATGTATTGTTTACTCAAATCCTTGAAAATTATAGGCAAATTGATCGAATTCTCCCATGTTTCGTGACCAAAAAAATATATTCCTTGTGGATGCTGAGTAACATGATAAGTATCCCTATGGATTATTGTTGACCATTTCTGATATATTTAAATTATTTGACTTCCATGGATCTAAAGTATGTAGTTCTGATGATCATATTTCCTGGTATAACACTTGAATTCTCCAGATGTGATTATTATTATTTATTGTTTACTTATTGTCATCATTGTAAAAAAGTTCTATAATTTTCAACACATGTTATCGATGCCTTGGTGGGGTATTATTCAGTATAATTACTCTACACATGCATAAGAATCATGATTAATGTGCACAGTTCAGGTATATATATCCATGGTAGAGAAAGCGGCATATTGAAAACTGTTGAGTTTTAGGAGGTGAGTCTTCATGGAGAAACAAGATGGACACTAGGGAATTTACAAATAATTTTTACTATTTATTTTCTTGAACCATTAAATATTCATTTTTATATTAACAATAAGTGAACACTTTATTTATTTTTTCAACTATTTTTTCATCTATTATCTCATAATGATCCTTCTCCATCCACCTTAATTACTCTGAGAGTATGGATTTTTTGTATTTTTTATTTATATCTACAATGTCGTGATTATTTCACCCCCATGGATAATGTTTGAATCATTGATTCTATTCTATATGATCAATAATTTTTTGAGGAATGGATGAGGTCTTGTGGATCACCTATTGGAACTCATTGGTTTATGTTTGGGTGTAATATTTTCCCGTATATTGATCCTTTTTACCCAAAGCTTCGTGACCCTCTTTTAACATGTAAGCTATTAAATATGAAAAAATATAGCTCATTCAAAAAATCCCAAATACGGAATACATATTCATTGATTCAATTTCCTAAAGTGAATGAATTTAATTTTAATATAATATCATATACACATAAAAATAATTTTTTGAAAAAATATTATTAATGACTTTAAATGATGTTTAAATTATTTTGAAAAATGAATCATGAGCTATATATCATCCTAACAATTCATTACTTAATATTAAATAAATAGTATTTCATTGAATATATATCAACTCAAAAATTGAATGTGACCTTCCAATGAGACTATTGCATGTTAAAGAAGAATAATTATTTTTTATTATATAAAAATATAACTTCTGTTCCAAAAATTCATGGTTGGGTTAAAAAATCGACATAATAATTTAAAAGAATTATTTCCCATCTTAAACACATATTTTTATAGTCCAAATGTTTGGTATAAGTTTATTTAATGTTTATAAAATAACTATTTCATAAAATTAGTGGAATAAGTAAATTTTTTATATCTTATTATTCACCTATAAATTAAAATATATTGAAAATTTAAAAAAAATATACAAAAGATAATATTGATATTATCAAACTCAAAATGATGTTAATATCATTGTATTAAATTATGATGTTGTTAAATTTACCTTTGTATACATATCAAAAAATTATATTACAAAATATTTAGTTAGAATAAAACAAATTATTTTTTGAATTAAAAATAAATAAAATAAATAGATTTGATATTACTCCATAAACCAATTGTTTTCCATCATAATGAATTTTCATCCATGACATTTTATTGATTAAATATACATGATAGTCTATTTTTAACATGTATATTTTTCTGATTCACATGTATCTTATTCACTCATGAGGTTCTCCAAAATATATAATTATGTGATTTACATTACATGGTAATATATTATCATTTTTCTAAATAATCTAAATAGGATTTTTCAAATATGAAACTCCAAATTCAAAATAAACTATTTTAGGGATTAAAAGGTGAGATTAATTAAGCATAAATTTTATCATTAAATAATCATAGAACCATATATGAATATGAGGTAGACATAGCGTTAAGGATTTGTGGTAGGAAAATTTTCCCACTTTATAATGAATTTTATACAGAACACTAAAGTATAGGGTGAATTTACCATTCCTTCAAAATTTAATAAAACCTTTTATTGAATATACATAGATAAAATCATTATATTCTAAATCAATGAATAGTTATTTCATCTGATTTTATACATAAAATATATTCCCTCATTGATATTTCCCCATATCTTGTTGAATTGTCTATAAATATTTTATCATCAATATTACCAATTCTAGTACTAATATCCTTTTATCCCGAAATTTTTACGTGTATGGATTTTTATGATAACAATTTCCATACAAAGCCCCAAATGGTTCAATATGTAATCCCGAATGAATATATTTTATAACAAATAATTTTTATAGAAATCGGGTAATCGCAATTTAATTTATAATATAGATAGAAATCACAAATAATATCCTCCAATCTATCATTTTTTAATGATTATCTATTATATTTAGGATGAACAGTCATTCCTAAATTTATTAAAACACCCATGGTAATCTAATGTTCTATTAAAAATGTTAATATAAATATTTGATAAAATATAGATAAAAATAGAGGGGAACATCATGTAATCCAACTATATCATTAAAAAAATACAAATGAGAATATCCAAAAATAATTTTATGAATAAGAATAAAATACAAAAAATAGTGAAATAAAAAATTAACACAGATCAAATTATTTAATCGATAATTATTTTGGAATAACATAACAAAATTCATGGATATATTTTCCCATTACTATTCATGTAATTAAAAATACTGAATCATACTAATATGTAGCTTTCACACAATATTAACATGTAATGACCTAAAACATTTCAATATAAAATTAGCAAAAACCATTCTCCATTCCTCCGCACAAATCATATTCATGATGATCTCAATACAAATTAGAAATAAAAAGATGGATAGAAAAGTAATATCTATGATCATTTCTCAAAAAATAATTTTCTACTAAAATTCTGTCATAATACATTACTAATTTTCATGTCTAATAAAAAATTCTAGTTCAATATTTAAATTAGGAATCATTCTTCCTTGACCATTTACAAATTACATTAGGGACTATGGTATAATTTTTTAGCCCTTAATTCTTTTTACAATGGATGATTATACTAATGCAAGATCTAAAAAAGATGGGGATTGTGTATGAGAAATTGATACTCCTAAATTCATTAAATATTCCACTAATTGATCGTGTTTAAAGTAAAAAAGGTAAGTGATGAATTATTCTTATTACCTATTTCATCGCCTAAATTACTAGATTTGTCAAGATGATAGTGACTCATGAATTCATGACCATTTATCAGTTATACCAACTATTTTTCCTATATGTTCATATACTTTTGAGTTACTATATAATCAAATTTATTTTTACCATTTTATTAATCACATTTTATATCATATACAGGATTAGATGAAATATTTATTAGAATAACTTCTACAAATAAGATCAAGAACATGTTTTGTAAAATTTATAATATAAAGGTTCTATTAATGTGATTCATAATAATTTTTCTAATAATCATAAATAATGACACGACCACATCCATTCAAAATAGGATTATATTAATGAAAATATTCCTTATTTATATATTGAAATAAAAACATTGGATCACTATTCTATTTTAAATTAAATTCATAAAAACATTCATCAAAATCAATTGTCCAAATTAATATATCTCTATTTTAATTTTACATAAATAGTTGTCTAAATAATTCAGGAATTTTATCAACAAACCATTAGATTTAACTCACTAATCATGGAAAATATCACCTATCAATGATAAATATAGTTATATGAAAATCTTATATTATTTTTGATTTATCTTGATCAATAACTATTTCATCTATAAAAAAATTATTCACAATGAATTTAATATATTAAAACTACATTTAATATTTTATTAAAATACATATTACATGATTTTTAAATGTATGTGTAATGATACATATTTTTTTACATTGATTATAAATTATAAATAAAATGTTGTTTTACCAATGAAATCCAACAACAAATATTCAAATACAATTGGAAATTTCTACTCATAAGATCCAAAATTACAACATGTGTATTAATTATCCAAAATTTCATAACTAAAAACCCATAATTGTTACACATAGTATAAAACATCACCCTCATAATTTATCTCTCTTTCACATTAAGTAGTTGTTAGTTTGACATGAAATCAATCATTGAAAAATACTAACACCTTAGAGCTAATTAAACATTATTTAATGGCTTATCCATTTCAGTGTTAGTAGAAAATTATTTTTCCACACCACTCTGCTAATGTTCATAAAGATTTACATCCCACTTGATTTCTTCGGGCACACAATTGGATAATGGAATATCTAATTAAAATTGATACACTTAACCTATGGATTTTAACTAATGTCCTGATCATTAATGTTTCTCATTTGAATACCATTATGAGCAAGATGTTCCATATTACCACACATGTAACACATTCCAGATCGCATTACAAATTCACTAAAACTCATCATAGCACATTTATAACAAGTTAGATGTTTAAAATTCTCACCATTTTATTATTTGATTAATTATACACCATTTAATCCACTTGAACCGCATATATTCATTATGAAATAAAAATAAACTAAACATATTATAGTCTTCACAATAAAAAAAACTATTTTCTCATAACATCCATACTCACAAATAACAAAATCCATTAACCAGCATAGAATCAATCCTGGTACAAATTAGTCAATATTTATATCACATAGGAAAGTAATTTTTTTACCTTTTAAATCTAGAAATCTATTCATCAATGATGCTAAATGGGTCTTGTCCATTTTTATTTAATCGTTGAAATTTATATTTTATTCTATCTCAGAGAATTGATGCATAGTATTTACCATGGAAATTATCCTTAAATATTGTCAACCCTATTTAGTAAATGGAATACTTCTCCCCTGTAAACATCTTTAAAAATCACAATTACATTAAATCACCATGAAAACAATAAATGGTATGAGTTCTCATATAATGATATGAATACCATAGAACAAAGAATATATTTTCCACACAATTGAAAAATTATTGAACGAGTATAGAACTGATGATTAACTAAGTGAAAAAGACATTGTTTTAATAATATTTCAAATATATAAATTTTCCTCCTTCAGTAATTGTTTCTCCATAATATATGTGCTCATCAGTTTAGAGACACTATTAATTGCATTAATATTTCTAAAAACACATCAGTCCCAACTCCAATAATTCATAGTTGCTGATTTGAATGGATATCATTATCATATTGAATTCATAGTTCATTCACATTGTATTCACAATGAAAATCATTTATGAATTGAATGTAATAGGTGAATCCATCTAGAAATCATGAAAATATATCTATACATAAGAAACATGAATTAGAATATATTAAACGTGTAAATAAAAATCATAATTACCGTGAATATTTTATAAATTATTTTAATGATGAAAACTAATGCACACAAAAACATAATAATTCCCTATATAAATAATTTATAACAAGGGTTACCTATTATTTCATTTACATGAATATTTAGGATTAGTTTTTTAGTGAATTTGGGAAATAATTATAAAAATAAGTGTGTATTTCAATATTGTGTTGTTTTTTTCAAAAAAAAATGGTTCTTATGTTATCAACCATATATAATTAATTAAAATTTATCTTCAAACAAAATTTGTCAACAATGATTGTTCAATAATTAAATAATAGTATTAAGAACCCAGAAACATTTTTCCAAATGTGGGATTTGATAAACAATGATAATGAGGGATATAAAAATAAAATAAACACATTAATATATTTTGAAATTCTTGAATACCCATTACAAAGTCTTCCTAAATTACATAATAATCATTGATCTATAATGAATAATAATTAATCTTTAAATTAAATATATATCGCAATGTTTTCAAAAAAAATTACATAAGAATATATAACAAAAAAATTAATAATCACAGAAGAAACATGGTAAAGAATGAGAACTCATAAATACCGTTACTTTAAAATAATACAATTATCCATTAAATGAATATAAACATTCATTTAATCATTAGATAACTCCCTTACCATTCAGATTAAAAAAATCCTTATAAAATGGATTGAAATCCACGGAACATCATGTAGTTATCTAGGTATGTTATCTTTGTAAGAACCCTTATGAAGGATTATACATCCAATTAATTCAATCATATCTATTGAGAGTAACATATATTCAATAAACTCTCTTATAATTAACTATTTCATCAAAGGTATATATTAGACCCATAAATCATTAAATAAAATTTCAAATTACTATATCATGAAGAAAAAAAATTAAAATCTAGCATTTAGATTATAAAACTCATAAAAAATTTCATTTTGTACGATATGAAAAAATTCAATTAGTTTTCTTATAAAATATTAAGAAATATATATTTCATTCAAAAACATTTAAAAATAAATATTTCTATATTTTTGAAATTTTGAAATTCTATAAAAAAAATTAAAACAATAGATGGGTCATTATATAAATTAATGGATATGATGGTAGAAAAATGTGTTCTTTTTGTCAATGTTAAAATAAATTTATTTCATATTCAAAATGAATTTCAAAATATCTCATACTTATTATGTTTATAATTTAATTTATAGTCATTTTTAATGAAATATAATTTTATGGGAAAAATATATTTATTACCTATTTAAAAGATTATAATTACCTATAGAATATTTTTTAAGAATCTTGGATATGGAAGAAAAGGTTGTTAAATAATTTATTTTAAAAAAATTTAAAAATAACACATTAATTATTTCTAAATAAAAAATACATTGATTGAGTAAAAACGAATTCCATCATTATAAAATTATATTTCGAGTAAAACAAAAAAAATAAATGAATATGGAATTTATAAAACAAAAAAAATGAAATAATATTTTAAAAATTGAATAATTATCAATTAAAAAAATTATGATGATTAATCCCAAACAAAATTCCCTACTCACCACTTATGCCTATTAAATTATATATTAATATTTTTTGATTAATTATATATATGTATAATAAACATTATTATATTTACTATTTTCTAGTATTCTTTTAATAACATTTATTACAATGTATTATTAGTTACTATGTTAGTTATGTTTATGTCTGACATTTTTAGGTATTTTGGTTCAAAAATTCTAAAATTTACTTCTGTTCCATAAACATGGTAAGATGATACATGGTTCATTCATCTAAAAGGAATTAAAATTATTAAAATTATAATTTATGTAAATATAATATTATATTGTTAACACCATTATAAATAAGTCCTGAAAAATGAAACACATCATTTTATATATGTGGTGGTCTACACATACATATTATTAATGATTCTATTTATTAATGGATTAAAAAGAAATAAAATATATTAATTATTCCCATCACATCATAATAATAATTTTAAATATAATATATATTCATTAAATACATCCATCTGACTAGTCATTTGAGAAGGTAATAAAAAATGAGACACATCACATATTGGAGACAGTCATTTGTATGTACGCATAAGCGATGATTCCATTTCCCAATGGATGGCTAGATTAGAGGGTCTATAATATATTTTATTTTTATAATGATATAAATTTTAGATATATTATATATATATATATATATATATATATATTTATTAAATCTTCATAATCAATTATGTGGGGAACTAATGTGAAACCTTACACATCGCTTCATAGAGATGGTAGTCCACACACACATAAACATAATCGGTGTTTTCATTTACAATAAGATAATAGTGATATAGAATTTTGTTAAACCATAAAAATAATATTTTTTTTAATATTTAATGTAAAAATTTAATAATATTTTCATGCGTAATATATATTTTAATTATGTAAGAGAAGAAATAATCTTGAATGAATTTGGATAAAAATTATACCAAATCCATAGAAATTTTCCATTGGATTAAACCTAATTTTTAATAATTATTAACTTTTATGATATGATGGCCTATAGGGATTGTGATTAAGAGTTGGGATAAAATTTAGTCAGATTATAGAAGATAAATCCTGGTCAATGTGTTTGTATATTTTATGATAAGGGTGTCCCATTCATAAATGAGGGGTGTTGCACTCTTTTAATTATTGGCCATTTTAAACTAATATTTAGTCATTTTCATTTTAATGTGGCTCAAATTTCGTCTTATTTCATTGATAGGATTAATTAAATTAATAATACACTAAAAAATAAATTTTTGGAATATGTTGGATATATTTGAAGCAGTATCTCATAGATAAAATACCACATAAATTTGTGTTACCATTAACACGATGACAAACATTTACCATAATAAATAATTAACAAGACATCAAAATATATTGAACATGTTACCATATTTGAACTTGTTGATCTAAAATATTGAATCCATCATCTATAATAAATATCATGAACTAGATGAAATTAATACAACTATAATCACAAAATACAAATAAATATTTATTGTAAAAATTTTATTTTATTTATTAAAATATTGTTCTACTTTTTTGGACAATGCTCAATGAGTAGAGGTTCTATAAAATTATTATATTGAAATATTACTAAAAAATAAATTTTCATTGATATTAGAAACATATGAGAACTAATTTTCACTATTCAATCACTAAATTAAATATAAGAAAAAATAGTTTTTAATTAAAATATAATCTAACTTAAATTTCAAATTGACATTCATGGGATTAAAAATTATTAAAAATAGAATGAAAATTATTATTTTCTTTCCAAAAAAATGTTTAGTACATTCTATTGTGTCATATATTTCAATTTTCATGACTTGACCCATTGTGGCCTACCTAGCTTGCGATAATCCAAGTGTGACACCAAAGCCCATCTATAATATCCAAGGGGCTCAAGACTAATATTGAGTATGAATATCACACACTCTGGATGTTGTAGGCTAATGTACAAGTAAAAATAAAAACATATCCAAATACGTTTAAACTTATCATATCTAAATAAACTAATATAATATTTCCTGCATAATATTTATCCTACATTAGTGTATGATAAACATATATGAAAGCCTATAGTGGAAGATAATATCCCACCAAAACCAATAAAACTGGATGATATCAATATATGGTGGGGAATTCAATAAAATGAAACAACTTGGAACTAAACACGGTCTTTCTATCACACTATTCTATTTCAGCTCATGATTACCTTTACACTCTTTTATGAGACATTTTAGTTTCATAACACATGACATGCGTAGGAAAATACCATGTATGGATGAGTAAAACATTACATCGTATGATACGCAATTAGTAATCTATTTCATCGGGAGAGTAGTATGTTTAGCATAATAGGGGAATGTGAATTAGAATATGAAAAATGAAAATGAGATAAAATCCAAGATAAAATAAAAATATATAAAAATTCTCAGGATTCCTTAAACATAATACAATACACCTGATCCTAATTGTGTTTTGAAGGTAACTATAATTTGAGATAACTCTCACTACAAGCAATTCTATCACTAACGGTGCTCATATAAGATTTCATAGTCTTCAATATCACCAAATAAGTACTTTATGGATCTTGAAAGATATCAATAATCATATTGGGTATCTCACCCAAGGCCTCTCAGTATGATAATCTCTCTCTAGGATACCCTCTATGTAGGGGAAATTGTGCCCATATATATTGGGATGGGGATTAATTAAACAACATATTACGAAGAAAATGTAATAGTAGAAGATCAATCCCTGGTTCACATGGAGGGATTCCCAATATCAATCCAAGACTAATTCCATATATAGGGTTACATCCTATACTCTAGCCAAAATGCCCCATTGTACCCCCACATGTATGAACAAATAGAACACACCAACATAAAACTATCCCACATGGAAGTGTCATAAGGCCTCAAAATTCCCTAGAGAATATACATTTTGTGTACATGGAGATGTTGTATTAGTACAAGACATGTACCGCCATCTCGATTCTATATACTATTTGCATGCATATGTACATCATGCCATTATCATGTACTTCAATCTTTTCTATGCACCTTTTTATGTCTGAGTTCTTGGTATTTATCATGCACTCTGACCATGGTTGTATTCCTATTAATAATCATGACCTTGTACCTCAATTGTACATGGTAAGACACTATCCATGAGGAACATGATGTGAAGTCTTTCTACATGTTGTGTCATATTTTAAATCACATGAATACCCAAGATACCATAGTCAGGTCAACAAAGAGGCTGTTATTTTGAATTACACACAGTATAGTAGATATTTTAATTGTATGTTCATATTTTTTTAATTGGTCTCATCAACATAGAAACCTCCATTGATTTTGATAGTATATCATTTGGTAAACACAGATCGAGTATCGACCAAGCCTCAACTTCATTAGTGGACAGATTGCAGCCAAATCATCTATTCATGAATAAGTCCTCATTATATCGAACTACTTACAACTTTCCAAACAACAATTTGGTTCTCTTGGTCTTATCACAATCCATAAAATATAAAATTTTTAATCAAATAACATCAATCATTAAAAAAAAGATATATCTCTCTTGGAAATTATCCCCTATACCAAATATCAAATGTAGAATGATCATTTTATAGTTATTTTTCGAACATCCATCTAGAAAAAAATCGATGATGGTCACATGGTAAATAATGGGAGAAAATAAGAAAAAACCTATGTACAAGGACCTCAACTATTTTTTGGGATGGAATTTATTATCTTACAATATGATAGAGGCAATGATTTAATAAACTAAAATTTTAAAAAATATACATTCTCAATTACCTTGAATATAAACCCCACACCATGAAACAAAATCCACTACCAATTCAATCTATCAGTGTAATCAATTAAAACGAAAAATGTGATGATAAAAAAGGGTATTTATAATTAAGAATAATAATTATACCTTAGTATTGGATCCATAAATAATGATTAAATTTGATACATTATTGTTTTCAAGAGATCTAAAAGTGTGAATAGTCAAACTAATTTCTCTATGATACACTTTCTATCCCCCAGGAATGATACAATAATGGATCCACTCTCAATGAATATTGTTTTTTGTCCTACATAATGTATTTTTCAAAATACATTTTATATACTGGAGGGTGTAGAATTAGTACTTAAGAAAAAATTTATAAACAAATAATTATGATTATGTTATATTATTCCTATAATGGTTCTCAAGATGAACACATGATGCGTACAATAATTATTTCAATCATAGCGTAAAAATATATTCTAGATTAATTGGTAGTCTCGTATTTTTAATATTAGAATAAATTTTGGAGTTACTCCCACATATTATAAAAACATTCATAGATGATATTATATTTTTAATATATTTATAATGTTAATAAAAAGAGTCATATTGCCTCAGAATAGTTTTTTTACTCAATTGGGTACTAAAATATACCTTGAAATATTTTAATGTCTGACAAGGAAAAAATGGTATCATTACATTCCACCCACGTCATGGATTTTCATCTCAAGAATATGAAAAATATACTCAAAATTATTTCTAAACAATGATCACATTTATTACTCCCTCTCACATGTTCTCTGCTAATGATTTTTTTCCTACCATCCAACATGAACCATGGTAATCCCTCCCCCATGTAGGATTTTCTCCTCTCGATCAATTATTTCTACCATGAACTCTAAAATGATAAATGCATACATAAATTAGAACACACCTCATTCAATAACATTTTATAGGTTTTCCATGTTTTTCAATATCTATGACAGGTGGAATAATTCATATACACCGTCCAACTAAGATGGTAGGACTAGGTGGAATTCCACCTCTCTAACTATATGTAGTATCAGAAAAGTGACAAGGAATATTGGATATATCATACCTCCCTTGTTAAATGTTAAACAAAAAAATGAATATATACCATCATGAACACATGGTCTACCTCCAAAAACACATATAGACTCTATCTTTAGTCTATATACGATATTTTATTTTTTAGGTAGTTTTCATCTATTCCTGCATGATCTCTACCTTATTATTCATCTCTTATACCCACATTTTCCCTTGGATGGATAGTCCTCCAAGATGTTTCTTAAATTGTGGTAACTTCTAGGGTCTCTTCTTCAATTCCTATATTTTTGGAATAATGATGGAGGATTGGTATGTATTTTTGTACAAAAAATCTACAAAGGGTTAGTGATCCTACCAAATATGATCGGTGTCCAACATTGAATCCCCTCACATATCATCTAGATCATGAATTGTATTCTCATATTGGACATCATTCTACGAGTTAAATTCCATTCCCTAATGAAACTGAGTCCCAAATACCTCTTTCAATTTTCCTAATAATTTTTAAATGATATGAGAATCAATATATATATGATCTTTGAGGGAACTTTATGTTGTCATACTATATTATACATGAAATGGGACCCCAAGATCTCGACTAAACTCTAATAATGGATAGATAGGTAGTGGGAGAACTTATCAATATAGATTGAAATAAAAAATATAGATACATACCCTCTATATATTTTTTGGATTCTTATGATGAATTTCATGGATATAACACCCAACATCAACATTGGAACCTCAAGGGGTGGCGCAAAATTCACTGGAACCTAGTGTTTATCCTTCTCTTTCTGAAAACTTATTCATTGAAAGTAAGTATCCACTAAAAATATCTTTATAACTAGCCACAAGAACATATATTTGAGGTCTCGATACAAATTCAACACATCCAAATTAACTATCAAGGGGGTATGTATGATACACCATCAGATACTCATCACACAACTATAGTGAATGTGATATTCATCAATTGAATGTGATGAATCACTCCTCAAATTTAGAGAATCCATCAAGTGAATGTTTACTTCATATAAGAATAAAAAAATTATCAAAGACGATATCTCCAATATGAGACTCCCTAACACAATATATATTTGGTGGGGTAGAATCTCTCTATTGGAGGTGAGCTAAACCACCATCATCCACTAAGGGAAACGGCCACATGGCTATGTTCTCTAATTCCTCGGTCATTAAATGGGACCAATATTTATTAGTAAGTTCAGTTTTCACTAAATACCCATTTCCAATAGTATGGTCGATACTAATGTCATTATCCTTTAGGAAATTTGGAAATTTCATCTATCGAAAGTTAATATACTTTTATAATAATATATACTTGATTCTCTATGGTTTCGAATTTATGATAATCAGATCAGCCTTATGGTGGGTTCAACAAATATTCATGGTGATGAATACCACTACAATCTGTAGACAATTGTATTTGTAGATCATCTAATGAGATATCAGCTACCAGTAACTGTAGGAAATTACATCATACCATTGTATCATGACATATAAATTCATATTAAAACATGAATCACAAAATAGTATGTGCTAAACTCATTCCTTTTATAAATATCATGATGGGGACACTTTTCATCTCTTGATGCAACATCAATCCAATCCTGATGGCACATCGCAGTCTAAAAAAAGACATCCTATTTTACTTCAATATAGTGATTGGTTTGAATATCATGATTAATTCTAGAAAAAGTATTTGATATTATACAGATAACCCATGGAATCACTAAACCTGATTCAGACACCTGGGTAGCACACATATTATTACTACCTCAACATTCACTAGGTCCATATCTACACCCTCTAATAGGATTACCTTTTATTGAATTTAGACCCCTATAATCCATTACATATTCTTTTGGGTCATTCCATAATATAGGTTCTATTTATGTATGTTATGTTTAATCCTGAAGGGTCACATGTTATCCCCTATGAATGTTGAGTGTATTATGATTTTCCCAATGAATAACCATAAAAATCGGTCTACAAATGAGGGAAAGATATGTTCCATGAGTCCCATGAAAAATTATATTTATTTATTCATTCATTAATGCATCATAACATACACCTAATTAAAATAGTGACAAAGATATATGTCATCTATATATCCATCCCATGTACTCAGAGCTAGTGATAAACCACTAAAAATATAGTCTTTGAGAACCATATTGCCCAGCTCAGCTAGTTAAAGTGGTGTTTTAACCTCTGTGGTGGACATTTGTTCTTCATCATCAGTTTGTTCAAGGGATTATATTATATAAAAACCTCAAACTCATATTTTTATTTCTTGTATGATTATAAAATAGAAACCTAGTCGGAATAACTCAGGTTTGAAAAACCCCTTTTTATGAAAGTCCACCAACTACACCTTCATCTCATTAATATATTTGATATAATCAAATAGTCTAGCATAAATATCTGGGAATTAGTTAGGTGATATTTAATAATGAATTATATCTATTATTGGGGAGTAATGAATAGATCTTCTTCAAGAATGAAATCTTATAATCTCCAACTATTATTAGATGTTGAAATTCCTTAACATCAACTACTACAAAGGTGTTAATATAAACATTTTGAGTAATGAACTATATCCTATTTTGAAATATCACATCCTATTCATTGTGGGTATCCTTATTAATGATGGAGGAATATAACTTCTGATCCATGTATGAACACTGCATCATATACCTAAAATAGTCAATTTGGAAATGAATTGTGTTTACAAATTCCACAACTAGGATGGTATCAGGAAGCCTCATCGTGGATAAATAGAAATGTCATCTAAATGTCTATCCTCCAAGATTAATATGATACTCTCAATAGAATGGAGTGAATGTTGAATCCCCTTTAGATTGAGACTCGAAGAACAAGTGTTTAGAAGAGGCTCAACCAGAATATTTGTGTCTTTAATTGACAATGAAACAGTTAGTATAACAATACCTGGTAGAACACTTTGAAATAACAAACACAAATCATCAAGAGATTATTACATTCATCATTATAATATGATAAATAACCATAAGGGAAAACCCCAGATATAATATAATTATATCCCATTTACCAAGAGGTCTCAACCCTATTTATAGCCCATGTACTATGATTACAATTTCATGGAAATTATTGTTTCGGAGAACTCAATATGTGAGTCATGATATCAAATAACGTGATCTTCTGGGAGGCCATGCACATTGGACTCTCCAAAGAGGAACCCATTAGAACATCTGTGATCATCATACTTTAATAAGGTATATCGACCGTTGTATTTGGCAAATTCCAAACCGATTTTAGAATAACCCACTATGTGCAGGATTGTACACATATGTAAATTATTCTTGAAAATTCCAAAATCCCTCCATATGTAAGATAATGTAATGATATAGGACCACAACTTGGGTTAGACTATGGGATTCCCAAAATCTCTAAATGAATAATTCCATAAATTGGATCACATAATATTACCTTTATATAATTATTAATTGTTCCCAAATGTGGAAAAATCAATGTAACAAACCCCAATGAAAATATTCTACTTTGAAGAGTCATAGGGCCTCACGTTTCCCTAGTGAATATACACAGTATGTAGTGGTAGTAAATGTTGTGTCTCATCTTCCCAGGGTCTTCCTGTGTCTCATTTTATCACATGGAATGTACTTATCCATATAAATGTATTTTTCTTTTAGAAAAAATAGTGTGTAGAGGTCAAGAAGAAACTCAATGTGTTCCTCTTTGATTAGAATGTATACTCTTTCCAAGACCACGTAATTATGGTCATATACATATACTCTAGTCAGTACTATGTACTGGGGTGTGCTCGGTTACTGGGTTGTGACCATGTGCATTTTCAATGACCATATGACTATCCAAGGGCATTTTTATTTCCCCCATGGGGACACACTGAGCCACCATCAATAGGTAATATGTATTTTGGTTTTTACACATAGTGTATGATATTTTTCTTGAAATTTAAATCATAGTAAAACTTACAAGGTACAAATTGAATGTGATCTTCTGAAGAACGTGCCATATAATCATGATTTTAACAAATAAATCACACTACTCTACATGTCACCACCAAAAATCTACAAACATAAATAACATAGTTAGAACTACTGATAAACATATATCTATGACAAAATATTCCTGTCCATTGTTGTTCTCTTGATTCCTGCCACATCCCATACTTGAGGAAAAATCAGAATCACTCTACAGTGCACACCACCCTAATATCTATATCCATGCTCCCCAAATATGATTGTAATTCATCCTCAATTTTAATTATTCATTGAAAGACATAAATCATTCCAGAACTCAAAATCATGAACCTATAAAAATGAATAATTTCATAAATTATCAAATGTATAATGATAAGTTTTTTAGTGTTACTAGAATGACCATCACAGTGGATTCCAGACACTGATCACCTAATGAAAGGTTTTACAAATGTAAAGAACAAATAAGTTGAATTATTTTATATATTGTCGTTATTTTATCATTTGTTACCATTAAAATGAAAAAATATGAACCATTAAACAATAATAATAGAAAATATCCGTTTCCAAATCACAAAAATATAAAATTTGGACCAGTAAACATGGCCTACCTTTGAATCAATCTACTACTGGATTTGATTCATTTTTTCAATTGACAATCTATTAAAGGACAATCCAACAAAAAACCCTTTCCTTGGATTGAGATCGAGTATAAAGGAAGAACAGTTTCTCATGGTAGTCTTTTTTGGAAAGATACAGAATCTCTAATTATCACATCAATTGAAAATGAGTTATCCTCTATGAATTATTCCCCAATGTATCCTATCTAAATACGTAGTGTTATATATCTAACTCAAGGGAATTTGCATAAATTTTTTTTATAAATTGGACTATTTAAGTTAATAATTTATTAAAAAATAATTAAAATAAATATTTCATTTATTTATTTTTCTACACACAATGATGCCATAATGGGACACCAAACATGTAAAAATATAATGACATGCCAAGGTAAACCTTTTTTTGAAGATATAATGGAATTATTTAATTTTCAATCCCAGATTTCATTAGTGTGTTATTCCATTATTCTATGAAAATATCACCCAAGTGAAAAAATATATTTAGTAATTATATTATATCAATATTGAGAATCAACATATCATCGAATCTCACGCTGACTCATCACCTGGCTCAAAAAATATTCCTCAAATTAATTTAATGTTTTGCAAGGAATGAACACAGTCTATAAATTTATTTAATTTTTATACAATAATAATTCTTAAATATTATTCTATCTGTAAAATCAGTATTTCCATGACTCACTGATAAAATTACTTTATAAAAATTTACAAAACATAAATCACAATTTAATATTTCTATTATAAAAAATAAAATAAATATCAATTAATAATCATTTTCTCACAGAATTATAAACATAAAATTTAATATAAAACTATTCATTAAATTATTTTTAAAAATAATTATTTACCTTTTTCCTTTTAAAATTAATTAAATTTTTTATAGTTAATATGAATAAAATTATTATAAAAAATAATAATATAAACAAATGATATTTTAGTATGATTTACATTAATTTTGTTTTCACATTCATCCCCGATTATAGAAATTGAATCTTCAAAATTATATTCTTTAATTAAATAAGAGATTGTATGTTTCCATCATTATATTTTAATATACTCATATTACTTGTTCAATCGATTTTTTCTTCTAAAAAAATTAACATATTGAGTCATCTAATTCACCAATAAATTCTCAATATGATCAACATTCTGTACATGATCTACCCTCTAAAAAATATTCACTTCCAAATAAACTACTTTAAGGTTCAATACATGAGATGCATCATTTAAATATTTCCTCAGAAAGTAAATATGGAACACATCAGATACCTTAGATAAAATATGAGGCAAGGATATTTGGCATGAAATAGGTCCCACTTTTTCTAGACATTCTAATGGAAAATTAATCATTGAATATAATTCTTCATTTCTATAAAAACACATAACAAATTTTCAATGAGGTACTTTATATAGATAAGATCTCCTATATAAAAAAAAGGGATCCTTCACCATATTATCTACAAAAATAATCTATATATTTTGATATTCCGTTAAATTATTCTCAATAATATATACTTTCAAATGATCACTTATACCAATCCATAACAAAATATATTTATTTCCCCATATTCATCGTAATATTTAGAAGTCTAAAAAATAATTCTTTATTATTCCTAAAATGATGATATATATATATATAATATTTAATTTTTTTATTTTAATAAAATCAAACATATGAAGGATGTTGATACAAAATTAATAGATAATATATATATAGAGCACAAATTAAATCTACTAATATCTTAATTTCTGAATCAAATATTCCAACAAATGTAGATGAAAAATTTCAATGAATTTTTAGTCACCACATTAATACATATCAATTATTTTTAAAAAATTTATCTAATGATAGGTTTATGATCTTATAATATGAATTAGGGAACTGCGTATAACATTACTATATTTATTGAGTAAAAAATATTATTTTTTATTTTCTATTTATTTTTTGTGGAATTCACAAAATCTCCTTTCAAAATAAGTCATACATTTTATTTACATTAATGTTTATTTTTTACTTTTTGTTATTAAGATTTTTCTTATAAATATTATAATAATCATACCCATGTGTTTTACTGTATTATATGATTATCATTATGTCCCAGATAAAATTTACATCATACTTCATGAATGTAATTTTCATCGGTCACATTGATAATGATTTCCACCATATGCACCATTCAGTATACCATTGAAAACATAAATCATATTCACTATCTTAACTAAAATCATCGCAATCATTTACTTTTCACATTTTATTTTATCAAAAGAGATAAATTTTTTTCGAACCCATTTTATTGTATCCAAAAATATGTATCAGATTAAAAAGAACACCTTTTTACAAAAATGATGACTTCTATTTTTTTCCAATATGTTATATAAACATATGTTGTTGTTTTAGTTATATATTGATTATTTGAGTTCCATATTTCTATGTCCATCCACATTTTTAGGATAAAATCCAACCATTGAAATTAAATTCATTATATATATTATTAAAAAACATTTTTCATTATTATTCCTTGAATATTATTCCATTAATATCATCTATTGTCATGATTTATTTTGTTACTAAATTTGTTAAATTTAGATCATAGTATTTTCAGTTGTTTGGATGAAATTTAGTGAAATTAAATTTATTACATTGACATGGGTAAAGTGTTTCATGGTTCAATACTCTAAAAAACACAAAAAATTTATTAGTATCATGTTTATTTATATAACATGATTCTATTTTTATTCATTTAATTCAGCCATGAAAAAGGTAGAACATTATTTCATGGGGAAAGTAATATTCACCCACACATGAGAGATGTTTCTATTATTCGATTGGATGAAATATAAATAATGTAGATAAAGTATTTCCTTTAAAAAATATTATTAATATTAATAATATAACATTTATTTTTAAATCCATTCTTATTACTAGCCATTTTAGATATTATAAAAAATGGATATCTATAGAGAGATAGTGGTCCATATGTATGCATGAGTTCCATTTCCTTTTACCAATGAATTTTATGGAATGAAGGAAGTTAATATATTATCATTATAGAATAATAAATAAAAAATATTTAAAAAATATAATAATTATTTTCAACATTTTATCCAATAATGTGAGGTGGTGGTGAAAAATAAAACACATCACATTGAACAGGACTTAGTCTTCATGTAAAAATAAATAATGTTTTCACCATTATTTTGATGAAAAGGATATGGAGAATGGTTCTTCCATATACATTATGAAATTAAAATCATTATATATATTATTAAAAAACTTTTTTCATTATTATTCCTTGATTATTAATCCATTAATATCATCTACGGAGAGATAGTGACCCATATGTATTCATTAGTTAAATTTCCATTTACCAATGAATTTGATTGAATGAAGGAAGATAATATATTATCATTGTAAAAAAATAATAAAAAAATAATTAAAAAATTTAATAATTATATTCAACATTTTATCCAAAAATGTGAGGTTGTGGTGAAAAATAAAACGCATCACTTTGAATAGGACAAAGTCTTCATGTAAGAATAAATAATGTTTTCACCAGTATTTTGATGAAAAGTATATGGACAATGGTTCTTCTATATATATTATGAAATTAAATTCATTATATATATTATTAAAAAACTGTTTTTATTATTATTCCTTGAATACTATTCCATTAATATCATGTATTGTCATGATTTATTTTGTTACTAAATTTACTAAATTAATATCATAGGTTTTTCAGTTGTTTGGATGAAATTCAGTGAAATTAAATTTATTACATTGACATGGGTAAAATTTTTCATGGTTCAATAATCTTAAAAACCTACAAAATTTATTAGTATCATATTTATTTATATAACATGATTCTATTTTTATTCATTTAATTCAGCCATGAAATAGGTAGAACATTGTTTTATGGGGAAAGTAATATTCACCCACACATGAGAGATGTTTCTATTATTCCATTGGATGTAATATAAATAATGTAGATAAAGTATTTCCTTTAATAAATATTATTTTTATTATTAATATAAAATTTATTCTTAAATCCATTCTTATTACTAGTCATTTGAGATATTAGAAATAAATGGATATCTATGGAGAGATAGTGGTCCATATGTATGTATGATTTTCATTTCCATTTACCAATGAATTTGATGGAATGATGGAAGTTAATATATTATCATTGTAGAATAATAATTAAATAATATTTAAAAAATATAATAATTATTTTCAACATTTTATCCAAAAATGTGATGTGGTGGTGAAAAATAAAACACATCACTTTCAATGACATAGTCTTCATGTAAGAATAAATAATGTTTTCACAAGTATTTTGATGAAAATGATATGGAGAATGGTTCTTCCATATATATTATAAATTTTTAGAATTTATTGAATCTAATACCATCTTATTATAATTGTTATAGTATATTTCATGGATTTATATGAAGAAAAAATCATGAACTAATTCATTTAAGAATATTACCTACTCCTAGAAAGTCAACATTTTTTATAACTATTAATCTTTACAGGATTGGTATTTTTGTTATAATTATTAATCCTTATAGGATTTTTATTTTTGGTAATCAAGGTTTTTTTCATTTGAAAATACCATTGTTGAGAATCCCATGTCATAAAATGCTTAATAAAACATCCTTTTCATTATAGTGAAAGGTGAATAAGAAGGTCATCCTCTATTTCACATTACTTGTATTCCAAGTAATAGAACATTGGAGGAAAGTGAATTTCAAGATGAAGAGTGAAAATAAAAATAGTGTGTGATAGGGTTCATTTATCACATATAATTTAATGATCAATTTAATGTTAAGATCGTCAAAACCATAAATATAAGACAATTTTGAATACAATTTTATTCATAAAATAATATTTTAATAATATATCACCTTATATGAAGAAAATATTACTAATGAGGATTAATTTTTTTATAGTATTTGAATATAAGGAAACATAAATACAAGAAATGATTATATTTTATAAGAACAGTTTCATCAAATGTTTTTTCCGTGATAAATTTATAATTAATCTTTTACATCCGAAAATAAATATTTATTTATTAATTAAAGGCTAGAATTAAATTTAGATAGATCACAAGATCATGTGTGACAAGACTTTTCATATATCCCTAACTATTTACTAAACCTAATAGGGATAGTTCAACTTATCAAATAATGTAAATTAATATTTAAGCCTCAACAGTTACAGAACTAATTCATAATTCATATTTAGTCATTAAAATAATTTGATTAAAAACAATGACAACTTTTCTAGAACATCATGTATAATAGTGAATGGTGTTAAAAATATTTCTCTATTAGTTTATGGGATCATGCCCCATTTCCTTGCTAGATGCGATAATTGACACCTGTAATGTGAGATTTCTTTTCTTTAAAACCTTATTTAAATATTTCCTATATTATTTCCAAATTATTATAACCCATTATTACCTCAACATCAATGATTGGATAAAAAATACATGACACCAGTACCATTAATCGTATTCCAAAAATTAGTAAGTTCATTCTTCTATAAATAAATTGTTTTCACTAAACCATATACTAAACCAATGGGTTGTATTGATGTAAATGTCGCTCAGAATTCCCTTACAATTTGTATACTCTTATCACATAAAAAACTAACATATTTTGTTGTATATTTTGAACATATCCTCATATTAATACTCATAATCCCCAAATTCATAAGACATGTGTTAATTAAGACATATATTCCTATCAAATTTATCTCAATCGATATATATTTTAGGTTTCTTATGACAAAAATTTAATTAGTAAAAATACATATACAATATAATTATGGATTCCCAATACAAAAATACTTCATCCTTTTGATTTCAACATTGGTCATTCCTTGGTGTAGTGGTTAACCATTACAAATGGGAATTAACTTGGAAAATGAGCAATTTCCCCACATTTATGTCAATGAAAAATAAATACATCTCTAGGAAAAAATTTATTTCCCTAGATAATTCACAATTTTTTTGTCAATTAATTTATTTATGATCATCTTTTCCACATGTAATATATTTTCCCAATAATTTGAGACTCTTTCCAGGGTTTCCCTTTCAATGTTTTTGACATGAATGAAAAATTTCATCATTCTTTGATGGGCTCCCACACTCATTTTCTTAGATAACTATATCATTTTAATATTCTGTGATTATAGGAGTAGGTAATATTATGTTTTATTAATCATATTTTGGGATACCACATTATTCATATTCCTAATACCATTCAACCCTATAATCATAATTTTTGGCTCAATGTAATCAACACAATTTACATTATATTACATGTTGACACAATTCCCTATGGTTCGAGTCATTGAAAAAATTATCATTTAAGAGACAATAATTAAAATATGAAAAAAATAACCATTTTTAGTATTTCTAAATCTGGACTCTATATTTTAAGTCTAGAAACCATAGTATTTTGTAATATCATTTTTTTCATTGCCTTTTCAAACCATTATAAGGGTTTTTAATGAATATGTGAATTACCCAAACCATGTCCCTCATGGGTATCAAACTAGGTGAATAGTGAGGCACATTATCATGTACGATGTAACAATTAGGCGAATCCCGACACAACTTTTTCAGATTTATTGACCATATGTACATCTATCCTGGAACCATTCCACCTATAATATCCAAACATGGATTAATTTCCATGAAACACATATAATATATACCTTAACATAACATTACAATGTTCTTCTATATATATCCTCATTGTCTATCAAAGGGCTATGTTCCATATTCTAGGATTTTTATAAATCTAGTTTCCAAGGTTTTTACTAACAATCCTCTAATGACCCTATAATGAACCTAGTGATAGTAACCCAGGGTCAGTGTCTACATTTATTCACTAGCATATGAAAAATTATATCACATCCCAAATGACCGGATAGTTTTGGATTCTTATTATAATAGATACATACATGATTCCCTTATTATATTTGAACAGATATATTACCACCATATATTTATCATTAATATAATCAATACCTCTATCAAATCCTTACATATTATTGAATAAACACATACAGATTAATAGGAAAGGAAAAAAATTGAATTCAACTCAAATTAAAAGTAATATTACCATAAAGTTGTAAAAGTCATGAATTAATGAAAAATAGTAAATTTAAAATACTCATTTATTCAATTATTCAATTACATTACTATCATGAATATATATTTAATAATAACTGTGTAAGAATAATTATTTTAATCATACATTCAATTTATATAACATTACTATCAATAATAGATATGGAAAAATAAATATAGAATAGGAAATAACAGAACATGTGTTCTGTTTAAATATCTTGAATATCATGAATAAATAATAATTAATAAATTTGGAATAGTAAATAAATATACACTCTTTCCTTTTAAGTAACCTCACTATCGTGAATAGATATGCTATAATCAATATATAATGTTAAATAACTGAACACACATTCAAAATAAACATCATGACACTAATGAACATATAAGAAATAATAAATACGGAAATTCATATAATCCAAAACACATTACAATTAATAAATAACATAGAATGTAATGTGTCCATGGATAATATCATTTTTGAAATCTCATGGATAGTAATAATTAAATTATTAATTAATGATCTAAATTATTATTGGACGTCATCATTTAAGGAATAATGACAAATCTACCATCAAGACAACTCAAAATATAGATTAAAACAACATTGATATACATGATTAAAGATAATTTTTTGGTTCACCTCATGTGAATATTGATGCAATAAACGGTTATATGATTCAGGCCCCACCTGTCACTACATGCCTGATGAATTCCTCAAATATTGAATAATTGATTTAATTCAGAAATAAAATTCCTTATCATAAAATATTTGTATTAAGTAAAGAATAATGATTTATCATTATTTCCCCGTATAATGGTGTAAAATTCAATGTAGACCACAATATGTATAAATAATATATGGTATAAGATATTAATATATCCTTGATAAATAATACCAATATTTAGGGGAACATAATTCCCAATAAACATGAAAAAGTTAATATTTTAAGGTAATGTCAATGACTATGAAAATGAATCCAGAAAGTGAATATCAGTAATTTCATTGGTCAAAATAACCAAAAACCATCCTTAGAGATAATAAATAAGGTATCAATAAAACATATTTCATGTAGATTATAATTAAAACAATTTTCTGTGTCATTGATGAATTAATATAGTATAATAAAATCATTAAAAAATTCTTGGGGAAATAAATCTTTTCTAATTGAATATATATACATATATATATATATATATTAAATTAAATGGTAAAATAATGTATTAAAAATAATTTTCAATTAAAATTCCCATTGAACCGTATAAAGGGATCTTTAAAATATTGTCTGTTCATAGAGAAAATAAATTATGTACTTACCTCACACCATAAAATATGGATTCCTCTCACATTTTCATGTAAATCAAAATTGGCCTTGTGTGGAAAAATAAAATATGGCTACATAAAAAAATTATTAAAAAGGATAACATGTGTATTATGTTATTTTATTAAATAAGTTTTAAAATGTAACATTCATTTTTTTAATCATGGTATTGGAGGAATAGGGATTTTTGAATGAAGCTAAAAATGATGTCAAATTTTATTAAAAAAATTTCATCGAACATTTTAACCACCAAATAGTATAAAGGAAATGTATTCTTGGTTTATCATTTATTTTTATAGTCACTACCTGAACATAGATTCTTGAGTATTACAATTCATCATTTTTTATGATACGAAGTAAGAAAAAATTAAAGGAAATGCATTCAATATGTTCTTCATGTTTATTATTGTTAATGTGATGATATCATGTTTATGATTCATTTAGTAAGTATATGATATTTTACTAATTATATTAAATGAATTGAATAATATAATGGAGGTAAAACACTTGTTACAGATACTATTTATTGTTAATATTTAATTCAAAAATTATTATGGAATGTATTATAGTAGTTGATATTCATTAACTATAAGAATGTTTAATAGCATTAATATGATATTTAATCCTGATGTTGTAGTTTGATTGGCGTTTTATTATAGAGAAGATGGTATGTATTTCATGTCAAAGAGATATTTCCATAAATGTGTATGTACAAAAAAAATCAACCACTCTTGTTGAATAGGTTTGGACAAGTTATTATTTAAATTTCAAAATTATTGATATTTAAACAATACCATTGTTAATGTGTTAAAATAAGTTGCATGAATTGAATTTATAACATTAAGATGATAATTATGAAAATTGGTAGGAATGTTATTTGATTAATGGATATTTATTATGAATCTGTATGAATATTCTATCATATTTTAATATGAAACTATGTTTGTGATCTGATGATCAATTATTTTGATAGAGGATGTTATTGGGGTTCTGTGAATGTTATGATGTTTCTCTTGAGATTATTATAAATATGAAAAGATAGGATGAGGATTCTGGTATGATCACTGTGAGTTGTAATAATATATTGACCCACCATACCACCCAACTATTTCACCCAAGTCATTTCATAAGGTTATTTGTTTTTTTAGTACCACCATGACTACCAATGTATGAATATAAACTCCAATGGATATGAAAATATTTTTGGGGGAAGTTTTTCCCTTTATTTTTTCAAAATTTATATTCTATGACTCTACTAAAATATTAAAATTATGTATATATATATTTGGAATACAATAACTCTATTAAAAAAGAATCATTACACTATAATAAACAATTATATGATCCAAATAAAAAATAGTTGTATCATTTTACAAACAATGACTACTACTACGCATAATACACAAGTTACAAAATGTTTTTATAAATCAAAATAAAGAGGATCATGACTACATAGGGAACCCATAAAATATATTAGCCAAAAAACACCTTTGTAAATTCCAAAATACATCTCATATTGGACACCAAAAATCTAGTAAATCCATGATCAATGTGGTTTCATTTTTATTGCTATAGTCCCCCACGTATATAGAATTATTTATTCACTTTACCTATATCACCTTACATAAAAACTAAAAAACCACCTGGTTGGGAATGCAGGTGGTTCATACAACACTTCTAAGGAAATCCCCATTCACTCTAATGAACCCATAAATTTAAATATGTAACATGATTTATATAGGTATTATAAAACTTTCCAAAATCCCAAGAAATTTTTAGAATCAAATGAATGAATATAAAATCATTGAAATTCAAGTGAAATAAAATAAGTCATACCAGATAAATCACAATTCCATCCTTTTAAATCCAATCACCCACACTCTAAATATTTTCTTCAATTATTCTGGGAACAAATAGCCACTAATTAACCAATACATAAAGTTTACATTAAACTCCTCAATGGAAAATATACCCAAACTTCTTAAAATATTATAATCATACATGACAAGGAACAAACAATACTAAAAAAATTATTAGAATCCTTTACAAACCTGACAAAGAATACACACATAAGAAAACATGTAAATGTATGTATAAATTATCATAAAAACCATCCCATCAGAACTAATAACCATATCAATATCAAAGAATCCAAATTTAACCACTCTACTATACAAATATTTTAAAAATCCTACTGTGAAATATCCTTATATCATTCTATAAATTCCATAGGAAGTATTAAATTCACCCAACTACATAGTTTATACTAGAAGTAATATTATGATATATATAATTGACATGAATATTTATATTTTATTTGTGCCGAACAATTAATTATATTCTAAATCACCTAGAATAGTCTAGATAGACACATGTGAATAATATATTGTCCCCCAGACATTCATGAACCCGTGAATCCAACCAAAATCCTTCCAAATCACCCAATTTATCCCAAAAAAAAACTAAATTTCAATATATACTATGTAATGACATTCCATGTCAAAAATGGTGGCCTAAAATTTTTACATATAATATTATATTTTAATATTTCTTATGAATCCCAATTAATGTAGGATAAAATATTATATTCTTATATTTTATTTTAGTTAAAGGGACTATAATTAAAATATTTCTTGTGGTGGTAATTGATTTCTATTAACTCCCCTTTGAAAATTTTCGTTTTTGATAGAGATTTTTTATGGTTGTGGAATATGGAAGTTATTTAATGTTGTTTTATGTTGTTGAAGTATGGTGTTCTGGTATTTGGCTCTTGTATGAGTTTATGGAAACTAGTTTTTTATTTTGGTTTTACTATGAGGTTAATATATAACATTTTCCAATGATAATATGATAATTGATTGGAGAGAAATTAAATATTATTTTTTGATGTGAAGGTTATAGGTACAATGAGGATGTTTGTGTGAGTTACCTCTATATCCATATTTTCATGACATAAAATATATATATATATATATTATGGGGATTTAATAATTGGTATTATAGTGAGATGGTATTATAGAATACATAGGAAGAAACATCAGTTGGATTCAATATTTATTAACAATATCTTTAAAAGTACCCTTCTACCTTTAATTTAAATATGTTGATAAAGAATTACAATATGTACACTTTTAGGATCACAAATACTTATAAACACTATATTTAGAGATTTATAGGACAGTGTATGAGAATAATATGAAACATTATAATTTGTGTTATGGTTACTGGATGACATTGATTAAAATAATATTCTATTAGATTAGATTGAGTGTGGCATTATCCGAATTTTTTTCTTATGTTGTATAAAATGACATGCAAATTTATATTACTATAGGGTTTTATTATCCTTTATCTATGATATTTGTGGATGAATAGGGTTTTTAATTTTTCCCCTTAGCATTAAAGTGTGTATTTCTTCCTATTTAATAACGTATGAACCCTCAATGATAGTTTTAACCCCATAGACAATTTGTGGTGGGATTTGAGGGTTATGAATGACTTCATTATATGGTTTTTGAGGGTTATATTGCCTTTGAGTTATGATTGATTAATATCTCCCAAAAATAAACAAACTTTCAAAACCACATACATACAAACATATATATATTATTGAATAAATTTAACAAAACTATCATAGAGGTATTTTTTATGAAACCCTATATATGAATCAAAAGGTATATAAATTATATAAATTACATAATGATTCGATAAATTCAGAAATTTTTTTAATCATTTATTTTATATATTTAACAACATGGTTAATATAATCAAAAAAATGTTGTTTATTGTTCTAACATAAATCATAAGACATCTAAGGGATCCTTATATAAATTATACTTCATAAAGTTTTTCTTCCTATGTGAAATTTATGTAAAAGAACATGGTGGTTTAAAAATATTACTAAGGGGATATTCAAATGAAATCATAAAAAAAATTAATCAATGTGATATTTTATTATATATTTATATATGATATACGATCATAAATTAGAAGAAACAAATGGGATAACATTTAAACATTGAATAGGAATGTCAAGATCAATTAAATGTTGGATATCATGAAATAATTGAGTAGTTCTTATTACCCTAACATAATAGTTACATATAATTTTGGAACATAGATTATAATGTAGAAATAAATAGAATTTAGGATAAAGTGATATCATCATGGGATTTATAGGATCAAAAAACATTATTAATATAGCATACATATATGCAATAAAAATATATAAGACATAGGAATATAAAATTAATATAAATCATTCCATTAGGTGTATGTGTTGTGGTCAATTAGAAATAACACATATCATAATGTGATAATATCGATATATAATTACCCAAAAAATCATTAGGGAAATTCCATTTTCTGTTGAATAAATATATTATTATGATATATTGTTACAAAATACATGTTCACCAGATTTCATTTTTTTTATTTTACACCATATTAAATTTGTCCATAATTTATCTATCAACTTTAAAAGATTATTATGATTTATAAACGTTTTCCATATAGTCATAGTGAAATGAATATAAATTATAGTAAATTATAATGGTTTTGATCTAGACTAATTGATAGAGATAAATGATGTAGTGGCCCTGATCAATATGATCATACAAATCGAATCCCATTTATTGGAGCATCTGAGAGAGATGGAATCAATTAGATTTTACATTAAACAAGTTCATTATAATTATTTAGAACTAAAACTATGGAAAGTTATAATATATGGTATGTTCAAGCTTATCATGATCATGAAAAAAACATATTTTGAAAAATAAAATTATAATATTTTATTTTTCATTATATAATTATAATCATAGTTGGACTTTTTATATTTTATTTTTCATTATATAATTATAATATTTTTCACATTTTCATTATTACATTATATTTATTTATTTAATTTTTTATATGATGATTTTTATTAAAAAAAATATTTTGATAGATATAAACTATAAATGTATTTTTTTTTCAGAAATTATAGTTTTAATTAAAGTAATTTTTCCATAAGATCAATAATTTTAGAAATAAATGTATTATCCTGAATTATTCATATTAAATAATATTTACATAAATATTAAGGATAATATAAATTAATATAATCTAATTTACTGTTTTAAAGACTCTAATATTTTTTGTAAAACATGTATTTTAAAGTACCTATAGATTTTCATTTCAAATTTTCAAATCTTATATTTTAAAACATATTTCGTAAAATAAATTTTATTTTTCATGTAATCATGTGAAAATAATTTTATAGTTATTTATTAATCAATTTTTGAGGTAGTCAATTTCTTGGTAAAAATTAAGAATCGAATAAATATAAAGTTTGAATTATGAAATCATAATATACCTTATGTGCTATATAAAAGAATATAAAGATAAAAAATTATGAAAAATATATTTCACCATCATGATAATAGTTTTTAATGTTATTTTGTTAATTTTAGAAACCAATAATTATTACTCCAATACAAATCCTATATTCCAATGTTTTAAAATAAATTACCTTTCAACATGACTGACTTCTACATCATAAATGGTATTATTTTATGGATTTTGATTCTTATAGAAATAAAATATTTAAAAACACTCAACAATGGAAGAATATAGGGGGGAAACAACTTTATCCTTTCTGGGTTTTATTATGTTATAACATACAGTCCCAAACCAAAGTTTAGATATTTTTAAATAATTCAACTTAATTTTTCAGTAAATTAAATAACAACATCTAATTAATCATTACTGAAAAACCATTGAGAAATAATTTCATCTACATTTTTCACTATAATATCAATCCATTATGTTCCAATGCTCTTAATATCCACCTACAAATATTTTATATGCACCCTCTCATGGAAAGAGATTCTAACAAATGAATTTTTATTAACATTCCTTCATTTTAATTGTTTTTTTCAAATTTCTTGTGGTAATTTTTTTACAGAAAACAATTACCACACATATTATGTACATATAATTGAAGTAAACCATTAACTCCAATTAAACCCTTATCTAATCATTTATGTATATTTTTAATGGTGCCTATATTATCCATTTTTTCATGATTTTTGTTGTTGTGAATATAGATACTCTTTTCCACTAAGCTGTATTAATCATCAAATTCTGACACATTTTTGACTATGGACATCAATTATTATAACCCATAATGAATCACCCCATAATTATTTTTATTATACTATTATATATAAAAAATTAAGTGTTACATATCTTGTAGAGAACACAATCCCGAGCACATGTGAACAATGATATAGTAAACCAACATAAATTAGAATTAACGAATAATAATAATGAATGAGTAGTGTGACTTGTCAGCCTTTGGGATTCATGATTAATTTGATGATGACGGATTTAAATTGAAATTGTTTTGATTTTCTGGTTAGTAAAATAGGAACATGAAGATTTTTTGTTGATGAAGTGATAATTTCGTAAATATGGTACTACATGGTACATTATTGTGAAATCAATTACTCATTTCTCTCATTATTTTATGTTTGTAAGTCATGTATGTATTATCCTTTAACTCAAGGTTTGTGAAACCTCATTGCACCTCTTTTCTTCCCAATATATTGTACCTTCTTTAGTAATGTATTGAAGGGTATTTATTGGAAAACCTACCCATATCTGAGAATGAAATAAATTAATTAATAGTGAAAATGAAATTATAATATGTATAAATATTAATTTTTCTAAAATTAATTTTTATTAATTGTTTAATAGTTATTTAAAATTTATTCCTTCCACCTATAGAAATTGAATTTATTTAAATGGGGTACTTATTTGGACTAATGATAATTAAAAATAATAATCTGATAAATTAATTTATTTTCATAGAGAATAGTGGGAGAAGTAAAATTTAGATGACATGATTATTGATAAAAGGGGATTATAAGGGATTAATGTCAGGACCTGTCCCACTGGGCTCGTGCCTTGACTACCCAATGCCAAACTTCCATAGGCCAGGGGTTGGCAACTAGCACTGGAAATACATATCCAAAAATGTGAAGGCATTTCCTTTAAAATTGTACACACATAGAATATGTACACAATTAAAGAAAACCACAATGTAGAACAACCGATAATAAAAGTCACTACTATAAAAAACGAGCAAGGGAAGCGCCACCTTATATCAGTGAAAAGAAAAAAACTGCTTATAAAGGAACCCTGTATCAGTGCTAGAATTTTAGCGCTGATACATGAAATCTTTATCAGCACATTCATAGCACTGATAAAGGGATTCATTATCAGCACTGCAAAAGCGCTGATAATGATTTCCTGTATCAGTGCTAAAATTTTAGCACTGATAAATAATCCCTTTATTAGCACTAGAAAAGCGCTGATATAGGGTAACCTTTATCAGCGCTAAAAAGTCCCTGATAAACGCTACCTTTATCAGTGCTAAAATTTTAGCGCTGATAAAATCGTAGTCCCATATTTTATAAAATCGGTTGCACAGTGTCCTTGTTTTATCACGACCTAAAGCTCTCAGGGTAATGAAGCCCTATGACTCCCCTCTGCTTCCCCCTGAGCTTCACATTGCCGATCCTCTGCTGCCCCTGATCTTCGAATTTCCGGAACTCTGTCGCCCTCGATCTTGGCGACTCCAGACCTCTACCGCCCTCGATCATCGTCTTGCCGGACCTCCGCCTCCCTCGATCTTCGCGTTTCCGAACCATGTGTGCAATGTTTTTTTGGGTCCCCTATTACACATACTCTTCTAGAAACTGTGGTAATTTAATCTCAAGGATTTGATATATCGCGTCGATGTGTATGGGTAATGGAAGTGTAATACCAATGGTGTTATAGTTACACTTGAGTGGGTAAGGAACGTAGAGAAGTAAATCATGTCCTTGATGGTCTGCATTAAAGAATAGAGGTAGATGGATTGAGGATGATCATTGAACATGTTCGAAACACTGGTTCCAAAACCATTCTTCCTAATATGTCACTTCCAATATGTGTGCCTAGGTAGTATGAGATCTTATTATTTCCATGATCCATCACAATGTTTGAAACAAGGGAATGCACTGAATATGGGAACCATTTAGAAGGTGTTGGAAAAGATCCAAAAGGGGAACAACCTTAAAAATGATAAATGGATTGTTTGGGCTTGAGATATTTCTTTAAATAATCCATGCATATCTCATATGATTGGGAATAAATTCATTGTAGTTATAAAAATAATTTTGGTGGGAGACCAACACCAAGAGGGGGTTGTCTCTCCAGCGAGGGATAAAGGCATTAAAAAGTTCTACATCATGCAACGGGGACATTAACCGTGTATGTTAACATCATTTGGAATGGAATTTGGATATTCATTTTAATTTCTTATGATTATGATGATGTTTTTGTAGTCTATGGTTGAAAAGATTTGAAACAGATTTCACACAATTTCACATCAAGAAACTAGGATGTCATGCTTCATAGATTAAATTCATATAGCTTGGTCTAAATTTCATATCATATTATTCTTGTGAGGCATATTATGTACATGAAACTAGATAAGGCTGCATTTTAATATCATGTTTTGAGGAATTTGAACATGAAACTAGTATACTGATCTTCCCATTCTATCTTCCTCGTATCAGGACCTGTGGGAATCACAACCTATGAATATTATATATGAATTTTATTAGAATTTACACCCCCTAAGAGTGTGATTGGAATTGGAAGATATATTTATTTTATATTTTTAACCCAATAGTGGGAACAATATAATTGGGGCTTGCACCAAATGTGGAGACCAATAGGGGTTTTTTGGAATCATCGCATAATTTTCTCATGATGAGTAATATTAATAATGCATTGGGTGTTTCTTATTTTTCACAAGAGGCGTCATATACTTGTATCATAGGGGGTGGATTTGTTACTCTGGATAAATACAAAGGGTCAACATATCATTAAATATCATATTGTGGTTTTGAGTAAATATACACAAACTTCTAACATAAATTATCGTATATTTATCATATGAGGTATCTCGTGTTTATCACACAGGGTAAGCCTATAGTTTCACATTTTTCACTGTGAACGTTACCATATAATTTAACAACATATGACTGAGAAGTTTAATTTTTAGTTCAAATCCACATATCTCAGACTAGGGGGATGGTTTATTAATGTAAAATATCTCTTGAGAAACCTCGTATTGGTGGAAATATTGATATGCTCATCCTCAATGGAGAATAATGAGTTTACACTATCAGAGTGATGTTTATGAAAAATTTATGGTCCTTCCCACATGGATTCCAGTTTCACTATATTCCTCATAGGTATCATCGATTTCCATAGATGCAACACCATGTCATCGTAAAGTAAGGAATGAAGGATATCCTTTTTCTTTAAGGACAACAACACATGTTTCTGATGCATTTCTAGGTCATCCAATTCTTGAAATGTATTTTCAATAAGGGGTTACACCTTCCTTCATTCATGCTATCTAAGTGACATTTTCTAGCAGTGCACTTGTATGACATGATGCCCAGACCACCAAGCTTTTTACCCTTCCCACCCCTACCTCTATCTCTCTCTTTATCCCTCGCTGAGGTTACTGACTGCTTCTCTAAAGTGGCCATACCCCTTCCTAGCAGTGTTTGTTCTATCTCCCTTGGCTCTGAGCTAGTTATCCAGCTCCAAATACTTATGGATCTAGGGAGAACTCCCTCACCATCCCCCAAGTTTCATTACCCATCCTTCCCTTTCCCCTTTGGATCCTCATCCCCCACTCATATGAATCTATCCAACCATAAGTGATTATGAACATCTTCAAAATCAAGGGAACTCAATGAGAGATCATCCTCCCACATCAATAAGGATACTAGCTCTAGATCCAAGGCCAAATCCCTGTTCTACCCATCATTATTATCTTCATATATAATGATCATGGTCTTAGTTCCCATGTTAAATCGGAATCCTCACCCTATAAAAAAAGCATAGTGTCAATGTTGTTGTTGTCACATAACACAAAAACCCCTATAATAATCAAATATTTTTCTTGGAAGATTATGTTACATGGATTTCTATACTCTGATCCCTCCAACAAGCATAAATGGGTATTTTGGAACAATAAATATGTTGTTGAGACTATTCAGGATTGCAATCAATTCATCACTACCGAGGTGTCCAACGGTGACACCTAATTCCTTATGACATTTTTCTTGGAAGCTATGAACCTCTTCAAATGGAATATCTATGGAGTGAACAAAATACCTTCGATCCCAGCCACCTTCAACCTCAGTGACGTGACCGGGAACCCCGATAGGTCCATGTTCTCCTTTTCGTCCTCAGAAATCTTCTCCACCTGGGAATACATTCACATGTGGGCTTCTTTAGAGTATTCTGATAGAAGGAATGATACCAGGGGTTTATTGGATTAATAACAGCAGTTTGAGATTTATGTGTGACTGTATACTTGTTATATTTTCTTATTATTTATTACACACCACCACTTTAGTCGAGTAACCCAATTTAAATCCATATGGGTACATTGGTTCTGTTGTGGATATGGTTTTTTATGTGTTTGTGACATATGTATGTGTGGATAAATGGTTATTTAGGCATGATGATATTGAATGTATGGAAGAGACCTATGAGTGGTAGATGTATCATTCTTGATTATTCTTGTGTTTGGACTGGGTATATTTGAGGAAATTATAATTAATCTAAAGTAATTATATTTAATGAATTCTATATTGCAGAGATTTTGAGAATCTCGTGTTTACTTATAGAGTCGGTTACTGGTTTTCATCCATATGTATTTTAGGTTGGTGAGGTATAAAAGGATTGACTAGTTGACCATATAAGGTTTGAAACTATAGGGGAGGATGATCCATAGAATATGATGTCGTGTGAGTTTTACCATCTATGAAATAAGTTATTATCCCCACGAACCCCTATGTTTTTGGAAACTGTGTTGATTTTGATGGGGGGTCTATCTTGGTTCTATTCACTTCCAAATAATTATTGGAAATGGTTAGGCTCTATTAATCTCTATTTTATAAGTAATTGGTTCTATTCTACTATATATGGAAGTCTTGTTTTGTGTACTTGAACCATAAATACTAATATTTGATATTCAAATAGGATAAAGATGAATAATGATTGGATGGATGATAATCATTTGACAAAAGAGTACGAGATCATAGTGAAAGAGTACATCAAGTTTGAAAAGGAACATGAAAAGGATCCTTCTCAAATCCTTTGTCCATGTTTAAGTTGTTTTTATTATATACTACTTACTCCAGAGGAGTTTGAAGAACATTTGATATGTCATGGAATTGATCAGAGTTATAAATGCTGGAATAAACCCAGAGAAAAAGTGAATGTATCTACTAGCTAGGATAAAACTACATTTTATGGATCATATATAAATACAAATATAGATAATGAAGAAGACAGTATGGAGGATGTGATTACAAATGTCAATTATGATGAAGATCGTATTGAGGAAATGACAAAGAAAATTGAAGATGAACTCCGTGATTTCCCAAAATTTTTTGAGAAGATAAAGAGTCGTCCAAAGATGCCATTGTATGTTGGTTTCACTAAGTATATAACATTGTTAGATATATTGAAGTTGTATAAATTGAAAGGAGGCAACGGATGGAGTGATGTCATTTTTATGGAAGTACATTCTCTCTTGAATGACATGCTCCCTGAATATAATGAGATCCCAAGCCAGACATATAAAGCTAAATGAAGTATATGCTCGATGGGTATGATTTTTGAAAGAATACATTACATGCCCGAAAGACTGTATATTGTTTCACAAGGATAACAAATCACATACAAAATTCCCAATGTGTAGTGATTCTCGATACAAGCAAGATGAATCCAAATATGTGAAATTTGTATGGTATATTCAAATAATTCCAAGGTTTAGGCGTCTATATAGAAGTGAAGAAACTGCAAGACAATTTTCATGGAATGCAGAGAAAAGAAATAATGATCGGAATTTACATCATCCGCCCGACTCTCTTCAACGGAAGAAAATTGATCATGAGTATCCTGAATTTTGAAAAGATATGAGAAAACATTGTCTTGCATTATCTACAGATTGAGTGATTACTTTTGGGTTTCCAACCAGCACTCATAGTGCATGTCCTGTTATGTTTGTAAATTATAACCTTCCACCCTGGTTATGAATGAAGTAGAAATTCATCATGTTATCTATGCATATATCATGACCAAAACAACCAGGTAACGATATTGATGTTTATCTGGATACTTTTCTTGAGGATTTGATGTTATTGTGGGATTTAGGTGTTATGTTGCATGATGCTTATAAAAGTGAATACATCACATTGCGAGAAATGTTGTATGGGACAATAAATGATTTCCCTATTTTGGATATTTTTCAGTCTATAGCATTAAAAGAACTCAAGGGTGTATCTTTTGTGAAGAAGATACCAAATCAATTACATTGAAACATTCATCGAAATCTATGTTTCTAGGACATCGTAGATTTAAACCTCATCTTCATAAGTATCAATCTTGGATGAAATCATTCAATGGAAGTTCAGAACAACTCGCAACACCCTCTCCACTAACAGGTGATCATCTATTTGAGAATGTTAAATATGTGAACAATGTTTTTGGTAAACCATTTTCGAAAAACCTTACAAAAATCGGTTGGAAAAAGTGATCAGTTTTTTTGAAATACCATCCTAGAATTTTTAAAACATTAGACATTTTCTTTATGTGATTCATGTGTAAAAAAGTAATAAGGACAGGGGCTAAGCAAAAGGAGGCGAGCATGTACTATGTCCGGAAAAATATCATAGTATATATAATAAAATATCACTGTCCCAACACATCTCAACACAATGTTACTTATTCTCCTAATGATCAATTTTTTTTTGTAGTGTCAGAAGCAAACAAATGATATTGATTTCGGTTATTATGTTTGTAATTTTAGGAATGAGATCGTTTTTCATCATGAAACTAGCATCCCAAAAGAGGTATTTTAAAAAACAACTACTAGTTCATTTAATTAATTTATTTATCATTTATTTATATATTTTTAATTACTACTCTGACTACCGAAAAGCCTCATTGTCAAAATATGATATATATTTGTTCAAAAACGAGTGGGTTGCATAGCTGATGGATGAGTGTACACGAATAGCATGAAGATATGACTTGTAGATGTGTACAAATGGTTGTCATTTTTTAGAGTGGTTAAGGGGATCAAAAGATAAAACATTTTTGAATGTTAATGTTAAAAAGAAAATATAAATTTTTAATAAATAAAACATCCTTTCTCCAATGAGCCATTTTTCCATTTTAACAGATGATATGTACTAGCAACTTGTAAGAATGATGAACTACTCAAAGTGTTTCTCTTTTGTTTTAAATGGACTGATTTTTAAGTGAAAACAACAACTGATGAATGAAAATCTGACCAAATACATTTGGATTGTGTTTATTCTTTATGAGAACGATCTATGGGTGCGTTGGGGACATGTACGAGTCAACCCCACCTCAATCTGAGGCACAGTGTGAATGGTATCACTCAAAGGGTCTCTCTTTTGTTTAAAACGGACACAATTTTAAGTGAAAATTATTGACCTAGAGAAATCCAACCAAACGCATTTGGATTGTGTTTATCCTATAATAGAATTATCTATGGGTATTTTGTGACATGTATGAGTCAACCTCGCCTCAATCTAGTGCACGTTGTGGCCGGTATCACTCAAAGGGTTTCTCTTTTGTCAAAAAAGGAGAGATTTTTAAGTGAAACAACTGACCAACATAAATCTGACCAAATGCATTCAGATTGTGTTGATCCTATAAGAGAACAATCCACGGGACCATTGTGACGTGTAAGAGTCAACCCCAACTCATTCTGAGGCACGATGTGGCTGGTATCACTCAAAGGGTCCCTTTTTGTTTAAAATGGACACAATTTTATGTGAAAACAACAACTGACATATGGAAATATGACCAAACACATTCATATTGTGTTGATCCTTTAAGATTACATTCCATGGGTGTGTTGGGGATGTGTACGAGTCAACCCGTCCTCAATCCGAGGAATGGTGTGGCCGGTACCACTCAAAGTGTCTCTCTTTTGTTAAAAAAGGACACAATTTAAATTGAAAACAACAACTGACCTACGGAAATCCGATCAAATGATTTCAGATTGTGTTGATCCTATAAAATAATGATCCATTGGTCTTTTATGATGTGTAAGAGTCAACCCGGCCTCAATCCAAAGAATTGTGTGTCCTGTACCACTCAAAGGGTCTCTATTTTTTTAAAATAGATAGATTTTTACGTGAAAACAACAACTGACCCACAGAAAACCGACCAAACTCATTCGGATTGTATTGATACATTAGGAGAAAAATCCAAGGGTTCATTGGGTACGTGTAAGAGTCAACCCCGCCTCAATTCGAGGTTTTGTGTGGCCGCTACCACTCAAAGTGTCTCTCTTTTGTTTAAAATGGACGGATTTTTAAGTGAAAACTACAACTGACATAGAATAATACAACCAAAAGCATTTGGATTGTGTAGATCCTTCAACAAAACAATACATGGGTCCTTTGTGACATGTAAAAAACATTCCCTACTAAATCCAAGGAACAGTGTGGACGGTACCACTCAAAGTGTCTCTCTTTTGATTAAAATGGACACAATTTTACGTGAAAACAACAACTTACCTACAGAAATCTGACCAAACGCATTAGTATTGTGTTTATCATATAGAAGAACGATCCAATGGTCCTTGTTGATGTTTAAGAGTCATATCCGCCTAAATACGAGTCACGGTGTGGCCGAAACCAGTCAAAAGGTCTTTCTTTTGTTTAAAATGGACACTATTTAAAGTGAAAACTACAACTGACATATGGAAATCCAACCAAACACAATAGGATTGTATTGATCCATTAGGAGAATGATACAAGGGTCTCATATGAAATGTATGAATCATTACCGCCTCAATCTGTGGAACAGTGTGGCAGATACCACTCAAAGTGTCTATGTTTTGATTAAAATGGACACAATTTTAAGTGAAAACAAAAACTGGCCTATGGAAGTCTCACAAAACGCATTAGGATTGTATTGATACATTCGGATAATGATCCATTGGTCCTTTTTTTATGTGTACGAGTCATCCCCGCCACAATACAAAGCACGGTGTGGCCGGTACTACTCAAAGGGTCTCTCTTTCGTTTTAAATAGACAAAATTTTAAGTGAAAACAACAACTGACCTACGGAAATCTGACCAAATGCATTCGGATTATATTGATCCTATATAAGAAAGGTCCACACGTCCTTTTTGACATGTAAGAGTAATCCCCACCCCAATCCAAGGAATTGTGTGGCCGATATCACTCAAAGGGTCTCTCTTTTGGTTAAAATGGACCCAATTTAAAGTAAAAACAACAACTGATGTACGGAAATCCAACCAAACGTATTCGGATTGTGTTGATTATTTAATAGAACAATCCATGGGTGAGTTTCGGATTAGTATGAGTCAACCTTTCCGCAATCTGAGGTATGGTGTGGCCGGTACCACTCAATGTGTCTCACATTTGTTTAAAATAGACACAATTTTAAGTGAAAACAACAAATCACCTACAAAAATCTAACCAAATGCATTCGAATTGTGTTGATCCTATGAGATAAAGATCCAAGAATCCTTTTTGATGTCTAAAATTCATCCCTGCCTCAATCTGGGGAACGGTGTGGCTGGTATAACTCAAAGGGTCTCTCTTTTGTTTAAAATGGACACAATTTTAAGTGAAAACAGCAACTAACATATGGAAATCCGACCAAAATCATTAGAATTGTGTTGATCCATTAAGAGAAAAATCCATGGGTGTGTTGGGGATGTGTATGGGTCAACCCTACCTCAATCCCAGGCATGGTGTGGCCGATACCAAAAAAAGTGTGTCTCTCTTTTTTTAAAGTGGACACAATTTTATTTGAAAAAAACAACTGACATATGAAAATAAGACCAAACACATTATGATTGTGTTGATCCTATAGGATAAAAATCCATGGGTATTTTTTGATGTGTAAGTGTCAACCCATTCTCAAACCAAGGCATGGTGGGGCCGGTACTACTTAAAGGGTCTCTCTTTTGTAAAAAAAATGGACAGATTTTTAAGTGAAAACAAGAACTGACCTACGAAAATACAATCAAACACATTCATATTGTATCGATCCTTTTTTAGAACAATTCAAGGGTAAATTTGGGACGTTTATGAGTCATACCCACCTCAATATGAGGCACAGTGTGTCCGGTATAACTCAACGAGTCTCTATTTTGATTAAAATTGAGAAAAGTTTAAGTGAAAACAACAACTGTCCTACAGAAATCCTACCAAACACATTAGCATTGTATAGATACTTAATAAGAACGATCCAAGAATACTTTTTGATGTGTATGAGTCATCCCCACCTCAATCCAAGGCACGGTGTAGCCGATACCACTCAAAGGGTCTCTCTTTTGTTTAAAATGGACAAAATTTAAAGTGAAAACAAAAACTGATCTACGAAAATCTGACCAAACACATTTGGATTGTATTAATCAATTAGGAGAATGATCCATGGGTTCTTTGTGATGTGTACGAGTAATCCCTTCCTCAATCAGAGGCATGGTGTGGCTGGTACCACTCAAATTGTATCTCGTTAGTTTAAAATGGACACAATTTTAGGTGAAAACAAAAACTAACCAATGGAAATCTGACCAAACGCATTCAGATTGTATTGATATTTTAGGAAATATATACACAGGTCCATTTTGACATGTACGAGTCATCCCTGACTCAATATGAGGCACGGTGTGGCTGGTACCACTCAAAGGGTCTCTCTTTTGTTTAAAAAGGACAAAAGTTTAAGTGAAAACAATAACTGACCTACGGAAATCCAACCAAACGCTTTCGGATTGTATTGATCTTTTAGGAGAATGATCCATGTGTCCTTAGTGATGTTTATGAGTCTTCCCCACCTAAATTCACAGCATGGGGTGGCCGGTACCACTCAAAGGGTATCTCTTTTGTTTAAAATGTACACAATTTTAAGTGAAAACAACAATTGACCTACGGAAATCGGAACAAATGCATTCGGATTGTATTGATACTTTAGGATAACAATAAAATGGTCCTTTGTGACGTATAAGAGTCATCCCTTATTCAATCTGGGGCGCTAAATAGATGGTACCACTCAAAGGGTCTCTCTTTTGTTTAAAATGGACAAAATTTGAAGTGAAAACAACAAATGACCTAAAGAAATCCAACCAAATGTGTACAGATTGTATTTATCCTTTAGGATAAAGATCAACAAGTCCTTTTTGACCTGTAAGAGTCATACTTGCCTCAATCCAAGGAATATTGTTGCCGATATCACTCAAAGGATCTCTCTTCTGTTTAAAATGGACACAATTTTATGTGAAAACAACAACTAACATACGGAAATTCGACAAAACACATTCGTATTGTATTGATCATTTATGAGAACAATACACGGGTCATATGTGACATGAAAGAGTCATATGTGCCTCAATCCAAGGCACAGTATGGACGGTAGTTGTCAAAGGGTATCTCTTTTGTTGGAAATGGACACAATTTTAAGTGAAAACAACAACTGACGTACAGAAATCTGACAAACCACATTCGGATTGTATAGATCCATTATGAGAATGATTCAAGGGTACTTTGTGATGTGTATGAGTCATCACCACCTCAATCTGATGCACAATTTGGCTGATATCATTGAAAGGGTCTCTCATTTGATTAAAATTGACACTATTTTAAGTGAAAACAACAACAGATCTTAAAAAATCCGACCAAACACAATCAGATTATCTTGATCATTTATGAGATCGATCCACGGGTCCTTCATGATGTGTACAATTCAACCCCACCAACCACATGGACCGCCCCCACCCCTCCTGGACACCAACCCACCCCCGGGACACCCCCAGCCCCTGGAAATCCCCCTTAACCCCCTGGACACCCCCACCCCCAAGACACGCCCATGGACAGCCCCCCCCCCCCCCACCTCAGACAGCCCCCAACCCCCTCCCTTCCGGACACCCCCACCCCCCAAGACAACCTCCCCCCCCCCCCCAGACGGCTCCCCCACCCCTCCTTGACACCACCCCACCACCAAAATACCCCCACTCCCGGGACACCTCTACCCATTGACGGCCACCCCCACCCTCCCGGACAAAATCCCACCCCCCTTGGACAGCCCCACAGGCCCCTTGGACCCCCCTAACACCCTGGACACCACCCACCCCCCAACTCAACTCATAGAAAGCCCCCCCCCCCACCCAGACACCCCCCCTCCTTGGACACCAACGCACCCCCTTGGATAGCCCCACCACCCCCAAACCTCCTGGACCGCCCCCACCCCACCTGAACCACCCCCACCCCCCTAGACACCCCCACCCATGGACACCCTTATCCCCTGAAAACACCATCCCACCTTGATGGAAACCACCCCACCCTCTTGGATATCCCCACCAACCCCCTAGACACCCCCACACCCTAGAAAGCACCCCCGCCCACCTGAACACCCCCCTCCTAGAAACCAACCCACCACCTAGACACCCCCACCCCATGAACACCACTATCCTCATTGGACAGCGCCCCAACCTCCTAGACCGTCCCCACCCCCCTGGACACCCCATTCCCCCCCAGACACCTCCATCCCCCCGGACACCCCCTACCCCAGCATGGACAGCCACCCCAAACCCCTGAACAGCCCCCAACCCCTTGAATCTTGAATAGAATTATTTATGTATTTTACTAACATAGTAATTATGTGTTAATGGTGTATTGGTATATGTGGTGTAATTGGATTATGATTTATGTGTTAATTTTGTATGGGTATACTTATTGAGAAGCTGAATATTTTGCAGGTGCTGTTTAGGTGTGCTGCTGCAGAATTTTTTTTGCAGCAAATAGGGCATTTATCAGCGCTAAAAATTCGCTGATAAAGGATCAATTTATCAGTGCTAAAAGAACGATCATAAAGTTTCAGTTTATCAGATCTAAAAAAGTTCTGATAAATGTGTATTTATCAGCGCTCTTTTAGCGCTGATAAACTGATCCTTTATCAGTGATGAGCTTCACAATGCTCTTTTATCAATGAAAAAGCCCATTTTGGGTGTTAATAAAGCCCTTTTTTTAGAAGTGACTATGAACTAAATGTAAAGAGTTCTATTATACCAACCCAACTGAAATGAAGGTACAAATAAATTGGAAAAACCTGATCTAGTGGTCATCCACCAAGGATTATTCTTGAAGAGTTGGTACTGCTTGTCATTTGTCATCACTTCCACTCAGCATGTGCATAAACCACCACCGAGAACCATCTAGCCTTTGATCCCGGAATCTCAGTCAAGTTGTATATCATCTGAACTAGACACAACAAGGTGTGGGTGAAGCCCGTGTAGGGGTGAGTATAATAATACCCAGTAGGGACCATGAGACCCCCGAAGGTCTCTCAAAATCCCACAAAGGATAATGTAAAAATCATTATTTGAATAAAAAATAATAAGGAAAAAAGATAGCTCACACAAGGTATAAAACATAAAGAGCATGAATAAATATGATCTATATCATCTTATTCTCTTGAGAGGCTCGGTTGCAAATCTGAGAGGGGTTTCCCTACTGCTGATCTACAAATGTCCGCTCTGCTGCTGATCTACAATAGGATGATCTATGGATGGTCCATGTAGGTTCGCGCTACTATCCGTCCAGAAAGGGTCTCACTACCGCTTATCCACCATGGGTCTCATTTCTTTCAATCCATGGAGGGTCACACTACTATCGATCCACAGAGGGTCACTCTCATGTTAATCCATGAAGGGTCACACCATTATTGATCCATGGTGCTCTTGAGTTCCAAAGATTTTATTCCACATTCAATTGGTCGTACCTCAACCACCAAAAAGATACATAGAGTAGTTTCCCAACTTACAGTCTTATCCTAAGGGTTCCAACATGATAGGCGACACATCAATCAGACGCCCTCTCTATAAAATAAAGGAAAAAAAGAAAATAGGGCTCAGTTGGATTCGAGACCTATCCATCCCTGTTGTATTCAAACTTTAGAAAAACCTCAAGTGTAGTAGACACAGATCATACCTCGAATAATATATAGAGCGTCGTTGTCATAGGACTTTGCCTCCTGATATAGATCGTGTCCCTTTCCTCCTACTCCCTAAGGTAAGGGTAGAACACCTGGAGGTGGTGGTTGTAGTACCTCAAATCATCATCCACCTCATGTTGCATGACTTGCTTCTTGGACACATCCACCACCCTATATACCTCCTCGTTAAATCCTATATCGCTATCTCGGTGGTCCATTGACCATTTTCAGATCATCAGTCTGGTGGTTCAGGTAGCTGCGAGCCACGTGAACATCCCCACCTCACGAGTAGCACAATCTGCTCCTTTGATGACCTTGTCTGCCTTGCGAGCTCTATAACTCTGACCCTACATCCTATGGTCGTCCTCCAAAGGGTTTGGCCCGCAGGGGCCCCTACCACATCTTCCTACTATATTATACAGATAAACCAGCTGCCTATCGTCCAGTGGTGTCTCTCACCATCGGTGCCTTCTCATCTAAGAACCACTCCACCAATTGTGCTCACTCTTGTCTGGTCAGAATGTTGAATGATATAACTGATGCTCTGATCTCCCATCGGAGTCCCTTGTCAACGGTTTGGGCCCTGAAAAAAGGTTCTCGTACCCTATAGATGGAGTAGCAAAAGATGTCAGTGAATCTCACTGTGTACTGGGCCACTGTCAAGATGCCCTGCTGTAAGTGCAGTTGCTCTTGAATACGCAGAGAGTTTAGAGCCACTGGTACGAAATCTTCCCTAAAGAGGATCTTGAAGTCCTACCAAGATAGGGTAACATTCTCTTTTGTGTAGAGCATGAGGCTCCACAGTATCACTGTTATGCCCCAAAAAATACAAGCATATAGGATCACAATATGGTTTTATGGTGTCTAAACCCAATGAAAAACATGGTCCCGAGCCTCCAACCAGTCCTCAGCTACCTACAGATTTGTCTCAACTCCAATCATCTGATGCATTAATCGCTGAAACTCTTGAAATGTTGTCATTCAGTGTGCACTTTCTACTGGAGGGGCTAGAGGAAACTATACCCTATGGGTGGTGGTGCTTCTGGTACACATCTTGAAATTGTTATCGTTGTATGAGGGACATGAACCGACACCTCATTGCTCAGTGAGCCATCATCATGATATCTCAATTGAATCCTGGAAGACACTCTATATTGAGGCATCCTATAAAGAAATAGATGTGTGGCATTCAATATGTTATACAAGGTGGGTTGACTCAAAAGATATCAAAATAAAATGATTTCCAAAACACATTCAATAGTATTTTCATGTACTGAGTAGGTAGTCAAGAATCAGGGTACTAGTGTATGGATACGTCAGCCAATGCACCGACACTAGACTCTTCAATCAGTAATCTGAACTCAAAACATTCAACACTATTACTTCTACTGAAAACATAGACTCTTAGTTATTCTGACAAAACCGACCGCCCTTTGATACCACTTTTTCATGACCCCTCACCCGGGGCCCATTCCATGACTACCCCAAGCTCCCCATCAAGAGGCTAGGTTTTAGAAACAAGCATTGGATATGAATATCCCAAAAAGGTAAGGCATTTACCTGAAACCTGTACACAAACAGACTACGTACACAATAAAAAGAAAACCAAAATGTAGAAGTAATGAGAGTAAAAGTGTGAACGGAAAGTAAAGTGGGCCGATATGAAAACCCAACTAAAATGGAGGTGAAAAAAAAGGAAAAAAAATTATCTGGAGTTCATCCACCAAGGATACTACCTAAATGGTAGGTAAAGCTCATCATATGTCATCCATACTGCTCACCATGTATATTTATAACCTTCGAGCACCGTCTATCCATGGCTTCCCAAATCTCATTCAAGTTGTCCGTTATCTACACATGAAAAAACAAGGTATGGGAAATGCCTATGCATGGTTGAGTAAAAAAGTAAATAGTAGGGACCCGAAGACCCCCAAAGTTCACTACGAATTTGACAAACTAATAATCACAAATCATGATCTCAATCACAATGTAAGAGAAAAAATACAGCTCACACTAGGTATACAACTTAAAGAATTAGAATAAAGATGAATAGTAGTATGCTAGATCATATTATTATCTCGAGAGGCTTGGGTGAATATCTGATAAGTGTATCTCTACTCCAGGTCCACAAAGGGTCTCTCTTCCACTGATCCATGATGGGTTTCCCAAAGGCTGGTCATCGATGGGTCGCACTACTGCCGATCCACAGAGGGTCGCACTACTATCGATCCACCTAAGTTCCCACTATATCCAATCCATATAAGGTCGCACATCTACCAATCCATATATGGTTTCTATCATTCCTATACATAGAGGTTCACACCATTGTTGATCCTTGGAGGCTTTCACTTCTACCGATCCACAGAGGGTCGATATTATGCTGATCCCTGAAGGGTCACTCTTCACATGACAGTCATCCGTAGGATTCCCCTAGTGGGGTGCTTCAGTTACATAGATTATGTTTCTCATAAAATTTATCATACCTCAACCTCCATAATGTCTTCTTAAGAAATATCCCGAAGGACCATCTTGTTGTAAGGGTACCAACATGACAAATGATGCGTTAATCAGAGAGTTGTTCCGTAATATATAGGAAAAATGGTAAATAGGGAACAGTTGGATTTGAGTCCGATCAAACATGGTCATACTCCAACATCATCCAAAACTCAAGTGGATTATCTCAAAAGGAACATTTTATACCAATGGTACCAATTCCATAGATGGTGAATCCATCGGACACTCCGTTTTAATGTTTCGATTGTTTTAGTTAAATAGGGTTGGTCGGGTTTAGGTCTGGTAGGGGGTATGTCCTGATCGGCCCGACTAGAGGGTACGTCCAGCATGTGGGCCTGTAGCTTTGTACCGGAAACTAGGAATCTGGTTCTCAAAGCTGGGGGTGCCAGTGGGGTCGCTTCCCTCCTCCCGAAATGGCAGGCTCTGCCAGAAATTGTGAGTCCAGCTAAGCAGCAAGAGCGGGAAACTTCTTTCCGTACACGTCATGTTGGCATCGTATAACCAATAATATGTGGTTGTACAATCATTAAATCTCACTGATGTGACACTTACGATCACTACTTCTCCACACAGCCAACATGGGTCGGCCGCCGCCTTCGATGGTGCCACAATGCCAGCTGTTACTGTGGGCCAGCAGAGATGCTCTGGTGGTTTGTTTTCCTTCTAGTATGCTCCTATGGGCCTCCTGGGTCACTGCCTTCTCTGCAAAGTCCTTGGATTCTTCTTTCCACCATGTTTCCCAGTCACGCACAATAAACACATAAATAGAAATAATGGTGGGGGTCTGGGCCTTGTTTGGATTAGCCTGCGCCATCCGCATTAGCATCTTATCATGGGAAAAGAATAAATCATCAAAAAATACTAAGAAATATCCCCAGACGAATCTCCACAATAGCCTTCCTCGGTATAAAATGAATTGTGGGTCAACCCGTTAGTTGGTTGATATGAGTTCTTCACATTATGCAAGAATAAGAATGAAAACAATATTATACACATAGAAATAAATTAATTTTTCCAACCCAGATATGGTGGAATTCACTTCGGATGATGTAATGAATTACCACGTTCATTAATGTCAACATTCTTCATTGTATGTCAATATTTGGATTGATTACTCCAATGATCGTTGTTTGTTCACCATTATTTGTTGCAGAGGAAAGTCATCGGCGTCACGTCAATGGTTTCTTCTTCGTATGACAAATCTTTTTCCAACGGTTTGATTGATAAAAATAATTAATCCCCGCATTTTGTTCATTAATGTGTTTCATTAATGAACAATAATAAAATTGCAAATTAATCATAGAAGCATTGAGGTTACACAAATGATGTATTAGTTAATATTATGATCTTCCTTTAATGTCATCTGTAATGTTGTGGTTCAACCATCTAACACTTAACTAGTGGAAAAAAATAATAAAATAACTTATTGTTATTTTATAATTTTTTCCACGAATGTCTGAAAACTAACTTTTTCGTCAGGCCTTGGTCGGTCAATGTTATGTTCCACCTAAGTAAATCCAATCACCGTGAGTTCAACGGTGCCATCGGATCTTCAATCCAAGAACCGATTAAAAATATAGAAACTCTCGCACACACGTTTAATTAACATACCATAAAAAAGTTCAAAATTCTGTTCAGGGAACACTTGGCATTAGAATCATGTGTCTTCAAATTTCATCATCTCATAAAAATCACATATAATTTAGAAAAAATTAATATTGATTTTCTGGGTCTTTACATTCTACCCACCTTTGAACATTATGTCCCTGAAAGACATGAAAAAAACTAAGAAACCTAATGGGGGTACTGGTCGCGAATCTAGGCCTCCCACTCCCCTATGCTCTCCTAGAGGTTTTTGTCCTTCCACCGGACTCACACAAGAGGGATCAACCGTCAATGAATTACCCTCTCATGTAGATCCTCTATATCCACCAGGAACTCCCTAAAACTCTCTCGGTCATCAATATCCAGATCTCTCCAGTCGATGACGTGCGATGGATCATGCACATATCTCCTATGTTGCGACACGTGGAAATCATTGTGAATCTGGTGCATCTATGGGGGAAGAGATAGTTTTTACGCCACCTCACCAAATCTGCTGAAAATATAGAATGGTCCGATGAACCTCAGAGACAGCTTGTTACCCTAGCCAAATTTCCACAATCCTCATTGGGGTGATACCCATAAGAAGACATGGTCTCCCTCCTTGAACTCCAAGGGTCTCTGTATCCTATTGGTATTAGACATTTTCTTGCTCTATGAAGCCTTTATTCGCTCCTGGATGATCTTTATCTTCTCAGTGGTAGCCCGTGCAAACTCTAGAACCATAAGTGATGACTCCCCTATATAAGTTCATCATATAGGTGATCTGTGTCATCCTCCATACAAGGCCTCAAAAAGTGACAAGCTGAGGATGTAAAGACAACTATTGTTTTATGCGAACTCTGCCAGTGGAATGTGGTCCTCCGAACAGCACCCAAAATCTCGTATTCAAGCACGAAGCATGTGATCATGTGTATATATAGTCCCCACCATCTTACCATCTGTCTAAGGGAGAAAGGCAGTGCTTAAGCATAGCTAAATCCCAAATGCCTCATGTAATCCCTTCCCTATGTGGGATGTAAAACAAGTGTCATGATCCGAAACGATCATCAATGGTTCTCGATTAATTCATGCTATCTGTTGGACATAAAGGCGTCATAATCCCTCTACAGATCCTTGCTATCAGATGGGTATTAAATGGCCTGAACTACTATGTTGGCCAATGATCACCCAGATAGAGTCATATCCCCTAGACATGTGTGGTAACCGAGTCACGGAGGCCATAGAGATTCCAGTCCACTTTCATTATAGTACCTCTAGTGGTTGTGCTGATCCTACTAGAACCTGGTTGTTGGCTTTCATTTGAGAACAATTGAGGCATCATTATACAAACTCTTCTCCTTCTTTCATCATATATGGCCACTAATACTAAAATCAGAAGTCCTGGTATATCTTCGCCACTCCATGATGTACCACCAAAGGGAATGTATGGAACTACCTCAACACCTCCTCCCTAAACATCACAGGTACCATGTTGCATCCTATAAAAAGGATGGAGCGCACCCCACCAATTGAAAATCAATTAGGAGATAGCCCTGAGGATATTTTAGCACATCAAGACTCACAGTCAACATCCCCAAGATATGTCTCCCACAAAATTTGACGGATTAGGGCAGTGACAGTCATAGATTGAAGGTAAGTTCCTCCATCTCTATCCAGAAGGATATCTGTAATGTGGCTAGATTCTATGTCATCTCACTCAGTAGATGTAGACCCGACCTATTAATGAGTACGTCTTCCACTATGTTCCCCTTCCCATGAGTTTAGACAATCTTAATGTTATAGTCATGAAGGATCTCTAACCAAAACCATTATCTCATGTTCGGGTCCTTTTGTGTGAAGATATAACTAAGACTCTTGTGATTGGAGTAGATAGTAAATTGTTTGGCTATCATGTTGTGTTGCCACATCATCAATGCAAAGAAGAATGATGATAACTCTTGTTCATGGGTCGCATATTTATTCTCATGTTTTCTCAGTTGTGATGAGCCATAGGAAATTACCACTAACTCATGCATCAGCACACACCCAAGTCTGGTCCCTGATGTGTCATAGTACAGTACATAACCAACACCCTCTACTGATATCCTCAAGATGGGGGCACTCGTCAGTCGCCGCCATAGCTCCTGAAACTCAACTTGAGGATCCCCGTACATAAAATTGGTTTTCCATTAATTTTCAAAGATGAAAAGGCTGTTTCTATAGTAGAAAAGTTAGTTAAAAATTTCTGGTAGTACCCTACCAACCCGAGGAAACTTTTCAGCATGGTCCTACTCCTGGGTGGATCCTAGGAAAGAATTGCGTCTAAAATTTACATATCCACTACAACTCCAGCCTCAGAGATAACGTGTCCTATAATGTGGACTTCTCAAATATGGAAATGGTACTTCTAGAGCTTTCCATAAAGCTGGTTCTCTCAATGTGTGTCAAGGACTATATGCATCTGTGTTGTATGCTCCTCCTACGATGCCAAGTATACCAAGATGTCATCAATGAAAACCACCATGAATCGACCAAGATAAGTCTATAATATAGTGTTCATGAGTCCCATGAAAAATTCTATGGAGTTTTTCATGCCGATAGGAATCCCTATGAACTCGTAGTGTCCAATCCAAAATCTAAAGGTTGTCTTTAGTACGTCCTCATACCGCATCCAAAGTTGATGAAATCCTGATCTAAGGTCAATCTTCGAAAACCTCCATAGTCCCTTCAGTTGATTGAAGTGAACATCAACTCTCGTCAGAGGATACTTATTCTTTATGGTCACCTGGTTTAGGCACCAATATTCTACACAATGCCTTCATCTTTAGTCTACCCCATTGGAAAACAAAATTGGGGATTCCCATGGAGATAAACTAGGTCTTAAGAACCCATTTCTTTGCATGTTCTCCAATTGTAACCTCAACTCAGGATGCTCCACAGGATCCATCTGATATGCTATTATACTTGTCCACCACTACATGATAGCTCAGACACATCTTTTAAACTACACTGAGGGTATGTCTATCCAACTTATGACTGATTGGATACACCCTCCAGAAAGAATGTCCATCATGTGCTGCAGAGGTTCCCTTCTCATCAGTAATGGAAAACCAAGTCCCATCCTCATGGACACACCACACTTATCACCTAAACATTTTATCTGATCATGGATCATGGATAACCAGCCCACTCCCAAGATGAAATCATAAAGCCTCAACGCTACTATTAAGAGATTACATCTGATGATATCACCTCCAAGAGTTATCTCATTCTACTGACACCAGTGTGTAAATTTTGAATCCTCTACAATATGAGTCTCTAATAATAAGTATTGAGCCAGCGGCTCCACCATAATCTCTATGCTCCGAACAAGAGTCATTAAAATGATAGAGTGACTTACACCTGTGTCTATAAGAACTACAGATAGTGTGAAGTAGAGACGTGTTGTACGTAAAATAATATCCAGATCTTCATGGTCATAGGCCTATGCCGCCTAAATTAGAGCTCGTCACATTCCACCTACTCCCTTCGGTTGGGGAGGAAAACATGGAGGTGGTGACGGTAATACCTCAAGTCGTCATCCACTACATGTTTCAAGGCCTGCTCCTCTACCACGTCTACCACCCTGCAGACATCCTAATTTGAACCTCTGTTTCTATCTCGGTGTTCCCCCAAACAACAGTTGATCATTAGCATGGTGGGTCAAGAATTCATGAGCTATGTTACCATGCTCACCACAGGAGTAGCACAATCTTCTCCTCTTCTGAACCCCATTCCCTTGAGAACTCCACACCACCGAACCTACAACCTACGGTTGTCCTCTGGATGGTCTGGTCTCCTTATGCATTTGTTTCATCGGACTACTACCTATTGTAGATGAATCGGCTGCCTGTCATCCGGTGGTGGCTCTCACCATTTGTTCCTGCTCAGGTAGTAAGTTATCCACCAATAGTTCTCACTCTAAAACTCCACCCTATGTCAGAATGTTGATTGATATCATTGATGCTATGATATCCCATTGGAGTCCCTCCTCAATCTTCTGGGCCCAGAAAAAGGGTCATGTACCATATCAGTGGAAAAGAGAGAGTGTTTAGTGATTCTCACTGAGTACTCATCCACTGTCATACTTCCCTTCTGTAAGTGAAGTAGCTCATTAATACGCACAGAGTGTAGAGTCACTGGTATGAAATCCACCCTAAAGAGGATCTTGAAGTCTATCCAGGAGAGGGTTTCCTCCTCATATTTTTGGAGCATTAGGATCCACCATCATCTTGTAGTTCCCTGAAAAATACTAGTAGCTATGATCAATATCAGGTCTGCTCTTGTCTCAACCAAGAAGGAAGATTGTGACACCACCTCTATCCTGTCCTCAACTACCTATTGATCATTCTCACCTAGAAATTTCAGTGGACAGTATCGCTGGAACTCATGAAACACATTGAGCTGGTGTGAATTTTCCACTGTTGGGGATGGTGAAAACGGATTCCCTACAAATGGTGGTGTTGTTAGTACACCACCCGAAGGTGCTATCACTATAAGAGGGACTCACACAGATGCCTCATCACACGGTGGGCCATTTTCATGATCTCTCACCAGAATCCTCATTTTTTGTCTACATGTATGAATCCTATAAAGAAACTGATGTGCCACTGTCAGAAATTGATACTTGGTGGGATGACTCAAAAGAGATCAAAAGAAAAAAAAATCCAAAACACATGCAAACAATGTTTTCATGTAACAAGTCATAAATCAGAATTTAGGGTCCTGGTCTACGGATATTTCAAATGCCCCACAAACAATGGAATCCTCAATCTATAATATGAAATCAAGACAATTAACACAATTAATTCATCGAAAACATAAAATCTTAGTTCTTCTGGTAGAACAGACCTCTCTTTGATACCACTTTGTCACAATCTATCCCCCACGGCCCATTACTTAACAACCCCAATCCTTCCTTCTATAGTCTAGGGGTTTGTGACTAGAACCAGAAAGGAATATCCAGAAAATGGAACTCATTTTCAATAATCATATACAGACACATACTTGGTACACAACAGCAGAAATTCACAAAGTAAAACATCATATAGTAAAAGTTCGAACTGAAAGTAATCAGGTCCAATATACAAACCCAACTGAAATCAAGGTACAAAAAGAGTAAAAAAGGTGCTCTAGATGTCATCCAATAGGTATCCTACCTGGAGGGTTGGTACTACTCATCATCTGGTCATTTCTTCTGCTCACCACATCAATCAATCGCCTTCATGCACTGTCTTGCCTAGGCTCCCCAACTCTCAGTCAAGCTATCTTTTGTCTTCACAAGACAAAAAAGGTGTGGGTGAAGCCTAGGAATGGGTGAGTATAGAAATACGTTGTAGGGACCCTGAGACCCCTGAAGGTCTCCCAAAATTCCAATGAAAAAAACAACTAAACACGATCTCAACCATAATGCACATGGAAAAAAGACAGCTTACACTAGGTATACAACGTAGAGTACATGAATAAAGATGATTAGTGGTATGCTATATCATGTTATTATATTGAGAGGCTCGGGAGAAAAATTGATAAGGGTTTCAATACTTCTGATCTATAAAGGGTCTCTCTGTTACTGATCCATGATGGGTTTCTCTACGGCTGGTCCACATCGGGTCGCACTACTGCTACTCCATAGAGGGTTGTCCTACTGCCAATACACCAAGGGTCACCATTATATTAATCCATGGGTGGTCACACCATTTCTAATATATGGTGGGTCGCACTGCTATAAATCCATGGAGGGTCGCTGTTATGAATATCCACGAAGGGTCGCTCTTTACTTGACAATAAACCATAGGATTCCCTCACTTTGTGAAATTAAGTTCTAGAGACCATGTTCCTCATAAAATTTGTCATACCTAAACCACCATGAACCCCATTGAAGAAGTAACCCAACAAATAGTCTTGTTATAAGGGTTCTGATGTGACAGACCTCTCATTATTCGGATGCACGGTCTATAAGATATAGTCAAAAAGGTAAATAGGGCCTGGTAGGATTCGAGTCAAATCCAAACATGTAAGGACCCATGGTTGACATACATTGATGTTACATTACATTTGTAGAATATGTAATACATAACAAAAACAGATGCCAAAAGACCGTTTTAGTCTCGTGTCATGGGAAACTCAGAACAGAATCATCTTATCATGGTGAAAGATCTTCAACATCTCCCATAAAGGCATTCAAATTTTTCCATACCTAAAACCTTTAATTATATACTCGGGAAAATAAAACATAAAAAATTGGTGAGATCAAATTCTCTGTAATGGTAAACAATGGAAATACCAAACATATTACATTCATAAGAACATAACATCTGAAAATATAATCTTGGATAAGAGATCATAATATCGTGTCATGGGATAAAAAATACAAGTGAAATTTAATCCCAATAATCAGAACAGAAGACATTAAACAGTGTGGAATACAGAAATAATCATTTAAAATCATTTCATATTAGTATAGTCTCATTTCCAAGAACATCATAGCGGACAAATTCCATTACTGAACCGAGTTCACTCCTTGTTCTAGCCCTGTAATATTGAACATGATTTACTAGTTGTTCCGGCCATGTCTATCTAATGAGATATAAATCATTACCCAATTAATTTGAGGGATACATGTGTCTCATATATCTCATAAATAATCATTCTTATGTGTGCCACAAAATAAACATAAATCATTCATCACAACTCAAAGAATAAAATGGGTTTCATAAACATCATCCCATCATAACAAAATCTGTATAAAAAATGGATATCTTTTCATCATAAACAAAATCAAAACATGTAAATAAAAGGAACAATATACATGAAACATGAACATATTAAATAATGTCATCATAAATGGAAAATAGGATTGAGAAAACACTTGATCTAAATTCTTTAGGAAAATATCATTTCTTCTTAAAAAGAATTTTATTCTCTCAAAATGTCATGCAATTTTAAATGAAAATAATTTTGATAAAAATAATAATGAAATATTTTAGAGTTAGCTTCATGGAAATAAGTTTTTATAAAACCATAAAAATATGATCATGCCGCATAATTTTAAAAACATACTTCTGGTATTTCCAGTTAAGTCAAAAAGTATCTCGTACTAGAAAATGATAAATAATTCCCAGCATATATATCAATAAATATTCACCAATGGGTAAAATTGGATTTAAAATTTTTTATTAGTATAGATATAAATTTACTTATTTTGGAATCATGTACATGGATGATAAATAAACCCTTGTAAATACATTAGTATATACAATCTCAGATAAAAAATGAGATTTTGTGAATTTTAATTACCATTGGTCTAATATGATTTGTACGTATCTAAACCACTTCTATAATGATTTAAATAATTTCATTGACTTATTCAATAATCTTTTTCATTTTCATGAAATCAAATATGGTCATATTCTTATAGGATTATTAGTAACATTACATTGTTACTCGTTACTCGGGTGTTAACTGTATTATACTCTTATGCATGATTTGTCGAATAAATTATTATTCCATTTTTTATGTTATAGATATATAATTTTTAAAATGGTATTAGTATAATATACATCATATTTAATAATTCAATTAATTTATATAATCATTCTTCAATGAAGATCATGTAGAATGATTCACATCACATCGTGGAGACGGTATGTCTCACTTCTGAACGAGCGACGATATGATTCCCATGATTGTGGAATTGTATTGAAGTGTATGGTGTATAATATTATATAATAAATATAAAATTACAGTAATCATATATTTTTATTATTTCCACCATTACACATATCCATGTATGGTGGTGGTGAAAAACAGATCACACCACACCGTGGAGACGGTTATCCGTACGTACTCATGCGCGGTGATTCCGTTTTTCGTAGGGTGGATAGAAGGATAAATATGGTTTTTTCATTTTTATAATTACATATAATTATATGAGTGATACTGGAGTTATTACTGAAAAATAAAACAACTCATATAGAGGATGTAGAATAAAAATGATGTTCGAAAGATTCGGTAAAGGATATTACCTCTTCTTCGACATGCCTCTTCAAAACCTCATATTATGGCACTAATGATTGTTTTTAAAGAAGACCAGGACCTCAAGTATTTTATATGGAAGTTTAGAGGTAAATATATAGTCTTATGAAGATTTTGAAGGCACAAAATAGAGTTAAGAGGAGAGGGAGGAGGTTCCATTTCATAAGAGAGGAGAGGGGCACTTTTGGAAACATTAGAACTATTAATTGATAATAAAATCAAGCCACAATAAAACCTCCAAAATGACTCAACATAGAATATTATATTATATAGGGTTGTAATATTTTCAATCAATAAAATTTATACATGTTTGGAATTTATTTTAAAACATATCATTTTGATATATCTTTATTTTATCTATTTAATTGTATTTGTGGTTATAATATTCTATATTTTAAATTGTCATAAATACCTAGTTATTTGTTGTTAATTACTGATAATTTGATAATTTATGAAATTTATAAAAATATAATTCTCAATTTTTAATTTTTAAATATTTTTGTGATATTTAAATAATTTAATAATATGTTATTTTGATGAAATACCAATAGTGTCAATTTTCACACTATTCATTTATATGAATTTAATTAAAATCCACACAGATGATATATACAAATCAAAATATTTAATAGATTCCTAACATGTCATATTCATCTAGATAATTTGTGTATCACATTAATTAGTTCAAATAACTTTAATGGTATATTTTAATTCCATTTATTTGATATTTGTCATAATAAACTATTTACTACAACATTATTGTATAATTATTTAATTTAAATATTTTTTGCATAAAAATTAATAATATAATAATATTATGAATATAAATATACTATATTTCATAAAATTCTTTTAGTCTAATATGTGTTTTAAACACTCCAACATTAAAAATGCTATCTTAATTAAATTATGACGGTGACAACATTGACATCATTAAAAATAAAACAGTATTAGTGTCATTTTCACCTTTATAAGTCTCAAAATAGTCAAAAAGTAAAACCTCAGATGATTAAGGATTATATATACTAGAGAAATAAGTTATGGTCAAGTTTTCTGGGAATTTTGATGGGTATTATTAGTTTAACAAAACTCTATTATTGATTTCTCACTAAATAAATAATTTACGTATCATTTATGTATAAGCTATTGAGGTAATTATATATTTCCTAATAAATTAAAATAAATTACCATGATAATGAAAAAAAAATATCTTTCAAATGAGTATTTATAATATAATTTATTTTATGTATAACCGTATATTAAAAATAATTTAATTATTAATGTTTTAGTGAGACGTATTTCAACCTTCTTTAAATAAAATAAGTTAAATGGGTTAATATCAGACAAGTGGGATAAAATAGATTCTATTTAGACCCAAGATTGTTTTAGGAAAAAATATAATCATCCAATTATATTAATACACGTGTTTGGGTAATTTTATAAAATTATTTTTACCCTTAATTACCTGATTTATTTTTTACTATGGTAAATAAAATTAACCGTATTTACTAATCATAATGCCCAAAAATAAAATTATCCTATTAACATAATTTTAACCTATTTATTCCAAATATGGAATCTATTTTTTTAAATTCAAGACACAGATGTTTCAGTAATTTATTTAAAATTAATATCATTGTCGAAAAAAATTAGTTTTTGTTTAAAACATTTCAAAAGATTGAAATGTTTTTACATATGAATTCAATGTAAAATTAAATAAAATGACATAAATTATATGATATGGTAAAAATATATTCTATTAATACTTTAAATCTATAAAATATTATAATTTAACTATATATATTATCTCGATGGAAAATGATTTTTTAATGTAAAATTTTGCATATTTTTTCTATTCATCAAAATATGATGTTTATCATAAAAATATCAAAAATATATCCAATGTAAATTTTTATATCATAGATAAAAATACTAATTTTTTTAAATTTTTTATTATTAACATTTCATAAATTATATTTAAAAAGGGTGTGCCATCAAAAGGCGGAATAACTGCATTTTTTTTAAAAATACATCTTTTATCCAAAAAATTGATTTTGTTCTCATACCATGTTATAGAAAATGTGAAAGATGAATGATAATGATATAAAATTAAAAAATTGGTTAATAGTATTAAATTAATATATCGTTGTTTAGTGAAACTCAGAATTGCTTACAATTCAAGCTATCGAGAAAGGTCACACTTGCGTGTAACGCAAGCCAATTCAGTGATGCGCGAAAGATTCATTTGTTGTTTCGTATAACATAATCCCATATTATTTCATTAAAAAAATTTATACTCAATGTTTAATTCTATCTAATGAACATTAGATTTATTGTTTGATAAGCCAATAATAGTGATTTGTATACTGCAAGCTAATACGGTGTTGCATATAGCGCAAGATAATATTGGTGTAGAATAAAACAAAAGACATAAATGAAATTAAAAAAAAGACAATCTCCCATATAATCTCAGGGTGTTACATTCTATCACCATTAAAATTAATTTCTCCCTCCAAATTAATTGGTTATATAAATGATTTTCTACATGAATGCTTCTTCCCTATAATCTCACAGCGTAGAATGAAATACCAAAATATAATTTTAAAAAGAATGTTAGAATTATAACATTTAAAAAAGTAACTCACCACTGGGCTTCCACATAGGAGAACATGGTTGAAAACATGGATATGGAAGAGGAATCTGACCATCCTGTTCTGATGATGAGTGGTAGAGAACCTGGCTGTGAAAAATCCAACAATCACAAATCCACAAATTTTTTATGATCTAAGGTACCATAAGATTCATCGGATATGAGGGTACTAAGACAACATATTTGGTTTTCAATATCATTTCCCTAATGTTGATGAAATTTCTCATAGGGAGAAATACTTACTCGATTTCAATGTAATATTAGCATTGGTCATTCCATGAACAATTTACACTTCATCACATATTTAGTGAAATGAAGTTGAATTTTATATTATTGAATTGTTAGAAGATCATGCGATAGAATGGTAGGTTATTCCATCTGTATCTATAACAAAAAAGGTTACCACATGTTATTAAATATACAAAAGTTAGTATATGGTGAGATTAATTGTATATGGTTACAAAAATGAACTTATACTTCATATATATAATCATATAATAAAATAAAACTAATTTCTACTAAACTAGGACTTCATGTAGGCCAGTGGTTGGCGATAATGGCTTGTCTCAATTCGGTTGTAGTTTAATTCTCATAACCTTGTCCGACGTGACGGGTTGTCGCCCGTCCTGCTGGTTGTTCTTTTTCTAAAACTATACTATTATAACATTCTAGAAATAATATAAAAAAATCTATCCTTAACCAAAACTATCTGATTTCAATCATAATCCATTACAACAGTTAGGGTTATCTAAAGTACATTTTTCCAATCTCAGAGTACAATGAATACAATTACCAGAAAGGTCACATAACAATCATGTACATACCATCAATTATCCAAAATATATATCTTAATGGTCACATTCTAAACTTTTGAAGGACTTCATCATGCATTCCCTTAAAATATGATAATAACATAAATTAACGTATAACCTCAGTGAAAACATGAAATCTATTAAAATTAACTCTTTCCATACACCAAAAATACCAATAATTTTATATACTCAAACAATTATATCACATTCCCCTTTTATCAGTCATGAGCTCATTAATACTATCAAATATTTTTTTTCCTTATCCATTCATTATGTGCATAACATATGCCTTCCAAAAAAAATATTTCAATCACTTTTCATTCATACCAAAACAATATACTTATTGAAAACCATAATATATCAATACATAGATATTGAGGTATTCTGTAATACTATAAATGATATTCCTCAACATTATTGTTTAATCTCATTATATAAACACTTAATCATTCCACTACTTCATTATCCTACTCAACATCTCCAATAGTGATCACATGCGACTTCCCTGTGTCTTTTTCCTTAAGATGATGTAGATGTTGATCATCATTAACCCTTGTATTAGGTAATTGGTTATCACAATGCCCCATTTAGTTGCACTTATAACATTAAAGTGTTCGTGGTACATTCTCTATAGTCTTTTCCTTATTCACATCATTAGATACCATTTTCCCATTACATCGGCACTCAGTTGCTTGATTACATTCTTTTCCAAACATAAAACATTTTCTAGTCCCTTTAAGACAATCTCCACCATGATTCATTCCACACATTGAGCATAACAAAACATTTTTCTTCTTTTAAGGATTGTTTTGAGATTTTTCCTTGAACTCCATCTTTCATTTCTTGTCAAAACCATGAGATGGATATGTAACACCAACGTCCAGTTCAACCTTGATAGCATAGCACGCAATCTCCTCATAGCTACTGAAGCCTCTTATAGATAAATCCCTTTGAGTACTTGGTTTTTAGACACTAAAGAATTGATCAACATTACTTTCAGGTTGGTTGACAAATCCAGATGTTTACCTTGAATGTCTTGAAAAATTAGCCTTGTATGTACCAACAGATTCATCATCAATTTTCTAAAGCTCAAGGAACCCCTTTTCCATCATTTTTCACATAATAATAGGGAAGTACATATTGAAAAATATTTTCTTGAACAATTCCAAATCCATGGATTCAATTTCGTCTTAGGAACTTGTATTCTTAAGTGGAGTCCACCATTGGTCTGCTTCACCTTCTAAAAAGTAAACAGCCAAAATGAATTATTCATGTTCCAAACAAGGAATTATGGAAAATATCATTTCAATGGTAATGATCCATTATTTATCAATAAGTGGATCATAAGACCCACTGAAAGAAGGTGGACGTTCCATCATGATGTACTCAATAGAATAATGATCCCTTCTCTACTCAGTTGGATGTCTAGAATGATTCGTAGCATGTGTAAGTATAACAATAAGATTTTATACTCCATCTCCCAAAACATTTGGGTTTTCAAGAGGACAATCATTTCATTTCCAAGTGCATTAATCATTAACCGTGTTCCTTCGGGTTTCTAACATTATCTAAAAGCGAAAAAGATTAGTATGACATGAAAAATCATACTTGGAAAACAACATAATCATGGGGGATTAAATTAAGCATATAACATCATAGGTTTAATCCTTGGTTATTCAAAATTGTTATCATACATCATGGACTATAATTCTATACTTATACTAAACCTTAGGGACATCCACAGACGTACCTTAGAAATATCTCTAGGAATCTTACTAATGTTTCTACATCCTTGTATCCAAATGTTGACTATACCTTCACTCTGATACCAATAGTATAGACCCAACCTTATCATACATGGATGTAACATTAATTTTGTGAAATACATAATACATAAAAATAACGAAATTCCCAAATACTGTACTAGTTTAGTGTCATTGGATACTCTGAACATAATCTTCTAATCATGGTGAAAGATCTTCAACATATCCCATAATGATATTACCTTTTTTTCCTACATAAAACCTTTATTTATATCTGGGGGAAAAGAAAACATAATTAAATGGTGTTCTCAAATTCTCAGCATGGGTAAACAAAGGAAATATCAATCATATCATATTCATAATAACAAACCATCTAAAAATCATATCTTGCATAAGATATCATAATATAATGTCATGGGATACATCATTGATGTTAAATGTAATCATAATAATTAGAACATAATACATGAAACTTTGTGGAATACACACATAATCATAGGAAAACATTTAATATTTGTAATGTCTCATTCCCAAGACCATCATATCAGACAAATTCCATTACTTAACTGTGTTCACTCCTCATTCTGGAATTATATTAATAAAGAAGATTAACTTGTTGTTCCAACTATGTATATATCATTAGATAAACATCATTACCAAATGCATTCGAGGTAATTATAGGTCCCACCCTTCTCATAATAAAATCACTCTTACGTGTTCCACCAAATAATCATAAATCATTCATAATAACTGAAAGAATAAAATGGGTTTCATAAATATCATCCAATCATAAAATAATCCATATAAAAAATGTATATCATTTCATCATAAAAAAAATCTAACCATTTAAATAATAGGGAAATTATACTTCAAACTAGGCAATATTAATGAATTTCATCTTAAAAGGAAAATGGGTTTGATAAAACACTTGAAGTGAATTCTTGAGGAAAATATCCATTCTTCTTAAAAATCATTTTCTTTTCTCAAAATGTCGTGTAATTTTAAAAGAAAATAATTTTGATAAAAATAATCATGAAATCTTGTAGAGGAAGCTTCATGGAAATAAGAAATTACTAAACTGTAACAATACGTTCTGTAACACCCAAAGATTTCATAGTACGTTATCTCTTCAAAATAATTCAATAACTTGCGCAACACGCAACACATAGTTTGAGCGCACCATAACTTACCAATATAGCCGTTAAAAAAGTGGTTAGGAACAGTGTTAACATAATTTTAAATTTTATATACTCTTTAAAATTTTAGAATCCATATTGTGTCTTTCTTAGATTTAATGTATGAACACAGTCATTTATTTAAGATAAAAGAAGTATTTTTCAAAAAATGGAATTGTATCGCCTTTTAATGGTGTACCGCTTTTAAATAAAATATTTTACACTTTTATATATTCAGTTTGACAAAATAAACTTATTATTTAGAATAGGTACATAAAAAATTAGTTTCGTTAAATTTTTGGTGTTTTCTTAATAACATTCATATTTGGGTGAATAGTGAAAATTACTAAATTTTAACTGAAAACAACTTTTTAATTAAAATAATTTATAGTGATAAATAATACTATTGATCGGGTTTAAAGTATAATTAGATTTTATTTTTACCATTTAATCCAATGTTTCTCATTGGATATAATTTCACATTTAATCGAGACATAAACAAGTGTCAATCTTTTAATAATTATTATTTCCTAAAAAAAGGATTTTTGTTTTGACAACGAAAATTAATTTTCAATTAATTTCTGAAGCTTATGTGTTTTGTATTTATAAAAATAAAATCCATTTTTAGATTTAGGAGTTCCAAATTGTACAAATTTTTATCTTTTATTTTTATACATTTTGATTAATTATTTCGGTAAATATTTTTATTTACCATGGTTAAAGGGTAAATCCAGTAAATAAGGACAAAAATTAATATAATAATAGTATTTAATTACAATAAAACATGTCTTAACCCTATTGGATGTTACATTTCTGACCATGGGAATCCTTTGGACGATTTTGGGACCCCATGGAGCCACATGTATGTTATAATTACACATTATATTAATTGAGTTAAAGTAAATACAAAAATGACATTAGCATATATCTTTTCATAAAATAATTCTTACATAGGGTTATATAGGCTATATATTCAACTATAAATATTAATTAGAAATATGAAAAGATTTCCTACATAATGGTATTTTATTTATAATTTTTAGACATTGAATAATCAAATTTTTTTATGACACAATGATGATGAAATATTTTCTTTATTAATTAAAGAATCAAATAAATGGTTTTATAAATGATAAAATAAATATAATTTGAATGTTTTTTTGCCATAAAATAATTTTATCGGTTAATATTACATGTTAGGATTGGTTTAATTAACTTTACTTGAAGTAATCATTGAGATATAATTTTCACAAAAATCAATTATCAAATATTGTAAAAAATGATATAAAAATGTTTTTAAAACAAATGTTATATTATTAATTGGTATTATATTCCTAAAAATGTAAGGTTAAGCCAAATGACTTGTATAAGGTTATATATATTAATAATGAACGACTTGGGGTTCTGTAGGATTGTTATAGTATATTTAATAACAATATAATATAAAAATACAAAGACACATGGTAAATGTCAAACTAATTAACTAAGAGTTAATTCTAAAAGATAAGGTTAATATAGTGACCTGAACCTATATAAAACATATTTTTTGAGTGTATTTAGACCCAAGCCCACCTTATCCTAGAAATAAATAAAATTGGATGAATTATAAAACGAATAATAATTTATTATAAAATAATTCGTTATGTTTTTTCTATGGTGTCTCTCACCCCTCTTATAAAAAGGCACTGTCCCTTTCCTCAAATTCACAACTTTAGAGCCATTTGGATCGGACAACCCCTGACCAAATGTCATATAAACTGACTTTCCTTCATTCTAGAGGCCTTACATTAGTCATAAAGCCAACCAATGAAGCCCTTTTGATCAAATCAAAAAGAAGATCCCAAAGAGGAGGTAAATATTTCATCAACTCTTTCAAGTTCTTTTCTTCTTCCACCTCGTATTTCATTATTATTACCATAAAAAGGTTTTAAATCTAGTAAATTATAAATACTGTGATGTAATTATAAATATAGAACAACCATATTCATTAATCTATCCATTCTATGAATGATAATGTCACCATGTGTGGGTACGTACGTGTCACCATCTCCACACCGTGGTGTAATTTGTTATTCAACCCTATGTTATTTGGATGGAAGTAATGATGGGTAATATGTATACAAATAATAAAAATAACATTTTAATTTCTCTGTAAAATTAATATACCATCCAATCCCACACCATTTAATCATTAAATAAATTATATTTTCTCTCGTGCGTACGTACTGATTACTGTCTCCACGACGCTATGTGATTCATTTCCATGTTCAACATTCATCGATGATTATACAAATAAATATTATTAATAAGTATGTAATATATGACATTATAATTCTATTGGATATATACATATTTTTATATTCATGTATTTATCTACTTACATATATATTATTCGCTTACTTCCTTTCAATACAATATGAAAACCGAAACAACGTTTATGCGTACGTACGACCTACCATCTCCATAAACAGTGTTTTCCATTTCATATATCTATCTATTATACGTATTTATATTCTAAATATATATTATATATAAATCATGTGTTTATATTCTGGATGTATTTAAATCATGATCTAAATGATATGATCAATAATAACAAGTTAAAACATGTACGATAAAAAAGGTGATTATTACACGAAACAATAATTTAACATGAATACCATTATTAGATGGGAAGTATAAAGTCATAAATGAATCATGAATAATATAATAAATATTAATATGGTTCTATTATAATTTAATAACATACAATGGTCATTATACAAGAGTATAAGCGTACCCTCGACCAAAGGAAAGTGCAAGGTAAGGGTTATTTCCTCAATCTCATTAATATATGATATTTTTCATGTGTAATTATTTTCTAGGATATAATTATCATAGATACCCATATTTCATAAAAATGTTTCCAAAAATAATCTTTTACGGTTTTATGGGAGGGTCTATTAAACAATAACATCATTTTAAATGTTTTAATGATTTATCTTTCTAAACCCTTTTAATTAATGTCAATGTTTTCAAAATGATTTTAACAAATTACTTATATTAAATGAATGTTTTGATATGATAATTATTTTCAAATGTTTCAAAGTGTTATGGGACACTTTTATTCAAAAATATCTTTTAAATTAATTCCTTTATAAATTGTTGGAGTTTTAAACTATTTCATAAAAATGGGGTATTTCTCTTAGATAACATTACTAGTAATTTTCATCTATGTTAACATCTTTTGAGGGATTTTAAACATTTTGAAGTTGATTTATTATGATACAAATCTTCCATATTTTATAGAAGGATCTGTGATATGTTTGACTGTGGAAGTTTTATTTTTATACCATTCATGGTCTATGGATAATGTAGTAACATTTTGTATGCTAGTTTTAATACGAATGATTATGTTATGTTTCATCATTTTCATATAAGGAATTCACTTGACATTGTAAGTGACTGGTGGAGCCTGCTATAGCTCTTTGATGCATCATTAGGTCTCATTAGACAAACTAATGTCTTAGGACAAGGCCTTGGAAAAAACAAATATTTGTAGTCTTGGAACGAGGTCATGACTATGTGGTTATGAAAGTCAGACATTATACATTCCCTCATTATGAAATTAGTTATTACATGTGATTATTCGCCTAGTAGAATATCCACATGCATGTTCATATGGTAATGTTTGATTTATTTTCACCATATTATGTTCAATTTTATGTTTAAAAGGAAGTTGTTTTTATTAAAAATCTTGCCTTAAAAGTTTATAACTTCTTCTAAATTATTTACCCTTACTGAGCATCTAAGATCACCCCTTCCTTATGATTTATTTCCCTAGGATTTACAAGAAGTGTACTTTGATTGTCATGTATGGTTAAGCTAAAGGGAACAATGGTGTTCTCAAAAGATTATTTATGTTGTGTTGTATGTTATAATGTGTAATGTAACGTTTTTGAATGTAATAAATTTTCTAATACTGCTAAACTGATCGGTCCTTCAAGACTTGATTCCTAGTAATCAGAACAATGTATTGAAATAATGCACCAACTCTGGGTAACTGGGGTCGGGGCTTTATAGTCGGAATTAGAGGTAGTTTAGTACAAACCTTGGAAACTAGATTTATATAAACTCTAATTAGAACACATTAACCTAAGATAAAATTTCAGGATTACTATAGAAGAACATCCTAGAATTTTGTAATGTATAGATTGTGTGTGTTTTCCACGAAATACATCCCTATCTGGATATGAACTGGTAGTGGCGGTTCTGGTACAGATGTACCTAGGTGTAAAACCCGAAAACCCCTCTTTGAGATAGACTTGAAATGGAACTGGTGCATGAAAATGGGCCTTGATGCACTCTTGGTTACGACACTCCTGAGGGGTATGCTCAGGACAATTCAAATTTTCATTATAAGCCATTATTAAGGATTTAAGAGTAAATACTTCCTCAAAGAAAACATTTTTATGATTAGGGATTATATACATAAATTTTTTAGTTTATGTTATGTGTTCTAAAAGTATGGAATTATGTATTTTGATTCAAAAATTAATCTAGTGAATGCCATTGTTTAGAAATGGTTCATATTAAAAGGAATGAGAACTCCAATAATACGGATGATCCAAAGAGTAAGAAGGATCATATCATTATTGGTATTAATCAAACATTTAGAAGGGAAATAGTCTCACATGTATCGTCATCATATGAATAGATACTATCTTGTGTTGACAAGAAATGTAAATAATTGTCAGAGTACTATGACTTTGAAGGAAATCCCGAGAAGAAAAAGATGGTAAATAGAAAGATTGATAAAGGGAAGTAGGGAAAGAGGGATTTCCCCATATGGGATAGCGGTGGAAAAAATCACCTTTGAATATGCTTGAAGGGAATGGGAGTTTGTTATATGTGTAGAGAAAATGGAAACCAATTAGGTGATTGAAAGGGTAAGAAAAATGTTTCAAATTTAAATTCTTCATCTTCATGGAGTTGGGACACTATGAAAATCAATGTCCTAGTCATCAAAGTTTACTGAAAATGATGCTATTGGATAATAATCATGTTGTTATACTACCACAGATGAAGAGTAATGACTAGTGTTCTTATATTGTTAATAAATAATAATGTCATTTCAGTGTTGTATAGATGATATAACAGCAATATGAATTATATAAAAAAATAAGGATTGTATTGTAATACTATTTCAATGAGGATTTGAGATTATATGGTCCTTTGAAAATTTACTCAACAACAAGTTACTCATTTTGGAAAAGACATGGATTGAGGAATGATAGTTCATAATATGGTCATGATACTGAGGTAGTAATTTTGGAATAAGATATGGTTGATTTGGATAAATTATATTTGATATTCTTGACTATTTTGGAACTGATTAATGGTTTGTTTATTTCATAATTGTTGGAGTATTCATAATTATTGTATATAACGAATATATCTATTATTCTATAAGGAATAAGTGAGCATGAATATAATCAATATGTATTAATGGTAATTCAGGATGATACTATGCTTTAAAATAATACATGATAAAGGTATTCACATGTTATTACGTGGAAGAAAAGACCTCCATTGTGTTTACCTTATAAATTTTGGACTGTAAGTTTGGGCATAAGTATTTTGGATAAGTATAAAAGTTTGGAATGGATTAAGTTTGAAATTGGATACTATAGTTATGGTGAAAGCATTTATTAATATTTTTTAGATTGTTATAAAAAGGACAACTCGGAGGTCGGGCGACAACTCATCGCATCTGACATGGTCGTGAGACTAGAACCCACAACTGAAGGGAAACAATGGTGCATCCCCTACCACTGGCCTATGTGATGTTATGGTTGTGTAATGTAGTTTTTTTTCAATAGTATGTAAAATGAATTATAAATTCATTATTTATGTAACCCAATACGATTATGATATATAGAATATTTGTGAATTCTATTATCTTTTGGAGTGAAAGATGAGTTTGTGGTAGGAATTAGTTGAAATATGATACTCAAAATGTCATGTATATTTTTTCCTCTTATTCTATGAATAAATTAATTCTTAAAATTTATGGAAGAAATCTTAAAACCAAAAATGTTTTATCCTAATACCTTATGTTTTGTTGAACCGATGATATTTTAAATCATCATAAATTTTTGGCATGGAGGCCCCCAATTTTACACTTGTTTGTGATTGATGACCTCAATGAAACCCTATAATTATTTACGTATTTCCTCTAATTATGTGTCTCTAATTGCCACAAATGTTCCCCTAATTGAGATCATAATTTTGTGGTGACTTTTCATTTCCCTTTTCCTCTTATTATGATTAAATTTTATTAAACCAATATCTGATGTGCGTTTTACACATAGGTATTTTTTCTATTATTATGTTTTCATTTTAAAAAAGCAATTTAAAATTGCGAGGATGAAATTTCTTGAAGTATGGGAGAATGTAACACCCCAATATTTCATAGTACGTTATCTCTTCAGTGTAATTCAATAACTTCTATAACACGCAACATCGAGTTTGAGAGCACGACAACTTACAAAACCTGCCGTTCAAAAAGTAGTTATGAATAGTGCTAACTAAAATATGAATTTTATATAATAAAAAAATTTATATTCCATATTGTGTTATTTAGACTTAATTTTAGATCACATTCATATTTTTCAGATAAAATATGTATTTTTCAAAAAATTCAATTTTACCACCTTTTAATGGAAAACCCTTTTTAAATCCAATATTTCACACTTTTATATATTCAGTTTGACAAAATAAAATTATTATTTAGACTCAGTACATAATAATTTAGTTTTGTTAAAATTTTGGTGTATTTCTGATAACATTATTATTTGGGAGAATAGTGAAAATTAATAAATTTTAACTGAAAATAGCTCTTTAATAAAAATAATTTATAGTGATAAATTATACAATTGAGTGGTATAAAAGTATAATTATATTATATTTTTATCATTTAATTCAATGATGGTCATTAGATGTAATTTCACATTAATACTGGACAAAAACCAGTGTGAATCTTTTGATACTTATTATTTCTTAAAAAATACCTTTTGTTTTGACAACGGAAATTAATTTTAAATTAATATTTTCTACTTATGTGTTTTTAATTTTGAAAAATGGAATTCATATTTAGAATTAGGAGGTACAAATTGTGTAAATAAGTAACATGTATTTTTAGACATTTTGAATAATTATTTTGGTAAATATTTTTATTTTCCATGGTTAAAGGGTAAATCATGTATATAAGGGTAAAAATAATATTATAATAGTATTAAATTACCATTACACATGTCCTAACCCTGTTTGTAGGTACAGTTTCTACCATAGTCATCCATGTGTCGATTTTGGGACCCCATGAAGACACTTGTAAGTGATAATGACACTTTATATTAATTAAGTCAAAGTAAATAAAAATATGACATTAGCATACATTTTATCGTAAAACAATTCTTACATACGGTTATATAAGTTATATCTGAGACAATAAATATTAATTGAAAATATACATAGATTTCCAAAATAATGGTATTTTATTTATTATTTTTAGGCATTGATTAATTAAATTTATTTATGACCCAATGATGATGCAGTATTTTCCTTTTTATTGAATGAATCAAATAAATGGTAATATAAATGTTAAAAAAAATATAATTTGAATGTTTTAATGCCTTACACGAATTTTCTAGGTTAATATTACATGTTATAATTGATTTAATTATATTATTCTGAATTAATCATGCTGTGATGATTTTAAAAGAAATCAACTACCAAATAGTGTCCAAATTGAAAAAAAGTCTTTTTTATAAAAATATTATATTATTAATTGATATTCTATTACTCAAAATATATGGATCGGCCATATTACATAGATAGGGTTATATACATTACTAATGAACCACTTGGGGTTCTCTTGTCTTGTTATATTATGTTTATTAACCATATAATATAATAATACAAAGATACATGGTAAATGTCAAACTAATTAACTAACAGTTAAATCTAAAAGATAAGGTTAATATAATGACCCAACCCATTCTAAAACATATTGGTTGAGTGTATTTAAACCTATACACACCTTAGCCTCGAAATAATTCAAATTGGAACCATTATAAACTGAATATTAATTTATTATAAAATAATACTTCACGTTTTTTCTAAGGTGACCCTCACCCCTCTTATAAAAGGGCACTCCCCTTCCCTCAAATTCACACCTTCAAATCCATTTGATCAAATCAAAAGGAATAACCCAAAGAAAAGGTAAATATTTCATCACCGCTTTCAAGTTATTTTCTTTTTCAACATCGTCTTTCGCTTTTATTATCATAAAAAAATAACAAATCCAGTACCTTATACAAACTTTGATGACATTATAAATATTTCACAACAATATTTGTTATTATATCCATCTTATGAATGATAATGTCACAATACGTGCGTAAGTATGACTCACTGTCTCCACACCATGGTGTAATTTTTTATTCAACACTATGTTCTTTCAAAGGATATAATTATAAGTAATATGTATATAAATAATAATTATAACATTATATTGACTCTCTAAACATAAAATACCATCCAATCCCAAAAATTTTAATCATCAATTAAATGATATTGTCGCTTGTGCGTACATACGGATTACCGTCTCCACGATGCGATGACATTTATTTCCACGTTCACCATTCATCGATGATTATAAAAATATATATTATTAATAAGTACGTAATATAGGACATTATAATGCTACTGGATATATATATATATTTAATTATATATGTATGTATTTATGTACTTACATATATCTTATTCACTTACTTTCATTCAATACGACATGAAAAAAGAAACATTGTTTATGCGTACGTACGACCTACCGTCTCCACAAACGATTTCTTCCATTTCATATATCTATCTAATATATATTTTTATATTCTAAATATATATTATATATACATCATGTTTTATATTATTTATGTTATTTAAATCATCATCTAAATGATACGATCAATAATATGAAGTTAAAACTAGTACGATAAAAATGGAGATTATTATCCAAAACATTAATTTAACATGAATATAATTATTAAATATTTAGTATAAAGACATAAATGAATCATGTATGATATAATAAATATTAATATGGTTTTATTTATATATTATAACATATAATGGTCATTATACATGAGGTTAAACATACCCTCGAACAAAGGAAAGTGTAATGTAAGGGTTATTTCTTCAATCTCATTATTATCTAAGATTTTTCATCTATATGTATTTTTTGGGACCTACTTATCATAGATACCGATATTTCATCAAAAGGATTCCAAAAGTAAACTTTTATGGTTTTAGTGGAGGGGCTATTTAACTATATCATCATTTTAAATGTTTTAATGTTTTGCCTTTCTAAACCCTTTTAATTAATGTCCATGTTTTCAATATGATTTTAAGGACTTATTTATATAGAAATGAATGTTTTAAACTGATAATTCTTTTCAAAAGTTTCAAAGTGGTATGGGAAACTTTTATTCAAAAATATCAAATAAATTAATTCCTTTATAAATTGTTATAATTTTAAACTATTTCATGAAAAAAGTGTTTTTCTCTCAAGGCATTTTTCGGATCATTTTCATCTATGTCAACATCCTTTGAGGGATTTTAAACTTTTTGATGTTGATTTATTATTATACAAATATTCTATATTATATTGAGGGTTTTGTGATATGTTTTACTATGGATGTGTTATTTTTATACCATTCATGGTTTATGGATGAAGTATCAAAATTTCGTATGATATTATTAATAAAAATGATAATGTTATGTTACAAAATTTTCATATGAGAAATGTATTGGACTTAATAAGGGATGGGTGGAGCACTCTATAGCTCATTGATGCATCAGTAGGATTCATAAGACAAACTAGTTTCTTGGCATAAGGGCATGTCAAAAAAGATTATTTTTAGTCTTTACATTAGGCCTTGACTATGTGGTTATGGAAGTATGGAAATATGCATTCCCTCATTTTGAAATTAGTTATTAAATGTGATTATTCGACTAGTATAATATCCATGTTCATGTTTATATAGTAATGTTTGATTTATTTTCACCTTATTATATTAAATTTTATGTTTAAAAGGATGTTGTTTTTATTACACATCATGCATTAAAATTTTATAGCTTCTCCTAAATTATTCACCCTTACTGGGCATCTGAGCTCTCCATGTCTTATGATTTATTTTCCAAGGATTTACAAGAATTTTATTATGATTGTTATGGAGGGTTAAGCTAAAATGAACAATGCAGTTCTCAAAGGATTATTTATGTTGTGTTTATGATAGAAAGTTTATTACAGCATTCAGGTATGTAATCTATTTTCCAAGACTGGAAAACTGATCTCTCCTTCTAGAGTAGATTCCTTGTAATCATATCAATGTATTAAAATAATTCACCGACTCTGTGTAATTAGGTCGGGGCATTACACGTTCATGTCGTATAAGTTAAAATGAACTTTTTTCTTGTACTTTTTCCAGAAAAGTAATAAAGTATCTCTGTTCATCGGAGTGGATACACAATAGGGGTGGGGGTGAAATGAGTTCCAATTAAAATTTCTATTTTAAAAACATTTACCAAAATCCCCCAATTTAAAATACTAATTGAATTGTAGTGAATTTTGAAATAAGGAAAACATTCAACTAGATTCTCAGGGATTGATTAGTTCTAGTTAATCTAATCAGAGGATCAGATTAGCTTCTGAAACAAACTTACTGATTTACAAATAATGAAAATAGTTGCTAATTCATTTATCAGAGTAACTTTGAAAAAAAGTTTAGGTTTTAAAGCACTTGGCAGCGGAATAAAATGTTTTAGATAAAACTAAACAAAACATAGATGATATAACCAAGAGGTTCAGTATCAGGACGAGACTTAGTCCTCTCAACAATTTATAAAAATTGGATCCACACCCTGGATCAGGATTCAGAACAGTTTACAACTATCCAGGTCAAAGACCTCTACCATAGTTCTACATGGGAAACACAAACAATAGGAAATACACCTGTCCATGTCAAACTTGACCTCTACCACTATCCCCAGTCAAAAATTGGAAACGTAAGGATTTTGAATGACGATTTATAGATCATCCAGTTAAGGATCAGGAGAAAGTGTGTGTGCAACATAAAACAGATGATACACACTGCTCGTAATGTAAATAATAAATCACTGAGTAAGATATAGAGTTTAGAATGGCTCTAGTGATTGCAGTGTAGCCCTGGAATTATTCAAATTTGATCAGAAATGGTTTTGAGTCCTCTTCTGGTTTTTTTTCTGAAAAATAGAGTGTCATCTGCTTGACATCAAGGTTCAAAGATAGTGAAAATGTAGTCGATGAAGTTCTTCAATGTCCTTCTGAATGTAACGAACTATTCTTGAGTAAACATGAGTGTGTATGAGCTTCTGTCTCTTCTTGGTCGTGCATGAATGATCTCTTCTTGTGTATTTTCCTTGTAGGCCACTTCCATATTGCTCTTGCCTATTCTTTATCTTTCACATGTGTGTCTCATTTTATGCAACAGGGACTTCTGCTCTGGAAAAAGAAATGATTTCTTTTTGTAGGTACGAGGTACGATTTCCTGAAATCCAACAACCATTATTAAATAAATTATAGAGCATTAAAATATACCTGATATGACCATTGGTTAGATTAAATGAATATAAGGAAATTAAGGCAGCGTTGGATTCTTCTGGAACGGTATATTTGAATATCGGTATCCGTGTGTATCAGTATGTCTTTGTATCGGTAACCTATTGTATCGGTATCCTTTCTATCGGTAGACATCATGTCTGTCGGTCGAGTTGATAGGTAGTGGTAGACTTAGTGTACTGGGTACCTTTCATGTAACGGTGGCCTTGTTGTACCATTAGCTTCCTTGGTGTATCGATAGACTTCCTTCGGTAACTTGTTTGTAATGGTAGGCTTACATAATAGTGACTTGTTGTATTGGTGAGCTTGTATAACGGTAGACTTGTTGTACCAGTGGACTTGATGTAATGATGACCTTTACATTTCGGTAGACTTGATGTATCAGTGAACTTTACGTATCGGTAGGCTTGATGTATCAGTAGATTTGTTCTGTAATGGTGACCACTTGTCTGTTTAAGCATTCTATTGGCAGAATGGGTTAAGTTAGAATATATATCCATCTAGTAACCGAATTCTCTGAAGATCATCTAAATATTATAATATATGAATATGTGCACGGTGTATAGAAATAATGAAATAATTAATGAACCATTAATCAATATTGGTATTATCTAACCATAATTTGGATTAGCATAATATGAGTGAGAATAATTGGGATTATCATAATATCAGTCAGCATAATTGGGATTATCATAATATAAGTGAGCATAATTGGGATTATCAAAATATGAGTTCAACTAAGTCTCCCAGAGGGTTCAACAATCTCCCCCATTTTTATAATCACAACTTATGCCAAAGTATTAAGAAAATTAAAATAATTTCACAGGAATAATTTTCTAAGAAAAACATTAAAACAATGTTCTCATTTTGCTCCCCCTTTCAATTTCACTCCCAGTTCTTATTGGTTTCATATTTTCTCCCCCTTAGTGATTAGCAAAAAAAGGGTAGAATTAGAGAAATGAAGAGGCAAACAGATTGCATGGAATCATAAACACAGTAAAGTGGAGAATGTAAGAGTAAATTTCCATTAAGGTACAAAAGGTATAAACTGAGAAAGTCAGGATTACAAATAAAATACAAGTGAATCCTATCAAAAACATCCAAAATCACTCAATCCTCTATTTGAACAGGAGTCTTCCCCTTAGGATCTGAATAGGGTATATGTTCAGATTGAGTAGATGGCTTAGGAATAGCTAAAGAACAACCGGAGGGTCAGCCACTGAAACTGTACCAGATATGAAATCTGTGCTCTTCTGTGAGAACATAGGTGTCAAGCTTCGAATAGCCTGAACTGGAGTCAACTGAGGTGTACTCTGAGAGGCCGAGGCAGGAAGAGCAGGAGGTACAATCACAGGTCTGGCATCCACATGCAAGAATGGTAGAAACATGTTCTTGAAATCCACAATAATACTCCCCCCTCTCTCCATTGCTGACACAAAATAATCTCGATTTTCAATTAATTTATCCAAGGCAGGAGTAAGCTCCCAGAGCTTACTAACATGTTTTCTGATAGCTGGAGTCACTGGAGACAACATTATATTTTCCATCAGGAGCTTGAAATGGTTGGTCATTTGATGCTTGGTATAGACCTTCTCAAAATAAGCATCCAACTTATTTTAAATTGCCTCTTGAGAAGCAGTTGCTGCCCGTAGGTGATCACGAAAAAAAACTACTAACTTCTCTAGTGGTATCAAGGATTTGAGTTTCCAAGGATCCACTGGTACTGGACTTAGCCAACTCTTCCTAGATAACAGTTCTGATCTGGACAAGGTTTATAGTGGAGTTGGATGAGGGAAGGGGTTTAACTGAGAAAGCTACTGTCTCCTTGAAATATTATGTCATATTACTAACCAGCTTCTGAACAAGTTCATCTTGACCGTTCAAATGTTCTTTGACTGATGTCATAAAAGCCTCAAAAACTTCCACAAACTGCTTGACTACTTCTTTGATATATTTGATATCAGTATTCACTTGGGTTTGAGAACTGTTCATGGCAGTCAATGAAGCAATCGATTGTCTTAGAGCCACCACAGCTCCTGTCCAACACTCAATTTGAGTATGGCATACTTTAACTTCATCCATCATTCCTTTCAGTGGACTAGAAATAGCATATCCCAGATATAGCTCCAGGGATTTCTCCACACTTCCCATTTAATCAACCAGGATTTTCTTCAAATCTGCCACTGAACTCTTAGTGTTTCTTTCATTTCAGCCTTTAAGGACTCAAGGTCCTCCTTGGTTGCCAAATTTTCAGCCACAACAGGTAGGATAACTGATTCTTTTTGGGGCTAGTCTTCCTCATCAGAATCTTCATAATTAACTCCATGAACCATATATCCTGGATCTGATGTCCAAACATCAATGTCATACAACACTGATACTGAACCAAGATGCTCCCCCTCACTTAGTGCATTCACCTGAGGAATCTCATCCAAATATTCTGCTCGAGGTAAATCTATAACATCATCTGCAACTGTAGCAGATTCTATATCCATTTGCTCTGATGGCTCAAAGACTCTCTCATCAATAGATGCTACTTCTCCTTCCTGATCAGGCACTATCTTGACTGTACTGTCTATCAGAGGGCTCAAACTAATCTCTTCTTCTTCATTTTCCTCATCATATACTTCACCAAAAGCCTCCTTTTCTTAATGAGAAATCTGATCTGACTCGGTTGCCACATCCTCTTCCGAGGCGTCTTTGACAACAAACTGATATGCTTCTTCTTCTTCTTTGCTAGTCTCAGTGTGATTTTCCTTCAGCATAGTTTCTCTCCTTAGTAGTTCTTTTGGAGGGCTAGCTGCTCCATAGGAAATGTTTTGGGGCATAGGACTAGGAGGTAAATCTGGGTCTCCTCCTTCCTCAATTGTTATGTCTTCCTCCTCATCTTCAGCTTCATTATCATTGTAGACCAGTTCTGGCTCATCTGGTCTAAGACCAGGATCCCTCATATCCTTTGGTCTAGAAGGATTGTAGAGAAGATTGTATTTGTCATAGATTTTTCCATCATCATTAACCTATGATTTCTTCCAAGGGCTCCAGCTGACTTTCATAAACTTACAAACTGTCCTCGTGAGACAAAAGTTATCCTTTACTACAACAGTTTTATCTTGAAGTCTAGCTACCTCCTTTGCCTTCAACATAATAGAAATCATGTTAGAAAAGAAAAGTGCATTGGACTTAGACTTTGGCATTGTCATCTCCTCAATCTGAATCCTTAGCACTCTGCATAAATTCACCTTTACTCTATGCTTTAACAGATACCAAAAATAAATAACCTGAAATATGCGGGTAGAAAAATCTCCTCTCCTTGGACTAATAACATGCTGAATGAACATGTAAAGTAGTTTAACCTCCCCTGACATCTCTGTAGCAAGGAACTTTCTAGGAGTTCCATTTCCAGTCAATTCTAACAAGCCATCCTCATATTTGAAAAAGTCACTAGAAGTATGTATGGATTTTGAATAAAATCCATAATCACCACTACGAGGAACATTAAGGTTCTCATCCCATTCAACTGATGAAAATTAAAATGATTGACCATTCAGAAAGGAAATCATCCTATTCTCCTCCTCTGATGTCTCAAAACTGAAAAACTCATAAAACTCTTTTACCAGTGTTGGATAATATGGTCCATTATTGTTTATGAAGAATTCGAACCATCCTTGTTATTGTAAAACCATTAGAATCAAGGACTTGCTTTCGAGCAGTCACGCCGCACATAATTCCTTTTCCACTAAAATTTTTCTCTTTGATAAATGCGGATTCATTGGATTCCTTCAAACATCACCTCTTCTGCTTCCACTAGCAGCAGCATTGGTTACAATCTACTTCTTAGCTTGCAGTGTATCATTCCCTTCATCCACTGAGGGTCGATTCACACGGTCCATTACAGATTCTGAGGCTTAGGGTTTTTCATGCATGAGAGGTTTATGTAGGAGGGATTCGAACATATGGGTTCGCGGTGATTGAGTGATGTCTAGAGTCAGGTTTAATATCATTTAGGATTAAAATATAAAATAAATCATATATTAAAAAGAAATTCAAAGTCTCGGCCTTAATAAGAAAATTTAAAACAGCGCAAGAGATGTAGCGATGAGGTGTCCTTATATGGTGTGGTCTGATGGTGAGGTTTATCTAACGGTGAGGATCATCCTAACGGTGGGGTTAATCCTAAAGGTGAGGTTCATCCTAACGGTGAGGTTAATCTTAATGGTGAGGTTCATCCTAACGGTGAGGTTCATCCTAACGGTGAGGTTTATCCTAACGGTGAGGATCATCCTAACGGTGAGGTTCATCCTAATGGTTTAAGAGTAAGTTATCATTCCTAATTCTTGTCTAATGAAACATAATCTTTCTGAATTTAATGGGTTAGTGAAAATATCAGCTCATTGGAGTTCAGTGCCTATAAATTCAAGAGTTATATCACCTCTTTGATAATGATCTCTTAGAATGTGGTGTCGAACATCAATGTGTTTGGTTTTAGAGTGAGACAGAGGGTTCTTTGACATATTGATCGCACTAGTGTTATCACAGTTAATTGAAACAAGTTTGAACTCAAATCCATAGTCCAATAAAGTGTGTTTCATCCACAAAATATATGCACAGCAACTACCAGCAGCTATATACTCTGCTTCAGCAGTATATAATGCAACTGAGTTCTGTTTCTTACTACACCATGATAATAGGGACCTTCCAAGTAAATGACATGTTCCATATGTTCTCTTTCTATCTAACATGTATCCAGCAAATTCAATGTAACACCCTGAGATTTTATGAAAAAATATTCTTTTTAATTTCATTAATGTCTTGTATTGTACGCTACACCAAAAGGAGCTTTCCCAACACACATCCTTGACTTACCTTGCACGCAATCGCGACCTTCCTCGATAGCGTGTGTAGTACGAAATAACGAGTTTCACTAAACAACGATATGCTATTAAAATATTATTAAAACAAGCTGTTATGAATAGTAATAACCACTTTTTGAAATTTTGTAAATTTTATTTATCAAAATGGACTTCATTTTTGGATTCTGAATATCGAAATTATCTTAGGGAGAAATTTTGGTACTTTTCGGATAACTTTCATTTTCTGATGAATAGTGAAAATTACTAAATTTTAATTAAAACAACCTTTTTAATCGAAATAATTAATAGTGATAAATTACTAATTTGAGTGGTTTTAAAGTATATATAGAATATATTTTTACAATTTAATACAATTTTGGTCATTAGATGTAATTTCACATTTAAATCAGACATAAACAAGTGTCAATCTTTTGATAGTTATTATCTTTTAAGAACACGCTATTTGTTTTGACGACGGGAATTAATTTTTAAATTAAGTAATGCAACTGATATGTTTTAAATTTGGTAAGATATACATCATTTTTCAGTTCATAATATCAAATATAGCTTAGGCCAAATTTTTGGTAATTTTCTGGAAACTTTCATTTTTGATGAATAGTGAAACCACTAAGTGGTAGTTAAAAAAAATGAATTTTTCATAAAACATAATTTTACCGCTTCTGTGGGTGGAATTTCAAAAATCTAAGAGACATGGTTGATTTCAGTAAGTAAAATTCGGTTCAAGGATATGAAAATAATTTTTGGTGAATAGTAGCTGTTTACTTTTTTTACCACGGTTAAAAGTAAATAGGGTAATTAAGGGTAAAAATGATATTTTTATTACCCTAACACATGTCCTAATTCTATTGGATAAGTTTATTTCGACCAAAAACAACCTTTGGAATAAAATATGACCATTTAGGCCCACTTGGATTAGATTAGGACATTTATTATTAATTTATTTAAAGAAGTGTTAAAATAGTTAAAATCAATGTTTAATAAGTAAATAATTTTTAATATGGGGTTATACATAAGATAAAATAGACTATAAATATTCATTAGAAAGCTAAAAACATTTCCTACATAATTTTATTTTATTTTTAATTTTTAGACATTAAAAAATATAATTTATTTATGACACAACGATGATGTAGTAATTATCTTATTAATGAAATATTGACATAATTGATGTTTTAAATACCCAAATAAATGTAATTTGAGACTTTTTATGAATTAAAATAATTTTCATGGGTAATATGACATGTTATTATTTATATAATTAACTTTATTAGAACTAATCATTATGTTATTATTTTCAAAAAAATTAATTACTAAATAGTGTCAAAATTGACATAAAATAGTTTTTAAAACAAAAATTATATTAATAATTGTGATATTATTCTTAAAAATCTAAGGTTCGGCCAAATGGCTTATATAAGGTTATATATATTTATAATAAACAACTTGGGGTTCGTTTGTCTTGTTAGTAAGTTTATTAACCTTATAGATTAAGAACAAAAGAAGACACAGTAAAAGTAAAATTATTTAACTTAATGTTAAATCTAAATGATAATGTTAAAATAGGAACCTAAACTTTTTTAAATTCTATTTGATGAGAGGGTTTATACCTATACCCACCTTCTCTTCGAAATATATCAATTTGGAGCTATTAAAAACCGAATTTGCCTTTATAATAAAATAATATTTTTAGTTATTCCAAAGGTTCCCCTCTCCTCCCTTATAAAAGGGCACCTACTCCCTCTCTTCCTCACACCACATTGAGCCATAATGATAGGTCAAACCATGCCAATATCTCATCTCCACTTCCCTAGAAATATCCTATAGGTCCTGGTCTTCTTCAAAGACCAATTTTAGTTCCCTAAGAGGAGGTCTCAAAGAGGCGCTTCAAAGAAGAGGTAATGCCTGTTACCGATTCTTTCATCTTTATTTCTTCTTCCACTTCATCTTCATTAGTTGTTTCGTTATGAAGTAATAACATAAGTATCACTCATATACTGATATGTTATTATATCTATAAAACAACTCTATTTCACCATCTATCCGTCCTACGGAAAACGAAATCACCGCGCGTGCATACGTACGGAATACCGTCTCCACGCCGTGGTGTAATCTATTTTACACCACCACTTTACTTGGATGGGTATAATGGTGCAAATAATGACTATATATAATTATTGTAAGGTGATATTGATTCTTAAATAGTATACATACACTCCAATATAATTCCATGATCATGAGAACGATATCATCGCTCGTGCGTACGTACGGACTACTGTATCCACAAAGTGATGAGATTCATTCTCCACGTTAACCATTATTGAATGATTATAAGGTATATATAATACATAATCATGAAATATATGACATAATAATGATACTGTATTTATGTGTATATATATATGTAGGTCATCTACTTAATTTCATTCAATTCAATAAGGAAACGAAAACAGCGTTCATGCGTACGTACGGCCTACTATCTCCATGAACGGTGTATTTCTTTCCATTTACTGATCTATTATATATATGTATATTCTGAATATATATTATATATAAATCATGTTTTATATTCTTGAATTAAGTAATAATGATCTATGTAATCATATGAATAATTACAATTCAAAACACGGACGACAAATGAAATGATTTTACCCAAAACGCTCTTTAACATGGAATTTACAAAAGAACGGGTAAAATAAAGTTATAAGTGAACCATATATGATATCATAACAATGAGTATGATTCTGGAATAATTCAATGACATTATTTAAATCATTATAAGGGAGGATCGGACACCTACGAAGCAAATCAGACCTAAGGTAAGGGAAATACCACAATCTCATCTTTATCCGAGATTGTTTATACTTTGGAATTTACTAGGGTGTATTTTATCTTCCACATCCATGTTTACTCAATATTTAATGTTATTTCCATACACATAAATTTGTTTAAATCCAATTTTACCCTTTCGTGAGTTTTTAGTAAAAGATATGAAAGGAATCTTTTGTCGTTTTTCGTACGAGGTACTTTTTGACTTTTCCGACAAAAGTATGAGAAAAATGTTTTTTTAACTTATACGTCATGAATGGATTTTTAAAAAATTATTTCCAAGAATATTCCTTTACAAGTTTTCAAGTATATTTTTAATCAACATCTTTTAGTTTATAATTTTATGACATGTTATGAAAGGAATAGTGTTTTTGAAGAAGAATGAATATTTTCCTCAGGAATGGAGTTCAAGCATTTTATCAAAATTATTTTCCATCTATGATAATTAAGGGTTCTGTTTCTATCCCTATTATTACATTGATTTGATTATTTTGTGATGGAATTATTTTTATGAATTCCTTTATCTTAAATGAATTGTTTTATGATGTCACGATGTTTAAGAATCCCATTTTTATTAAATGGGTTATGCTATGATGTATGGTTTATGATTTTGTGGCACACATAAGAATGGTATCATTATGAGATGAGTGGGACCTATATCTCCCTCCAATTCATTGGGTAATGATTTTATATCTCATGAGATAGACATGGATGGAACGGTAGGTTATACCGATTCAGTGAAACTGGACTGAAACGAGGAGTGAACTCGGTTCAGAAATGGACTTTTGTCCACTAAGATAGTCTTGGAAATGAGTCTTGACTAATAAGAAATGATTCTATATTTTTATGTGTGTATGACACAATGTTTCATGTTTTATGTTAGGATTATCAGGATTACATTTCACTACTATGATTTATCCCATGTTATGAAATTATGATATCGGTGTCAGGTTAAGATTTCCAAAAGTTATGTTCTTATGTATATGATGTGATTGATATTTATTTTGTTTACCCTTACTGAGCATTTGAGATCACCCTTTTATGTTTTCTTTTCCCCAGGATATAAAGAATGGTTTTAGGTAAAAAAAGGAAGATCTTTATGGGACATGTTGAAGATCTTTCACCACGATTTGAAAGTTATATTCCGAGTTTCCAAAGACACTAAACTATTACGGTCCTTGTGTGTGTTTTTGTTATGTACTAAGTATTTCGCAAAAGTAATGTAATGTCCATGTACGTTAAGCTTCGGGTCTCTACAATCAGCATCTGAAAAAATTATTAAATCAAATGATTGTTCTTTTGGGTAAAACAGTCCCAAATTGACAGTGTATTTAAGATATTTCAAAATCCTTTTAACAGAAAGTAAGTGTGACTCTTTAGGGTTAGCTTGAAATATTGCACACATACATACACTAAACATAATATTGGGTCGACTATTAGAAAGATAAAGTAAACCTAAAATCCTACCTCTATAATTAGTTTGATCTACTGGTTTACTAGTTTCATCAATATCCAATTTACAGGTGGTACTCATAGGTGTATCACTTCCCTTAATACTATCCAAACCAATACATTTTAATAAATCCTTAGTATATTTACTCTGATAGAAAATAATTCCATCATTAGTTTAAAAGATTTGAAATCCATGAAAGAACTTAAGCTCTCCCATTAAGCTCATTTCAAACTCTTTTTTCATAACCTTTGAAAAATCAGTACATAATGAATTTTTAGAAGATCCAAAAATAATATCATCAACCTAGATTTGTACTATTAAAACATCTTTTCAAATTCTTTTTATAAAAAGATTGGGATCAGCAATTTCTTTTGTAAATACTTTTGAAGTAAGAAAATTTGTAAGTCATTCATACCATGCTCTTGGAGCTTGTTTGAAACCATATAAAGCCATAAAATGTTTAAAAACTTGATTTTGAAAGTGAGGATTTGAAAAACCAGGTGGTTGTTCTACAAAAACATCTTCAATAATAAAACCATTTAGAAAAGAAATTTTCACATCCATTTGATATAACTTGAAATTCAGATGTGAATCAAAGGAAAGTAAGATCCTAATTGCCTCTAATCTAGCTATAGGTGAAAAGGTTATCTCATAGTCAATTCATTCTTCTTGATTGCAACCGTGTGCAACTAGTCAAGATTTGTTTCTAATTATATTTCCAGATTCATCAACTTTGTTTCTAAACACCCACTTTGTGCCTATTTTTAAAGTGTCCTTAGGTCTTTCTACTAAATCCTCGAATTTATTTCATTCAAATTTATTTAGTTCTTCTTTCATAGATATTACCCAAAATTCATAATTGATATCATCATTGTTATTTTTAGGTTCTAACTGTGAAAGAAAAGCATGATTTTCAACCTAATTTCATAGAGAAGCTCTAGTATGTGTTCCTCTATCTAGATTACCTACAACAGCTTCTAAGGGATGGTTCTTCGGAATCTTGGTTGTTCTCAAAAAGGTAAGGCTAGATATTTTAGGTTCATCATTAGGTTGGGAGTCAACAGAAACAGGTTTGGGAAAATTTCCAGAACTGGATGTTTTAAATATAGGTCCACTGTCTTAATCATTAAGGTTCAAAACAGAGAGATCATATTAAAGATTTTCAAGAGAGGTCTTAGGTTCATGTGGATCAGTTTCATCAAATTTGATGTGAACAGATTCCTCCACACATTTGGTTCTCTTATTGAAAACTCTATAGGCTTTACTAGAAATAGAGTAACCTAGGACAATTACTTCATCACTCTTGGATACAAACTTGTCAAGATTATCATTAGTGTTAAGAATAAAGACTTTGTAACAAAAAACTCCGATGTAGTTAACCTTAGGTTTCCTATGGTTCCACAACTCATAAGGGGTCTTCTTAAGAATAAGTCTGATCAAGACTCTATTGATAATATAACAATATTTATTGACAACTTCAGCCCAAAAATAAATAGATAGGTCATACTCATTGTGCATGTTTTTGGAAATTTCTTGAAGGTTTCTATTCATCCTTTCTACTACACCATTTTGCTGAGTTGTCCTAGGGATAGAAAAATTGCGACTATTTCCATTGTGTGAGCAGTAGGATTAAAACTAATGATTTTCAAACTCACGACCATGAGCACTTATCAAGGTTTTAATCTTATGTCCACTAAGGTTCTCTATAGACTTGTAATATTTAACAATGTAAGAACATGCTTCACTTTTGTGAGCTAGAAAATGTACCCAAGTATACCTAGAATTTTCATCTACTAGAACATAGACATAGTGCTTCCCATTTAAACTAGAAACTCTAGAAGGTCCAAAAAATTCCATGTGAACCAACTTCAGAGTTTGAGAAGTTGACACTTATTTATTTGATTTGAAGGAATCTTTATGTTTCTTTCCCTTTTGACAGGGATTACAACCATTCTCTGCTGGGAATTCAGGTTTTGGTAGGTCTCTAACTATGTTCTTCCTAGTAAGTTTTCTAAGTGAATTTACATTAAAGTTTCCTAATCTTTTGTTCCAAAGCCAAGAATCTTTATGAAGAGCATTTAAACAAGTAATATTTTGCATATCTAAAGAATATAAATCAACATCATAGACATTTTCATTTCGCAAGGCCAAAAATACTAAAACATTTTTAGAATTAAAAACATTGCAAGAATCATTTTAAAATTTAACATTAAAACCATATTCACATAACTAAGAAATAATTAGTAGATTATATATAAGTCCATCAAAAAATATAACTTTAGAAATTAATACTGAGTCAATGTTATGAATCTAGCCTATGACGATGATTTTCCCTTTAGAATTATCACCAAAAGTGACATAACCTCCATCAATTATGACTATGCATTTAAAGCACGTGATGTCTCCTGACATATTTCCTGAACATCAACTATCCAAGTACCAAGGATTTCTATAGGAGCTCTTTAAGCAGGTTTCCTCAGAGGTGTTTTTTATAAAACACTTGTTTTCCTTCATTCTGTTTTCAGTTTCCGAAGCTTCATGATTCACTACAGCTATCCTCAGAAGCACCCAAAGTAGCCTTCATGGCATTACTATACTTAATGTCCTTATACTCATACTTATTCTTGTATTTCAGCTTTGGACAGTCTTATTTTATATGTCATTTTATTTTTCATTCATAGTAGCAAACTTCATCAGATTTGTCAGATTTCTTCCAGTTCCTTTTCCAGTTTCCCTTGTTGCCATATTTACCATTGTAATTTGATTTTCTGAAAAACATCTTTTTCTTATAAAACTTCTTAAATCTTCTGGATATGTGATCCATCTCTGAATCACTCTCAGATGCACTTTCACTTTCTTCACAACTGGAGCTATCACTTACAGCTTGAAGTTTCTCCTTATCCTTGTTATTTGAAGTAGATGTCTTGAAGTCAACTAACTTCGTTTTTGGTACATCTTCTTCTTCTTTGTTTACCTTAAGTTATTCTTTATACATCATCAACATACCAATATGTTCCTTGACTGGCAGTTCACCAATATCGCAAGATTCTCTGATTGAAATAGAAGTGCCCCTCCATCTTTCATGTAGGCATCTCAAAATTCTCATGATCTACTCCTTTGATGGAACATCCTTTCCCAGTGAGATCATTATGTTGACAATTTCGTAAAACCTGAGATACATATCAGAAAAGGGTTCATCAGGCTTCATCATAAAATTATCATATTTAAAAGTATAGGTGTTCAATCTCATTTCCTTAACATTAGTTGTTCCTTCATGAGAAACACTTAAAGTATCCCAAATTTAATGTACAGTCTTACAAGATGATATTCTATTAAATCCTCATCTCCTAGAGCACAATACAGAGCATTCATTACTTTGTAATTATTATTGTAGGCTGTCTTAGTAGCTTCATTTCAAGTAGATTTATCAGTAGTAGGAATTAGATATTCTAATTATATGGCAGTCCAAATAATAAAACCCATGCTTTATAAATGAATTTTATTCTTATCTTCCACTGATCATAGTTGTTTTCATTGAAAAATGGTGGTATATTAGTAACAACACCTTCATGTCTGTTATCGATGATAACTAGGTTAAAAAAAATTAATGAGATAAAAATTTAGAAATAACAGAAATTTTAAGAACTTTAAAATACAACTAAAATGGCAGTTGAAAAACAGGGTACTTTAGAAAATATTTTAAGCTCCTCTGATACCAAATGTTGGCCGTAGTGGATACTCAAGAGGGGGGGGGGGTTAATTGAGTTCCAATTAAAATTTCTATTTTAAAAACCGTTACCAAAATCCCCCAATTTAAAATACTAATTGAATTGTAGTGAATTTTAACTAAAGAAAACTTTTAGCTAGGTTCTCAAGGGATTGATTAGTTCCCAGTTAATCTAATCAGAGGATCAGATTAGCTTTTTAAACTAACTTACTGATTTACAAATAATGAAAACACATTCTAATTCAATTATCAGAGTAACTTTGAAAAACAGTTTAGGTTTTAAAGCACTTGGCAGCGGAATAAAAGGTTTTAGATAAAACTAAACAAAACACAACAGATATAATTAAGAGGTTCTGTCTAAAGCCAAGACTTAGTCCTCTCAACAATTTATAAAAATTGGATCGACACCCTGGATCAGGGTTCACAACAGTCTACAAATATCCAGGTCAAATACCTCTACCACAGTTCTACGTGGGAAACAAAAACAATAGAAAATACAGCTTCCCAGGTCACACTCGACCTCTACCACTATCCATAGTGGTAAATAGGAAATCTAAGGAGTTTGAATGCAGATTTACAGATCCTCCAGTTATGGTTCATAAGACAGTGTATGTGTAACTTAAAACAGATGATACACATTGATCATAATGTTAATAATAAATCATTGTGTAAGATATAGAGTTTAGAATGGCTCAAGAGATTGCAGTGTAGCTCTGGAATTCTTCGAATTTGATCAGAGATGGTTCTGAGTCCTCTTCTGGTTTTTGTCTAAAAAATATAGTGGCGTCTGCTTAACATCCAGGTTCAAAGATAGTGAATATGTAGTCGATGAAGTTCTTCAAAGTCCTTGTGAATGTAACGAACTCTTCTTGAGTAAACTTGAGTGTGTATGATCTTCTGTGTCTTCTTGGTCGTTCATGAATAAGCTCTTCTTGTGTATTTCCCTTGATGGTCACTTCCATATTGTTCTTGTCTATTCCTTGTCTTTCACATGTGTGTCTCCTTTTCAGCAACAGGGACTTCTGCTCTGGAAAAGGAAATGATTTTTTTTTTCAGGTACGAGGTACGGTTTCCTGACATCCAACAACCATTATTAAATAAATGACAGAGCATTAAAATATACTTGATATGACCGTTGGTTAGATTAAATATAGATAAACAAAATAAATCAGTGTTGGATTCTTCTGGAACGTTATATTTGGATATAGGTATCCTTGTGTATCGTTAAGTCTTTGAATCGGTAACCTCTTGTATCAGTAGCATTTATATCGGTATACTTCATGTCATTCAGTAGACTTGATAGGTAGCGGTAAACTTAGTGTACCAGTGTCCTTTCATGTAACTGTAGCCTTGTTGTAACCGTAGCTTCATTGGTGTATCGGTAGACCTCCTTTGGGAACTTTTCTGTAACAGCAGGCTTGCATTACAGTGACTTGTTGTATTGGTGATCTTGTATAACGGTAGACTTGTTGTACTGGTGGACTTGATGTATCAGGGACCTTTACGTATCAGTAGACTTGATGTATCAGTGACCTTTACATATTGGTAGGCTTGATGTATCGGTAGCATCATTCTGTAATGGGGACCACTTGTCTGTTTAAGCATTCTATTGGATAAATGGGTTTAGTTAGAATATATATCCATCTAGTAACCGAATTCTCTGAATATCATGTAAATATTATAATATATGAATATGTGCATGGTGTACAGAAATACTGAAATAAATAATTAACCATTAATCATGTCACGACCCGTCCTCGGGGCCCGTGCCGTGACTACCCCAAGCCCGCCTTCCATAGGCCAGGGGCTGGCGACTAGCACCAAAGGCGTAAAATCCCGATAACTGGGAAGGCATTGCCTTTATAAAGAAAACAAGCACCACAGAGTACAAGCGGAAGTAAAACACTAAGTACAAAAAGAAGAACTGAAAAGTAAAAAGGGGCCGGAAATACAAGCCCAACTGTAAAGTACAACTCGAAAGGGAAAACAGTGACTGAAAAGTAAAGCTGCTACGCTGAGATGTCCACTGGAAATCCCACCTGAAGGGTGGGTACAGATAGCTCCTCTGCTCCTCGGGTCCCGCCATCCGCTCCGAGTATGTCCCGCCCAGTGGTCCACCTCCGGGTACCGCCTCGTCGTATAGTCCACCTCCAGGTACCGTCCAGTCCTCGAACCTTCGGCTTCTGTCAGCACTGTCCGTCGTCTGCAACCAACACAACGAGGTGCGGGCATAGCCCGTGCAGGGGTGAGTATAACGATACTCAGTAGGGACCCCGAGACCCTCAAGGTCTCACTAAAACCAACAAGGATAAACACAAGAAGATCTCAACAGATAAACTCTACTTAGGTATATGCCCATACATATACCTAAGTTATCAAGTAACCCATCTCAATCATGAGGTAAACACAAGGTCAAAAGTCTCAGCTCAAACCAGGATTTTCATTATCGAAACCGTAACTGCTGAAGAGCTCCGTCTCTAGAGTGTACAGTGGTCCTGTCACGACTCCGAGGTACTGCTCACTCACCTAAGACTGCTGAAGTACTCCTCCTGTCGAGTACTGCGGGCCAGCCACCCAAACACAGTAGTGCTTCCCGCCGAGGTATGTCACCCAAACACCGTAGTGCACACCCCCTAGTAGCCTGCTGAGGTACTCTCCGGACGAGCACCGCGGGTCTGCACTGTCACACAGGTAGTGCTCCGTCCGCCATGGGTCTGCACCTCAGAAAGTAGTGCTCCGTCCACTGGGCTAGTCGACTCACTCCAAGTCGAGTCGGTCAAGCAGTCGTCAGGTCTCAGCCAGCTACACGGTCTCCGTACTTCGCACGCTCGTCACTGGGAGGGTCCGCTCCATGAGCTACAGGTCGATACTCCAAGTATCTCAAAGTCCCACGAAGAAGTGTCTCAAAGGTCCGTCTCATCACAGGGGTCTCAACGCAACAGACGGCGCGTCGATCGGACGCCCGGTCTGTGAGTTATTAGCCTATTCGTCCCAGGGGCCCGGTTGGTTTCGTGAGCGAAACCAATCCCGGCCGTATCTCAACTGTACCCCGAACTCCCATAGGGTATACTCAAAGGGACCGTTACTCAACGTAACCACCAATGCCGCTGACGGTTCGTCAAATGGACGTCCTGTCTGAAAGATATCAGCTTTCCCGTTCCAGGGGCCCGGTTGGATTTCGGGTACAATCCAACCCGGCCATACTCCGACTGTATCCAAAACTCGGGCGGAGTATGTCAAAAGTTCTGTCTCATCAAGAGGAAGTCAACGATACAGAAGGCGCGTCAATCGGACGCCCGGTCTGTGAGTTATTGGCTTTTTCGTCTCCGGGGCCCGGTTGGTTTTTAAGGAAAAACCAACCCGACCGTACTCCACCTGCGTCCAAACCTCGGGCGGAGTATGCCAAAAGATACGTCTCATTAAGAGGAACACAACGCGAGTGACGGCGCGTCAATCGGACGTTCGTGGCTCAAGATATGAGCGTTCCCGCTCCGAAGGCCCGGTTGGTTTCGTGAACGAACCAACCCGGCCGAACTCAAAGTAATCCGAAACCTTGAGTGCGATATACCGAAACGACCGTCTCGATCCAAGGATCGCGTTTCCGCTGACGGTTCGTCGATCGGAGGTCCGAGGCTCAAGTTATGAGCCAAAAAATAATTCTGGTTCGAAACGGGGGGTCCGGGTCCGGGCCGACCCGGCCCGACCCCCCCCCTGGGAGCGCGGCGGCGCGGCGGCCGGCGGCGGCGCGCGGCGGCAGGGCCGCGGTGAGGCTGCGCACGCGGGGGCTAATCCCCGCGGTTCTTCAAAGTGGCGCGGCACAAGGCCGCGCCGGTTCTTTCAAAACCGCCCCCCCCCCCCCCCCCCTCACGTGGGGGGGCCTGCTGGCGCCGAACCAAGGGGGCGGCTGCCCCCTTCCCTCAAGAACCGCCCCCCTCATTAAGAGGGGGGTTTTGTTGAACTGGCCGGGGGATTTATTCCCCCGGTTTTATGCCATCCGGCCGGCCAGCTGGCCGGCCGGTTTTTACTAACGGGACCGGAAATTCCGGTCCCGCCTTCGACATCCGACGCCGGCGGCCCGACCGCCGGTCTTCTCTTCCGCCGCGGCCCGGAACCGGCCGCGGTCTCCTCGTCCCGCCGCGGCCCGGAACCGGCCGCGGTCTTCTCGTCCCGCCGCGGCCCGGAACCGGCCGCGGTGTTCGTCGTCCGGCGCGGTGCGACGGCACCGCGCCCCTTTCGCCGTGCCATGATTCTTTTCAACGCGGCGTGACGGCGTCGCGTTCTTGAAGATTTTTCCTTGACGTAGCGCGACGGCGCCGCGTAAATTATTTGTACGATCATCCGCGTGGTGCGACGGCACCACGCCACTTGCTTCCACCCGCAAGAACAAACAAGAACGTTGGAGGGGGTTCGGCCGTGTTCGTACGGTCCGGCCCCCTCACGTTAAATTAATAACGCAACTTTAAATAAACAACATCCTCACGTTAGTCATACGAACCACGAGCAAGAATGAGATAATTAAATATTAAATCAACATCCCCTAACTCGGGTATAAGTTCGAGGATTTGACTATGTCCGCGGAAGTCGACGTCGCGGAGATCGTGCGTCGCGGTAGTCGTTCGTCAATTCCGTTGACGAAGAGATACGTCCGATGAGGCACGTCGTTGGCGAATCCTTGTACGTCGATGAAGGTTGTCCGAGGAAGGTGCGGTGTTCTCTCTCGTTGACACCGAAGACGAAGAAGAGCGGAGCGGCGTTCTTCGTCGGAACTTGAGCGTTCTACGTCAAGTCTTGAGGAAAGTCAAATAAAAAGGAAACAACAAACTCAAGAACCCCTACCTCGATAGTCGCACGTTGACAGAGTCGTGGAATATCGGTGTCGATTCCTTTGACGTCGGAGGAAGAGTCGTTGTCGATGGCGTTCGTCGCGGAAAACCGTCGCGGAAGAGATGACGCAGAAGAAGTACGTCGCGTCGCGGATACGGCGTCGCGGATGGATCGTGTTCTTCAGCGGAGAAGTTCTTCGTTGAAGAACGACGTTCTTCGCGTTCTTCGTTGAGTTTGAAGAAGAAGAGGAGGCTCTCCAAAAGCTCTCAAGGAGACAAACAAAACAACCCAAAACAAAATAAGACCACTTCTTATTTTATTATTACAATACACATTATAATTTCAAAAGTTTGAAATTCAAAAAGGTTAAACTCCCAAAATTAATTAAGAACTCAAGTTGACAACAATAAATGAAAAGAGTTTAAGGGGAGGTTTTGAGAGAATTTGAGGAGTTGGGGTTCATGTGGACCCCACCTCACTTAATCCTCCCAAGGGAGGTTAAGTGGATGTGGGTCCTACTCCCAACTCCCTTTGGTAGGACTTAACTAGATAAAAATAAAATTTGTTCCTCACAAATTTTATTTAACTTAAACTAAAAACCCAAAAACTAACTTTCAACTCGCAACAAACGCAACTCCCGAAAAGGTCTCTTTAAGCGAATATCGGCGCTGCGAGTTCATCGGTGCCCTCGGATTTCAATTCCGAGCACCGGATCAAAAGTTAGGAATTCCCGCTCGTTCGTTCACTGAACGTACCCGAGCTAAACTTCGGAAATTAATTCCGGGCACTCCGGGCCTCGGAATCAGGTGCCGTCAGAAACCGCGTTCTTGTAAAATTCTAACGAAAATTAAGAAAAACTTTCCCTTGAATTTTACGGGTCTTTACATTACTCCCACCTCAGGGCTTTATGTCCCCGTAAAGATACATCAAAAACTAGGGAAACAAAAGAGGGTACTGAGCACGCATCTGAACCTCCCGCTCCCATGTGCTCTCCTGGAGATTCCCGTGCCGCCATCTGTTGCGCACAAGAGGAATCGATCTCCCATGTAGTACCCTCTCCTGTCGATCCTCTATTTCCACCGGGACCTCCGTAAAAGTCGCCCCATTGTCAACGTCAAGCTCCCCATGGTCAATGATGTGCGTCGGGTCGTGCACGTATCTCCTCAGCTGGGATACGTGGAAGACGTCGTGCACCCGGTGCAACTGAGGTAGTAGAGCCAGGCGATAAGCCACCTCGCCAATCCTGCTGAGAACCTGGAAGGGTCCGATGAAGCGCGGAGATAACTTGTCGCCTCGGCCAAATCTCCGAATACCACGTCGAGGTGAGACCCGCAAGAAGACGTGGTCACCATCCTCGATCTCTAGTGGCCTCCGCCTCCTGTCAGCGTATGACTTCTGCCGGCTCTGTGTTTTCCTCATCCGCTCCTGGATGACATGGACCTCTTCTGACGTGGCCCGGACCATCTCTGGTCCCATAAGAGCTGCGAGATTTCTTCTTTTCCGATAAGAGAAACCTGGTCTCATCCCCTGGATGAACCACATTCTTTGCCTAAAACAGTCAATCCTAACATGGATGATACTAATCCATACCAAGGATGACGTCGTAAGGCCTCTACGCTACTACTAAGAGATCCAACCGTTACTCTCGCCTCCAAGGGTTGAGTCACACTGTCGGCATCAGTGTGTGGTAACTGGGTCTCCTCCAGTAGATGTCTCACAAGTGAGGGTCAAGTCAACAGTCAACTGGAACCTCTTAGTAACATCACAAAAGAGGACAGGAAAGAAAACATCAAAAAGGTATGCGTCTTTTATTATTGCAGCTCATATTACAAGACGCTACACAAAAGCAACATCAACATGGAACTAGAAGTACAAAAGACGTATCCACCAGTTCCTCCCCTGTCCACCTGCTCCCAGAGCTCCAGCATTTGTCGCTGCCTCAACCTCGGTGGCTCCCTCCAAGCCTGCGGATCGAGGAGTCGGACAGTCACCTGCCAGGTGACCCTTTCCGCCACAGGAGTAACGTTGTCCGTTTCTGGCACGCCTGGCTCTGACCCCACCTCGGGTGTCCCGCACCACCGGTCCCAAAACCCGAGATCGCCCAACTGCTGGTCTGGTCCTCCTGGACCTCTGCATCATCTGTCTACTGCCCACAGATTACTCGACTTCTGATCGAAAAACACGCGGCAAAGGCAGAATCTCCTGTACACGCTCGGGGTGTAGTGATACTGGCACAAACTCCACCCTGAAGAAGGTCTCGAAGTCTTCCCATGCGAAGTTCATCTCATCGCAAAACTGAAACAAGTGGCTCCACCACCTGCCTGCTGCTGCCTGAAGAAGGCTGGCAGCAAAGGTCACCATGAAGTCCGATGGCGTCCCCACTAGCCTGAAGACTCCCACCACAGCCTCCAGCCAATCCTCAGCCGCATGCGGTTCCGTCTCTCCCCTGAACCTGGGTGGCCTCTGGCGCTGGAACTCATGCAGCGCACTCAAGCGTCGTGCATCGTCTACTGCTGGGGCTGGTGGCATCGGTGGCCCAACGTATGGTAGTATCGCTGGTGCCTCCGCTGGTGCCTCAACTGCAAGAGGGCCCTGTACCGAAGCCTCGTCGCTCGACAGACTGTCAGCACGCTCATCCCTCCAGGCTCTAGCTGGTCGTCTGAGAAAAGACATCCTGAAGAAACAACGTAACACGATCAAACGATTATACCTGGTGAGCTGACCTGGTTTGAGCTGTTTTAAGGGGGGAAACCTTTGAAAACACACACGCAATCAGTGTTTTCGTGCACAAAGTCGGAAATCAGTTGTCAGGGTCCTGGTGTATGGATACGTCGGCCGCCCGCACCAACACTGGACTCCCTGAACTGAAAACCACACTCGGTACCCTTAACACTATTGCTTCACAGAAGAAAGATCAGAATCGGCGGTAGAACCGACCACCTCTGATACCAATTTGTCACGACCCGTCCTCGGGGCCCGTGCCGTGACTACCCCAAGCCCGCCTTCCATAGGCCAGTGGCTGGCGACTAGCACCAAAGGCGTAAAATCCCGATAACTGGGAAGGCATTGCCTTTATAAAGAAAACAAGCACCACAGAGTACAAGCGGAAGTAAAACACTAAGTACAAAAAGAAGAACTGAAAAGTAAAAAGGGGCCGGAAATACAAGCCCAACTGTAAAGTACAACTCGAAAGGGAAAACAGCGACTGAAAAGTAAAGCTGCTACGCTGAGATGTCCACTGGAAATCCCACCTGAAGGGTGGGTACAGATAGCTCCTCTGCTCCTCGGGTCCCGCCATCCGCTCCGAGTATGTCCCGCCCAGTGGTCCACCTCCGGGTATCGCCTCGTCGTATAGTCCACCTCCAGGTACCGTCCAGTCCTCGAACCTTCGGCTTCTGTCAGCACTGTCCGTCGTCTGCAACCAACACAACGAGGTGCGGGCATAGCCCGTGTAGGGGTGAGTATAACGATACTCAGTAGGGACCCCGAGACCCTCAAGGTCTCACTAAAACCAACAAGGATAAACACAAGAAGATCTCAACAGATAAACTCTACTTAGGTATATGCCCATACATATACCTAAGTTATCAAGTAACCCATCTCAATCATGAGGTAAACACAAGGTCAAAAGTCTCAGCTCAAACCAGGATTTTCATTATCGAAACCGTAACTGCTGAAGAGCTCCATCTCTAGAGTGTACAGTGGTCCTGTCACGACTCCGAGGTACTGCTCACTAACCTAAGACGGCTGAAGTACTCCTCCTGTCGAGTACTGCGGGCCAGCCACCCAAACACAGTAGTGCTTCCCGCCGAGGTATGTCACCCAAACACCGTAGTGCACACCCCCTAGTAGCCTGCTGAGGTACTCTCCGGACGAGCACCGCGGGTCTGCACTGTCACACAGGTAGTGCTCCGTCCGCCATGGGTCTGCACCTCAGAAAGTAGTGCTCCGTCCACTGGGCTAGTCGACTCACTCCAAGTCGAGTCGGTCAAGCAGTCGTCAGGTCTCAGCCAGCTACACGGTCTCCGTACTTCGCACGCTCGTCACTGGGAGGGTCCGCTCCACGAGCTACAGGTCGATACTCCAAGTATCTCAAAGTCCCACGAAGAAGTTTCTCAAAGGTCCGTCTCATCACAGGGGTCTCAACGCAACAGACGGCGCGTCGATCGGACGCCCGGTCTGTGAGTTATTAGCCAATTCGTCCCAGGGGCCCGGTTGGTTTCGTGAGCGAAACCAATCCCGGCCGTATCTCAACTGTACCCCGAACTCCCATAGGGTATACTCAAAGGGACCGTTACTCAACGTAACCACCAATGCCGCTGACGGTTCGTCAAATGGACATCCTGTCTGAAAGATATCAGCTTTCCCGTTCCAGGGGCCCTGTTGGATTTCGGGTACAATCCAACCTGGCCATACTCCGACTGTATCCAAAACTCGGGCGGAGTATGTCAAAAGTTCCGTCTCATCAAGAGGAAGTCAGCGAAATAGACGGCGCGTCAATCGGACGCCCGGTCTGTGAGTTATTGGCTTTTTCGTCTCCGGGGCCCGGTTGGTTTTTAAGGCAAAACCAACCCGACCGTACTCCACCTGCGTCCAAACCTCGGGCGGAGTATGCCAAAAGATCCGTCTCATTAAGAGGAACACAACGCGACTGACGGCGCGTCAATCGGACGTTCGTGGCTCAAGATATGAGTGTTCCCACTCCGAAGGCCCGGTTGGTTTCGTGAACGAACCAACCCGGCCGAACTCAAAGTAATCCGAAACCTTGAGTGCGATATACTGAAACGACCGTCTCGATCCAAGGATCGCGTTGCCGCTGACGGTTCGTCGATCGGAGGTCCGAGGCTCAAGTTATGAGCCAAAAACTAATTCTGGTTCGAAACGGGGGGTCCGGGTCCGGGCCGACCCGGCCCGACCCCCCCCCCCCCTGGGTGGCGCGGTGGCCGGCGGCGGCGGGCGGCGGCGCGCGGCGGCGCGCGGTGGCGGCGCGGTGGAGGCGGCGGTGCGCCGAGGCGGCGCGGCGGAGGCGGCGGCGGGCCGCGGCGGCGGCGGGCCGCGGTGAGGCAGCGCACGCGGGGGCTAAGCCCCGCGGTTCTTCAAAGTGGCGCGGCACAAGGCCGCGCCGGTTCTTTCAAAACCGCCCCCCCCCCCCCCCCTCACGTGGGGGGGCCTGCTGGCGCCGAACCAAGGGGGCGGCTGCCCCCTTCCCTCAAGAACCGCCCCCCTCATTAAGAGGGGGGTTTTGTTGAACTGGCCGGGGGATTTATTCCCCCGGTTTTATGCCATCCGGCCGGCCAGCTGGCCGGCCGGTTTTTACCAATGGGACCGGAAATTCCGGTCCCGCCTTCGACATCCGACGCCGGCGGCCCGGCTGCCGGTCTTCTCTTCCGCCGCGGCCCGGAACCGGCCGCGGTCTCCTCGTCCCACCGCGGCCCGGAACCGGCCGCGGTCTTCTCATCCCGCCGCGGCCCGGAACCGGCCGCGGTGTTCGTCGTCCGGCGCGGTGCGACGGCACCGCGCCCCTTTCGCCGTGCCATGATTCTTTTCAACGCGGCGCGACGGCGTCTCGTTCTTGAAGATTTTTCCTTGACGTAGCGCGACGGCGCCGCGTAAATTATTTGTACGATCATCCGCGTGGTGCGACGGCACCACGCCACTTGCTTCCACCCGCAAAAACAAACAAGAACGTTGGAGGGGGTTCGGCCCTGTTCGTACGGTCCGGCCCCCTCACGTTAAATTAATAACTCAACTTTAAATAAACAACATCCTCACGTTAGTCATACGAACCACGACCAAGAATGAGATAATTAAATATTAAATCAACATCCCCTACCTCGGGTATAAGTTCGAGGATTTGACTATGTCCGCGGAAGTCGACGTCGCGGAGATCGGGCGTCGCGGTAGTCGTTCATCAATTCCGTTGACGAAGAGATACGTCCGATGAGGCACGTCGTTGGCGAATCCTTGTACGCCGACGAAGGTTGTCCGAGGAAGGTGCGGTGTTCTCTCTCGTTGACACCGAAGACGAAGAAGAGCGGAGCGGCGTTCTTCGTCGGAACTTGAGCGTTCTACGTCAAATCTTGAGAAAAGTCAAATAAAAAGGAAACAACAAACTCAAGAACCCCTACCTCGATAGTCGCACGTTGACGGAGTCGTGGAATATCGGTGTCGATTCCTTTGACGTCGGAGGAAGAGTCGTTGTCGATGGCGTTCGTCGCGGAAAACCGTCGCGGAAGAGATGACACAGAAGAAGTACGTCGCGTCGCGGATACGGCGTCGCGGATGGATCATGTTCTTCGGCGGAGAAGTTCTTCGTTGAAGAACGACGTTCTTCGCGTTCTTCGTTGAGTTTGAAGAAGAAGAGGAAGCTCTCCAAAAGCTCTCAAGGAGACAAACAAAACAACCCAAAACAAAATAAGACCACTTCTTATTTTATTATTACAATACACATTAGAATTTCAAAAGTTTGAAATTCAAAAAGGTTAAACTCCCAAAATTAATTAAGAACTCAAGTTGACAACAATAAATGAAAAGAGTTTAAGGGGAGGTTTTGAGAGAATTTGAGGAGTTGTGGTTCGTGTGGACCCCACCTCACTTAATCCTCCCAAGGGAGGTTAAGTGGATGGAGGCCCACTCCCAACTCCCTTTGGTAGGACTTAACTAGATAAAAATAAAATTTGTTCCTCACAAATTTTATTTAACTTAAACTAAAAACCCAAAAACTAACTTTCAACTCGCAACAAACGCAACTCCCGAAAAGGTCTCTTTAAGCGAATATCGGTGCTGCGAGTTCATCGGTGCCCTCAGATTTCAATTCCGAGCACCGGATCAAAAGTTAGGAATTCCCGCTCGTTCGTTCACTAAACGTACCCGAGCTAAACTTTGGAAATTAATTCCGGGCACTCCGGGCCTCGGAATCAGGTGCCGTCAGAAACCGCGTTCTTGTAAAATTCTAAAGAAAATTAAGAAAAAATTTCCCTTGAATTTTACAGGTCATTACAAATCAATATAGGGATTATCTAACCATAATTCGGATTAGAATAATATGAGTGAGCATAATTGGGATTATCATAATATAAGTGAGCATAATTGGGATTATCATAATATAAGTGAGCATAATTGGGATTATCAAAATATGAGTTCAACTAAGTCTCCCAGAGGGTTCAACAATCTCGTACTGAAATTGACAAATAATTCCCTTCATATCTTTTAATAAAATTTATCCAGTGGGTAAAATTTTATTTAAAAAATTTTCATATGATAGAAATAAAATTTCATGTTTTGGAAACATAGACGTGGATGAAAAATATGCCCTCAGTAAATACTTATATATAAACAAACTTGGAAAAAAATGAGATTGCGAGATTTTCCCTTGCCTTATGTTCGATATGCATTGTACGTATCTGAACCTCCTATATAATTATTTAAATAATTTCATTTACTTAATCAATAATCATATTATTTTTTATGATATAATATATTGTCATATTTTTATATGATTTTTAGTAACATTTCATTGTGACTTGTTATTCAGGTGTTAAATATTTTATGTTCTTATACATGTTTGGTCAAATAAATTCTAATTATTTATTTATATTATTGATATATCATTTTCATAATGGTATTATTATAATATATATAATTTTTATTCATTCAATTAATTTATGTAAACATTCTTCAATGAAGATCATGTAGAACGAATCACATCATATTTTAGAGATTGTAGGTCGTAGGTACGCACGAGCGACTATATCATTCTCATGATTGTACAATTTTATTGAAGTGTATGGTGTATAATATTCCAGAATCAATATTATTTTACAATAAACATATATAGTTAAGATTTCCACCATTATACCCATCCAATTATGGTGTTGGGGAAAAACAGATTACACCAGGGTGTGGAGACGGTAATCCGTACGTACGCATGCACGATGATTTCATTTTATGAATGATGGATAGAAAGTGAAATAGGGTTGGTTAATATTTATAATAACATATAATTATATGATTGATACTAGATTTATTACTTAATAATGTAACAACTCATATAGAAAAAGTAGAAGAAGAAATATGATTGAATGAATCGGTAAAGGATATTATCTCTTCTTCGACATTCCTCTTCTAAACCTCCTATTAGGGTACTAAGGATTGACTTTAAGGAATCTCAAGACCTCTATTATGTTTATATGGATGTTCATAAGAGAAATGGATAGGTTTTGGCCGAGTTTTAATGCTCAAAATAGAGTGAAGATGAGAGAGAGGAGGTTCCCTTTTATAATAGATGAGAGGGGCACTTTTGGATATCTCAAAAATACTAATTTATAATAAACACAATCCCCACATAAGAACCTCCAAAATTACTCAATATAGAATCTGAGAATATAGAGGGTTGCAATATAATCATCCAATAAAATTTAGACATGTGGTTAATTTATTTTAAACCTTATCATTTTGATTTATCCTTATTTAATATATTCATTTTTATTTGTGGTAATAATATTCTAAATTTAAAATGGTTATAAATACATTCTAATGTGTTTTTAATTGTAAAAAATTGAAATATTTATCACTCATTCTACTGTATAATTTTAAATTTGTCATTTTTAAATATTTTTTGTAATTTAAAAATTATTTAATAATATATATTTTTATAAAAAAAATAGTGTCATTTTTGACACTATTCATTTATTTGAATTTAAATAAAAGCCACACAGATTATATAGTCAATCCAAAATATATAATAGATTTATAACATGTAATATTCATCTAAAATATTCATGGAGAACATTAATTAGTTAAGATAATATTTATTTTAATATTTTTAAACTCATTTATTTGATATTTCTCTTAATAAAATAATTATTACAATATTTCTGTATAATTATTTAATATTCATATTTTCTTTATAAAAATTAAAAATAAAATACTATTATAAATTTAAATCTAATAGATTTTATTATAATTAATTTAGTTGATTTTATATTCTAAAAAACAAAAAATTTAAAATTTTTTATTTATTAAATTATTTAGGTGACAACTTTGACATCATTCAAAATAAAAAAATATATGTCTCATAATATCTTTTATAATGATCCAAATGATCCATGAGTCAACTTTTGGATGATTATGGGCGAGATATACACGAATAATAAGTTTTGGTCAAGTGTATTGGGCTTTTGATGGGTATTATTATTTTAATAAAAACTATATTATTGATATTTCACTAAATAAATAATTTATTCGTCATTAATGTATAAGCTATTAAGATAAATATATATTTCTTAAAAATTAAAAATAAATTAATAGGATAAATAGAAAGGTTTTATATTTCAGATGAGTATTTATAATAAAATTTATATTATGTATAACCGTATATTAAAAATAATTTAATTATTAATGTTTGAGTAAGACATATTTCACTTTTCATTGAATAAAATAAATTAAACATCTTAGTCTCATCCAAGTGGGTTTCAATTGATTCCATTTAGACCGAAGTATATTTTAGGGAGAAATATAATCGTCCAATTATATTATGAAAAGTGTTAGGGTAATTTTATTATATTATTTTTACCCTTAATTAGCTGATTTACCTTTAACTGTGGCAAATAAAATTAACAGTGGTTACTATTCATAATGCCCAAAAATAAAAGATTCCAATTAACATAATTTCAACCTAATAAATCCAAATATGTAATTTATTTTTCCAAATTAATTCATAGAATATGGAGTAATTAATTTGAAATTAATCCCATTGTCAAAAAAACAATTTTTTGTTTAAAACATTACAAAAGATTGAAATGTTTTTACCTATAAATTGAGTATAAAATTAATGCTAATGGGTTACATTATATTAAATGGAAAAATTATATTCTATTTATACTTTGAAACAATTTAACATTTTTAATTTAACATATCAATTATCTCGATGAAAAAATATGTTTTTATGTAAAAGTTTGCATATTTTTACTGTTGATCAAAATATGAAGGTTATCATAAAAATATAGAAAATTTATCCTTCATATATTTTTATATCCTGATTTAAAAGAAGTAGTCTGTTTTGTCAAATTGAACTTATAAACCTGTCATGAATTAGATCTAAAATGGGTGCACCATCAAAAGGCTGAAAAACTACATTTTTTGAAAAATAATTCTTTTATCCGAAAATTGTATTTTGTTCTCATACCATGTTCTAGAAAATGTGTAATATTAATGATAATTTTAGAAAATTATAAATGTAGTTAATACTATTCATAATGGATAGATCATAACAATATTGTAATAATTTATTGTTGTTTAGTGAAACTCGGTATTGCGTACAACACAAGCTATCGAGGAAAGTTGATCTTGTGTGTAATGCAAGAAAAGTTAGTTTTGTGTAAAAGATTCATTTGGTGATGTGTATAACATAATCCAATATAATTTCATTGAACAAAATCTATACTCCTTATTTAATTCTATCAAAATAACTTGAAATTGTGTGTAACAGAAGGTAATAATGGTGTTGCGTCAACTGCCAGCTAATACGGTGTTGTGTATAGTGAAAGCTAATCTTGGGCTATCATACAACACAATACATCAACGAAATTAAAAAAATATCAATTCCATAAAATCACAAGGTGTTACAACACCTAATGTACTCCACCATATTCCAAAACTCATGTGGAGTATCTCAAAAGGCATGTCTCGTCCCAAGCAGTTCATTTCATTCGTCACACGACGTGTCGACACCGCGTTCCCCAACAACCACGTGTCAGTGCCTCATTCAACACCTGCCACAGCGCCTATGGGCATCTCTTTTCCATGTAGCCAGCATGGGCCAAGCACCGCCCTGCCAGTGGTGCCGCACCGGAGGATACTTCCATGGGAAAACGGATCTGCTATGGTGGACAATTTTCCTTCCCTTATGTTCCAATGGGATTCCCAGGTTGCTACCTTTTCTATGAATCCCTTGTATTCTTCTTTCCACCACGTTACCCGGTCATGCACAAAAAATGCACAAACACCAAGAATGACCTAGGAACCGAGCCTTTTTCAGATTGTTTTGTTCCCCCAATGTCAGTTTTTTCGTGGGGAAATAATAAATCCTCAATAAGATTAAGAAAGACCCCCAAAAGAAACCCTGCAACAACCTCTAGCATTATATAATGAATCGCGGATCAACTTGTTAGTCGGTAGATCCGTGTTCATCACATTATTCAAGAATGAGGAAGAGGAAACATTATACACATAAAAACAAATTAATTTTCCCTAACTGTATTCGGTGGGATCTGTTGTGGATGAAGGAAAAAATTTCTGTATTTGTTAATGTTAGATGTTCTTTGCTGCCAATCAATATCAAGATCAATTCCTCAAAATTTCGTCAATCTTTCACCGTTATTCATTGGAGGGGAAATTCAAAAGTGTCGCGTTATAGGTTTCTCCCATGGTTGAGAAATTTTTTTCCAACGGATTGATTAATAAAAACAATTAAACCCCACTTTGTGTACATTAATTTAGTTCATTAGTGAACCTTAATTAATGATCCAATTAATCACATGATTGTTTCAGTTACACAAACAATGTAATATGTCATTTATTGATATTAATTTAATAACATCTTTAACGACGTGTTTCGGCCAGCTGACACCTAACCGGTGGTAGAAATGAATAAAATAACTTATAGTTATTTTATTATTATTTATTTCCAAATGTCAGATAACTATCTTTTTCATCTGACCTTTTTCGGTCAATTTTAAACACCGCCTATGTAAATAATGGTGAGCTCTGTTCTATAGTGCAGTCAAATTTTGAATCTGACCACCTGTTCAAAAGTTAGAAAATCACAATCACATGGTTAATGAATGTATCGTAGGAAACGTTTTAAATTCAGTTACGGGCTCTTTGAGCATCAAGATCATGTGCCATAAAATTTCACAGTCTCTTAATGATCCCATATAAATTTAAAAAAATTATATGGAATTTCTAGGACATTCCAATCTCCCCACCTTATGGAATTACATCCCTAAAATCGACAACATGATCTATGAAACCAAATTGGGGTACTGAGGATGAATCCAAACCTACCGTTCCCATGTTCTCTCCAGAACGATCATTTGCTATCATTAAACTCAAACCAGAGGGATCAACCATCCAGGAAGGACCCAATATCATCAATCAAATATCTCCAATTGGAACTCCGTAAAAGTAGCCCCATTTTCACTATCCATCTCGCCCTAGTCGATTAAGTGGGATGGATCGCACATGTATCCTCTCAGGGGCGACACATGTATAATATTATACACATGGTGCATATGTGGGGGGAAGAGCTAGGCATTACTACACCTATCCATCTCTATTGAGAATCTAGAAAGATCTGATGAACCTAGGAGATAACCTGCTACCTCGACCAAATATATGAATTCCTAATTCGGGTGAGACTTATATGAAGGCATGGTCGCCCTCGTAGAACTCCATAAGACTCTATCTTTTATAGACATAAGTCTTTTTCCCAATCTATGTAGCCTTCATCCACCCAAGGATGATCTTTACTTTCTTAGTGGTATCCCATACCTTATTTGGACCCATAAGTGCTGACTCTCTTAGGTATGTCTACCATAATGTTGATCGGTATGGTTGCTCATCCAAAGCCGAAAACGGTTCCATGGAGATGGTGGAGTGATAGTTGTTGTTTTATGGTAAATCTCCAAGTGGTAGGTGGTCCTCCAAATAGTGGACATAATCAAGTATGCAAGCACGAAGCATGTCCTCATCTGTCTATATTGTTTGCTCTATCTGACCATCTGTCTGAGGGTGAAAGGAGGTTCCCAAGCATAGTTTAGTCCTGAATGCCTCCTACAGTCCATCCTACAACCAATATGTAATATGAGTTTCATGATCTAAAATGATCATCGATGGTAATATGGTAATCTGTACTATATTCATTGATGTAGAGGCGTCCTAGGCCTTCTACAGATCCCTGCTCTCAGATGGGTAGAAAATGGCCCTACATGGTGGGTAAGTCAACAATCACCCATATAGAGACATAGCCCCTCGATGTTTTTGGTAACACCATTATGAAGTCCATGGAGATACCATACTAATTAAATTCTGGTACCTCTTGTGGTTGTGATAATCCTGATAGAACCTGATACTCGGACATCATTTCCTAGAAAGTGAGACATCATGACACAAACTCTTCCACTGATTTCATCATCCCTAGCCACTAGTACTGACGTCAGTGGTCCTGGTACAACATCTCCACTCCAGGATGTACCACCAAAATGGATGTATGGTCCTCCCTCAAGACCTCCTCTCAAAACGTCATGGGTACAATGGTATGCCCTCTAAAAAGGATGACATGCTCCCCACCTATTGAAAATCCATACAGATACTATCCTATGGATATCTGAGCATGCTAGGCCTCATAGTCAATGTCTTGAATCTTTTCCTCCCTAACTGTAACACCCCAAGCTTCCACGGTACGTTTTCCTTCGAATAATGCGATAGCGTGTGTTGTACGCAACCTCGAGTTCTAACACACACCACAACTAATTAAACTAGCCGTTGTGAATAGTTATACCTACTTTTTGAAATCATATATATTTTATATTTCAAAATGGACTTCATTTTTGGATTCGGAATATCGAAATTATCCTAGGGTGAAATTTTGGTACTTTTCGGATAACTTTTATATTTTGATGAATAGTGAAAATTACTAAATTTTAATTAACAACAACTTTTTTAATCAAAATAATTAATAGTGATAAATTATGAATTTGAGTGGTTTTAAAGTATATTTAGAATATATTTTTACCATTTAATATAATGTTGGTAATTGGACATAATTTTACAATTAAACCGAACATAAACAAGTGTCAATCTTTTGATAGTTATTATCTCTTAAAAAACACGCTTTTTGTTTTGACAGCGGGAATTAATTTTAAATTAATTTCTGCCACTTCTGTGTTTTGAATTTAGGAAAATGGATTCCATATTTGGAATCAGGATGTCCAAATTATGTAAATAGGTAACTTTTATTTTTACACATTTTGAATAATTACTGCGGTAAATATTTTATTTACCATGGTTAAAGGGTAAATCCGGTAAATAAGGGTTAAAAAAAGTAATATTATAATAATACAAAGTTACCCTAAAACGTGTCCTAACTTTATTTGTGGACACATACCCGACCATGAGCATCCTTGGGTCAATTTGGGGACCCCTTGGAGCCACTTGTATGTGGTAGGGACACATTATATTAATAAAGTTAAAATAAAAATAAAAATGGCATAAGCTTACATCTTTTAGAAGAACAATTTTTACATAGGGTTATACATGTTGGATTTTAGATTATAAATATTCATTAGAAATCTAAAAAGATTTCCTACATAATGATATTTTATTTATAATTTTTAGACATTGAATAATTTATTTTATTTATGACACAATGATGATGCAGTAATTACTATAATAGTGAAAAATTAAAATAATTGATATTATAAATACCCAAATAATTATAATATGAAACTTTTAATGAATTAAACTAATTTTATATGATAATATTATATATTAGGATTGATTTAATTGACTTTTTTCGAAGTAATCAATCTGTTAGGAGTTTCAAAAAAATCAACTATTGAATAGTGTCAAAATTGACATAAAAGAGTTCTTAAAACAAATATTATATTATTAATTGATATTAAATTCCTAAAAATCTAAGGTTCGTCCAAGAGACTTATATAATGATAGGTTAATAATTAATGGACCACTTGGGGGTCGCTTGGATGTATATAGTAAGTTTATTAACCATATTATATAAAAATACAAAGAGACATTGTAAAAGTGAAACTAATTAACTTAGAGTTAATATTTAATGATAAGGTTAATATAAGTATCCAAACCTGTCTAAATTCTATTGGTTGAGTGGTTTTCGACCTATCCCCACCTTAACCTTTTAATAGTAAACTTTGGAGCCATTAGAAACCGAATATGAATTTATTATAAATTAATATTTCTAGCTTTTCCAAAGGTGCCCCTCACCCCTCTTATAAAAGGGCACTCCTCCTTCTCATTTCTTCACACCTCTAAAGCCTTTTGGTTCGGCCAAACTCTGCCCAAATACTCTCCCAACATCCCTCACTACAACCTAGGGGTTTTAGTTTGATCAGAAAGCCAACCTAAGGAGCACTTTTGATCATATCAAAAGGAAGAACCCGAAGAAGAGGTAATGTTTTCACCACCCCTTTTCCAAGTTCATTTCTTCTTACACTTCTTCTTCCTTTGTTGTTACCATTATAAAATAATGACTCCAGTATCATTTATATACTGTGATGTTATTATAAATATGGTACAACCATATTCAGTATTCTATCCACCCTTTGAATAACATGTCACCATACGTGCGTACGTACGGCTTACCGTCTCCACGTCGTGGTGTAATTGTTATTCAATATATTATTATTTGGATGGGTATAATAATGATGTGTAACTCATGTAAATAATAAATATAACATATTAATGATTCTGTATATATGATATACCTTCCATTTATATATTATTTTAATATCAAAAGAATGATATTGTCGCTCGTGCGTACGTACGGACTACCGTCTCCACGAACGCGATAAGATTCATTATCCATCATATCCATTCAAGTATTATTCTCATTTTAGGGTTAAAAATAATGTTAATATCATTCTGATTATGAATAAGATATAATCTATCCATTACAAACATGTCTTACGTAACCAAACATTTAAGAAGAACGAATCGATTATCACCCGAAACGACGATAATACTAAGATATTATTAATAAAGCAATGTTAAAAGATCATATATGATATCATATTAATGTATATGATTCTTGTATAATTTAATAACAATTATTTCACCATTATACAGGAGGTTAACCTACCCCAACAAAGGAAAAGTACAAGGTAAGGGTTTACTTTACAACCTCTTCATTATCCAAGGTTGTTTATACGTAATAATCTACTGGGATCTCTTTATCATCCACATCCATGTTTCTTAAAAATGTATTTCAAATCATTTTTACTATTTACTAAAATATGAGTTAAAGTCATTTATACTTTTTTTGACTTTTATAAGTGGTTTATAAAGGAATCTTTCCGTCATTTTCAAAACAAGGTCCTTTTTAACCTTTTCGACAGAATTGAGGTAAGAATGTTTTTTTTAACTTATACGGCGGGTGCGGTTATTTTACGCCGTTATAAAATCTTCAAAGCTTCCCATACAATCTTATAAGAATATTTTCAAAGAAAAGGTTTTCTTTTATAATTATTTGATTTTTAAATGATTTCAAAAGAGAGATATTTCTCTCAAATATATGAAAATCCAGTGCAAATGTATACGTATTTAACGCAAGCTTAAAAATGTTTTCAGAAAACCTGACTCTCGAGTTTGGTAGACAGGAAGGGATTGGGAGTGGACCCATCATGGCCTGTAATTAATCGGGAAGTCTCAGAATTAGTTATTTTGTTTTCAGAAGCTTGCATATTGTTTTCATAAAAACACTGGAGTATATTTTATCAATTTTAAACATAAGTATCTTCTAAAAAAATTGCATCGGTAGGTCTCATGAGACAAACTAGTGTCTTGGCACAAGGCCTTGTCAAAATCTTATTTGTAGTCTTGGCACGAGGCCTTGGCTATGTGGTTATGATAGTCTGGCATTATGCATTCCAACATTATGAAAGTGGTTATTGATATTGCATGTGATTATTCGATTAGTAGAATATCCATGTGAACAAGTAAATGGCATTATTTCATTTTACTTTTGCCATACTATGTTGAAGTTCAATTTTAAAAGGCTTTTGTTTTAGTAATTCATTTCCTTAAATGTTTATGCTTATTTTGAATGTTCCGCTATATTGTTATCCTTACTGGGCATTTGAGCTCACCCCTTTTTTATGTTTTATTTTTCCCAGGTAGTGAAGGAGTAAATTATGATTGACTTGCAGGGATATTATGGGTTTATAGTGTGGACGTTGGAAACATTATGTTGTTGTAGTAGTTTTTCATTTTATGATGTAATGTTAAACTTATGAATATATCTAGTGTTTCCAAGGCTACTAAACTAATCGGTCTTTCGGGATTTGATCTTTCTTGTGATCATGCCAATGTTATGTAATAATGCACCGACTCTGGGTAGCTGGGGTCGGGGCATTACAGTTGGTATCAGAGGAAGTTTAGTACAAACCTTGGAAGCTAGATTTAGATAAACTCTGATTAGAGCACGTAGACCTAAGATGAACTTTGAGGATTAGTATAGAAGAACTTCCTAGAATTTTGGTATTGTAGAGATTTTGTGAGTTTTTCGAGCAATACATCCCTGTCTGGATACGAGCAGGTAGAGGCGGATCTGGCACAGATGTACCTAGGGGTAAAACCCGAAAACACCGCTTTGAGCTAGACTCGAACGGGAACTGGTGCACGACAACGGGCCTTGCTGCACTCTTGGTTACGACACTCCCAGGGGATATGCTTAGGATAACTCTCATTTTCTTTACAAATCATTATGAAGGGTTTATGAGTATATACTTCCTCAAAGAAAACATTTTTATGATTATGGATTATATCCATAAATAGTTCAATTTATGTTAAGTGTTTTATAAGTATGGGATTATGTATTTTGATTCATAAACTGATCTAGTTTATGCCATTGTTTAGAAATGGCGCCTAGTGGAAGAAATGGAAACCGTATCAATGCACGCACTCCATGTAGGGATTTCCCTCCTGCTCAAGATAATTATAGTGGGGCTGGTGATGCAACTGGTGCCGATCAGCTAATCACCATACTGGGACAACTTACTCAGGTTATGAATAATAACCTTACCCGTATGGAGCACCCTGATCCGCAGCGTGGAGGATCATTGTTAGATCGATTCATGAGGCAACAACCACCAACATTCAATGGGAGTACAAATCCCTTATTAGCTGAGCAATGGATATTTTCCCTAGAGAAAATATTTCAGGCTTTGGGGAGCAGTGAAAGGGAAAAAGTTATCATGGCAGTTTACCGCCTCACTGGAGATGCTGATCAATGGTGGTCATTGATTCAGAACATGAAGGAAGATGATGAAGTATCAAATATGGAATGGAGGGAGTTCAAAGATCTGTTTTTAGAAAAATACTTCCCTCGCGACCATCGAGCAGATATGGAAAGGCAATTTATGAGTCTGAGACAGAAGGAGGATGAGAATGTCACAAAGTATGAGGCTAACTTTACAAGGTTAGCGAGGTATGCTGGAGATTATATTCGCAACCCAAGAAGTAAGATTGACCGTTTCTTTGATGGGTTAAAACCATTTCTCCGTAGAGCGTTAGTCTCACAATCCTTTTCATCGTACGAAGACATTGTCTCATGTGCTATCAAGACCGAAAAGGAATTCTCTAAGTCTTATGACTTTAAAGCAAAGAAAGAGAAGAAGAGACCTTCTGATCAATCTGGGAATGGAAATAAGGGGAAGAAGGGAAAGGTTGAATATCCATCTTGTGGTAAATGCGGGACGAAACATCCTGGTACTTGCTTGAAGGGAATGGGAGTCTGTTACAAGTGTGGTGAAAAAGGCCACCAAGCTCATGATTGCAAGGGGAAGAAGGAAGCTACCAACGTTCAGTGCTACAATTGCAGGGAGATGGGGCATTATGCAAATGCGTGTCCTAAGCGTCAGGAGAACTTACATCAGAAAAGGCCAAGGGATAAAGGCCAGGCTTATGCTATCACTACTGCTGAGGTAGAAGCTCTGAAAGACGTGGTGGCGGGTAATTTAATGGTTTCCTCAAGTTTAGCAAATGCATTATTTGATTCTGGATAATCGCATTGTTTCATATCTTCCTAGTTTGCTAAGAAAATTAGATATTTCCAATTTGATTTAATAAGGGAGTTGTCAGTTAAAACTCCTAAGGGAAGTATCGTTGCAACAAAGTTTTGCGAATCAGTCCCCATTAGAGCACATAAATTTTCTTTATCTGCTGATTTCATCGTCATACCTATGATTGAGTTTGATATAATCCTCAGTATGGACTGGCTTTCGGACTATGATGCGAAGATTTATTGTAAGAAGAAAGAGGTTACGATTCTTGATGATAATGATAAGGAGCACCTTATTTTTAGAGCAGAATCGTCACCACCTAATTCTTATTTAGATCCACCCCCAGTAGTTCAAATTAATTCAATTATTGGGGAGGAAGAGAATGAAATAACTGTCGGTGAGGAAAGGAATGTTCAAATAGAGGATGTACCTGTTGTGAAAGAATTTGTAGATGTATTTCCGGAAGATTTACATGGAACAACCTCCAGAACGAGAAGTTGAGTTTTCTATTGATTTGATTCCTGGATCAAGGCCTATATCGAAGACCCCTTATAGAATGGCCACTGTAGAGTTAGTCGAACTAAAGAAACAACTAGAGGAATTGAGTAATAAGGGATTTATTCGCCCTAGTGTTTCTCCATGGGGAGCCCATGTTCTTTTTGTTAAAAAGAAAGATGGATCTATGAGGTTATGTATCGACTACAGGGAGATCAATGCTATAACAATAAAGAACAAGTATCCCCTACCTCGTATTGATGATTTATTTGACCAACTGCATGGAGCTCAATACTTTTCAAAGATTGACCTTCGATCTGGATACCATCAGTTGTGTGTGAAGAAGGAAGACATTCCGAAAACAGCATTTCGAACCAGGTATGGGCATTACGAGTTTACTGTAATGCCGTTTGGATTGACTAATGCACCATCTGTATTCATGGATCTGATGAATAGAGTTTTCAAGGAGTATCTCTATGAATTTGTGGTAGTATTTATTGATGATATATTGGTATACTCCAAAACATATGAAGATCATGAAAATCACTTGGAATTATCTTGAAGACTCTGAGGAGGCATGAATTATATGGAAAGTTTAGCAAGTGTGAATTCTGGCTTCAGGAGATTTCTTTTCTTGGCCATATTGTCTCTAAAGATAGAATCTCTGTTGATCCTTATAAGACCAAGGCAATCCAAGAATGGCCAGCACCTACGAGTATAACTGAGGTACGTAGTTTTATTGGTTTGGCAGGTTATTATCGACGTTTCTTCCAGAATTTTGCCCGATTGGCAAACCCATTAACGAAGCTCACACGAAAAGGGGTTAAATTTGTTTGGACAAAAGAGTGTGAAGAATGTTTTGAAGAACTGAAAAGAAGATTAGTCAATGCTCCTATATTGACTCTACCATCGGGGAATGATGGGTTCGTTATTTATAGTGATGCATCGAAGAAAGGACTTGGCTGTGTCCTTATGCAGAATGATAGAGTTATTGCCTATGCATCACGACAGTTGAAAATTCATGAACAAAACTATCCTACTCATGATCTCGAGTTAGCAGCAGTGATCTTTGCTTTGAAGATATGGAGGCACTACCTCTATGGTGAAAAATGTGAGATTTATACTGATCACAAGAGTTTGAAGTATATTTTCTCACAAAAAGAACTCAACATGAGGCAAAAGAGATGGCTTGAATTACTCAAGGATTATGATTGTACGATACACTACCACCCAGGGAAGGCAAACAAGGTGGAAGATGCTTTGAGTAGAAAAGACCATGGAGTTTTGAACAATATGGGAATTGAAAGGGATCCAATTTTCATGGAGCTAGTGAAGATGGACATGGGAATAACCAGGGAAGGTGAAACATCAATGCTTTTTCAAATGGTTGCCAAACCATCTTTACTAGAAAGGATTAAGAGTTCTCAGACTGATGATGAAGAATTCCAAAAGAAGATTAAAGCTGTGAATGATGGGAGATTGAGAGACTTTGCGTATGAAGGTGGAATTTTGAAATTCGGGAAGAGACTTTGTGTTCCCAATATACCTGATCTAAAAAGGGAATTGCTGGATGATGCTCATAGTTCCAATTTCTCTATACACCCTGGGAGCACCAAAATGTATAGAGATTTGAAGGAACATTTTTGGTGGGACAACATGAAGAGGGAGATTGCTGATTTTGTGTCAAGATGTATGGTTTGTCAACAAGTGAAAGCTGGAAGGCAACAGCCTGGAGGAGTCATGCAACCTCTTCCCATACCGGAGTGGAAATGGGACAATATTACGATGGACTTTGTCATGGGGCTACCAAAGACTCCTAGAAGGAATGATGCAATATGGGTTATTGTCGATCGTCTTACCAAGTCAGCACATTTTCTTGCTATAAGAGAAGATCTACCCCTGGAACGTCTAGCAAGACTATATATTAATGAAGTTGTGAGACTTCATGGAGTACCCTTATCAATTTTTTCTGATCGTGATCCCCGTTTTACTTCAAGATTTTGGAAAAGTCTTCAGAAATACCTGGATACTGAACTTCATTTGAGCACTGCTTACCACCCTCAGACAGAGGGACAATCAGAACGGACTATTCAGACCTTAGAAGACATGTTGAGATCTTGCTCACTTGATTTTCAGGGTATGTGGGATCAATATTTACCACTGGTAGAATTTTCTTATAACAATAGCTTCCATTCGAGTATCCAGATGGCACCATATGAAGCGTTATACGGAAAGAGATGTAGTACACCAACCTGTTGGGATGACGTTGGTGAAAGAAAACTTGTAGGCTCAGAACTGGTGGAGGAAACAGTGGAAAAGGTGAAGGTAATCCAAAATCACATTAAATCAGCTCAAAGTAGGCAGAAGAGCTATACCGATAATCGAAGGAATGATTTGGAATTTCATGCCGGTGATCATGTTTTCCTGAAGGTATCTCCGTGGAAGGGAGTCATACGTTTTGGTAAGAAAGGTAAATTGAGTCCCAGATACATCGGACCTTTCGAAATTCTAGAACAAATTGGGGCTGTAGCTTACCGATTGGCAACGCCGCCAAGTCTCTCCAAAGTTCACGATGTGTTCCACGTATCTCTGTTGAGGAAATACATGCCTGACCCAACGCATGTACTCACCTATGAAGATTTAGAATTGGAACCCGATCTGTCTTATTGCGAAGAGCCCATCAAGATTCTTGATACGAGAGAACAAGTGCTGAGAAACCGGACGACGCGTCTGGTAAAAGTTTTGTGGAGAAATCATAATATGGAAGAGGCAACGTGGGAACCCGAGGAACTTATGATGAAGAACCACCCGAGTCTTTTTATACAGTAATACCCTAGAAATTGCGAGGACGCAATTATTTGAAGGAGGGGAGAATGTAACACCCCAACCTTCCACGGTACGTTTTCCTTCGAATAATGCGATAGCGTGTGTTGTACGCAACCTCGAGTTCTAACACACACCACAACTAATTAAACTAGCCGTTGTGAATAGTTATACCTACTTTTTGAAATCATATATATTTTATATTTCAAAATGGACTTCATTTTTGGATTCGGAATATCGAAATTATCCTAGGGTGAAATTTTGGTACTTTTCGGATAACTTTTATATTTTGATGAATAGTGAAAATTACTAAATTTTAATTAAAAACAACTTTTTTAATCAAAATAATTAATAGTGATAAATTATGAATTTGAGTGGTTATAAAGTATATTTAGAATATATTTTTACCATTTAATATAATGTTGGTCATTGGACATAATTTTACAATTAAACCGAACATAAACAAGTGTCAATCTTTTGATAGTTATTATCTCTTATAAAACACGCTTTTTGTTTTGACAGCGGGAATTAATTTTAAATTAATTTCTGCCACTTCTGTGTTTTGAATTTAGGAAAATGTATTCCATATTTGGAATCAGGATGTCCAAATTATGTAAATAGGTAACTTTAATTTTTACACATTTTGAATAATTACTGCGGTAAATATATTATTTACCATGGTTAAAGGGTAAATCCGGTAAATAAGGGTTAAAAAAAATAATATTATAATAATACAAAGTTACCCTAAAACGTGTCCTAACATTATTGGTGGACACATACCCGACCATGAGCATCCTTGGGTCAATTTGGGGACCCCTTGGAGCCACTTGTATGTGGTAGGGACACATTATATTAATAAAGTTAAAATAAAAATAAAAATGGCATAAGCTTACATATTTTAGAAGAAAAATTTTTACATAGGGTTATACATGTTGGATTTTAGATTATAAAATTTCATTAGAAAGCTAAAAAGATTTTCTACATAATTATATTTTATTTATAATTTTTAGACATTGAATAATTTATTTTATTTATGACACAATGATGATGCAGTAATTACTATAATAGTGAAAAATTAAATTAATTGATATTATAAATACCCAAATAATTATAATATGAAACTTTTAATGAATTAAACTAATTTTATATGATAATATGATATATTAGGATTGATTTAATTGACTTTTTTCGAAGTAATCAATCTGTTAGGAGTTTCAAAAAAATCAACTATTGAATAGTGTCAAAATTGACATAAAAGAGTTCTTAAAACAAATATTATATTATTAATTGATATTAAATTCCTAAAAATCTAAGGTTCGTCCAAGAGACTTATATTATGATAGGTTAATCATTAATGGACCACTTGGGGGTCGCTTGGATGTATATAGTAAGTTTATTAACCATATTATATAAAAATACAAAGAGACATTGTAAAAGTGAAACTAATTAACTTAGAGTTAATACTTAAAGATAAGGTTAATATAAGTACCCAAACCTGTCTAAATACTATTGGTTGAGTGGCTATCGACCTATCCCCACCTTAACCTTTGATTAGTCAACTTTGGAGCCATTAGAAACCGAATATGAATTTATTATAAATTAATATTTCTAGCTTTTCCAAAGGTTCCCCTCACCCCTCTTATAAAAGGGCACTCCTCCTTCTCATTTCTTCACACCTCTAAAGCCTTTTGGTTCGGACAAACTCTGCCCAAATACTCTCCCAACATCCCTCACTACAACCTAGGGGCCTTAGTTTGATCAGAAAGCCAACCTAAGGAGCCCTTTTGATCAAATCAAAAGGAAGAACCCGAAGAAGAGGTAATGTTTTCACCACCCCTTTTCCAAGTTCATTTCTTCTTCCACTTCTTCTTCCTTTGTTGTTACCATTCTAAAATAATGACTCCAGTATCATTTATATACTGTGATGTTATTATAAATATGGTACAACCATATTCAGTATTCTATCCACCCTTTGAATAACATGTCACCATACGTGCGTACGTACGGCTTACCGTCTCCACGTCGTGGTGTAATTGTTATTCAATATATTATTATTTGGATGGGTATAATAATGATGTGTAACTCATGTAAATAATAAATATAACATTTTAATGATTCTGTATATATGATATACCATCCATTTATATATTATTTTAATATCAAAAGAATGATATTGTTGCTAGTGCATACGTACGGACTACCGTCTCCACGAACGCGATAAGATTCATTCTCCATCATATCCATTCAAGTATTATTCTCATTTTAGGGTTAAAAATAATGTTAATATCATTCTGATTATGAATAAGATATAATCTATCCATTACAAACATGTCTTACGTAACCAATCATTTAAGAAGAACGAATCGATTATCACCCGAAACGACGATAATACTAAGATATTATTAATAAAGCAATGTTAAAAGATCATATATGATATCATATTAATGTATATGATTCTTGTATAATTTAATAACAATTATTTCACCATTATACAGGAGGTTAACCTACCCCAACAAAGGAAAAGTACAAGGTAAGGGTTTACTTTACAACCTCTTCATTATCCAAGGTTGTTTATACGTAATAATCTACTGGGATCTCTTTATCATCCACATCCATGTTTCTTAAAAATGTATTTCAAAACATTTTTACTATTTACTAAAATATGAGTTAAAGTCATTTATACTTTTTTTGACTTTTATAAGTGGTTTATAAAGGAATATTTCCGTCATTTTCAAAACAAGGTCCTTTTTAACCTTTTCGACGGAATTGAGGTAAGAATGTTTTTTTAACTTATACGGCGGGTGCGGTTATTTTACGCCGTTATAAAATCTTCAAAGCTTCCCTTACAAGCTTATAAGAATATTTTCAAAGAAAAGGTTTTCTTTTATAATTATTTGATTTTTAAATGATTTCAAAAGAGAGATATTTCTCTCAAATATATGAAAATCCAGTGCAAATGTATACGTATTTAACGCAAGCCTAAAAATGTTTTCAGAAAACCTGACTCTCGAGTTTGGTAGACAGGAAGGGATTGGGAGTGGACCCATCATGGCCTGTAATTAATCGGGAAGTCTCAGAATTAGTTATTTTGTTTTCAGAAGCTTGCATATTGTTTTCATAAAAACACTGGAGTATATTTTATCAATTTTAAACATAAGTATCTTCTAAAAAAATTGCATCGGTAGGTCTCATGAGACAAACTAGTGTCTTGGCACCAGGCCTTGACAAAATCTTATTTGTAGTCTTGGCACGAGGCCTTGGCTATGTGGTTATGATAGTCTGGCATTATGCATTCCAACATTATGAAAGTGGTTATTGATATTGCATGTGATTGTTCGATTAGTAGAATATCCATGTGAACAAGTAAATGGCATTATTTCATTTTACATTTGCCATACTATGTTGAAGTTCAATTTTAAAAGGCTTTTGTTTTAGTAATTCATTGCCTTAAATGTTTATGCTTATTTTGAATGTTCCGCTATATTGTTATCCTTACTGGGCATTTGAGCTCACCCCTTTTTTATGTTTTATTTTTCCCAGGTAGTGAAGGAGTAAATTATGATTGACTTGCAGGGATATTATGGGTTTATAGTGTGGACGTTGGAAACATTATGTTGTTGTAGTAGTTTTTCATTTTATGATGTAATGTAAAACTTATGAATATATCTAGTGTTTCCAAGGCTACTAAACTAATCGGTCTTTCGGGATTTGATCTTTCTTGTGATCATGCCAATGTTATGTAATAATGCACCGACTCTGGGTAGCTGGGGTCGGGGCGTTACACGAACTCACTGAAGGAGTTGGGGAGCGACAATTATAGACTAGAGGTAAGTTGATCCATCACTATCCACAAAAGATATCTGTAACATGGATAGCTGCCATGTCGCCTCCCTCAGCAGCTATAGGACTTACCTCATGCAGAGCATGTATGCTACGACATTTCCCGTCACATAAGTGTATACTCTTTCAATGTCATATTCTTATAGGATCTACATCAGTCAAAGATGTATCAGGTTTAGGTCCTTCTGTGAAAATATATAGTTGAGACTCCTATAATCAGAGTATACAATAAATTGTCATCCCACCATGTAGTTCCACCACATCTTCAATCAAAAGAACACTACTTCTAACTCCACGTCATGGGTGTCATAGTTCTTCTCATGTTTCCTCATCTTTCGTGAGACGTAGGTGATCAACACTCAATCTTGCATCAAGAAACAACCTATTCTGGTCCCTGATGAGTTAGAGTAAACTACATTCCCAACGCTCTCTTCTGTTAGCCTCAGTATGGGGGCACTCATCAGTCTCCACCTCATCTATTAGAAAATCTACTAGAATCTCTCAGTCCATACGAAGGGTTGTATCTTTTTAATCATAGATGAAAATGGTGATGTTACTCATGAAATGTCATGTACAAATATCTTGTATTACCCAACCTACCCAAGGAATCTCCTCTCCCCTGTCACACTCCTGGTTGGCTCCTTGGAAAGAAATGCCCCTATTTTTCAAGTATACAATATAACTTCAACATCTGAGATAACGTGTCCCATAAATTGAAATTTTCCTATACATAAATTGAACTTCGAGATCTTGACTTAATGATGGTGCTCTGGGAGTGTATCATGGACTATCTACATATGTGTGGTATACTCCTCCTCCGACACTGAGTACACTAAGTTATCTTCAATGAAAAGAATCATGAAGAAATCAAGGAATGTCTAGAAGATCTTGTTGCTAAGTTCCATGAACACTGAAGGGATTTGGTCATGCCAAATTGCATTACCATGAACTCATAGTGGGCATACCATCATCAGAACTATGTCTATGGTACGTCCTTATCCTGCACCCAAATCTGATGACAACATGATATGAGGTAAATCTTTGAAAACCATTGTTCTCCCTTCAGCTGATTGAAGATAGAATCAATCCATGTCAGAGGATACATTTTCTTTACAATCACCTGTTTCAGGCACAAATAGTCTATAAAAACCCAAAAGATCATGTTTTCATTTTTGTAAAACAAAATCCTGGCTTCCCATGGTGAAACTATAGGTCTTACGAACCCCTTTATCTACAAGTCCTCTAACTGTACCCTCATCTCACGAAATGCCACAGGAGCCATCCAATATGCTGGTGTATATATCGGTCTCTTCCCGAGTTACATGTCAATTTATAAGTCTACCTCTCTATGAGGAGGTAGTCCCAGAACATACACAAGAAATACATCATCATAATTGCCCACCACTATAGGATTTCTCGGACTCCTCTCGTCCACTACACTGAGGGTAAGGCTAGCTAACAAATGAGTGATCGGTTGCACCCTCCTCCATGAATGTTGATCCTATGAAGCAATGGTTCTCTTCTCACCAGTGAAGGGAAACCTGGTCCCATCCTTGTAGTCACACCACACTTTTCACCTAAAACAATCAATTTGATCATGGATTGTGGATACCGAGTCCATACCCAATATCACAACATATGGCCTCGATGCTACTACTAGGAGTTACCAACTAATGTTATTGCCTCTTAGAGTACGCCCACACTTATGTAAACAGCGTTTAATCCTTGAATCCTCTCTCGTAAGAGTCTCTAATCATAAGTATTGAGCCAACAACTCCTCCAAAATCGTCAAGATCCAAAAGAGTGTTGTTGAAATGAATGACTGATTGGAACCTGTGTCTATAAGAATTATAGCTAGAGTGGGGTAGACATAGATCGTACCCCTAATAGTCTCTAGAGAGCCATGGGAATAGACCTTTTCTTCATGTATTTGAACTCATCCAAGTCCACATACTCCCTAAAGTCAAGGTGGACTACCTAGATTTGTCGGTGGTAGTACCTCAAACCATCATCCGCCGCCTGTTACATAAACTTCTCCTCTTCCATGTCTGTCACCCTATAGACCTCCTCGTTCAAACCTCTATCGACGTCTTGATGGTCCCTCGACCATCTGTTGGTTACCAGAATAGTAGTCTTGGTAGCCGTGATCCATGTGACAATTCCCGCTGCATGAGTAGAACTTCCTTCCCCACTGCTAACCTCCTATGCATTGTGAGATCCACACCATTGAATCTAAATCCAAGTTTTATCATATAGATGGTTTTCCCTCTTGGTACATGGTGCCATCTACCTACTAATTGATACAAAGGACTTGGATGCCTATCGTCCAATGATGGCTCGCACCGTCAGTTATTGTTTAGCTGGGAAGCTCCCCAACAATTGTGCTTACTCCATCCTATGTCATAATATTTAGCGATATCATTGAAGCTATGCTATTCTGTCAGAGTCCCTGTTCTATGGATGAAGCCTTAAATAAAAAGTCGCGTACCATATTAGTGGATTAGTGAGAGAGGTCACTGAATCTCGCAGAGTACAGGGAAACCATCAAGATGCACTAATGTAAGTGTAGTAGCTTCTGAATATGCACAGAGCGTAGAGACACTATTATGAACTCTTCCCTAAAGAGTCTATCAATGTCAAATGAGGAGAGAGTATTCTCCTCTTGTGTATGGAGCATCAGGCTCCACCATCTCCATATTGTTCCCTGAAATAGACTAGCATCTAGGTTCACCATCTGGTATGTTGGCATCTGAACCAAGCAGAAATCTTATGCCATAGTCTCCATTTAGTCCTCAACTGCCTTCATATCTGTCTTGAAATGAAACCATAAGGGCCACCATCACTGGACCGCATGAAACAAGGTCATTCAGTACACATTGTCTACAGGTAGGGCTGGTGGAAACTTCTTCCCTATGGGTGGTGCTGCTGCTGGTACACCGCCCGAAGGTGCTATCGCTGTAAGAGGGACTTGCACAGACATCTCACTGCTCGGTGAGCCATCATCGTGATTTCTCACTTGAATCATGGATAATTGTCCACGTGGAGGCATCTAGTAAAGAGACATATGTTCCCCGGTAAATATGATATACCTTGTTTGCTGACTCAAAAGAGATCAAATGAAATACTTCTCCAAAACACATACAAATATAGTTTTCGTGTACCGAGTTAGAAATAATAATTCGGGTCATGTTGCATGGATACATCATCTACCACACAAACACTAGACTCCTCAAACTATATTCTCATGTCATGACACCTAACACAGTTCCTCCGTTGAAAACAAAGACTCTTAGTTATTCTGGTTGAACTGACTTCCCTTTAATACCACTTTTTCACGACCCATCCCCCGGGTCTCGTACCGTGACTACCCCAAGACCACCTTACCTAGAATATTTGTTTCAAACAAGCACCAGATAAGAATTTTAAAAAAGGGATGAAACTTCCTTTAATTTTGTACACACATAGACAAGGTACACAACAAAAGAAAACCACATATTAGAAATACTATTAGTAAAAGTTTGAACTGAAAGTAAAGACATTTGATATACAATCCTAACTGAAATGGAGGTATAATAAAGAGGAAAGAACGTGCTCCATGGGAATTTATCCAAGGATCCTACCAGAAGGGTTGGTACAACTCATCGTCTGTCGACCCTACCACTCAGTACATCATTCAATCACCTTTGAGAGCCGTCAAGCCTTGGCTCCCCAAATGTCAGTCAATTTGTTTGTCCACATTACAAAACACAACAAGGTGTGGGTGGATCTCATGAAGGGGTGAGTATAACAATACCCAGGAGGGACCTTGAGTCCCTCAATGGACTCCTAGAATTCACCAATGGAAAAAACACAAATCTTGATATCAATCTCAAAGAGCAAGGAAAAATACATCTCCCACCAAGTATACAACATAATGAATAAGAATAAAGATGATTTTTCGTAACCTCGAACATCTTATTCTCTCGAGAGGCTCCGGTGAAAATCTGTGAAGGGTTTCTCTATTGATAATCCGAAAAGGGTTTGTCTTTCACTGATGAATGATGGGTTTCTCGAGGACTGGTCCACGTCGGGATGATCTACTGCTAATCCAAAAAGGGATGCACTACTACCGATCCACCAAGGGTCACACTACTCCATATCCATAGAGGGTCGCAATAATGTTGATTCATTGAGGGATTCTCTCATGCCGATCTATGGAGGGTCTAACCATTGCAGATCCACGGAGGGTCGCACTGATGCATATCCATATAGGGTCGCTCTTATGGTGATCCACAGAGGGTCTCTCTTCACTTGACAGTAATCTAAAGGATTCCCGCACATGGGGAACATGAGTTCTGAAGATTCTATTCATCGTACCATAAGTCATACCTCAAGCACCATGACTTAATTTTGAAAAGTAACATAAAGGACCATCTTGTCGTAATATCTCTAATGCGATAGGTGGCGAGTCAATCGAACACATGGTCTGTAAGATATAAACAAAAAGATAACTAGGGATGAGTTGAATTTGAGTATGATCCAACCTAGACTAACTTCATCTTCTCCCAAAAATAATGTCTAGTATCTCAAACGGAACATATCATTCCAATGTTCCCAACGTCGTGGACTGAGCATCAATTAGATGCTTCGTTTGAAGGTTACTAAAGTTTTAGTGAAACAGGGTCGCCCGTGTGCGGGTCCGGTAGGGGGTCTTACCCGGCAAGCATGTTGGGCCTGCATGTCCAGCGCAGTCAGCTCATTGGGACCAAGAGTCAAGATCTTATAGTGGGTGTAACCCGGCCGGTGGGTCCATCCTAGTTGGCTGCTCCGGCCCAACTGGAGTGTCCGACACGGCATTGGGGTTTGGTTCTCCCAGCTGGCGGTGTCATCCCACCTCCCAAAACGACTAGCTCTTCCATCCCTTGAGCTTCCAAATGAGCGGCCCAAGAGGACCTCTATGTTCATCATGTGGTGCATCGACGTCGTATTCTCCACGTGTTGTGGCTATGGCCTCTAGCTTCTGGGGCGCATACTGGCACCGCTTCAACACACGACCGGCATGGGACGACCACAATATCATAGATTTCGTGTCAGTGGATGCTTTTTCTGGCCACCAGAGATGCTATGGTGGTCCTTTATACTACCCGTCTGCGCCTATGGGCCTCCTGGGTTACTTCCTTCTCTACAACGCCCTTGGATTTGTCTTTCCGCCACATTTCCCAGTCATGAACTAACAACACATAATAACCAAGAACAACAGGGGGTCTGGGACATTTTTGGATTGGCCAACACCCTCCGCATTATGGTTTTAACATGGGAAAAGAATAAATTGTCACAATGATTAAGAAAGTCTGAAAAACAAAACCTCTCAACAACCACATAGAATATAGAATGAATTAAGGATCAACCTGTTAGTCGGTAGATCTACGTTCTTAACATTATTCAAGAATGAGGAAGATAAATTATACACTTAGAAATAAATAAATTTTCCCTACCTGGATTTGGTGGAATTCATTGTGGATGGAGGAAATAATTTATTTGTTCGTTTATGTTCGATTTCCTTCGATGATTGTCGATCTCGTGATGGATTCCAACAACGATCGTCATTATTTCACCATTATTCATTAGATAGGAAAGTCTTTAGTGTCACATCAGAAGCTTCTACCATGGATGTGAAACCTCTTGGAAATGGGTTTAGTAATGAAAAGAATTAATCCCCCGTTGTGTTCATTAATATGATTCATTAATGAACCTTAATTAATGAACCAATTAAGAATTTGAACATTATAGTTACACAAACAAAGTAACATGTCATTTATTAATATTTCTTTAATTCCTTGTGTTATGTTGTGGTTTAGAAAACCGATTCTTAACCAGTGGAAGAAAAGAATAAAATAACTTATATTTTTATTGTAATTGTTATTTCTGAATGTCGGAAAAATAACTTTTTTTATGACAATTTCCGGTCAATGTTAACAATCACCTAACTGAATTATGACGTTGTTAGATCAATGGTGCCCTTATATTTTAAATTTGACCCATGATTTAAATGATAGAATATCCTACTCTCATGTTTACAGAACAAAACATAAATAATATCAAAATTATGTTTTGGGATTTCCAGGCCTTGAAATCACATGTCTTTGAATTATACAGTCACGTAATATTCCCATGTAATTTAAAAAAATGAATTAATAATTTATGGTCCTTTATAAATAGTCCAATATATAAGTATATATTGAAAACATGATCTTATATATGTATTAATTTGTAAAGATATTTTAACATTTTTTTATCATAATTTCAATCCACAAGAACATTGGATCAACTTTCCTATGAATATGACCTTAAATAGTTAATATATTTGATGAAGTGACATGTCTTTCCTTACCCAACTTTTAAAAGAAAACTTATCCTCCAATCATATTAAGACTATTCATTCAATAAAGATCAGTTAATACCAACAAAAAAATATTCCTAAAATCATCCAAAGTCATCATATTGATTATGGTATTCTTCTATGATAAATCCCTCAAGGATTAACGTGTAATAGAAAATTTGTCACACACAAAGGGGTTTTAAAACATAACTATGAAATATAAATATTATTTCCTATTAAAAAAAATCTAAACATGTTTTATAGAATAAAAAAAGAAATAAATTGTGTCATAATTATACCTGTACCACCTGTTATCAATCAAATGCGAGATGAAAGTATCACTCATTTCTACATGCTAACTTTTTCCTCCACATAGAGATAAATTTAATTTTCCATCACCATATTCCATTAATGGATAATATGATGGGTTTAATGTTTATATATTATATTTATTAAATAAATATTCCTATGTTACTATAATTTATTTCATATCTTCTTATAGTTAAATCCATTGGTAAATGAAAATATCACTCGTGCGTACACGAGGACTGCCTCCCCAATGAAGTGTTGCGAATTGTTTGAAATTTATTCTTTATAAGTAATATAATAAAGATATATTTAGTTTAAATATATCATATTTATGATATAATATTGGTTCATAAATGTGAAATGGTCATTTAAATTTCACTGTAACCATCTATCTAAAATCTCAAACATCGATCATGTGAATGTACGTATGACAATCTACATGAAGTGATGTTATTCATATTTAATAACTATATGAAATAAATGATAATAATTAAGTATATTAAAAATAACTATATATGGTATATATATCATCAATAACATGATATTGAGTAATCGAGATCATAGTTGAAGGACCATAACTACTCAACTAAAGAATACTTGAAAAATGAAGTAGTTTACACCAGAAATGAAAACCATAATAGAGTTTTATTGACAAATGGTGTATGAAATTATCTATGTGGATACTATATGATATTTTTTTATCAATGGAAATATTTTATATATTTATAATAAATATGAACTTATGAAACATGATTTTAGTTGGCTTATAAATCAAGTCGAATATTTTGCAACAGATTTATTGTCACATTTTTGAATTCAACAAACATGTCTGATATTATGAACAACAATTTATATTCAATGTATTAATTAATATATTATTAATAAATTTTTAAATATTCATTGAATTCATTGGTTTTGAATATCCATATCAAATTCTAACTTTATATGTCCAATGTTTCAGAAGATACTAATGTTGTATCCTTTTCATCCCAATTAGTCATTATTGGGATATGTTTTTATGGTACACCCAATTTTCGTATACGTATTATTTATATTATATCTAATAATGTTTATCAATAAAACATGATTTAATTCATGATAATCTAAGATCCATATTATTTTAGCGAATTTAATGATATTATTATAAACAATTAAGAAATTCATAAGCATTCTTTATCTCAGTTTCATTTTTATGAGAAATGTCTGGTGTCTAGATAAATATTATTCATTGAGGTTATTCTAAATCCACATTGTCATTATACATTATTAATATATTTATTTTAAGGTTATTTCTTGTTTCAATTGAAATTAATTATTTTATTGGGGTTACGATTCAAAAGTTTCCATATCAGAAATGGTTTTATGTTACAATCTAATCATTACTGGGATTGTTTTTTCTTATATTTTATAATGTTGACTTTTGATGATATAAATCTGAAAAAAAATTAAAATTACTATAATATTGGTATTTATAAATTTTTCATATTTTCTATTCATTTTCCTCTCATTAAGTACCTAATATACAAATAGACTTTTTTATGTTGAGCTGACCTTGTTTTTCAATTCTGTTGGGTATATTTTCTTCCATGTACATATCATCATTATAAAAATATATATAATGTTGTTATTATTATTATCAAAATATTATATAGTAATTTTTTTTTCTACATCTAAATTTCCTCCCCATGGATTAAAATGTATACTCCTATCATTTTCTAGGTGTGGTTTGTTTTGTCTTTATAATTTAAATGAGAATAAATTTTTTTATTTAAACATACAATTCATTAAATGATTTCCCTAACATAAATAATAACATTTTCATTCATTTTTCATTTATAAAATATATTTTTCATTTAAAATAATGTATATCCAATAAATGTTTTTAAATTTTTATATTCTAAATTATTAATTTTGAATAAAGTGGATATTTTCCATAACAAATTTTCTATTAATAGTGTTAATGTCTTTTTATCTACATGTCCATATTTATTTGTTTGCATTTATTTAATGGGGATAAGATCCAATTATACCATAGTTATAACTTCTTTTAATGATTATTTATTATGAGGTTGACACACTTATGAAACCCGTATCCTTTACAAGGACTACAATTCGATGATATGATGAATTCTTAATGAACATGTGGATCACATATAAATTATTTTAATTATGCTATGGGTTATCCAAAAATTATATATAACTCTAAATATTTTGGTAAATATGGATATCTCTTTATATAATAAGGACTCGATTGGGGAGTGAATCCAGTTCGATAAAGGATAATGTACAATAATATAGTCTTTGGTGTGAACCTAAACTAATGAAATTATGGAATATGGAGTGAACCCAATCCAATATGATAGTTTTTTAATTGAGTGTTAACTAAGGAAATTGTTTTCAATACATATGTGTATGGTGGAAAATTATTCCTTTTTCCTATGATATATTCTCATGTCTCCAAACTAAATATTGATGATTCAAAACCCTATGTATTCCAAAATATTATTTATAATACATTTTATAATGTTTCAGGATTTTGATACATTTTTTGATGGGTAGAATTTTATATTTTTATGAAAAGGTTCTTAAACACATAATCATTTCTTTTGAATATTGATTAATATATCATATTTCAAACCTTACAGAGCTGATGATTTCCCCATTTCTTATATTTCATGTAACATATAGAGATTTTATACAATGTATTCTTTCAAATTTATTTAAATTACTTGAAAAAATTCATTACACACAATTCATATGTTATATTTATTTACATACATAACCATGTTTATTTTGTGTTACACAAAACATCATTTTTTTGATAATATGTGACACATGTAAGGTCGTGTCTTACTGGACAACAATATACTATAAATATTATTATTTATCATGATTGTTATCACCTAGTCATTGGAATGAAATTTATGAATAAAATTAAATATTTTATTAAAATAAGTTTTAATTTTTTTTATGTTTTCATTCAATCATCCAATAGATGTCATAGGCATAAGATTATAGAAAATCTGGTTTTACAATTAAAAGATATATTCTTGCTAACATGAATATATATCATCCATTAATGGTAGACTTTTTAAAATGAATTTTTAAAATTCTATAAATTTTACATGAAAAAAAATTTAATTTAAATAATAATAAAATTAAAATTTATATTAGTTTATTTTTTTGTTAATTTTCTTTTGGTATTTATTTTTTATTACTACTGAAAAATACCGAATTTTATTTGAAAACTGCATATTCATATAAGTTATATATATAGGTAAATTATATTATATTTTTTTAAATTATAAAAATTAAAAATATAAATTATATTATAAAAAAAAGTCATCGGAATCAAATTGAGAATGAAAATTTATATGAAATTTTTTTATATTTTTTATATTTTTACTTAAAAACTCACTATTTTGTCCAGTACGAGGGACTAATTTTTGATAAAATTTTTCACTAACTATAATTGATTTTTTTTAAAAAATAGATTATTTATTTAAAAACATAATAATTTATTATAAATTATTTTAATCATATTTTATTTTCTAAAATATTAATGAAATAAATTTAATTTAATTACTCATATAAAGGTAAAAACGGGTTTACTCGATGGTTAATATTTGAATATAATGTGTAATCATTTCCCAAAATTATACAATACATATTTTCTATACATATTTATACCCTTATTAGTGAATGATCAAAAAATAATATTAATTGAGAAAACTATTCCATGAATTTGACCTATATAATAAGTTATGTAAAGAAAAAGTCAAAAAAGGAACTATATATTCTTTTAAAATCAATAGTGATATAGGATTTGGGAAAACATTTTTTTTCTATTAGACATGTTATTCAAAAATATTAATATTTAATTTTTATCAAAAAAATTTACATTTTTTTGATAGATTAATTTGTTATATAAAATTTTTATAAATGACTAATAAATTTACTATTTAGTTAATAATAAAATAAAATAAATGATAATAAAAATATTAAATGTGATGTAAATAGATTGAATTGTTGGGTAAAATTATTATTTTTAGAATAATATATCCTGATACATTACTATTCAATTTATATACATTAATAAAAATAACATTTTCCACTATTAAATTAAAATTTATTTAATAATTTCAAAATTGAAATTAATGTTATTTTATAATAAATGATATATTATTAAATGTTTTAAAATTTATTAATATATTATATTCAAAAACTTTATTTATATATTTTAATAAATATATTATATTTTCAATTAATGGATGAATATGTCTTTTATAATTACCATTTTGACCCATAAATAATTAAAACATTGTTAGGATGGTAAAGGATAACTTTGTGTTTTTAAAAATTACATGCACTTCTGTTAAAATAATTTCAAACACATATAGGATTTATATTTTATAAATGATATTTAGTAATTTGAAGTCATTATATCTGAATATTCTAATATTCCTCACTTTATCTTATCTTTATTTGAGGGATTACATAGCAAATAAAACCAGTTACCATAAAAGAAAACCAAAACGAGACAAAATAATTAATCATAAAGGCTAAGGGTAAAATGGTAAAAATGCCTTTGCCTTAGTGTTTTTTATTTTTTTTCAACCATAATTACATTAAAATAAATTATATTTCCATTTATCTAGAACATAGGAAATGTGATACCTCTGAATAGTGTAGACCTTTTGGAATTTACATGAATACCACTCCTCCTCCACTATAACAAGTCATTCACCCTCCCCTATCCCTCAAAATATGATACTCATTGTATCATAGAAAGATACCAATAATATACTCTAAACATCCCTCCTCTAATCCTATAAGCCTCAAATATGGGTATAAATTAAATAATTGAGTCTTTTGGCATAATCCAAATGGAGTAACATGAAGAAGAGGTGATGCTTATCAACGATCAGTTTTTTCAGTGTCTTTTGAAACCCATTAAATTATACTTGTACAATGATTATATAATTAGATAAGTATTTTAAATATACTGATATGTTTTTAAGTTATATATTAATTCTAAAACATTAGATACATCTAAAAAATGGGATACACAATGGTCATTTGTGTGAATGTCAGACTACATCCTGACGAACTGATGTTATTCATTCTTCCATTACCACCTCTCAGGGTTATGAGTAATGGTTTAATTGCTATTTTTATTATATAATATATATATATTATCTATATATTCTTATTTAATTTTTAAATAACACAAAACAATATGGGTTCCATTTTTTTGAATACAATAACATCATTTGTGAATGTGTGAACTACCACCTCCTGAAAGCGAGGTGATTCACTAACCATTTACTTCAAATGTTTTTTGGTTGATATTAATAATAATATATGATTTATATAAAATTATGATGGTATTAATGAAATAATTATCCTTATTGAAATATAATATATCACGTTATTTTTCAGTTTCTACAAACTGGAAAAGTGGAAACATTATGTGTGGATGTCTGGACTACCACCTTATTAAAAAGAGGGGATTCATCTTTTTTCAGCACCAAATCACAAGAATAAATAATTTATTTATAATTAAATAATTAATTTTATAATTATTTCCGTTATTATTCAATATATATATTAATAATTACCTTTTATATCTTAGTCATCCTACAAAATCTAGTTTTGACATATAATCCAAATCTCGTCTAAATATCTAACATAAAATTAACTGACTATGTAATTTAGTATAACATGGTAATAAGTCAAATAAAATAAATAATAAACATGAAAAATTTTCTCCTGAAATTATATATTTACCATATTATTATTATGTTGAGTTATTATTATATACATGAAAAATCATACTTATGGTAATGTACATGGACACAATTTCCTTTCATTGAGACATTTATTGATGTTATAGTCCGTTTTTAGTTTATAATGCACATATAAAACCCCATAGAATATTTATATCCTAATTTTTATCAAATATCATTATATTTATTGTTTTTTAGTAATATTATTTCATTGGTCTTATCATTTAAATGTTTTGAGGTGGTATGGGATATATTAATTAAAAAATATTCTTTAAAATGTATATTGATTTAATTTGAACATAATTTCCTCCATTTAAATATTATTAATATTGTTTCATATTTTTATTAATATGGATTTAAAATTATTATAATTAAAATTATTGTTTTATTTATAATTTCATTCATGGTTTTTCAAAAGTATTTATTTTTGGTGTTATATATATATATATATTCTTTTGAAAAATTAATAATGAAATATACTTTTTTAATGAATGGTGAAAATACCATTTTATTAGATAACCATTGGATTGGAAAATGTTTCAGTGATTAAGTAATTAATTTTATTTCAGAATAAATTCACTATTTTAAGAAACTAATATGATCAAGGTAAATAAAATGCATTGGATTTTTGTTATATAGTTAAATGTTAAAATATATTTTAAATGAATATATTAATTTATTGTGTAAATATGGTGATTTGGGTTATTAATGGAAATAATTATCCTAACATGGACGACTATGTGATAAAATCCTTCATATTTTAATGATTATGTCATGCTATATATTGTTTTGGAGAAATTTTGAGGATATTTATTTATTGTATTTTCTATATTTATTTTTATCTGCGAATGTTGAATTTTGGAGATTATAGTGGGATTTCATCATATAATGGTTTTTTCATTGCTGTGAATTAAATTATCTTATCCATACCAATACAGTTTTCATTAATGTTTCGTGATTAATAAAAATATAGTTCTTATTTTATGGAATATGTGATTCTATAGAAGTTGATTCTAGTGATTCCAGCATGATAATTTCATCTTTAATACTCTTAATTTGGATAAATTTTTATTTTGTAGTGAAAACTAATTAATGGATGAAACTCTACATGCCATGTGTGTATAATTCCTCATGTTCATAGTCTATTTAGTAATCTAATTTCTCAAATATATCAAAATAATATTAAAATCAGAAACATTATTTATTTACATTTTTTACTGAGAAATCAGTGACCTATTTAAACCATCACATCTTTCAGGGTTTTCAATTGTTAACATTTTCATGGGCATGTTCTTTATCAATCTCCATCAAAACATGATAATAATAATTGTCCAATATGATTATTTTTTACTCCATGGAACCCTTGTGTGTGTTATATTAGATGAACTTCATACTTCCAATTAATTCTTTTAATGTGGAATTTTTATTATTCCTTATTCCAATGTGGGATTTAAATAGAGGTATTGGGAATATTTGAACCCTATTTACCAGACCGGATTTCAATTTGCGAGGAAGAGATTTATTAAATGGGGATAATTTGAAAACCTATGTTTTTAAAAGGAAACGCTATATTTGATATTGTACCTCATACACCACAACGAGCATAAGCATAAAAATGAATATTGTTAATTAAAATATATCATTATAACATAGTCTCTAGAATAGAGGGAATGATAAATATTTACTAAATTATGAAAATTGGGGTTTCAAATTTATATATAATTAATTCTTTGGAAACCAATTAATTATAAATGAATGTAAACCTCTTTTAAATTTAAAAATAATGTTTTTTGAAAAAACAATCTAAATGTGAATAGGTGTATTTTAACCAAATATATAGAAGAATCACTCATGTTGGATTATATTTTGTATATATATATATAAAATAATCAAATATATATATTTTCTCTTTTTTTTAAGATATGATATTTGAACAAATCTAATTTTGAATATAATATGATTTTTTTTCTAAATATTAACATTTAATACTTTTTATGAAGAAATTGTATTAAATATAGCTTTTAAAAAAATTTATTTATATTATAAAAAATAATGCCCCTATTTAAATATCGAGTATAAAAAATTTCCTTGGTTGCATGTTTTATCTAGTATGATTTATTTTTAATGAATATCGGAAAAATCAAGCATTCATATAAAAAATGGGTCTTTCGTCTATATAATATAGGTTATTAAATTATATGTTTGAATATAATTTAAATAGAAATTGATAATTTTTTTATCATTTAATCAAATTGAGGTCATTTGATTCAATTTCACATTGAAATTGTTTATATAAATTTTTTTAATTTTTTAATGTTTTTACTTTTGATACTAATTTTATTATTCCTCCAAGAGATTTGATTTTATCTAATTTATTCAATTTATGTGTTTGGAATTATGAAAAATTGAATACATATTTTTCATAATAATATTTAAATTTATTAAACATGTCTACTTTATGTTTGCAGAATATGAATAGTAGCTTTAGTAAAAAAATATTACAATAATTAAAGGTAAATCAAATAATTGAAAATATTATAAAATTACCCTAAAACTAATCCAAATTTTGTTTTATGAGTATTTTTCATCGATAATAACTAAAAGAACATTTATGAGGTCATTTTTGGCATTTTGGGTGAGAATATAACCTTTATAATATTATATTCAAAGGAATGCAAATTTTTTCATACTTTAGTTTTTAACAAGAATAATATTTCAAATAATGGGTAATATAAGAGATATTTTTTACTATAAATAGTATTTTAATAAGTAAAATTATTATATACATAATGGTAATTTATATATATTTCTAATTGATATAATATTTACATTAAATTTTGGTATAATAATGATAAAGTAATTATTTAGTTATTGTTTGAATCAAATGAATGATATTAAAAATATTAAAATAAATATAATTTGTTATAGTTATTGTCATAAAATAATTTTATGGATTACATTTAAATATTAGGAATAAAAAAAATTTATTGAAATTATTTTTTTATGATATTTTCCAAAGGACATGTAATTAATACTATCAAACCTGAAACTTTTTTATATTTTAAAATAAATAATATTTTAATAAATGATTTAAAATACACGAATTTTCTAAAATTGGGCCCATTTATTTGGATAAGTCTTAAAATGTCATAAATAACACATTTTTTGGATGTTTTTCATTTTTTAGTTATTAAAGAAACCCATAATTTATAAATTACATGATATGATGGTAATAAATAAAAATCCTAAATAATGGTTAAATAAAAAAATAGATTAAAAATAGTCAAAACATGTATATGTTTCATTGGATGAATGTATTCTGACCAATAATCATCATATAGGTAGAATAAATTAGTATTGTTCCATTTTTAAATGAAATATAATTTATTTTAATTTAATATTTTAAAATATTCCATGAGTGCCCCTATGACATCCAACTACTAATCTAATAGATACATCTCTGACACCATCATGGTTTTCCTTTCCACTATCAGAATAAGACCTATATGAAATTGGTAGGATACCTATAATGGTGAAGTCACAGAATTTTCAGACTGTCATCTTTAACTGACATTTTTCTGCAGGCTTCAAGAGGATTTCACACCATTTAACTAGGTAAAACAATGTTTCAGTGTTGCTGGATTCATATCCTAAAAGGATTATTTATGTTAAGGGTTACATGTTGTGAAGAGTTGTTTCATGTCTTGAAGGATTTAGATAAGTAATTTTTAATCTGATGAGATGGGTTTTCAAGTATATGTGGGACTTTGACAGTAAAATGTTGTGTAACAGACCACATATAATTTTTAAAACATGAATGTGGTTGTTTTTTTTGTTCTTTCACCAAAATATCTTAATATATACCCAACGAAATTGCCGTGAAATTTTGGGAGATTCTTCTCATTCTAGAATGATTTGATCTATATTCGATCTTCATTGTTGTTGTAGTGTGTCTCTTTGGGTAAGTGATACTTCTGCTTCATCATTTCCATTAATCATAGTAGCTCTCATGGGTTCTGTTATTGGATACATTGGTCTAATTTGATGTTTCATCATGTCTGCTTCCCAAATCTATTGTGCTGTCTCATTATAGAGGTCTCTCTTTCTTTTGTGGTGGTGTGTCGGGTATTCATCATCGAGGAATGTGGTGTTTCGTTTTCTTCACCAACCCTCTTTGTGAATTGAATCAACACTATGATGTGTACATTAGATTCTAGTGAATTTTTTCATGTCATTTTATTTTTGTTATTAGTGGATCACATTGTGGGCGTGTGTGACAAATGTTTTGAGGTAGGTTATTCTGCCTCGATCCCATATTTCAAAAAAATTATTGTTTTGTTCATACAAATTGGTTTATAAAAAAATTGGTATGAAATTATAATTATTTTGTTTGTGTGTTGGATTGAAATTTTCAATAAAAGTTTTCTTCCTTTGTTTTTGATAAATGGGGAAAAAGTTATATTTTAAAATCATTGAAAATGGTTTTTTATAATAAATACTATTTTTTTGGATAATTTGTGATTATTGTGAAAATAAGGACCTAGGTTACCTTTTGTACTTGGAAGATGGTTATGCTTGAGGCCATATTCCATTATGTGGGGTACAATTTCTTGTGTGTTCCTATTTTAATAGAGTGTAAATTTTTTTCTATAGGTATGTATATGATATTAGTGATTCACATTTTGGGGTCCTTCCCCAGACCTACAGTTTAGAAAATTGGCATCAGGTTCCATAGTGAATTGTTCATAGATTTTTTGGTATGAGTAGTCTGATGTATGAAATGTTGTATCCCTTGGTGTTGTGATGCATGTGTGGATACTATTGTTTTATATTACATTGATTTGTACTATATTAGCCATAATATGGATGTCAAATCATGTGAATGATTATATGGAATAATAGTCTTTGAAATTGATATACCCACTTTTGTTCTTAAAATGTGTAAAAAGTAAAATGTTTATAATGTTTTTAATAAAAATATTTTAATAACTATTATTCAACGATTTATATAAAATGATAATGATGTATTTTTTATTACAATAATTTTCATGGAACACCTTTTTGGGATCCTATTGAGGTTTATGGATCATATGTTGGGGACCTATTTGGTGGTAAGAAGGACTTTGTATGTCTTCCAATGTAGGTAAAAGAAAGGAAGTGCAGTGAGGTTGTGATAATTCATGTTAGCTAAGCTACCTAGCTAGTGGTGAGATGGTAGGAGTTTGTCCATACAATCAAATCAATGTTATATTTGGTTTTCTCCCTTTTCATATGGACTTATTTCATGGTGTTTTGTATAATTTTATAGTCATATGTTTCTGTTATCTTTCTTATAGTTATGAAATATATTTTTTGGATTCATGTTGTTTCTTATTGCATCGTGTATATATATGCCTTGTGATTTATTTATGATGGGTGAATTAATTATCTTTGTTTGTCTTTCGTGTCCCTCATTCTTTTCACATTCCCATGGGCTTCATGAATTTCATTTCTGGTATGTGATGGATTTGGTTGGGTGCAAGGTTTTATAGAATCATAGGTTGTTTCATTACAATTTTTTATCATAGGAAGGTTTTTCCTCAATATTCTTTATCCTGGGATGTCTGTTAGACTAGAGATAATATTATATGAACATGAGATGTATGTTATGATATATTCCTAGCTAGAACATGTCATAATGAGAGTCATGTTACCATGAAATATTTTGATATGTGTCTCTAGTTTTGGATTTTATTTTAAATAACAATTTTTTATTATATTTTTTTATCTTAACATTGATTTATTCTACTGGTTGATCGTTCCTTCAATTTTTTTTGCAGCAGTATGCATCTGAGATGAATTCCATGTGTTTCTTAAAAAGGTGTGTATAATGCCCCTCAAGTGTATCCTCTAGTAGATAAGAATATCATATAAAAATAATATGGGTATTTCATCCTATTGATCAAGAATTACCACTAGTTTATAATATAGTTATTGAGGTAGATCCATGAGGTGAAGGATATAGGGATCAATTGTGATAATTACATTAACAAAATTCAATGTTTTTTAGAAGAACAAATTAATGTTGAGAGTAGGAGGATTGGTTGGATGGGATAGACCATATATTTAAATTCATGTAATCCCTTGAAAATATCAAGTTTAAATGTGCAATGTTCATGCTCGAGGGTTCCAGAAAGCGATGGTGGGATTCAATGGTCTCAGAAGATAGACATGTGGAATTGGGGTGGAAGTGTTTCAAACCCCTATTCTTCTAGAAATTTTTTCAAGAGTATCTAATTCTATAATAATCTATGAGGTTCCTATATTTACAACTGGAAATCAATTTTTTGTTGGAATACACCAACTGGTTTGATGATCTTGTCCGTTTTTCTCAAGATTTGGTGAATACTGACAAGCGAAATGCTCAGAAGTACCTACAGGGTTTGTTATCGAATATCATAACTGAATTATTTATGTTGAAATTGTATAACTATGTGAAGAAGATATATATATCTATGATGGAATAAATGGAAATGGAATCCAATGTTGTTTTTCCCAACCCTTATCTTCCATCTAGTGGAAATTTCAGTAGAGGGAATCAGAAACATAGGAAGTGGTAGGATCAACAAAGAAGTGGTGGTGGTGGGTATGAGTAGTGACCTTCCTTTGAACCATCTTAAATTGTTATGAGTCTTCCTATACCTTACTATTTGTGAGGGAATGTTGGAAACACCTTACATTTTTTCCCATGACCATGAAGACATGCAACATTTGGGAATGTGTTGGTCATTTATAGTATTTCTATCAGGATGTGATTATGCATCATTACGGTAAGCTTTTTTTGGGATCCAAAGGCTTCTGGGGTGAAATAATAAGCTTTAATGAATATAGGTCTCTACCCACATTCCTTAGGAGTGATGCACATTTGCACAGTCGATGAATGTCCAATAAAAAATGATTTAGGTCCGGAAAAAGTGAGATGTACTATCCTTATTGAATCATAAGTAGCAATTTAATTATTTGATATTGGTTCCTCCCACTCAGTTATAGCATAAATCATTGTAAATATTTTTATACTTACAATGGAACTTTTATATTTTTTTAATGGAGATAGATAATCCTCTTGAAAATAGGAGAGAGTTGTGGTTTTCGGTGACCTTTTTCGTTAACGATTGCTGATATGAAGTTTGTTATGGATTTTCTCTTTCTTGAAATTTATATATTTGATGTAATCATTGTTATGGATTAGATTTTATCTCATCAAGCTATGGTTTATTTTTATCATCAGTTAATTTCATTTCACACTACTGATGTTATCTCTCATATGTTTTAGGGGGAGTGGGACTCGATACCATGTTCTGTATGGCAATCCTTCTCGTAGATTCATAGTTTTATTCTTCTATTCTATTTTTTTCCCAATGATGATTATTTTTTTTATGTTCTTGTTGTTTTTCTATAATTGTATAATATTTTACCTAATTAATTCTATAGTATTTCTACATCAATAGAGGTAGAGGTTACAATTGACCAGATTCCATGTATGTAGCGAATATCGATACCTCCAAACGAATGACACCAAGGGAGATGAGAGAGACAAAATTTTTGTGGATTACCAATTGGAATACTATTTTATTTTCCCAATCATATCTCCTTCATCATCCCCGATGGTCTTTGCTACAATGGCATATTGTTTACTTTAGTTGTGTGTGGATAATCAAAAGTTAAACTATGTATCAGTTAAAAACAAGTATCCTTTTCTTCAAGTAGATGATTAGTTTGATTAGTAAAATGAGGAATAGAATTTTTGATGATTATTCGGTAGTCTAGTTATCACTATCTCAGATTTTGAGAGGCTGATATACCAAAAATAGTTTTTAGGAGTAGGTATGGCCGTTGTGAATATCTTATAATTCCTTTTGGTCAAACTTATGTTCATGCATTTTTATGGAATTGATGAATTAGATATTCCATTGTAATTTTGTCACGTTTTGGTAGTGTTGAAGGATGATATTTTAGTTTATTCGAAATCCTAGAATGAGAAGGTTCACAATCTACGATTGATTCTGGGTATTCTAAGAAGTCACTATTTGTATGGAAATATTTCTAAATGAGGATTCTAGATTCATGATGTGATGTTCCTTGGGAACATGATTTCTAAAAACGGATTATTATTTGATCCTAATAAGTTTAATGTTTCCCAGTCATTGAAGTATCCACAGAATGTCTTTGAGATATAGAGCATCCTTGGTCGTTCTAGATACTACCTACAGTTTATTAAGGATTTCACTATTCTAGGGTCACCTTTGACATATCTTACAATAATAGCATTGAAATTAAAATGAGATGAGAAGTTTTAGTATTATTTTGATGAACTAAACTGACTTATTAAAATTGATATTATTCAGATCATACCTAATCCCAATAAGGGGTATGTAGTGTTCTATGATTCATCTGCTACTAGTTTTGGATTTTTTTCATATGTAGGATGGCCATGTGGTAGATTATAAATCATTTCCACTCTAAACACATGAAAGGAATTATCAAAATAATTTTTTAGAGGATTCTAAAACAATTTATTCACATAAATGTTAGTATAAATTTATTTTTCGAGAGAGGATCACAGTCTTCTAGGATCACACGAGTTTGAGTAATATATTTTCTTAGAGTACATGAATATTAGATAGAGAGGATGGGTAGAATACCATTATAAATATGACATTAAAATCTCATACACCACTTACAAAACGAATTTTGTTATAGAGTCTCTTAACTGGAAGGTACCATCACATGTTATTCTAGAATTGAAGGAGGAGTGGAAACTTTTGTGAATTATCAGTCAGTTTAACCTAGCTGCTGAAGAGGATGTTTCTAGTATGATGTTGGCCAGTTTTCGGTTATCATCATCTCTCCTTGAGTCTATCATCTATAATTTACACAAGAATGCTGATATTAGAAAAATTAGAGAAATACTTATGTTGTGGAGACAGTTTCTGTTTGATCACTCTTTTTAGATGACATACACAACTTTGAAAACTGGATTGTCATCCCAGTATTCGTGAGGGGTTTAGTATTGTTAAATTTTCAAATATCATTTTGGAAATTCTATATAGTCACTAAAAAAGATGTATTATGTAATGATATAATTATCCTGGTGGAGGGGAATAATGTGAGAGAACATATATTATGATTCCTTTTATTAAACCTACCAATAGATGATGGCTGAGAACATGAGTACATCTAGTTTTCTTCAGCCTATTCCAGTGCCACTATAGAAATGGTTTGATATATGCATTGATTTTGTTTTTTGGATTACCATGGACTCCTTGAGGGATGAATGATATCTGTGTGGTTTTTGATCGGTTGTTGAGGTCTTCACATTTCATCCCGACCAAGGATTCCACTATGGGTGATGATCATGGTAAACTATATGTGTAATAGATTGTGAGGTTACATTGGATTCAATTTTTACAATGATTCAAATAGGTATCCTAGGTTTACCTCCATGTTCTATAGGATACTCTAAGAGGTATTATGATATCAGGTGATGTTGAGGTTGGATTACAATCCACATACAGATAGTCAGACATAGCATGTGTTTCAGATCCTAGAGAGTATGCTTTGTTCCTATCTATTAAATTTTGGTGGATCATGGGAGTTCCATTTGTGCATGGTTGAGTTTATTTATAACAATTTTTATCAGTCATTAGTAATAATGGATCACTTCTAGGAGTTGAATGGTTTCCATTGTAGATCTCCAGTTTTTTGGGTGAAGATGGGTGATGTATTTTTAGTATGACCATGTTTTTTTCAAGAGGCATTGGATAATATTCAAGATCTACATCAATGTTTGGTTGCAGCCCAATGTTAAATGAAATTTTATGCCAACTAACAACATCATCATCTGTAGTTTTTCATTGGTGACTAGGTATTCATGATTTTATCTCTTCATTTGGGTCACCATCATCTTTGAAATATGTAAAATTTGAATTATATGTGTTGGACAATTAGTGGTCACCCAGAAGCTTAGGATGGTTTGTTATTAGTTTGTATTTATCATTTACTTGATAGGTATTCATGATGTTTTCCACATATTTCAGCTCGTGAATTACCATCCTGATCATAGTCACATTTTGAGTCTGGAAGAAATTGAGAAAGATCCATATGTTTTGGTTTTTGAGAAACTAGTTGAGATCATCGACTCTCATGTAAATGCCATGTGTGAAAATTTGATTCTACTTGAGCGAATCCAATGTAAACACGGATCATAATTTCATGTGACATGGTAATGTGATTCGATGATGAATGATTAGTGGTATCATATAATTTCATGGATTACATCTTCAACATGAATTCCCATGGACAAGAATTAGTTATGGTAGAGAGTCTATAATATATCATTATTGATCTATTAGGTACATCAATAACCTCTTCATGTATTTTATTCGGTTATTGTTAGTATAAGACTGATAAGAAATAGGGAGGATACCTATAATGGTGATGTCATAGATTATTTGGACTCTAATCTTTAAAAATATTTTTTCTGTAGGACGTGGGAGGATTTTACACCGCATAACTAGGATACATGATGTGTAAGAGTTACAAGATTCATGTCATTGAAGGATATTTTTTTAATGTTTACAAAACATTAATAGATATTTTATGTTTTGAATTTTTTTAAATAATTTATTTTTCATCTATGTTATTGTATGTGAGACTTTGAATGTTTCATGTCATGTAAACATGTTACATGATGTGTAAGTACTAGTGTACAACTTTTAAAATACACTTCTGGTTGTTTTTTTAAGGTTCTTTCTCTATAATACCTTTCTCTCAACCCAAAAAAATTCCTGATAGATTTTGAGACACTCCACTCATTCTAGATTTACCTGATTTTCATTCAATATTCATTGCGGTTTTAGTGAGTCTCTCTGGGTAACTATTCATTCAACTTATTCATGTCAATTGATTACTGTAATTCTCAGGGGATGTGTTGTCAGATGAATTGGAATATGTTGGTATTTCATCATGTTTTAAAAGCGTGGTTGTATGATCTTGTTCTGAAGGAAATTATTTTTTTTCTCATGGTTCAGATAGTGTTCATTCTCAAGGTATGTTGTATTTCCTCTTTCCACTGACACTTTTTTCAATAAAATCAATCAAAATATATATGGATTTGGTTATAGGGCCTTCATTGATGTACTTGAGTTTTAATTGATGTAGGATCCAATTACTGACTTGTGAAACATGAGTTTTTAGGTAGGTTGTTCCATCCCTATCATATGGTTGATAAAATTTATACTTCCGTTCTTAGAAATTTGATTATAAATCAATAGATATGAAATTGGCATGATTATTTGGGTTTGTTTGAATGATATTTTGATTAAAAGTGGATTTCCTTGGATTTTGGTAAATTGAATGAAAAGGGGTATTTTCAAATCATTGAAAATGATTTTTCAAAATGGATTTGAAATTATTTTCAAAAAATTGAGATGATTGTGTAAACGATCACATGGATTACCATGGGAACTAGGATGAAGGTTTAGCTTAAGGCCATCTTCTACTGTGGGGGTTCACATCTTGGGGTGTTCTTCTTTCCAAAGAGTGTAGATTATTGTCTCTAGGTATTTATATGTTGTGGGGTTTCACTTTATGGGGTCTCTCCCTAGTTATTGTGTGTAAATAATCATATTTAGGTACGATAGTGAACTATTCATAGATTTTTTGTATGAGTTGTCTGTTGCCATAACAATTCTTTCCATTGGTGGTGTGATTCTTGTGCTACTACTATTGATTTAAATTACTTGGATTTTAATTATTTATTCATTTATATGCATATTGATTCATTTTATTAATGATATGGAAAAAATTACATTTAAATTGATATAAATTATTTTGTTTTAAAACTCTAATAAAAATGTAAATTTTTACCTTGTTTTCTATAAACCTAATTTCACTTATATTAGGCACTTTTGTATTTAAAATTAGCATAGATGAGTATTTACCCAGATAAATGTTATTAAACACTTTGGTGGGATCCTATTGATCATGTTTGATCACACCCCCCAAAGCTCATTAGTGGTGCATAGACCATTGTATGTATTCCAATGCAGGGAATGACATGGAAACATATTGAGTTAGTAATCTTCAATTTCAACTGAGTTGAGTAGATGGTGGTGAGATTATGGGATTTTTTCGAGGACATCACAATAGTAGTTTTTTTGTTTTTTTTATTTTTAGATAGACTTTTCTCTTGGAGTTCTTTCTACTTTTACTACCATGTTTTCGCTCACTTTCTTACAGTTTTTCCATATATCAATTAGATTTCTATTGATTCTTCTTACTTTTTGTATATATATTCCATGTGTTTGGTTTAGGATGGTATAAATAATTCCATATGGTTTTTTGGTTGATTAAATGGATCTTGTTAATGGATTGTGGTGAAAAGGAATTCTATTTGGGTATTTGATTGATCGGGTTGGGTTCCAGGTTAGAGGGAAACCCAGGCCAGTTTGTTAAAGCCCCCCCCCCCTCTCCGATAATGGGGAATCAATTATTATCATTTCAATACACCTAAAACCTATTTGGTTTTTTCATTCTCATCCCAAATTAATTTCTATAACCTCACCGAAATTATAGATATAATTTATTATGCAAAAAACCATCCTTAGTGATCACATAGTGTTAAGAAATGGAAGATTTCTAAAGAACATGCTTCACTTTTATCAAGTGTTTCTATATTATTTCTACATCCAAATCTATCAAAAAAATTTCAACAATGATAAAATAATAACTGTAGTATCCAAAATATACTGATATGTTATTATATTAATATAATCACCTTAATCTACATCCACTTCCATAAAATGTGAAATGAATTATCATTCTTATGTATGCCAAACTACCATCCCGTGAAGTGATATAATTCATTTTTATTCACCATAATTCATGAATGGTCATAATTATCGAATCCGAATTATATATGATATTAACTATATTATTACCATTACTAAATTATACTATATCATCTATGTTGTCATCTTTTTCATTTACATAAAAATTAATAATTGTTCTTTTGAATGGGGGAACTATCACCTCCACAAATAGATGTGATCTGTGTTTCATTGCCACATCACATGGATGATATATATCTATTTATTGAAACGATTAAAATGATATTAATTATATTATGATCATTATGAAAAGGTAAAATAATACTTACCTTATTTCCATAAGAAACATTCAAAAATGAAAATGTTACTCATCGATATGTACGACCTACCATCTCCAATATTGTGGTGTAGTTCATTTTTACAATACATTTTTAATGGATGGATTTAATAATATCATATTTATATAATGTGATAACTATTTTATGAAAATTTTTATGGAGATGATGGATTTATGACCATTTTTACTTTTGACATCATACCATGTTTATTTTCGACTCATGTACTAAATATCAACAAAACATATGACATGAACTTTAATAGTTAAATAACTTTTATAACAAAATAATAAGTGATACAAAAGGAATAATAGACTTTAAAATATTATAATTTAATTATAGAAATAACCTAATTTAATTCTTATTCGTGTAAATATATTAAAATTGGGTTTGATGAATGTATTTATATAGAATTGACAGTTTTAGAATTTTAATTTTCAAATTACTCTAAAATGTTTCAATGAATTTTGGTACAGTTAAATTAAAAAATTTCTTATTAAAATTTTAAAATACGTTTTCAAAATTTAATTCTTGTTCTATAACATTAAATATTTTAATTTGAGTTTGAATGAAATATTATGAGTTTCATATTTGTAATTTAACTTTTTTATGAGTTTTCCTTAAATAATGGTACATTTAAAATTGAGTGGTGATTATGTGTTAAACTATTTAAATGTTGTTTTATGATAAACCAGGGATGGGTGGTTATGTTATAACATCCAATGCATTGGGTATTGAAGACAGCTGTATAACCATTCCATTTATAGGAATGAAATGAATGAAAGTGTACCACATTTTTTTTCTATTTGATTATACTTATTTCCCATGTTCTCAACTTATCTTTTATAATCATTGTTATAAGTTATCATGAAATAAATTTTATTTCAAAAGATAAGATAATGAAATTAATGAACTGATGATCCATTTTTTCATGGTAAAAATGAATTCTTTTTAAATTTTTTATCGTTTCTCAATCAACTAATGGTTATTTTTATTTTATGTATGTTACTATGTCTTTATTCTCATCCTATATTTTGAAATATAATTCACATGTTTTCGGGAATAGTTGGTTTAATGATAAGATCAAAGGGAAATTGTGAATTTATATCAGTATAAGAAATCATGTTTTATTTTAATTAATTATGTTTTATTGAAAAATATGACACTGAATATAAGCTTCAATTTTTTATTTATGGGACATCTATGTTACAGTTCTTCTAAATTCATTGAGACAGAAACCCTGAAAGATCATTGGGAAAATAATGTGATTTTATGTTTTAAAGTTACTAGATTATGTAAATTTTATGGTTGGGTCCTTATATTAATTATATATATAAGTATATTTAATGAAATATTATTCTAATTATGTCATGGATAAGATTAATAATGTTATTTATTAGTGGCGTATTTGACCATAGTTGACCTTGAAATGATAGTTACCAGACAAAAGACAATATTTCCAAAACATCATTATTAAATTTATCTGACATTGAATAGGAATATAAAATGGTAATATATGAATTAGAATTAATATAAAATAATAAAAATTTTCACAAACAAGTTAATTACAAAAATATTTTTATTATTCATTAGGTTAATGATATATGTGACAAATTAGACTTAAGGAAAGAAATATTGTCCCAATGTCTTTTCGTTGATGCATTTATAGATGTTATGAGCCTTTATTTTTAAGGGGTGTATACAACCCTTTTGAAAAATTATATCACCTATTTATCTATTCTAATAGTATTTTAATGTTATTTTATTTATAATATTTCATTTTCTTTTAATTAAAATGGTTCAAATTGTAATGGGAAACATTTATTCTGAAATAAATTTCTATGTGTTTACTAATTTAATTACAAAATATTTTCCAACATGTAAATATTCATGATTTTATTTTTTATATTTATTTATATGGATATAAATATTTTATAGGGTAAATTTTTTATCTCTTTTGAATTTCATTAAAAATTGAAAAAGGATTATTTTTAATTGATTTTAATTGGAAAATTTAGACTAAAAAAATGAAATGGAATATCTAAAAAGTACAGTTACATTGAAATTTCAAGTCTTCAAGATTATTATTTTATTTCTACATTCCATTGAAATAATAAAAGTTTTACGAAATGAAGCCCTATATTTATCGTTTTTTTGGTATTTTTGTATTGAAATTTTGTTTTCAATGAATATAGATTAATTTTAATGAAAATGGGTTCTTAAAATAAAATTTATTTTTTCCGTTATCTTTCTAAAAATGGGTATAGAAATAGTGTCATTCAATGTGGATTTTGATGTAATTATTTGATTGATGATATTTTAATTGGGAATTATATTAAACTTCGGAGCCTTATTTAACTTATTAAATTGAATGTCCCCATTATGATTGGTTGTTACATTATGGACTAATGATTGGTGGTTCTGTTATAATCTAATGATGGGTGGGTCAATGACACCCCCAATTAAATGGTTATAGAAGTCAACCGTATTCTTATTCCATTTTTATGAGTGAAATATATTGAATTAAAATATATGGATATTCTAATTAAAATTGTTTTGAATGTGTTTGTTGAATATGTTTCCAATGTCACCAAAAGAGGTTTTAAATTTCATAAAATGTTATTGAATGATTTGTTTGAAAAACTTGTGTCTGTTTGTTGATAGTGTTTTATTTCATTTTATCCATGAACATTGATAAAATGTTGAAAATTTTATGGGATTACATGTTTTTAATGGACAAATGTTTTATTTTATTTTTATATAAATTACTTAGATTCTGTTATTATCATATATTTTTTAAAATGTATTTACATGTTTTAAGAATACGTAATGAAAAGGAAGATGTCGTGTTAGACGTCTTGAATGTTTTCATGATTTATTATAACATATTTATATTGTGGGAAAAGTGGATACTTATCACAAGTTATTAATTTGTATCTTATGGTTCTGAAATGTAAGAGTTAAGGTATAATTAACTAAAACTCTATATTAGAAATGATCCTTAAAGTGAAATAATATAAATTCAAGAATAAACTCACGATTTTGTAATGTTTTATGGTTGGGTCCATACACTTAAATTCTATCATTTATAAATTATGGATTTGATAATGATATGTTTAAGATGCTTCATAGCTTTAATGAATAAAATGGGAAATGATATACAACATCTACATACCAGTTGGTTATTTTTCATTGAATCTAAATGAAGTAACTATTATAGTTAGAGAATGGATTTTACTTACATATAGAGAATATATTGGTAAAATTATATATTATTTAGGTATGAAATTATGGAGTCTATTTATATATAAATCTAAATCCAATGGATACACTATTGGTAACCCTAAATAAAAGAAATAATGTGGTTCATGTTCAGGTTGTGGGAAAAAATTATGTCAAACTATTTGTCAATAAATTTGAGGTTTCCCTATAACTGATTTTATATTAGAACAATTTCATCATCATATAACTCTGCCTTTATTATGTGGTGGGGATAAAATATAAAATACGTAGTTAGCTGGTCAGTTTATCTATAATTATTTAAGGTAAATGGAATCACACAGTAGAAAATGGTTCTTTATGGTGCCTTGAATGTAATGGTAAATACATCAGTATGGTCATTATTATTTTCTTATGTATAGTATCTATATAGCAATAAAATATCATCAATTAAAATTATTGGATTAACAAAAAATTATATAATTCTGAATAATAAGTTATCCTTTGGGTAATGGGGTTTGATATCCCAAATATAAATACAAACTCTGACCTAATGGATTTTATTTTTAAATATTCCACTATTGTTTAGCTACCTAGGGAAATCAATATACCGAATAAAGATGGATTTTATTATTATTGCAGTTTAAACATTACCAAGGAGCTACGGGTGAAATACATTTTATGTAGTTAATAGATGAATCCATGATATCCAATTAAAATGACAAGGTGGTGAATGGTGAACAATTTTTTTAACCTTTACATATTCTTATTGTTCCATGAAAATATATCAAAATGTTGATTTAGGAATGACATATTCTTCAAATTTTCATTAGAATTCATGATGACATTGTTCAATGTGGTCCATGATTTTCTACATTGATATGGTTAACTAGTGTGATCTCATCGACGATTGTGGAAACTACCACTTCAATGAATAATTGGGCCTTATCCTTGTCCTCCTTCAAAAATTATTTTTGTACTAGTGGGAGAAGATGTACCTTGGAGGACATGAATCTATGGTATGGTATTTCTATAATTATTCTGATAGAATCCTTTGACTCTAATTTTTTTATCACATGTTCCATAAAGACAATATTGACAGAGGATAAGAATCATATCTTCTAAAGTCATAATTTGTGAAGATGAGTACAATATTGTATAAAGACGGTTTAATTAACATCTAGTAGGATGAAAATTCTCTATTTTAAACATGGTGGAGTCATTGAATGATGGGGAAACGATGCATATTCCAATATAGAAATGGGAAAGGGTATCCATGATTCAGAGGATCCTAACATTCATAAGAATAAGAGTTAATCTAAGTTCCCTACATGTTTTTATTAAATACAAGGTTCCAGAGTTTTTAATTTCATTATTGTATCAGTTAAAACATTATGATAAATCTATCCATCATATTATTATAAGGATCTATTGGTGTTGGTTTCATGTTATTGGGAGTAAGGACACAGTTTATATATTATATTATTTGATAATATCCAATCCCTTAGTACTTTTCAGCATGGTGGTATTGGGATTAAAATTTGAGGAAGGGATAATCATGACAATGGATAACACATACACAACTATGGATGGAGTATTTATGGAACTTGTGATATGATTAGTGAATGAACATACTAAATATGATCTAATTACTCACAATAAATTCATTAGTAAATATGTTTTGGAAGAGAACCATGAATTGTGTATTGAAAATATAATAATGAAACTTGATATTCATCAATATATTTCAAATAATATTCTTATCACACATTAAATAAACATATATTTTCATGTATGATATGGATATACAATTGGTATTATAAATATTGTTCTAAATAAATTTTTTGGAATGTGTTTTATCTTTGATTTAGTGTTTATAAAATCGTGGTGGGAATTGACACCATATAGGGTTAATGATATTTATAGTGGATATATGTTAATATAGATAATTTTACTTTCATCATCCCCACATAATGAGATTATTTAAAAAGATTATATAAGATAACCTTCCTTTTGATAATATTATTTTTCAATTGCTGCCACAGTTTCATACAACATGGGCACCCTTTAAGGCATAGATTATGGCCTCCGAAAGATTGGATGACTATGTATAATCCTTGGATGGTTTTCAGTTAGCAAGATGGTTATTTAATATAATCTGTTATTGATCTACACTGAATGATAAAATGGTTTTGGTATTCTCCAACTAAGAATAGAGAAACACTATTCTAATAGTCATGAATAAACTTATAGTGTTTTCATGTATAGATACATTGAAATTAAACATTTCATTATTGTTTTTTCCTATTAAATTTGTGTGTTGATAGAGAGTTGAGGTATTTGGATGACATGAGTCACCGATATACTATATTAAATAGTCTAAAAACGTGATTAAATTAATAGAGGATAATTATATATCTCTATTATATGAGTCCTTTACAATTAGAATAGAAATTGATCCTTCCATCAATTAAATCGGTATGAAGTATTTGGGGGTTCATGATAGAAATATAACAGTAAAATTTCTCTATTATACTTTCTTTGTCAGAGTAGTGTTTTTCTTTTTCTTAGGTGGCCATGAATATAAGGACCCAATACATAATCAATAAATTATGTATTTAATAAATCAAAATAAATTTTTAATCATTGTTATGAACATTATTGATGTTTTACCATTATAAAAAAATCATAACTATTTCATAAAAATTACATAGAATAATTATTTCCCACTTCCAATCTATTCAAATATTTTAACAATATAATACATTTACAAATGAAACTTTTTTTAATGAAAAATCATCATATTTTTCGACATTACTTCATCATTGTTCCAAATCATACATAAACAAGATGATATATATTACAAAACAATGGATGAGAAAAAATCATAGTATATATAATAAAAAATATTTAAAAGAACAACATAAACCATTACAAACCCACTAGATCATATATAGATGAATTTTCATTGAATTAAATATACATTGAGCTCGAATAATCTTTTAATTGTAGAAGAAAGAAACATTAAATTGTATAGTATTTAAGAAAACAAATTATAAGAAATCATAATGGAAAAATAAAAATCATAAGTGTTTCATAAAATACATGAGAACGCATGAATTTGTTTTTGATAAAAACTTACTACTTACCCAATAACGGAATAATCGTTTCATTGAAAAATGAATCAATAACATAGATAATGAAAAAAAACAAGTCACTAAATATAATTTGACTTCATAGGAAATTAATATAGGTGATACAATATATCTCTACCATTTAACCCTATGATGAAACCATACATGTAACATTTCAAGTAGAATATCCTACTTGGATATATACAATATAATCCCGAAGTGAAAATAATCATTATTTAATGATTTTTAGAGACATTTAATGCTCTAACATCATCAAAATTTTTATAAATGAGCATAACATAAATGAAACAAAAATAATAGTTCATTTACCTTGAAAAATATCATCAAATAATCTGTTTATCACATATAAAGAAGAACATTCATGATTTATTAAATAATAAAGATATAAATACGTTTTCTATGAAAATTATTTTAAAATAATTCATAAAACTATAAATGGTATATGGATTTAAAAAATAACTAAAACTCATTATGGAATCATATAAAATAATACTAATCTAGAATGATGGAAATTCTACTCATGTTATATACATTACAAAAAAATCAATTAAAATTGGTTTAAAGATTAAAAACCTGTATAAAAATATTAAATTATATAATTTAACATACTAATAGATGCGGTATAAAAATTTTAATGTTAATTTGATAATAAGTTTTTTACTATTAATCATATGCATTATTCTTTTAAAGTAACATACATACCCATGGAAAATTCATTAAAAACCTTAAAATGAATAAAATATGTTATTGAATGAAACAATTATTACAACATGATAGATTTAAAACAAAATTATCATTGATGCAATGAAATTTTAATATAATTATCAGCATTTTAATTTTTCGATAAAAATAATAATATTAATCCATTTGATATATTAATTATAAAAAATCATATTTGGGGAAATTTTTTATGTATCAATGATAGGGAATTCAGAATAGTAATCATTTTCCTCAATTCTAATATATAACGTAATTTTCATATCATAATTAATTATAATATTATGATAGTTATTTAAATTCTCAATAATCTTACTGATGTTTGTGATCAATTTTATATCACTTATATCAATGTTAGAATAAATTACATTATTATTTAAGTTCATGAAAGACTATTTGAGAACATTTGACTTATAAGTAGGAAAAGGATTTGGTAGGATGACTATAGTCAAATGAATCAAGAATATACAATTCTCATAATATAAATAATGGTATAAGTAATATTTTTATTCATTATTTATACTTTTATTTCCAACAATTAATGGTGGTTATGAAAAATGTATTTCATAACAGTCAAGGAGATAATACTTCCTTAATATGCATGAGTAAAATTTACATTTTTCAAATCATTTGGGGGATATAGGGTAATTATTGTCTCAGTAGACAATAATTATAATCACATATTAAATTCCATAATATTTATTTAAATAAAATTATATATTTCATCCACTTTTGGAGGTGGAAAAAATAAAATACAACTATTATTGATGTATGCATAAAATGCACATAAGTAATTTTTTTATATTTAGTTAATGTTGGATAAAAGAATAGAATATTTTTTACCACAAGAAAACTAATTTCTTCATATGTATAAAACTATTTAATTTGTATCCATCATTATTATTTTCCATAATAATATGTGATGAAAATGATATATATCATTTTCACAATGAGGTAGTCTGCATGTATACAGAAAAGGCATATTTAATTTCCATTATATAGAATTATTAATGAAAAATTATTATAAAATTAATATTTTAATATTAATGTATACGATATAATTTTATGTTTTTATATAAAAATGTTTTTGAGAGGTTTTATGTGGTAAAAGATGAAATATATAAAATAGTCTCAATTAAAGAACTATAACTCTTTGTTGTAGAACCTATTTATATATGTACTTAAATCCTTCCATGCATGGTAATATGATTAAAACAGTATCCCACAGATGCAGGTCCATATTTTTCAAAGTTATTTGAAATATTATTATTCATGATACATAATGTTTTGATGACAACATAGAGTTGGTGTGTTTTTTTAAGTGAGTATAAAGTGAAAATTAACATTTTTAAAAAGATTACAATAAAAAAATGTCTTACATAACAATTATTTCCCGAAAGATACACATATTTGAAGAGAATAATATATAATGTATAAATATGTCCCAAAAATATGACGGTGAAAAGGTTTTAGTTCAATTTAATGCTTATCATTTTATTTTTAACCCTTTTAACTAATTTTATCTCTTATCATGGTAATTCATAACTTTTTATAAGGTTACAATTCATAATGGTATGAAAATAAATTTGGTTTCATTATAAAATAAGGATGTTATTATTTAAAATATGCAGTACATTATATTGAATTCTATTTATATAATTTTTTGGAAATAATTTAAAAACCCCATAAATTCAATGAGAAATAATTTTTAGAATATTTCTATTTTCAGTATAAGAATATTTCTGTACAAATATAATTTTAAAGGTTGACTGAAATGATATTTAATTATATCTTTTATTTAAAATATAATTCCAATTTTTAAACAAATAATAAAGAAAATGATTAATTTTAAGAACTCAAAATTTTAATATATTTTTCATAATATTCGATATTATGTGTTACTCAACCAAAAATAAAATTTTATAAAAATTCATAAAAATATTAAATTATGTTAATATTACCATAATGATATAAAAAATATTGTTATTTTCATGAAATAAAATGTCTAAAAATGTAATAAAGTAATTTTAGCATCTGTATAAAAAATAAAATACAACCATTTTTGATGAAAACATTTTTTTGAACTCTAAAAATAGGTGTTTGAAATGTGATATCAATATTTATGATGAATTTGTCAATAAATTTTAATTATATACTTTTTTTAATATTTCATTTAGTGTGGTGATTCATATTCATAAAGCCAAATTAATTTCCTTGTAATAATGGTCACATTTAAATAACAACTTTTTTATATTATATCACATTTCACTTAAATCCCAGTGTTGTTCATACCACAGATTAATTAATAAATTAGATAATGAAAATAAATTTTTTAATATTTTGGTTTTACATTTCACCCCCTTAATGAAATTACGACCGCATAATTATAACACATTCACAATTAAATCGATGTTAAAGTTTTAAAAAACTTTTTTGAGTTCAATATAAAACATTTGATCTTGAATATTATAATATTTTTAATAAATATAAATAAATGTTTTTAGAATACAAAACATATAAATGTATAATAATAAAAATATTTTTAATGGAGAATAAGTAAAATAAAATTTTCACTTTATATAACATAATATAAGATTAACATATAGGGTAATAATTTGTGGTAAGTGAAAATAATGATAGGTAGAAAACGCATAACATCAAACGAACTACATAGGATGCTAGAGAATGTGATAAAGATATAGTTAACCACCACAAAAAAATAATTCAATAAAATTTATTGAATACTATTAATTCATCCAGTATTATCGTATCATGATATATTTTTTATTCCAAATTCCATTTCATAGAGTGGTGGGAATATTTTACTTTCACACAAAGAACATGAGAAGATACAAGGAATTTATATTTCAAATTTTATAAGAATAATTTCACACTTTGGTTGTTTTTATATCAATTTCTATTTTGATATCATCTATTACCCTATGAACTTAATTTTTTAGATGTAATTTTCCATTCTTATGAACTAATATTTTCTTTTAACAGATAAAATATTCCACAAAGGGATAAAAAAATTATTTCTCTAACAAATATACATTTATTATTTCAAAATAATGGAACTCATAAGGAAATAAAATATCATAAATAACTAAATGGTACATTAATTGATAAATCCAAATCAATGACACCTAAAGAAAAAAAAATTATTATATAGTTAATTATCATTGATACTCAAAAAATATTATTGGACATATTTGAAACAAAAAAATTGGAATATCATGATAATATATTATTCAATGACTATTTTTTATTTTATTTGGAAACAATTATATTCACTTATACCAAGATATAATCAAAAATAAAAATTCTTTAATCCCTCAATATATAAATAGTTTTATTAATTTAATAATATTACTTGAATTACAATAAATCAAAAATAAAATCATATTAATAATTGAAATACAGTTCAACCAATATAAATAATATTAATACACATTTTTGGAAAATTTATTTCCATTTACCTTAATGATATAATGTTATTATATAGAGCACATATTCTTAAATTACATTACTCAAATAATAAAAAAATCACTTTTCATTGCTAGGGATATCTATAAGAAAAAAAATCATACATTTCATTTATGGAACAACCCTCTTTAAAAAAATATGAATAATTACCTCAACATCAAAGATCATCTTATCCAGAATGGTTATTTATACCATCAACCCGATATTCATAATATATAATGGCATTATTTATAAAATACCTATTAAATTATTCAAAAGTTAAAATAATGGGTTACATATGCATAAAACATCCATTAAGACTCAATAAATGTCCCCAATGTATTCCCATCACATAAAACGTACAATTATTTTTATTGAATTTTAAAATATTACAACCCTTAAATTTATTATTACATAATATCCCATTAGTCTATATGCGAAGAAATATTAATCATTAAATATTTATAACAATCAACTAATAGAACATTACCAACATATTTTTTAATAGTTCCATTATACAATTAATAAATAATAATCATGACCTAATTTTAATCAACATCAAATCATAAGAAAAAAATATTCTACAAATCATATATTTCATTAATAGATTCTCGATCTTTAACATAAATGGATTCTGACATTTCTAATCCTTTAATTGTACCATCTTTCTAATTCCTTTCACGTCTTTCCCCTAATGGTAACTATTTTCATAATTCTATACACCCAACAATTTATTCATTCATTTGATACATTTGGAATAATTTTATTCTTCATAATGTGATTAATAGAACCCTTAATCTTCCCATTTTAGGTATCTATCAATTCCATTATTTAAAAACAGAGAACATTATTCAAATCCCATTAATAAATTCAATATATTCTTCATCCAATGTTATTTAAATATAGGACGATGAATAATTTGCCCCTATTAATAGTTATCAACTAAATAACCATGTAACACATTTATTATTGTATTTTATGGGTTATGAATCTCATCATGGTTTGGGTTATTTTTCGTATGTCATGATAACTGGATTATAAAAACTATATGAATATTTAATCCAAATTCCATCGAGTTTAATTCAACATTAAAAAAACCAAAAGATTGGCCTTCATGTTCATTTTTAAATTGATTGATGTTTATTCAATCAATTTTTTCAAAATATATTGTATATATATATCATATAAAATCATAATGCAACATATTACGAAGAGTATGTATACTATGATTTCCTTAGCCATGCTTTATTTTATTAAAATATTAGCATTTATCAGCAGCAATAGTAATTCTCATTTACATACTAGCATTGGTTGTTATATATGATTATTAAATTTTCATCAAATAACACCAATATATCTAAATATATATTTTTTATATTAACAATCAATTATAAGAACCAAAAATATAACCAACACATGATATAATATTTAAATAAGAATTTTTATTAATGAATTCCAAAGGAACATTTCATTTATAATGTTTCGTAGAATTATGTCCTAATCATTACATACAAAAAAAACTTATTTATTATTTTACAATTATAATTTCTACAAATTTTATTCATTATAAAAATAATTTAAAAATGAAACACACTTTCATTTCAAGGAAATATACATGATTTATGAAATGTATTCATCATTTTTACTATATATGAAAAAATTGTATAAGAAACATTTTATATAACTGGATTCCATAAAAACATTAAGAATCAACATGTACAAAGAATTATAGAAACCCTTTACTTAATTTCAAAACCATTTGAAAAAATATGGGATTTTAACTTTAACATAATAATAAATAGAATCAATAGATTGTTTATTTATGAGTAAAATAATATTTTACAACCATGTTTTGGCATACATGACTTTTAGATAATAATAGATAAAAACTCATAATCCTATGGGTTTCATAGAAAACATGAGAACCCTTGGATAACATATTTTTAAACATAACTTTTAAACTAACTAGTCATAATCATTGCATTAACAAAAGTTCATTAACATAACTTATGAAATAGATATATTTTCATAAATATTCATGTCCATGTATTAAAAATTCTAGTTTTTATTTGGGATGCATTCATCATTGTATCCTTATATGAACCATTTATAATGAAATAACCAACTCAGAAAATTTAAATTTAGTCTCCTAGATAACATAATAATTACATAATTCACTAAAGAGTAATATCAGGATTCCCTATCACCATATATAATTTTTATGGATGAAAAAATAAATGAAACAAAAAAACATTTTGTATTTAAATAATAATGTAAAAAATTATTATATTTAACACATATAATGAAGCACTTTTCTCATTTTTTAGAATAATGATTAATATAATTTCTCATGAAAAACGATTAATGAAAAATACATAGTTGGAAAAAAAATCATATATTCATTTGTAAAAACCATTCAGAAGTGAATATGAATTTTATAAAAGAAAAAAATATTAAAATAGGAAATTATTATCATGAAATCTTTGTAAAAAATGATTCCATTCAAAGTTTTTTAAAAATATAATAAATAACCCATTTAAAATTTGTCTAAAAGATATCTTCTAAATTCATCATTATTATAAGAATTTTTTTTTTAAAATTTTCATGAAAATATATTTTTTACTATTAATCATATACACTAATCATATCATATATTATATATATATTTCAAAAATAAAATAAAATATTTAAATATTATAAAATAATGTCTTATAGAAATATACCTTACATATAAAATATTTTTAACCACTGAATAATTGAATGGAATAAAATTGAAAGGATTTTTAACACATTAATTTTAATTAAATAATGATAAAATACATCCCTAATTATTGTTATACATAGTAAAAAAGTTATCATTTAATGAAAGTAGTCAAATCCAAAAAAAATGAGAGACATGATAAATTCAATACCAAGAGTCTAAATTGTCATCATTGTTTATAATATTCATGAATAATAATCAAATGAAAACTACTTATTTTCTTAGTATTAGTTTTCATGTTCATTAATCATACTATTTAATTTATATCAATTTTATACATAATTATTTATTCTATTAATGAAGATCCTCTTGAGAAAATTTAGCTTCTAAGTTAGAGATGGATATGATAACATGATTTTTTTAAAATAAATAATTATTATTTTATTTCAAAATTTATAATAAATTTATGATTTTAATTTTTATTATTTATTTATTGTTTTATATGTATCCACGAATACTGATTCATAAAAATGAATTATGTTACATCCATGAAGACAATAGTCCATATGTACATATGATTGAAATATCCTTTTTATAAGAATGTGAGGGAAACAATTTAATTATTATTTTAAACTCAATAAATGATAATTAAATCATAAATATCATATTATTACATTAAATTATAATATATATGTAATCCTTGTGAGGATGTTATGAATATTAAAATAAATAATTTATTGAGGCGGTAGTTGACACATACACATGATAAAAATAATTCGTTTCCATTACATAATAAATAAATATTTGGAATATGTATTTACAAATAAAAAATGAATAATATTCCATATATATGATGTTAGTTAATTTTTCAACAACATTATGATCAACCATATGAGGCAGTAATGAAAAAATGACACATCTTCTTCATGAGAATGTGGACTGCATATACACATGAAAGATATTCTCATTTTCTAGTAGATAGATAAGATGATGAAATAGGGTATTAGAATAAATATAATATTAATTAATTCTATGGGATATAATTTTATTTTTATATAAAAAATATTTATAAGAGGTTATATGGAGTTAATATACGAAATAAAATGATAATAGTTAGATAAGATTTCTAAATTTTCTTTACCAAATATCAATAAGGGTAAACACTTTGACTTCTATAGATGGGTTTATATTAATCAACGAACAATAATACATTGGTGTATAAATTATATAATTATTTGGGAAATTATTCGTGTATATATGTGGATCATGAGGTGTCTAGAAGTTTGTACTTGTGGTGTCCATTTATAACTATGGGTGAAGACACACATAGAATTATTGAATATAATAAAATTTATTAATTACTACTAAAGACAACTTTAACTAAAATGACATAAAATTAAATATTAGATTTTATATGTCTGAAATATTCCCATAAAATTTGTCTTGGAAATGTATTTTTGGTAATCATCATTCTTATCATATTACATTACACCATTTTCACCCGATTTTATTCTCATCATGGTAAATGACTATATATTATGATAGTCACTATTCATAATGAAAAAATAATAACTTTATATAATTAAAAATAATTATCATTGTGAATTAAAATAGAGTTTATCTTTTATTGAATGAAATATCTATCTATGTAAGAAATTAAATTAAATCCAATCCTAGAAAATGTGACGAATTACATTTTTCTAAAAAATTTCCCAGTTAAGTATAACACTATTTATAAAAATATTATATAAAAAAGTTTTTCCTGATGACATTTATAATATTAATTTTTATAATAAATGATTTATGTAAATTATAAAACTAATCTAAAAATTTAATATTTTGAAATCTGTGAATATAAATTTCAGTTTTCTAAAATATCATTTTTTTCTACAACTCAAACAAAATAATCATTTATAATGAAATCTAAAAAATGATCCCTATGTTATTATATAAAATAATACATGAAAATGATATTAATTTTATAAATTAATATTTATTAAAATTGTATAAAATAGTTGTAATTCTTATTTAAAATATTTATTAAAAATATATTTACCGAAAAAATATTTTCTAAAAAAAAAATGACAATACTAAAAATTGAGTTATTTATTTATTATTAATTAATTAACTAAATATTCTTGTCAAAATATTAATTAACTAAATTTATTTATATAAAAAATTAAAAAATAATCATAATAATTTCTTAATCATTTTCACCCATTAATTTAATGGCCAGGTAATAATAATCACATTAAAATAATAATAATATTATATATGTAACAATTTTCAAAGGGTCGGTTTTTCATAAACCACAATATGATGAACATATTTCTCATGTTCTCAAATAACTAGATCATTTTGGAATGTTATGATATTTATAAGGTGAAAGAAAATAATATTTATGGAAAAATATATAATTGTAGAGACATTTTCAAGTTATAATTAGGGACCAAACATCATATATTAGTAAGGAATATTTAAGACTATAAATTTATATGTATTAAAGTTAAATGGGTATGAATTTTATTTCAATATCCTTTTCCTTGAGTTGAGAGATTCTGTTACTATCATGATTGAGAACATTATAAAATATAACAACATTCTTTAAATTCATTTTATAAGAAATATTTAATCTTTTATTTATGAATTGAAAAATTTCAACATCTATATCATTGAATACTCTATAAATTGAATGTTAATGATTATTTAATCAAATTAGATTCAAAATAATTACCTTTAAATTGATCATTAATTCATCAACAAAATGAAATATTATTTATCAAGATTATAAACATTAAACAAAAGAAATTGTAAAAAACATAGTATGAAAATATAAAATATGATGAAATAAAATATAAAATATAAAATAATAAATATTAATACATAAAGATAATCATTAAGATTTTGATTAATTATTGAACATTAAACTCATAAAATTATTAATGGAGATGTTAAAAACCAAAAAATTGAAATGAAGTGATCTCATATTCTTTTGAGATTAATCTATCATTTATGTCTAATAAATATTTTTCAATCATATTTTTATATAGAAAAATATATATTTCCCAATCATATAATCTAAAAAATATTCAAATCCAATCCATTAGTAACCAAAATGAAAATAAATCCATAATAAAATCATATATACATTACATATAAAATTACACAATTATAATTCAAATTAATATCCATCTTAGGAAAAAATATTTCCATTTACCATAATCATATAAAGTTCTAATAAAAGTTGACATATTTAAAAACAACATTAATCACATTATCAAAAAATAACTTCTCATTAAAATTTATATATTTTTAATTAATAATATGTTCCAATCATGTGAAAACCCTTTTATCCCAATTGTGAAAACTACCTCTACATAAAATGTAATATTTCCCATAATGGTGATCAATAAAATTATAATTATTTCCATAAAATATAAAATAAATATTCGTAAAATAATATTTCATTAAAACTAAATTTCACCCAATGGGTTAATTATGACTCACCCATCTGTGAAGACACAATTAATATCTAAATGTTAAACCCATAACACAAAGCATCACTATATTATATATACCATGAATATTATGACCATCCTTAAATTTATTACTACATAAAAATTATTATTTATATATATATATATGTAAACACCTACATCATTTGACATTCTTCATATCCCATGAATAGAAATAAACCCTCTTATTCTTCATTACATCATTCCTACAATAAAAACTATGAATAGAATCATAAAATTCATCAATATTGAAGCACTAGACAAAATATAATCCATCTATTCTATATTTCATTCTATTTCCCCCCTACACAATTGTAATTTATAAAGAAATTGATAAACTATTATTTATAAGGTATTTTTTATTGATTTCATATAATTTACTATTAGGAAATTATTTTTTGTAGTTCCCATGCTATTCATATTGAGAAAATTTAGTTGATACAATCAAAATTGCTATATTCCTCTTCACAAGGTAAATCAATCTCTTCGTTATTATATGATTTTTATTTCTATATGCCATTATTTACAACATATAATACATATTCATGTTTTTATGACAATTCATTTGGTCCTCCTTTCTGCAATAATGACTCATAGGATGTAAAATTATATCACATTCATGATCTCTATCACCTGAACATCCCAGGGACATCGATTTTATCATATTTGTTATGTCATGTAATTAAATCACATTGGTTTGGATTTATAGAAATAAACTATGATAAATGGATAATAATAATCAAAATTTATTTCGGCTCAAATTTATTTATGATTGGTTTCTCACTGAAGAACAACATCAAATTTTACATCGCAACACAATTAAATATAGTTCATGTTAGTTCCAACGACTTAATACAAAAAATGGATAGTGTGAATGATGTTATTAATATTTTCATGATTTATTATATTCCCCCTTTACTTATTTTATATGAAATGTGCATAATTTGTGTGAAATATTAATGTTTTGATATTAAGTATAATATTTGAGCATTTTTAGAAGTAGTCCAATTGAGTCAGTTTAATGTTTTAATTATAAATGTCACTATACTGATACAAATTGTGTGGTTATTGTTTTTTAGGATTATCCATTCAATATACAACATTTCATTAGAAGGAACCATGATCCAATTCTGCCATTTGAAGGGTCATATGGTCCTCACAAACAAGACCAAATAATCTGTGAACAAACTGGACCAACCTTAAAGATTGAATTACTGGGCTCAATACAGAAGTCTAAAAATATTAACTATCCACCATAATTCGGGGGACACTACATGTCATCTTGGATAAAAATTTCATGTCCCAAATCCAAGTACAAGGGGCCCAAATGAAGCTTTGAAGTCCAGCCCACCATTCTGTCCGAGAATTAAAATCAGTATACTATTCATGAAATATCCCATGCTGTAAGCATCAGATAAAACTGAGATTTTGCAGTGGGAAATTGGAGATATAGGAGGCCTACTTTGTTGAAGACGTCATTCGGATTTGAATGCATCTTCCGGTTCAAAATTCCATTCACATTTTGGACATCGAATAAGCATGGATAGAAATGGACAGTTTACCTTTGTTTAATAAAACCGCCATAAATTTGGATCCGCTTGTCCAAATGCCTCCATATTTTGACAGTAGTCGGAAAACTTAATTATCTACGACTTTGAAGAAGGAGATATTTGGAGAGTCGTCTGTCTGTATAGCCAAATTGGCTATGCAAGTTGAGGGACAGATTAGGAATGCAAACAGTCCACTCCTTGGGCTATAAATACTCTCCCCTTATCTCCTTGACAGGGGTTGGCATTTCAGAAGAGAGGATATCATATTGTCACGACCAAAGCCTTTCCAAAGGCTTGGGAGGACTTGCCATACTCATGTTTTCACTTGATAGACCTTTCCACCTCTCTTTGTTTTCACTTACTTTTGTGTTCTTCATTTTTGTAATCTTGTAATTCTCTTTCTTTGTAATTCTGTTTTAATGCAAGTTACTTCTTCAATATCTCTTATTATCATCCACCTTTTGTAGTTTAATATTTATTTTATTAAAATAGTTTAAATTAAGTTCAATCCTCTTCCCTTCTTTTGCTTCCTCATTCAATCGAAAATCCATTTTTAATTATCAGCATCGTTCGTGTGTGTGTGTCAACGTACCAATCTTTTCTAATCCCTTTCTTTTTGTTCTATTATTAATTTATCATCATAATTATTTTAACCAGAATATTAAACATCAAAATGGATGAGTAAATCTCTCATTGGGGTGAGTTATAATTCGGGGATGTTAAGTGATTGAGAGTTTTGCTCGATGAGTATTCTTTAAATTAATATTGTGTATGTTAAACATAATATGTCATGGATTAATGATATGTTTTGTTTAACGAGTGGTTTCAATTGATTATTGGAACCATAAATACACTACCATAAATAAGTTTTGTTTGAGATTATAACCCTAAGTTAAGTTAAGTCTTGGATTAAAGCCTTCACAATTATGAATTCCAATCAACGTCAACTTATGACATGGGTGTTAATTTAATGCAATACAAAGTAAGGCTCAACGATATCACATGCTTAACTCCACAATGATGAAATCACCCCAATCTTTATCAATTTGGTAAATCATACATCATCCATAAATTATTTCTATTAAGCTCTGTAAACAACCCCCCAAATCAAAATACAATCAACTAAAAACAAATGACTATTACAAAGTATCATCGCCGAGGATTCGACCCGAGTGCTGCTATACACATTAGAAGAGCAACGGAATTTTGACCGGTCGATAGGCGACAATCGGCCGTGCGTTTAAAATGGAGCCGTTGTCGGGGATGGTGCTTTAAGTAGTAATTAGTTTCTGGTTATTGTAAAAAAAACCAAAAAATTCAAAATTTTAGAAAAAAATTGAAAAAAAACACAAAGAAAAACTCGTCTTCCTCTTAAAAATCATAAGATGAAAAAATAAAAAGGAAAACCCGTCTTCATCATCCTTTCTAAATCTCTCTGAATGCCCCGCAGCCTCCCAAATAATCCCTCAGATTTGATTGACCCTGAAATTGATAGAACTCTTCGTCGACATTGGAGGACCATTAGGGATAACCAAATCACCCAAGAACCAATCATTTCCCTACTAATTGAATTAGATATGGCCAATACTAGGGAACAAACATTGAAAGAACTTGCTTCCCCTGATATGAATTACCAACCTCTTGGTATTCAATATCCAAACATTGAAGCTGACTTCGAACTCAAATCGGGATTGATTCATCTTCTCCCTCATTTTCACGGGCTAGCCGGTGAGGATCCAAATCTTCACCTTAAAGAGTTCCAAGTAGTATGCTCTACCATGATGCCTAAAGGGGTTTCTGAAGAAAAAATCAGGCTTAGAGCTTTCCCCTTTTCCATAGAGAATTCTGCCAAGTCTTGGCTCTACTAACTCCCACCTGGTTCCATAAACTCATGGGTTGACATGAAGAGACTTTTCCTTGAGAAGTTCTTTCCCGCTTCCCGAACAGCTTCTATCCGAAAGGAAATAAGCGGCATCCGTCAATTCCCTAATGAATCACTCCATGAGTATTGGGAGAGGTTCAAAAAGCTTGTGGCAACTTGTCCACACCATCAAATCCCTGACCAACTCCTGATCCAATACATCAATGAGGGGTTATTGGCTATGGAGAGAACTCTCATTGATGCCGCAAGTGGCGGTGCTCTTGTTGACAAAACTCCTGTAGCCGCATGAGAACTCATAAGAAACATGGCTGCAAACACGCATCAATTCCATACTCGAGAACATGCTCAAGTGAAACAAGCCCAAGAGAATCAATCCATAGATCCCAACAAGATGACTGAGTGGATGAGTGAACTTACAGGTCTTGTGCGTCAACTAGCAGTGGCTACCAAAGCCCCAACCTCATCTTCTCCACAATCACTATTCTCTGGACCTATCATGAACTATGGAATCTGCAACTCTCCATCTCATCCGACTGACACATGTCCACAACTTCAAGATGATCCATCTGATTCATCTAGTCCAATGGAGCTCAATGCGGCATATGCTCAGCGAAACTTCAACCATCAACAATCAGGTCAGTTTGTTAGAAACTTCAACCAACCCCACTCTGAGCCCTTCTCTTCTACCTTTAACCCACCTCTGAGGTATGGTAATCCCATTTCTCATCCTCCTCAGTTCCCTCATCAAAATCCAAACCAGTTCCAATATGGTCAAAGTGGTGGTAACATCCATCAACCTTATCCTTTTGTTCCACAACCCCAAATGAACAATCCTCCTCCTGGATTCCACTATCCTAACGATCCATTCCAATTCCCCACCCAATACAATCACTTTTCCAAGAACCAAAATCAAGGCTAACCCAATTTGGGACAAGCCTCTTCTTCTAAACAACCATGGGAAAGTTCTGTAGAGGATCTTGCTTCCTTCACCCATTCTAGCCTCAAGAACATTGAAACCCAAATAGGTCAACTTTCATCCCACCTTAGACAGCAACAACCATCCAATTCATCCCAACTCCCAGCTCAACCATTACCCAACCCTAAGGGTAATGTAAGTGCAATTGCACTTAGTTCGGGAAAGCCAATTGCTATGCCCCATGCTGATTGCTCTACCTCCCCTTTCGATGTTGATCTAGAAAATGAAAAGAACAAAAAGCTGGAAAAGGACCTTGAATCCACTCCTTCACCTCCTTCCATTCCTCTAAGGAACCCAATTCCTTTTCCTCATGCCATCTACAAGCCTAAGAAGTCCTTTGAACCTGATCCTGAAATGCTTGACATGTTTAGACGTGTTGATGTAAACATCACCCTCTTAGATGACATCAAACAAATACCTAAGTATGCCATGTTTCTTAAGGAATTGTGCACCCATAAGAGGCAACTTAGGAACATTGAAAATGTTTCAACCCAACAGTCCATTCCCATGAAGTGCAATGATCCTGGGACCTTCACGGTTCCATGTCAAATAGGGAGTTCCAACTTTGATGATGCACTCATAGACCTTGGAGCCTCAATAAATGTCATGCCCAAATCCATTTTCTCCAACCTTGGTCTAGGTCCCTTGCACCCAACGGGTGTTGTCATTCAATTAGCCAATCAAAGCACTGCCAGTCCTGAGGGGATAATTGAGGATGTTCTTGTTCGGGTCAATGATCTTATCTTCCCAACTGATTTCTATGTCCTTGACATGGAAGGTGAGACGACCTCTTCTCGATCTCCCCTAATTCTAGGAAGACCATTCCTCATGATGGCGAGAACCAAGATTTATGTCCATCAAGGCATCTTATCCATTGAATTTGGTGACCAACTGGTCAAGTTCAACATTTTCCAAGCCATGTGATACCCATCTGAGGATCACTCTTCATTCTCAATCCATGCTTTTGAGGACACTTCTAAGATTCAATCGAACCCCAATCCACCATGTTCTTCATGTTCTAATGATAAAGGACTTTGTGAAATTTGCACCATGATTATAAAAGTCATAAATGGTGAAGTTGATGTGGACCTCTCATTCATAGACTCCATCAATCTAGAGGAACTTGAAAACTCTCTTGAATCCCACATCAACTCTGATCTCTACTGCTCCACCTTGGACAATGTTGAGGAAAATGATCCAAACCCATCTGGAATCCCTTCTCCTGCTCCTAACTTGTCTAGCTCTCAAATCAAGGCTGAAACTGATCTAAACCCACTTCCTTCACACCTCAAGTATTCATTCCTTTTCCATGATCCCTCCTACCATGTCATTATCTCTCCTTCACTTTCTGAAACTGAGGAGTCCCAACTAGTTCAAGTGTTAGAGGAAAACAAAAATGCCTTAGGTTGGACCCTAGAGGATATTCTAGGAATCAACCCTGCCCTTTGCATGCATCACATCCATCTAGATGAGACATCCAAACCAGTTAGACAACCCCAAAGAAGACTCAATCCACTCATACTTGAGGTAGTTAGGGAAGAGATTACCAAGCTTATTCAAGCGGGTATTATCTACCCAATTTCTGATAGTGAATGGGTTAGTCCAATTCAAGTCGTTCCTAAGAAGGGCAGGATAATATTTTTCACAAATGAACATGGAGAAGTGGGCACAACTTGAGTGAAAAACAAATGGCGTGTGTGCATCGATTATCGCAAATTGAATGCTGAAACATGAAAAGATCACTACCCACTTCTTTCCTTGAACAAATGCTTGAGATATTGGCCAGAAAGTCAAACTATTGCTTTCTTGATGGTTACACCGGCTACTTCCAAATATCAATCGCACCTCAAGACCAAGAAAAGACCACATTCACTTGCCCCTTTGGAACTTATTCCTATAGGTGAATGCCTTTTGGCCTTTGTAATGCTCATGCAACATTCCAGTGGTGTATGATGAGTATCTTTTCTGAATTCATTTAGAATTGCATGGAGGTCTTCCTGGATGACTTTACCATTTATGGCGAGTCATTTGAATCTTGCTTACATTCACTCTCTTTGGTCCTTCAAAAGTGTGTCAAGTGCAACCTTGTGCTGAATTTTCAAAAAAGTCACTTCATGGTTTCAAATGGGATTGTTCTAGGGCACATAATTTCTCAAGAGGGTATCCAAGTTGATCCAGCCAAAATTGAGGTGATCCAATCACTGCTTGAACCCAAATCAGTTTAAGACATTCGAACCTTCCTTGCTCATGCCGGTTTCTATCGGCGATTCATTTAGAACTTCAGCAAGATTTCCCTCCCACTCACTCGATTACTTCAAAATGATGTCACATTCAATTTTGATGAGGCTTGCAAGAGAGCCTTCATTGAACTCAAATATTCTCTCACATCTGCTCCAATAATCCAACCCCCATATTGGTCCTTACCATTTGAATTGATGTGTGATGCTTCTGATAGGGCCATTGGGGCTATTCTTGGTCAAAGAATAGAAAACATTCCTCATGTCATATTTTATGACACAAAAACATTGGATGAAACTCAATCACACAACACTGTGACTGAAAAAGAACTTTTAGCTGTGGTTTTTGCCTTGGTTAAATTCTGGCGCTATCTCTTAGGTGCCAAAATCATCATCTTCACGGACAACTCAGCATTAAAGTTCTTACTTAAGAAAAGTGATTCCAAACCAAGGCTAATAAGATGGATTTTTATGCTCCAAGAGTTTGAACTTATGATAAAAGATAAACCTGGAAATGAAAACCCTGTGGTTGACCACCTGAGTAGAATTTCTAATTCTTCTCATTCTGAAATAATTGATCCTGAATTTCCAACTGAACACCTGTCATCTCTCACTCCAAAGTTACCATGGTATGCCCCAATTGTCAATTACTTGGTTTCTAGTGTTTTCCCTGAATATTTTTCAAAAGAACAAATAGAAAAGATGAAAAGTGATTCAAATCATTATTTTTGGGAAGATAATAAACTTTGGAAAACTGGGGATGACATGGTAATTAGGAGATGTGTTGATGAAACTGAACAATCCTCCATCTTGGAATTCTGCCACTCAATGCCTGGAGGTGGCCACATTGGACCACAAAGTACTTCTCGAAAGGTCCTAGATTCTATATTCTTTTGGCCTTCCCTCTTCAAGGACTCACACGAGTTCTGTCAATCGTGTCCCACTTGCCAAAAGTTTGGCACAATTTCCAAAAGAAACGAAATGCCTCAAAATCCATTAATCTTCTGTGAGCTTTTCGATGTTTGGGGCATCGATTTCATGGAACCTTTTCCCCCTTCCAATGGATTATCCTACATTCTCCTTTCCGTTGACTATGTTTCTAGGTGGGTCGAGGACCAACCCACTAGGAAAGATGATGCTCAAACTGTGAGTGAGTTCCTCAAAACCCATATCTTCCATCGATTCGGAACACCACATGCTTTGATAAGTGACTTAGGAACTCATTTCTGTAATAGAACCATGGGATCAATTTTGAAATGGAATGGGGTTGTACATAAAACATCCATTGCATATCACACTCAAACAGATGGAATGGCTGAACTTTCTAACAGAGAAGTGAAAAGAGTTCTTGAAAGAATTGTTAAGACCACAAGAAAAGACTGGCCCGATAGACTTGGTGAAGCACTTCGGGCCTATCGAACAGCCTATACGACACCCATTGGGATGTCTCCATTTAGGCTAGTTATTGGTAAAGCCTGTCATTTACCAGTTGAAATCCAACATAAGTCATTTTGGGCTGTCAAAACTTGTAATTTTGATTGTGAAAAATCTGGTGAAGAAAGATTGTTGCAGTTGACTGAATTGGAGGAGCTTCGTCTTGATTCTTATGAGAACTCCATTCTCTACAAAGAAAAGGAAAAGTCACTCCATGACAAGAACATTCTTCGAAAGGTATTTCATGAAGGTGAAAAGGTAATGCTCTTCAATTCTCGATTTCGACTTCACCCAGGTAAGCTCAATTCTTGTTGGGATGGACCTTTTATTATTACTAATGTTTACCCATTTGGTGCAGTGCAAGTCCAAGGCCCTTCATCAAAAATAACATTCACGGTAAATGGACACTGGTTAAAGTATCACCATGATAGGCCATTCACTTCAGGTTCCACATCGACTTCCATTGACCCACCACTAGATGGAAACAACGACCCACCAAATCCAAACCAGGGGGAACCTCTTTCCCTTTAACTCTCTCTCTCTCTCCACAATCTCTCTTCCCTCTATTCTTCTCTCTATTTCTTCTTCTTCCTCTCTCCCTCTCATTTTTTTTACAACATTCTTCCCCAACCTTTTTTCTATTTTCTCCTTTGTGTGGATGTGTCCTTAAAAATAAACAATTTAAAAAAATAATTAAAAAAAATGAAAATTAACAAAAAAAAGGGGTGTCATAATTACTCATAATCCAATATTGAAATTATGTCCAACCATTTTGGGGAGTCAAAAGGCTTGTTTTAAACTCAAATAAATTTAATTTTTATCTCAAACATGGTTAAACAATTTTGTGTCAATAAAAAACATTTTGAATGAAAATTTTTTTGTGGAAAATGATTCTCCCCTACCGTGAGGAATACCATTAGCCTTCATGACAAGGTCATCTATGGCCATCTTTTTCATTGTGTGTCTTCACCAATGATTGTGAGTCTTGAGTTTGTGTACCTTCGAGCTGAATTTTCATCCTTTGTGTGCATTAATATGATAGAGGCATTTTCTAAGCCACATGAGAATCAGAATAGCCAAATAGCCTCCCGTTACCCTTACATTGATCCTACTTTTGAAAGCCCCTTTGAGCCTATGAAAACCATTCTTTTTATAGCCACATTACAAGCCTAATACCTTGTCCCACCCAACATCTTCATGGATTTTCATTGTGCAATTTATTTAAATTTAAGTGTGGGGGGAATGGACTTCATTTTTGGGAGTACTTTCATTGATTTCCAATGTGTCATCATATGATTGAGGGAAAGAATCCATTCCAGTGTGGGGGAGAGGTTGTAATTCTGTGAGCTTTGGTGTGTATATGTGTAATTTTCATTTGTACAAAAGTCATTGAAAAGTGTTCAAATAAAATGAAAAAAATTTTATTAAAAAAATGAAAAAAAAGGAATGGGTTGTGTCTCGGGTGAGTCAAAAATCATTCATCATCAACCTTTGATCGTGTTATAACTACTAAAATTAGTTCCATGAGAAGATCAAACATGGGTTGGGAGATGACTGTGAGACTTGTTTCAAGCACAGCTTTCAAAAAAAAAGAGCAAAAAGAGAAAAAAAGAACACTTGAATGATCTTGTATTGTGTCATTATTGGATGTATCCATGTTGTACATATTCCATCATCTCACCCTATTCCATTTTCTATCTCCCTCACTTTTCATTCATCACACATTCATTCCCTTGTAAATATGTGTTTCTATTTCCTTTCAAATCAAATTTCAAAAACAATGTGCATTGATTTTTCCATGTTGGTGTTTTTAACCCCTCTTTTCCTTTGAACATTATATACCTACCGTCCCATAGACACTGAAAAACCCCTTAAAAGACCTCTTGATTCTTGTACACATTAGATTTGTGAATGGAAGCTGAGAGCTCTTACAAACTCTTGATTTTCACTTTTTGTTGGTGAATTAGTGAACCTCCTAAAATACATTTTTATCATCTTGAGAGGAGTAAGTTTTGAGTGCCTACATTTTCCAATTCAAACCTTGAACATGAAAAAATGAATTGTTTCTGATGCATTATTGTGAACCAAATTTGTGATGGAATTCAATATGGATGAGTGAAATAGTCTAAACCTCCCTTGATTGGAGAAAACAAAATTTTAATATTTGTTGGTGAGTGAAAATGATTTTTTCATGTTTTTATATTTGTTGAACATGAGGACACACGCAAATATAAGTGTGGGGGAGTTGATGTTATTAATATTTTCATTACTTATTATATTCCCCCTTTACTTATTTTATATGAAATGTGCATAATTTGTGTGAAATATTAATGTTTTAATATTAAGTATAATATTTGAGCATTTTTAGAAGTAGTCCAATTGAGTCTGTTTAATTTTTTAATTATAAATGTCACTATACTTATCCAAATTGTGTGGTTCTTGTTTTTTAGGATTATGCTATCAATATACAACATTTCATTAGAAGGAACCATGATCCAATTCTTCAATTTGAAGGGTCATATGGTCCCCACAAACAAGACCAAATAATCTGTGAACAAACTGGACCATCCTTGAAGATTGATTTACTGGGCTCAATACAGAAGTCCAAAAATATTACCTATCCACGATAATTCGGGGGACAATACATGTAATCTTGGATAAAAATTTCATGGCCCAACTCCAAGAACAAGGGGCCCAAATGAAGCTTTGAATTCCAGCCCACCATTCTGTCCGAGAATTAAAATAAGTATACTATTCATGACATATCTCATGATGTAAGAATCATATCAAGCTGAGATTTTTCAGTGGGAAATAGGAGATATAGGAGGCCGACTTTGTTGAAAAAGTCATTCATATTGTAAGGCATATTTCTGTTCAAAAATCCATTCACATTTTGGACATCGAAAAAGCATGGATAGAAATGGACAGTTTACCTATGTTTAATAAAACCGCCATAACCTTGGATCCACTTGTCTAAATGCCTCCATATTTTGACAGTAGTCGTAAAACGTCATTATCTACAACTCTGAAGAAGGAAATATTTGGATATTCGGCTTTATGTATAGAAAAATTGGCTATGAATGTGGAGGGACAAATTAGGAATGCAAACAGTCCACTCCTTGGGCTATAAATACTCTCCCCTTCTCTCCTTGAGAGGGGTTGGAATTTCAGAAGAGAAGATATCATATTGGCACGACCAAAGCCTTGACAAAGGCTTGGGAGGACCTGAAATACTCAAGTTATCACTTGATAGACCTTTACTCCTCTCTTTTTTTTCACTTACTTTTGTGTTCTTCATTTTTATAATCTTGTAATTCTCTTTCTTTGTAATTCTGTTTTAATGCAAGTTACTTCTTCAATATCTCTTATTATCATCCACCTTCTATAGTTTAATATTTATGTTATTAAAATAGTTTAAATTCAGTTCAATCCTCTTCCCTTATTTTGCTTCCTCATTCAATCGAAAATCCATTTTTAATTATCATCATCGTTCGTGTGTGTGTGTCAACGTACCACTCTTTTCTAATCCCTTTATTTTTATTCTATTCTTAATTTATCATCATAATTATTTTAACCAGAATATTAAACATCAAGATGGCTGAGTAAATCTCTAATTGGGGTGAGTTATAATTCGGCGATGTTAAGTGATTGAGAGTTTTGCTCGATGAGTATTCTTTAAATTAATATTGTGTATGTTAAACTTAATATGTCATGGATTAATGATATGTTTTGTTTAACGAGTGGTTTCCATGGATTATTGGAACCATAAATACACTACCATAAATAAGTTTTGTTTGAGATTAGAACCCTAAGTTAAGTTAAGGCTTGGATTAATGCCTTCACACTTAGGAATTCCAATCAACGTCAACTTATGACATGGGTGTTAATTTAATGCAATACAAAGTAAGGCTCAAGGATATCACATGCTTAACTCCCCAATGATGAACTCACCCCAATCTTTATCAATTTGGTAAATCAAACATCATCCATAAATCATTTCAATTAAGCTCTGCAAACAAACCCCCCAAATCAAAAAACAATCAACTAAAAACAAATGACTATTACAAAGTATCATCGCAGAGGATTCGACCCGAGTGCTGCTATACACATTAGCAGAGCACCAGATGTTTGACCGGTCGATAGGTGACAATCGGCCGTGTGTTTCAGTGAGTAAATCAAATAAAATCATAATAGTCATTTTTATAAGAAGAATAAATATAATGATATCATTTACAATTTCATCATATATTAAACGATATAATTTTTTTTAAACCATTATTCCCCCTATTATACTATTGTTTTTTCTTAAAAAATATATTAAAATTATGATCAAATAATATTTTATCCTCTATTGTTATCTACAACCTTTTTTATGTCAACTTTGAGAACCTCTTCTATAATTTGCTAATAAATTATATTTTCATCCATACTAAGGACTTTTTCATGTTTATAAATTTAATTATTTTGGTAACAACTTATATATATTGACCCCATGCATTACATATTGGTCACTTCCACTATGTGTCCATTTATCTCTATACTAATATTTTTAAAATGAATCATGTTTTTGATTTATAATAAATATAAAAACTATTAAAAATTATTTCGTCATTGTTCCTACTCATCCTAGATCCCTATATAAAACTACTCATGAAATTATATGATCCAAAAATGGTCATATTGTAACACAAATAATGAATGAAAGAACCCAATTAGTCCCCTTTAAGACCACAATATCATAAAAGAGTTTTAATATAATTTATTAATCATTGATCTCAAATAATACTATAGTATCACATGAAATAATATTTATAATACATAATATTCCATGATATTCAATATAAAAAAATCGTAAAATAAGAATAATAGTCTTGATGGATTCATAAGAATACATGAGAACCCATTGATTATTTTTCTTCATAAAATCCCATGTTTTAACTTAAAAGCCTATTCCATTCCATTAAAAAAAGATCATTTTCTTAAAATATGAATTGAAAATATATATGAAGAGAATATTCTGGGTATATAAGTGTCATATATGTTCCATTAGAATACATAATTATATAACCAATAAAATAAATAAAATAATTAATAACATACTCGATTAATTCTGGCATAATTTCTTAGAGAACATAATCATTAGGCAATGCATTGGAGAGATATAACATGCTCAACCATCATCACAAAACATGTAAATGGACTATACAATACATATAATTTTCCTAATGATTCATTTGATACATTAAATCGTAAAATATGTTTTTTAATGATATACATTAGTAAATTCAGGCTTCATGTAAAAATAACAGTACAAGTCTACTGGAAATGCATTAAAGAATTATTGTAATAACAAAAATTGATATATTACTTTAAAAACACAATAAATAAAAGAATAATAATAATCATAATTAATAACTATCATGGTTAAGAGATATCATGGTCATTATATAAAATTTTAGAAAATGAATATTTCCATATTTCTGTAAAATTCTATAAAATAAACAGTTTTAAAATTATTTAAAATTATTCTTTTAAAACGTTCATATAGAAATTTAATTTTTATTGAATAAAAATGATTTAAAAATATAATTTCAACACTAATATTTTAATTTAATAATTTTAATGAACTTGGATATGGTAAAAAATTATAATTAAGACATTAAAACATTTCAAATGCAGTTTTAATGAAAAATCCTATAACTGTTAATAACATTTGAAATAATAAATAAATTAAGAAAATATATATAAGATTTTAAGAATTAAATGTTATAGGTTAATGATTAATAAATTCCATAAGTAAAATTATAAACCAGACAAAATAAAACATCTAATAAAAAAGGTCAAGTCTCAATGAAAAGTAATTGAGACTAGAAATCCACTACATAAAGGATTACTTTTCACAATCATTAATTAATTTCAAGAATAATGATTTAATATGTGTTGTATAATTTGATAATATACTTCTAAATTTTTATTTATATTTTTATTTCACTTTAATCTATATTATATTAATTAATTCATTGATTTAGTTCACATCATCCATTTTGTGAACACATAGATTATAAGTCAGTAATAACCTTGGTAGGCTGACAAATGGTCAATTGGGTCATAATTTTTTTTTCTGAATCACAATCATAATATATTTTTCATTATTAAATATTATTTATACTTTTATAAAAATCTATGTATTGTGGTTATAAAAAATTTATTATGTAACAATCGAAGAGATTGCAGTTTGTATATATTCATGAGTATAATTTTTTTCAATGAATGTGAGAGAAAGAAGGTATATATTATTTTAACATTATAAATTAATAATTATATTATATATATTATTTTCATTATTTAAATCAATTCCCACACAAACAAACAAATATATATATATATATATTCGACGTTAGACAATGATTATAAATGAACTATGTTATTATGTGTGGTGGTAGTCTTCACTTTAAATGAGCAATGTCTTTGTTTTTCATTGACTTTTAATAAAATTATAAGTATAGTTATTTTAAATTAATGAATTAATTTTATATCATATGTTTTATATTATTCAATTTGATCATAACCATATGTCTATCAATAAAATTCTGTAATGAAAAATGATATACATGGCCTTCATGAGGTAGTAGTCGGCCCATACACATCAATGAAATGTTCATTTTCTATTAGTTTGGATATGTATATGAAAATGATTAATAAATTAATTATAATTAAATTTCAGAAAATGGGTGTGACTAATGTTATTTTATGACAATGGTTAAGAGAGGTGTGATGTTGGTATATTTATATAATAGAATAAAACATTTGATTAAGAAGAACAAAACATATCCCAACAACCTCCACATGATTGTAGATAAACCCATACATGGAAGCTGCTATTATAAAAGAAGGATCCCAAGGAATGGATAAGTATTTTTGGATTGGATTTTAAATTTAATGTATAATCTAAATGGATGAATGTTTAATGAGAAAATATGAGAGGTGGTGTACATTTATAATTGAGGGAGATGATAGAGATTGAATTTTTCATAATATTAAAACATAATTATATCTTACTCATGGAAAATGTAAAAAAAATGTATTATCATAAAAGAATTGATGTTTCATGGTTTAATTATGAACAACCAATATAATTTTAAAAAATGGTCACTTTAACACATATTATTGTAGTTTTAACCCTTTTAACATGTTTTAAATCTTATAATGCTAATTGCCAGTTTTTCCATGTTATTATTTGTAATTTAAAAAATTGAATGTGGTATTTTTATAAAATATGGACATTCATATAACTAAAATGGATTAAAAATTATAAAATGTAATCTATAAAATTTATAAGATTTATAATAAAAAAACAATAAAACATGATGAGAAATTCATTTATTGTAATTTTTTATAAGTATAAAAATTGGTTTCTAAATAAATCACCTTTAATGTTGATCCCAATGAAAATTATTGGATAATTTTTAAACAAAATTAATTGTATTAATAATAAAAAATTTCAAAATAAAATATTAGTTTGTAAACAATTGGAATGAAAATATAGTTTTTTTAATAATTTGTATTTTATTCTATTTAAAAAAAATAACATTTATCCAAAAAGATCTCAAAAAATAACTCTTTCATAACATTGAAATAATATTTTAAACAAATAGACATAATTCAAGATATTAATTTTTTTGAACTTTGTAAAAATTTATTAATATATTTTGTCAAAAAATATAATAAAAACCTTCTTTCAAGAAGACATAATTTGGAACTATAAAATGTCTTCATTGAAAATCAGGTAGATTGTTTATGAATCTATAATAAATAAATATTCATCATTCAGAACCTTTATACGTATTATTTATACTATTAATATTCTTATTTTTGCAACTAATATTTCTATTACATTATAGCATTCTCATTTATATAATAATAATTGTGTAGAATATATAATTTTAATTGTAAGTTGTTGTTACATATACCACATGTTATTGATTATATTACATAATGAACATATATTAACATGTTATAGGTTGTCAATGTGTAGCATATGGGGCCTATCGCGAGGATTTGCTGGCCAAATAGAAAATTGACTTATTATATTAAACATGAATGATATATCTTTCAAGAGGAAACATATTTATAGCTATCCACATGTATTACTTCATTTTTCCATTATTAGAGACATATTCCAATCCACTAGAATTGACATCAATATATGGGGGTCTTAGAGATTGATATGAACTATGCATAATGATGTAATCATTCCACAATTACATATATTATAATGTCTTGGTTCCATTCCTTAAATAAAAAATAATCCATGATGGTACGTTTGGAATCAATGTTATGGGAGACAATTTGGATGCTTTATCAATTCAGTATCTTGTAGAATCATTATTTTTATGAGATTGAAAATGACCGTTTCCATCAAAAAGATTAATATTACATGGTCCTTATATTCATAGGATTATAGTATATTATTTCATTTTGTTGAGTGGATTATACATAGTTCTCCATCAATGTAGACCTTTGATGAATTCTTAGAGGATATCAATGTCCATTAGGGATTTTTTTGTAGAGCCTCTTGAAATTATATTTATTGAGGTGTAAGATTATGGGTAAAAAAATATATCTCAATTATCATTGGATTATATTCTGAAGTAATATTTATGTGAAGATAAATATTCATTGTTTACCCCATGGGTTTTTAAGGCACAATGGTACTTTATAGAATTTGAATAATCGCCCCTATAAATTATTTGATACTCTATTCTAGTTATTCTCCATGAATATACTACAAAAATATCACGAATATTTTGGACCATTATATAGGTGTTTACTCCTTATAATAAGATTTTACGTTATAAACACTTTAATTTTCTAAATAATTCCATTTCGAGTTATCAGTGAAACGTGTGTTGTAATGGCATTTACTGAACTCGTTATTGAGGTATCGATAGTGATTCATCCAATTAGCAATGTCAAATTGAACTATATGGATATTCCATGTGATTTAATGGTCTTTAGCTTCCTATATTAATCATTAGGGCCTTACATCTTATTTTTTTTCTATAGGTAATGAAACCTGAAGACCCACTGAGTTTAATAATTGTAAATTTTAATCATTGAATAAAATGTATAATTTATATAATAAAATAATTAGTCTATAAAATTTGCGGTGTGGTTGAATGATCCTCACATTCTAGTGTATTAATTTCATTCATGTTTTACTAAGGATCCATGTGTTACTATTGAAAGAAAGAATGGGGTAAGGAAGAAAATTGGGTCTTATTAGAGGAAATCGACATGATTATACCCTCTCAGTGAAAGGATTGATCATAAAATAGTTAAACAATTCTCTAGATCGGAGATGATAGTCTGATCCACTATAGAGGATGCTCTGGGGGAAAATCGAGTTGTGTCTATTGTGGTATAATCAACTAGCTTCAATCATGGTTGGATAGGTAGTTCCACTCGATTTGGCCCTTATGGATTGATAAATTTCTATTGGTTTTCTGTAGTTTATAGATATCACCATGGGGTTCTCCAAGACACTTTCTTGTTCATGTTTTTATAACATTAGTTTTTATACATTGACATATTCTGTTATTTTTAGCTCTTAGATAATAGTTATTATTCAGACATCTATATTAGTTTTCATAGAAACATTTGGTATACTAAATGATTTTTCTATACCGTTCCTCTCTCCAAGGGTTTATAATAGGTTAATCTGTAATGGCTCAATAGTAGGACATATGATAAACATATCACATCACTAATTATTGGAGAGGAACCTTATAGGAGGGCTAAATTAAAATTGTCATACCTATATAGGAATATATTATTATCATTCAACATCAATTGCATCACACCCTAATCAACATGGGGATTGATAGTGATTACATTCATTATTATAATGGAATGTAGGGAGGAATTTATGAAACCATGAAACGATTTATATTGAGTTAATAAACATGAAATAGTATTAAAATGACTAAAACAATAAATACACCAGACTCGAATATGTGCATTGAGAAATCCCCATCAGTCTAGACAAAAAAATGCGGTTATAAGTGAATGGTCTCTTGATTCTATTAGGGTATCCACTAATGTTATGATGTTGATAACTTAAATTTTCCATGAGGATGAATTTTTTTTCATTAGAGATAATTTTTATGAATGTACAGGTTTAGCCAGGGGTATCATAATAGATGGCCCAAATGGTAGTTGAAATCATTAAAATATTCTACTAGAGTCATGGTACATGATTTTTAGTGAGTTTTTCTAGAATGAGATTTTTAATAGTTGATTGTTTTAAAATTTTGAATTGTAATTAGGTGAGGGAAATAGTTTCCCATGAAATATTATCACCCTTCTCTTGACCGGATTAGAAGTCATAGTAGTGGTCAAAACACACTCTTACATATGTATATTGATAAGCTAGATGTTGAAGTGATATAAAAATACAGTTTTCTAGTATGGGGATGAAATAGGAATCATATGTGATATCCTACCTTGGCATGAGTTTGCAGTTTACAATGAAGGAAACTCAATAATCATGACTGTGTACATGTTTTTTTGGGGATTTTGTGACTTACTATAGGCGAGGGTATTCATATATCTCTTTTCAATTTTATTAAATGATGTTGTGATTTTTATAGTTATAAACATGACAATGAAATTTCAATTTTGTCTAGTATAAAGTTTTATAGAAGATACATGAACATTGGTATGGATGATTACATGGATTTTCACTATAATTATGGTAAAATATCCTCAAATTTTTTTTTGGTACAGGTGACATGGGAATTTATATAGCTTAATCATAGGTATAGTCTTCATGGATTATTTGTTCCTTACATAATGTAATGTTACAGAGGAAATAAATCCTCTCTAGATACATCAAAAGTATATAATTTTAAGATAACATGGATTTACATATGTTGGATTACATATTCTTACCTAAAATTGTGATGTGGGGGTTCCCTAATCATGAGATTCTGAGAATAAATATCTTCCATACACTATGTATTTTTATTGGATCCATAGGGGGTACCTCTATGATATAGGGAATCACCACTATACCTGGGATGACCTTATTTGTGTCATACATCTTTACAATTAGAGGTCCTCTATGATGGTAGATACTATAATTAAAAAATAATAATGTTATAGTTATCCATAATGGAGAGGATCCTTATAACATCTCATGAGAGAGAATATGGTTAGGGTATCTAAAAAAGAACATCTAATGGAGGTGTTGTATAACAATACTTATAATAAAAAACATTTACATACACCATGTTGATGTTATAAGTGGATGTGTTGATAATGGAAGGGAAAACATGAGCTAGTAGATTGTATTTTCATGACGTAGGATGGGATACCTAACACATTGAGTGGGCCATGATTCCTTGAGTGGTGAAGGATGGTCAGCGGTAATGTTAACATAATCATCTAGTTGGGTGGATTCTATATGATTTCGATGATATCAAGATGTAAGATACCTTATTCTTAACCTAATGGTTGTGGTTATGGCTAAAAAATATTTGAATCTACCCTATATCCATTGCATTGGGAAATAAGCTACTAGAGATATTCAAGGAAATAATCATGAAATGGACGATAGTGCTAAAGGTGGTGGGGGATATATTAGTGAATTCTATATGCTAATTAAAAAATATACATGTTTCCACAATAGATAGATCCTCACAACCCATTTCATGAGTTGGAATTACAACATCCTACCTATATCCGCTAATAAGGGAATTGATAAATCCATGATGAATGATCTTGATGGGCAGTTGAGATGGGTGTCCCCTAGAATTTTCTATGGGGATACCACCATCAACTTAACAATAGGTTTTTTGTATATTCACTTGTGTTTTTCACATTCACCCACATCTGTAGTATGTAGTTGGGGTGGAAAAATATGCATGTAATGTGATTTGAATTATTCCAAAATTATTGAATTCAACTATGACTATAGTTATAATGATGGTGATACACAACATGTCAACTCTTGGACAAGAAACGTTGTGTTGAGGCCCACCATTATATATCCTCTCACAGTCAATGTAGAAGGGATTTTTTTCATGTTCACTAACATGTTTCCCAATGATTTATACTTGGTCCATTATTCTCACCATATTGAATATTTCCACATATTTAATTATGTTATGGTCCTATATTTACACAATATAAAGTTGGGTGACCACTCACTATTAGGGATGATGGTGTCAATACTATGATTACAATGATATAATGGAATATCATCCATTCATTCCACATTTTCCACTATTTAGTTTTTCACCTAGTCTAGGTCTCAATCATAAATATAAGACTAGTTCAAGAATCAGATTCATGAATCAATCTTTTTGTAGACTCTATTTAATTAAATCTCCAACTGAAGTAGATGAATATTCATAAATCTCTATAAATTTCATTGCACATTGGGAATCGGTAAATATCATACTTATAATGAATCATGATAGAATGATATGATTTTTATGTAGAAAATATTTTGATTATGGACAATGATATACAATTCTCATCACACATGTAATGTTATTCTAATCACAAGAGGAATCATAGGTGTGGTAACAATGGGAAAAAATTCCCATCAGGGTATTAAACTTTATCTCTTCACATGATGAATCATGTTCTTATCACACAATACCATAATTTTGAATAACCTGGGAATTTAATTTCGCATCACCATAGTTATCATATTCTCAAAAAAATGAGTTATTTTATCATTATAATGGGACGGGAGAATAATAGGATCATCAGATAAGGGTGTAACAATGTGATCATACTCTCACCAATTAATATTCTTATTCTCATGAAACAAAAATGGCAATACATTCTAGTGTCATTTGGAATGAATAATATTATTTTCAAATAATGAATTAGAAAATGATATCATATGGCCATAAATATGGATTCTAATATATATCAAATAATTCAACATTGTTTTATTACCTAATGTGACCTTAGGTTGTCAACTAGGGTAGATTTTTAATACATCAGGAGGGTATTATCCCATGCTCATCAAGTATAACATCTCATTCCCTTAACATGATTAATATATCCACTTAGTATCATTACATATGTGTAGGTATTTGGTATTTATAGTTGTGGAATTCTACGTCTTCTTTCCATGTTATTTCATTCACAGGCAAACGTCACATAGGGATGGTCCCACACTGGCTCCTCATTTATAAAGAGAATACGATTAATGTTTAGTGGGGACGAGACCAAATATTCTTGTTATGTACATGAATGCACAAGATAGTGTCTAGTAGGAAGGGATTCATATATTCTAATTAAATATATGTAGGATAATGTTAAAATATTGTATGAATGGGTCAGAATATTATTATCATGTAAATGAATCCATAGGTTAATAACATGAAGGTATTGATCCACAAATTATCATCATGTATAATCTATAATGGATCGACATCCAATCGGGTAATATCCACATATACTTGTAGTCTATTTTCATGAATATGTGTAATTTTAGTGGGTATGTTTCCATATACTATCGACACATATGTCAATGAATAGGGTAATTTTAAGAAGGGTTTACTTTTACTTTAATGTCATGTGGAGTCTTTTGGGATGTGTTTTAGAGGTTTAGAATAACTGAGGAATATGGCCTATCTTTAGATGAACCTTTTCCCAAGGGGGATCAGATGGTTATAATCATAGGATTGAACCTCAAAGGGGTGTATAGTATTTCCACATTTAATAAATTAATCAAATTATATATATTATAATGTTTATAGTTTATTGTCTAATGAATATACCACAACACTAAATTTAATAAATATTTCTAATAACAGTTTTATGGTGAAATGAAAAATAATATGGTATAGCGTGGGGCATGCACATTTTTCTTCAGATCAAGAGTATGTTTCATTTTTTATGACTAGATTTGTTTATCCTATTGAGGAATATGTTAGGATTTACTCATTATCATAGTTCAGTGGAACTACTTAAGAGTTTACAGGATGCTCAATGGTCTATGGAATGTTTTATGATGATCCACCAATGCAGATGAGAAAATGACCTGGATAATTACATTCCAAATCATGATGAAAATGGTCCATTGATTTGAATTTTTATACATATGATCAGTAAGAATGGGGAGTAACCATTCAACTAATATTTATTTGTGATAGGTTGTGATAGTCTACAATACATGTTGGGTATATAGATATTTTATTATTATGCATTGATCAAATGGATGTGGGACCGGTAAATAATTAGTTCATGAAGAATCCATATTCATAAAAGAAGAATAAATTAGATCACTATCTAATAATGTATTTTCGACATAGATGTTTCACATATAATGAAATTTATTCATAAATTCTCTACTAGAACAAATGGTCATTGTGGACACAATTGAATGAGTTTCGCAAAAGATTTGTGTTGTATGAATCATCAAATTTCATGTAATTTGTATGATTAACATTATTCATGTTCTATTTTATTGGGAGTTTCAAAATAGTATCTAAATCATTAATTAATTTCAGTAAGAACATATTAGAGGTAATTAATAAAATTTACTCTCATATTGTATGTATGATTTTTTAAAATTGTGAATTTTTTTGAAAGGTGGAGTTATAAAATTTGAGTGTGGTGATTCATTGAATTTTGAAATTTAGTCCCTAGTGTTCAGGTGATGGAGTATATATAATCCTTTTAGACAAAGGTATATTATCAAATAAAAACTATATTTTCCGGTCCTAAAACAATGAAAATACATAATGCTTCAAATCTCGATATCATCGAAATGTGTGTTCTACAAACATCATTTATTTTATATTTTTATGATATCATGTGGGTGTGTAGAACAATGTTCCGGTGAAAATCCTCTAGTTATGGGTTTTTGAAACTCATAGTTGGATAATTTTTTTAACTTTTTTATTATTTCACTTCCTATTTATGTTATTCATTTGATTTATTTCACAAACATGTTTCTTGATTCCCCAAAAATATATTTTTTGCATCAATGGCTGTAAATGATACCTTATGTATGATTTCATGTGAAGAGATAGTGTGTGAGTTTCTTTATTCTTGGAGGGTGTTAGAGGATTTCCATGTTATAGAGATTTATATTTTTGTGTCTAATGGTGAAGGAATATTCTATTTAATAATGTAAAATTTTAATTTATTATAGTATTTTTTATGATTTATATCAATGTGTTTCTGATGTGGATGATTGATTCTTCTATTTTTTTTGACACATTTGAGGGACAAACATTGGATTTAGAGAAACGATTATTGTTTTAGAGTAGTCTTTTTATTTCATTAGATGTGATATAATGATTCTATGTGCCACCACAATTCGACTTTAGTTTTTCATCCTAGTGTGCCTAATATTCACTATAAATTAACATTATTTTTTTACATAGAATGAAGAGTGTAATTTTTTTAATTGTGTCTATATGTTTAGTCTAAAATATGGAGAATGTTATGCACCATTTTCTAACTGAGTTTCTTCAGCCTCCTTATGCTCCCTTGTAGAATGTGGAAGGTTATTATAATTGGAATCAAAATTAATTTTCCTCAAAAACATATTGGATATAGTGTTATATAGGTTGATATAGACTATTTTATGGATCAATCAATCTTCTTGTAATTTAAATAGCTGATCTCTATGGATGTATCATTGATACAACACCCTAATGTGGATGTTGTCATGAAATGGTACCAAAGATGATCATATATAATTTTGATCCCCATTTTACCTCTTTATTTGGAGAGGTCAATTATTGTTTTGGATTTCATATATTTCTTATTAATTTATTTATTAGTAGTTTTATAATTAGACAGTGAAAATTATAATGATGATTGAAGACATATAGAGACTATGAATTCTAGATTTTAAATGGTTGATGGTGAATTAATTTCTCATGGTGGAGTTCACTTATAAGAATAGTTATCACACTACCATTTTTATAATCAACAATGAAGAACGATATGAGAAACCATGTCTAACACCATTGTGTTGGACCAATGTTGGAGAGATAGTGGTTGCGAAATAAAAAATGGTTATTGTTTGATAGAGAATGTACAAGTGATATATATGTGGATGATGATAAAATTGGATATCAAGAATTACTGTACCGATATTAGGATGACTCCAGAGTTCAATGTTAGAGATCATGAGGTTTTAATGGTAATTAAATTTCAAGATAGAAAATGTTTTGATCATGGGAGTAATATTTATCAATTATTAATTAGGACATTCAAGGTGTTTATATGAGTTGTATTTGTTTCATATTGGCTATCACTTATCCTATAGATTATTCAAATTTTGGATTAATTTTATTTTTAATATCATTATATGAATCATTCTGATCATTTCCATCTTAATGACTCTAAAGAAAAAGGTGTTTTGGATGATCTGACCAGTGGGGGATGACCTCTTTGGATTTGGGTCCCTCAGGAGAAGGTGTTTTTTGGTCATGTTATTCATGTGGATCAGGTCAATTGGAGACACAATGTATTAAAATTGTGTACATTAGTATGTCAGTGTTTAATTTTTTCTCAATATCATGATTTATTTGATGATATTTATTTGAGTTATTATGTGATGTCATTTATTTATTTATGATATTTAATTTAAATTTTTTTTCTACATAATGTCCCTTTGATGTGTTGGATGTGATCTTCTTATGGTGATATTATTGAGATTTTACACATTTGGTGATTATTGCATTCCCCTTTCCTTTCCTCATGAATTTTGGTCAAAATTCTGGATGATGAGAACTGTTTGAGAGAATTATTAGACAATAGACAAATTTTTCCATCTCCCTCCATTTTATTTTTTATTAGAGGTGAAAAATAAAGGATTTAACGTTATACATAAAATTTTAGCTATGAATTCTACAAGATGTGGAGAGTTGGGGAATTGGCATCGAGGATATGATATGGTGTAGTATTAGATAGACGGCCTCATAGAATAACAATATCCATGAGTTATTCATCATTGTATGTATATATTAATAGGTACTAATGAGTTAGATACATCCATTGTGTGGTGAATAGAAATATACCATATCAGATAGGGTTCTGAATTTATTTATTCCTCTAAGAGGGTCCCTAATTTGTGGTTTTTTCACAATTCATTGATTCTTGTAGACTGGGGGTCTTGCCTTATTGGTGGTCATCCTGCAAGAGTATTCCATAAATTTGGGTCACAGATGGAAATCAATGTGTTGACATTATAAACTTCCTCGCATCACATCCTACCCTTGAAAACAAACATATGGACACTATGCTACTTTAATTAGAGGTTATTTATTCGCATGTTGTTCCTCAAACATTTGATATATGTTTTAGTAGAGTGTCCCATAGTCATACATGGTAGAGAATATATAACGAAAAACAAAACCAGGTTTTTTGGGGGAACATATTTATCTCCCCAACAACGGATATCATTCTCTATTTCTTTTTCTTATCGTATGGATGCACCAACAACATGGTGGAATACCATGACCATATTGCTTGTATGCAATTTTCTATAGTGCTAGTGATATCACATATTATTATTAATGGATATTTAGAATTTTTAATAATGATATTAAATTGTGAATATTAAACCATGAAGGAATATTTAACCACATTCATCATCCATGAATGCAGACTAATAGTAGATATCCATTTTGAACCCATACCGACTCATGTTACAGATTTATAGAATCCCCATGCTAATACACTAACATACATTGCTAATTACTTGTAAATCAAAAAAATTAAGACATCCACATCATTCAACTATAGTTACACTCACTAATCATCATCCAGGACAAGGTGGATATAAATAATAATTGATCTGTAATAGGAAATCATGATCTAATGTCTATATTTCATTGAATATATACCATAATTTCCATCTCAAAAATGGGATTTTTTTAGTCGATTAGGAGAAATTGTAATAGATCTAACACCAGACATTATCCGTCACCCTTCATTATGTGAATAATGAACCAAAATTCCTCTATAAATGAGGATTCAATGGAGACCTCCTCAGATATAGTTCATAGGGGGAGACCCTCAACACAGTATACGATGTACATTTAGGTTCATGTTGAACTCACAATTCCAAAACCTAGCTTTTCCATCATATTATAACGATTGTTTTATTTCCAGGAAATAATGATAATAGAAAACATGGAGTTCGCCCTCAAAAATCATGCTTGTTAAATACATGAAAACATATTCCACCAACCCCTGATGATATTGCATGCATACTAATACTCTTATGAGTCCTATATATGGGGAATAATTTTCATTGGACTATATCAACTATTAATAGAAAAAAATTAAATATATATCCTTAAATCCACTAACAGTTTTCAAATTAGTTTAAGGAAACTCCCACCTAGGATGTTTGGAGGATGAACATCATACACTTTGTAATGTAAAAGATCATCAGCATATTTTTTGTCCATCATACAATATTAATGGGAAATGACACAATTTTATATTCTTATTATTTTAAATTGTCGTATAATGAGTAAAAAATTAGTTGCAACCAATCAACATGCTTCTACAAAGAGTGAAAATGAAAAATATAGGCTTTTCATAAGATTTTGTTAAATATATTCTATAAAATGGGGGATAAATAATTGAAATCATGGTTATAAGGACACATATATTCCTTTTGGGATATCATATCATGACCCACAATGAAATAAACATGAACACATTTTTTATTGTATATCAAATATTGGATATTCACCCAATCACGATCTAATTTCCACGACATATAATCTATATATACAGTGAGAAATTAAAAAAATAGTAATTCCATAAGTGACATGATGTGTTAGAATGACATGATGAGATTATTATTTAATTAGTTTATAAAATGGAAGTCCATATAAATCAGATTTTATATACATTTTCCCATAATAAATGGTTCCACTCATTAATTCAAGGGGATGTTATTCGAGTTCTTAGAAAAATTAATGAGATAGGGGAAGATTGCTTCAAAAATTGAACAAAATTATAAAGGATCTAACACCATAAAAAATATAATTCTAATAGATCTTAATAATTAACCATGATGTATGGAGAATAAACAACACTTCCAATAAATTAATAAAATTTCATAATACATTAATGAGAACCATTATCCGGATAGAATATCTTTAAACAACGTAGCATGTATGTAAATACCATATAATTATAAAAATCATGATCACCATCCCACTATAATTAAATTAAAATAATATAATAAATTCTTTACATAATTATTCTAATGTACATCAATTGTACCGTTATTTACACACTTCCTTTACAAGACATCAGTACATGCTGTATTTTTTTGAAAATAGTTGGACAATTCTAAATAGGATTAATGTCCCCTATTATTTACATATGAGATATATAAGTAACTAGAATCAATAATATAATGTATATGTGTTGGATTTATTCACATTATTATGGTATAATTACATAATCATTGATATTCCATCATAGACCCATCCACATTCTTTATCAAAATACAAGTGCACTCCATTCTATGCATGAGCCAGGATTACTCATGATATTTCTTCTTGATATAAATCAATTATAGAGGTCTTCCTTTTATACTATTCACATTTCCCTAGATTATGATCAAATATATTTAGTGGACCCCATTCTATTTTGGATATATATAATAATTGATTGCTATTGATACAAATTAAATGTTGATACATGTATTTAAAATCTATGTACCATTAAAATATTAAAAAAAATTGATCCCTTCCCACACTATGGAAAATATGTGTGAGGGATATCCTCATAAATAACAAAGTAGGACTAGCATAATGATATTTCATGATAGAATATGACCCTGGGGGAAATTTTCTTATGTCTAGCCAATGGATCACCACCATCATTACCACCATCGATACATTCATTGTATGAACTCTATTCATGTGATCACCTCTCTAATTACAAGAGATCATCACTATGACATTATAACTAATAGTATAAATGAATGATACAATACCACAATAAAATAATTTTGTTTAGGTTGATTCATGATAATTTTAGGATATGTTGGGATTATTTGGTCCTTTTAAATGATCCTAAAGTATATTTAAACTCCACATCAGTTCACCATAGTGGATAACATATCTTTTTTGGAATAAATATCGATTTCCCTAGTGTATTTGTACATATATGTACATCCGAAAACCTTTCAATGAACAAAATTATGATTTATTTCTATCTATAAATGATAAAAAGTAATTCCAACTTATTATATCCCATGCCATGATATGTATTTCATCCATAGAGAAATAAATTTTTATAATAACATCGTTTCTCCATGCTTTGATAGCCCATGTTGCCTCAACATATTTCCCTACTGATTAGTGAAACAACATAACATACCATGAATATTATCCAAATATATATAGGGGGAAAGTTCATCATAAAGATTATAATTATTGATTACTATTAGCATAGGAAATGTATTGACACATAAATATCATATCATGGGCCTAGCCAGAAGTTTCATAAAAAAACTCTATTCCTACATTACTGTACAATCATTTATAGGAATAATTCACCTCACTGATGACACTATACTGTGATATGACCTGATTTTTACCCTACAAATGTGCCAGATCATGGTAGATGAATCTTCGTTATATTGTGCACCATATGATACAAATTAAACTCTCCCAATGTTTGAGTTCAATTTACATATCTGTCTACTAACAGAAAAAAAATTTCATGATTAATATTATCACAGTATACAAAAAAAATAATGGATTCCCTCTCATGGGACAAGCTGTAATTTATAAAAAAATTACTACCATTATATGCACAAGTTGTATCTATATTGGTTATTTAGTTGATGTGTGTGGGGTGGGGTTTATGTTAATTTAATTTTATACATAGGCATTTTTAGATAAAACATTAAGGATCTAAAACAATATATCATAATTACCACCAAAATATTTTCTTTATTGATAAAATAGCATGTTATTATTTAATAGGTCTTTCGTATTATCTTCACAATGATTCATTACTTATACATCAATTTTCAGTCAAATGTATACAATTAAATAAACTTAAATACCTCCAAATGTGTACCTAATCTTCTGTCATGAGTTATATCATTTACATTCAAATGATATTATAAATTGTCCCTTTGATTTTGTGTCACTCTTTTTCATGAACCCAAATAAATAAAAATATATTTTATTCCCTGAACACCTCCTCCATATTAGAACAATAATAAATTACATGAAAATATAGTTATTGGATGATTACACAACTCTATATAACTAAGATCATAATATATATATAAGCAGGTGTTACAAATGGTCCATCGTTTCAAAAATTATACTACAATAGAACGTACTTGCTGTAAAAATAAACAATTATCCTATGTATGAGTTGTATTTTCCCAAGGGTACCCCATATATTATTATATATCCAAATCCTTATATAGGCGTAAAACCTATTGTTTATCTAATTCGGTATATACGATGATAAATTATGCACCATAATTTTTTCATTAGATAAACCAAAAATATAGATCATCTTATTCAACATTTCATATTATTAAGATGAATGATATCCATATCCTCCTTTAATAATGTGAAAATATTACACCATAACTAATTATTAATACATTAATGAGGACCAAAAAAGAATAACCATGGTCAATTAAGGTTGGATACACAACCACCATCTTTTTTGAACATATAATTCCTTGAAGCAGACATCATGTATTATGATTAATTTTAATACAAATTACCATTAATGATCATTTCAATGGAGTTTATCTATATCCAAGGTACCCCTTTTCCCGACTATTCATTCATTACCTTGTATTCTTTATATAATCCCCTGATAGGAAAACTAGAGAAAATTTCCCCATTCCAAAGGACCTCTAATCCATGTGTGCCTTGATAATATGGAAACAAATTTCACAATAGTAGAGTTATTCATGATCATCCCCATATTTTCTTTCCCATAACAGTACTCATAATTCATGAACCATGGTCCGATATTTATATCATCTTCGTAACTTGAAAAAATGGTGTTATAATAATTTCACCAATGGTAATTCTATGTGTCTTACTACATCACAAATTATAATTTTCCTTGGTCAACACATCCCAATAATAAAAAATGGGTTGCATTATAAAATCTATATGACCTTATACAGTAGTAAATGATGGTATAGTTCCCAAAACTAGAAAAAATTATTGATAGAAAAATTAAAGTGTTATAAAGCGTAAACTATTGAGGGATCTATGAGAAGAGAACAACTATATTCTCTCTAATATATTCATACTAATATAATATGAAAAGGAGCGTAGGTAAATATAGGGGTCCAATGCATATAGGTTATATATTCAAACCGTATAAAAAGACAATTCATGTTATTAGAACAATTATAACTCAGAAAAATGTTGATGATATTAATAACAATATCCTATCTGCTTGATAATATATCTAGTTTGTGATAACAAAACATTCAGTGCTCTGGAACCGTCCTTGTTAACCCTTGACCATCTACCATAATTTAATTTTAAAGTGTTTCAATCATTGAACAAATTTCCATACCTCTCCAATGTGTGTATCTAAATTAGAGGGACATGTTTAATGGATACGAATGTATGCTTAAATTTGGATATTCGAAACAATCCTCTATCCAGTTAATAAGAGTAATCTTCACCATTTGAAATAGGAAACTGAATCATGGGTTCCTCGTCAGCTTTTTAGTGAAAATCCTCAAACCAATTTGACTTGTGAACATCCCTGGAATGACTTCCCTATCTAATATACCATTCTAAAAATCCTTTATATATTTCATAGATAATATATAATCAATATATTATGTTTTTTTAACATCCATAATGTTATCTGACATTAAAACATTAAAAATATAGATGAAATGATTGCATACTTCATTACCATGTTCCTATATACGTGAATCAAACACAGATGATACATATTCCAATCCTCATGAAAATTAACCGAATTATATAATATATGATGCATTTTATACTAGTAATAGACACTCCACTCATGATTGATTTTACTACATTGTTTTATGTACTATATCATGTTTCCACAACCCTCAATGGATGGAAATTTTCAAATATGATACATCATTTACCATGAATTTTAATCTTCCAAAACATTTCATGGACCCTAGAAAAAAGCATGAAACATCATGTGACTATTTACATGACCATGATTATTTACCACAATGGTGACCAGATATAGAATCCCTTTACCTATCAACTAGATTTGTTTTTCCCATAAAATAATGTCATTTGATTTGTGTATGACCTTGAAATATTGTAGAAGAATTAAACAAACTGTAGTTATTTGTGATAACAACTAACTAATATATCCTATCACATTAGCAATGGTTCTATCTCTGGGAAATGTTATTTAATCAATATGAAATCCAACAATAAAGTAGATTTAACATCCTCAACATTATGACACTCTATAACATACGTGATCACAAATTTAGGATGTAGTACCTTATATACATGGTCATATTTATGTGGCCATATACCATGTAATATATAATCATAGATCATCATAAAAAAATGGTTTATTTCTTTTCAGGGTTGGTTTTTACCATCAATCAATCCTCTATTTATGATGAATTGACATATATGATGAATAAACCATCTATAGGGTGATGTAGTATTTATTGGATTGACTTTTACCTAATTCCTACATCAGTAATAAATTATTTAAATCACCATCAACATTTTATTTCTAATGTAAAAGAGTGTATTCTTCCTCAATGGAGTCTTTTAATGACAATGATGTCACACCCCCATATGAGTCATGTATATGATTCATTGACCTATCAACTAGAGTGTAACATCCCAAGTAAGTAATTAATAATAGATATTTTTATCCATGTCTATTAATGATTAAGATAGTGTTTTAGAGGCTTAAAATGAAAATAAATACAATCTTATGCATGGAATAAACTAATATTCTTGAAAGATTGTTTTACTGCCTTTTGATGGAAAACCATTTTTGAATCTATATTTTGACAATTTTATAAACTATGTTTGTCAAAATAAACTTATTCTTTATGATTGGGACATCAAAATTTACCTTGTGTGAATTTTTGGTATTTTTCTGACAATGTTCATTTTTTAATGAATAGTGAAAAATACTGCATTTTACATCAAAACTGCTTTTTAATCTAATTTATTTATATGATTAGATTATCTTTTGAGTTGGTGTTAATGTGTAATATGAATATATTTTTACCATTTAATCCAATGGTGGTCATTGGAATCAATTTCACATTGAAATTGGACTTAAACTAGTATCAATCTTTTGATACTTATTGTTTTGTAAAAACACGCTATTTTCTCTGGCAGCGGGAATTAATTATTAAATTAATTAATGTGACTTATATGATTTGAATTTTTTAAAATAGACTTCATTTTTTAATTCGGAATATCAAATATAGCTTAGGGTGAATTTTTGGTAATCTCTGAAAAACTTCAATTTTTTATGAATAGTGAAACCACTAAGTGGTAATCAAGCAAACTGATTTTTCAGTTAAATGAATGTTTACCACTAATGTGTATTGAATTTTGAAAATCCAACATACATGGTTGTCATTAAGAAGTAAAATGTGGTTCAATGAGATTAAAATAATTTTTTTTGTGAATAGTAACTTATTAAGTTTTTAATCGCGATTAGTGGTAATTAGGGTAGTTTAAGGTCTAAATAAGGATTTAATAATATGAAATGACCTAGACACATGTCCCAACCTCATTGGTTGTGTCATGGCCGACCGTGAAATGCCATGGGTCAACTTGGGGACCCCATGGATCCACTTTTGTTGGGAAATGACATAAATTACTTTTTATTTAATGTTAAAGTGAAAATGACACAAACATAATATGTTTTACGAAAACAATTTTTAAGTGGGGTTATACAAGTCCAAATTATGATTATAAATAGTCATTGGAAATATAAAAAGATTTCCTACATCATAGTATTTTTTTTATGATTTTTATACATTAAATAAATTAAATTATTTATGACATAATAATGATGCAGCGATGACATCATTATTTGACGATTTAAATAAAATGGGAACGTAATGTAACATCTATGAACTACACATAGCCAAAATCAATTGGATGAGTGTATTTCGAACCCTTATCACCTTATCCACGAATTATATCAATGTGGGACCTTTTAAAACCGAAACACATTTTCAAATAATGTAATATTTCTTTACTTTCCAAAAGTGCCCCTCCTCTCCTCTTATAAAAGGCCCCCACCTCTACCTCATTTCACACACACCTCAAGCCTTTGGCTCGGCCAACCCCTGCCCATTTACTCTCTCCACATCCCTCTCCTCATCCTAGAGGATTCCCTTTGGGCAGAATCCTTTCAAAGGAATCCTTTAGGCTCAAATCAAAAGGAGTTACACTTTTTAAGGTAATTCATTCTCTCATGATCATTTGTTTTATTTTGCTTCTCCAACCCCCTAAACACTTTTTATTTACTTCTTTTGTAACAAAACAAGTATCTTCAATATAATAGGATGTTGTTATAAGATATATTTGAGCTACACTCTCACACAAATACATCAAATGGTTAAAGAACATACGGTTTCCGTGGATGGCGAAATTCTACCTCCCGAAACGATGATTGTTCAATACTCATTTAACACATTCAAAGGTGGCCATTATGATGTCACTATTTTTATATATGATATATAATATGTTTATGTTTTCATTAAGCTTCTGTTTTTTTAATTTTGGGCATACATTTATGGTTTCCATTATGGGTAAACACGATATCTTCATTTTAGGAAGTGCGGACTACCGCCCCCTAAAAGTGATTTGATTCGTTAATACCATATGTGGGACATATAAAGGATGAAACTATGATATTATATATGATATTATACTGGAATTATATTATACTCAAATATCATTATGATTCCATTCTAGAAAATATGAAATAGAAATGGAAGTAGCGTTCATGCGTACGTACGGCTTACCGTCTCCATGAACGGTGCATTTCATTTCTTACCTCTAAATGATTATGTAATATTATAAATGCATGTATGTACTGGATATATATGACATATATGATATCTACATCATGAATACCATTCTGGATATAATGAACCTTTGACCAAATTAACAACATGTAAGTGTAAGAAGTCTATTTTTGACTTAAGAACCAAATACCGACAAAATGAACATTATTAACTTAACTGATTAAATGATGTTCATAACATGGTATAAAAGGAATAATGAACTTGAAAAAGATTCATAATCAAGTAGAGATTAACTCAAGTTTATTATTCAGGATATTAAAGAACGGTTGAGTCAAGTCGGATACGAGGTATGGGACTTCGTCTCAATCTCCTTTCATTGAGGCATATTTTATTTTATACACAACTTTCTTTTATACGGTGTATAAACCCCTTTGACTTTTACGTTTATTCAAAAGGAATCATTTTTTATACGAAGGGTTTACTAAACGACAAAAGGGAATGTTTTTGTCGTACGTATGCGGCGACAACGACTTCTCCGTCGTCGTGAACGTTATTTGAGTTTCGGCTTCCTCTACAAGCCATACCTTCTTTTTAAAAGAAAAATAAATAACATGTTTTACTTTTCTTTTATTTTAGTATTGAAAATGGTTTTCATAATGTTTTTATATCAATGTGTTGTATTGATATCTCATGATTGAAATGTGGAAATATTATGTTTCCTTTATGCATGTTTATGTGATACGATTATGTTATGGTTCTTGGGCATTGTTATGAAGAATGGGTGGTTCCGTGATAAACTAAGGGCGGGTGAGCCCGATATATCTCTCCAATGCATTGGGTAACGCGAAGGAGTGAAACGTTAACGTTTCTCCGAAGAGATTTTAGGGAATATAATGTGATGGGTATTCCAAACGTAACCAAGAGGGTTACTCCCTACGTAAGAATGTTATGAATGCCTCAAGTTACCTTTATGTCTTATGATTTCTATGATTTATTCATGATTTTATGAGGTATGTTAAATTTCCAATGTTTTATGGGTAAAGTATGATTTCATTCTTATGTATATTTGAACTCATGTTTCATTTCCATGTTTTTTTATAACCCATACTGAGTTTTTATGCTAATCCCAAGTTTTTGAAATGTTTTTCACAGGTCAAGGGAAAGGTACATGATAAGATGATAGAGTCAAGGATGTGTCAAGAAATAATCCACGTTTTATTTTAAATGTGTTTCCATTTATGGGAATGAAGAATACTATCTTTATGTAACCACTTTGTTTTTATGTGGAATGTAATGCAGGTTTTATGATCTAATTCTCTAAAACTCTAAACCTGAAAAGATCCTCAACGTGTAATCTTGTAATAACTCAAGATTAAGTATGGTTTAAGGCTGGGGCCTTATAGTTGGTATCAGAGGTCGGTTTAGATAACTTTAGGAGTTAGAATTCTATTAAATGATTATCCAAAAATATTTTTTTTGAAATGATATAGCATTTAAAGATTACCATGTTGCTTCATCTAAGACATGTTTGTTCAGAATGGTTTTCCGTAGAGGAAACAGGGAAGCAGTGCTAGGAAGGCATACAGAAGGAAATAACCTTCCGAATCAGCATCCAGAAATGGTTGGAATTGGAACTGAATAGTTTGTTGCAGTAATGGCGCAGTTGACTCAAGCGATAAATGGTGGTGGTATCCATGCACGAGATCAGCCAGAACAACCGCAGAGGAACATGTCAGTGGTGGAACATTTCATGAGGCAACATCCCCATCAATCAGAGGATCATCTGACCCTGTGCTAGCTGAAGGGTGGATTAAAGCACTAGAGAAGATTTTTGATGTCATGGGGTGTTCAGACAATCAAAAGGTTAGTCTTGCTATTTACCGTTTGGAGGGTGAAGCAGATCAGTGGTGGTCTATGGTTAAAAATATCAGGGACGCCGATGAGATTGATGCTCTTGACTGGGATGAAATCAAAGGTATGTTTCTTGAGAAGTATTTTCTTAAGGCTGTTCGACTTAGGATGGAAAAGCAATTCTTGGAAGTGAGGCAAGAGGAAGACTCAGTGGCTGCCTATGAAGAAAGGTTCACTCGACTGGCAAGGTAGGCTCCAAATTTTATCCGGGACCTTGATAGTAAAATCAATCATTTTTACTCAGGATTAAAGCCAAATTATCGAAGGGCATTAGCTTCTCGTGAGTTTAAAAGTAATGAAAAGCTTGTTCGATGTGCTGAGAAGGTGGAAATGGAGTTCGCCGATGACCAAGTTTTCTATAACAACCAACAGAAGAAGAGACCAAGGTGGCAGGAGAAAGGTAAGAATTCTTCAAAAAAGTCTGATGGTAAGAGAACTAAGTTTCCAGTTTGTGATAAATGTGGCAAAAGGCATGCTGGGGAATGTCTTCTGAATTCTGGAATGTGCTACCGATGTGGTAATATTGGACATAAGGCTCGTGATTGCACTGAAAAGGATCAAGGTGAAGGTAAGAACAAATTTGAATTACAGTTAGTGAAATGTTATAAGTGCAATGAGATGGGTCACTATGAAAACGAGTGTCCGACAAGGATCTTGAGTGATGGGAATCAGTTAGACTACAAGCAGAAAGGGGTGGTGAAATCCTTTGCAACTACTTCAGTAGATGTCGGTCCATCAAATGAAGTTGTATCAGGTACTTTGTTTGTCTTTTCAGATTATGCCAGTGTGTTGTTTGATTCGGGGTCTACACATTCTTTCATCTCTGAAACCTATTCAAGTAAAATGGGAATACCATATCAAGAAATGACTCCTGAACTTTTGGTAAAAACACCTGGGGGAAGTGTCGAGGCAAAAAGAATTTATAAGAATATTCCTATCCTTATCTGTGGAAAGAACCTACTTGAAAACCTTATTGTTCTACCTCTAGTAGAGTTTGATGTTATCCTGGGTATGGATTGGCTCTCTATTTACCATGCTAAGATTGACTGTAGAGCTAAAGAGGTTTCTTTTCAGAAAGACTTTCAGTTTGTTTACAAGAATGAACCCTTACTTTTGATAACATATCAAGAGGCCAAGAAACTTGTAAAAGATGGAAATGAATGTTACCTTGCACATGTCGTTGAAAATAAAGAAACTGTTCAGATTAATGAAGTGCCAGTGGTAAATGAGTATCCTGATGTTTTTCCTGATGAGTTGCCTGGAATAATACCAGATCGGGAAGTTGAGTTTACTATTGACTTAGTTCCTGATGCTAAGCCAATTTCAAAACCCCCTTATCGAATAGCACAAATTGAACTTTTAGAGTTGAAGGAGCAATTGCAAGATTTATTAGAGAAAGGTTTCATTAGACCTAGCACATCACCATGGGGTGCTCCTGTTTTATTTGTTAAAATGAAAGATGGTTCTATGAGACTTTTCATTGATTATAGAGCCTTGAATAATATCACTGTTAAGAACAAATATCCTTTGCCTCATATCGATGATTTGTTTGATCAGCTCCAGGGAGCTCAGTTTTTTTCAAAGATTGACTTGAGATCGGGGTACCATCAGCTGAAGGTAAAGGAGGCAGATATTCCAAAGACCGCGTTCCGTACGAGATATGGCCATTATGAATTTGTAGTAATGCCTTTTGGGCTAACCAATGCACCTGCTGTATTCATGGATTTAATGAATAGAATTTTCCATGAGTTCTTGGATAAGTTTGTGGTGGTTTTCATTGATGATATTTTGGTGTTTTCTAAAAGTAAATAGGAGCATGAAAAACATTTAAGGGTTATCTTGCAAACCTTAAAAGAAAAGAAACTATATGGGAAATTCAGAAAGTGTGAGTTTTGGTTGCATCAAATTTCTTTCCTTTGTCACATTGTTTCTAAAGATGGAATAACTGTTGATCCTGCAAAAACAAAAGTTGTGGAAGAATGGCCAAGACCCACAAATGTAACCGAGATTCTTAGCTTCCTTGGTTTGGTGGGCTATTACCGAAGGTTTGTTAGAAATTTTTCACGGTTATCTAGTCCAATGACTAAGATAACTCGGAAGGGTGTTAAGTTTCTCTGGACAAAAGAATGTGATGATTGTTTTCAGGAATTGAAAAGACGATTGGTGAATGCTCCAGTTTTGGCACTACCTTCCAGGAATGGTGAGTTTGTTATATACAGTGATGCTTCATTGAAAGGACTTGGTTGTGTCCTAATGCAGAATGATCAGGTAATTGCTTATGCTTCACAACAGTTGAAAAATCATGAGGTAATTACCCTACACATGATTTGGAATTAGCTGCTGTTGTTTTTGCTTTAAAAATTTGGAGGCATCATTTGTATGGAGTAAAGTGTGAAATATATACTGATCACAAAAGTTTAAAGTATATATTCACTCAGAAAGAGTTAAACATGAGACAGAGGAGATAGCTAGAATTAACCAAGGATTATTATTGCACAATTCATTACCATCCGGGAAAAGCAAATAAAGTGGCTGATGCTTTGAGTCGAAAAAGTAATGCTTCATTAACAATGTTGCAGTTGGAACGTGATCCTTTGGTCAAGGATTTGATGAAATTTTCCATAGAAGTTGTTTGTGCAGGAAGTCCTTCTGTTTTGTTTCAGGTATCAGTGAGATCTTCTCTATCAGATAGAATCAAGCAAGCACAGAAGCAAGACAGTGAGTTGTAGAAAAGGGTAGAGCTGGTTCAGAAAGGTAAGTTGCCTGAATTCAACATTGATAATGATTCCGTTTTGAGATTTGGGAAGAGATTGTGTGTGCCTTGTGATTCACAGTTGAAGAGAGATTTGTTATTTGAAGCTCATAGTTCTCCGTTTTCAGTTCATCTGGCCAGTACTAAGATGTATAGTGATCTGCGGGAGTATTACTGGTGGGATGGAATGAAAAGAGATATAGCTGATTTTACTGTGAAGTGTTTGACTTGTCAGCAGGTTAAAGCAGAGCGGCAGTTACCGAAAGGGATGCTTTAGCCTTTACCAGTACCAGAGTGGAAATAGGAGAATATACCCATGGACTTTGTTGTTGGATTACCGAACACATCTCGAGGTAATAATGCAATCTGAGTTATTGTTGATCGCTTGACCAAATCTGCTCATTTCCTTGCTATACGAGATACTTTCTCTCTTGATCAACTTTCCCGTTTGTATCTTAAAGAGATAGTCAGGTTACATGGAGTTCCTCTCTCCATTGTATCGGATCGTGATCCCAGGTTTACTTCTAACTTTTGGAAAGGCCTTCAGAAGTCGTTGGGTACTGAATTAAATTTTAGTACAACTTTTCATCCTCAATCAGATGGGCAGTCGGAACGAACATTTCAGACATTGGAGGATATGCTACGAGCTTGTTCTATGGATTATCAGGGATGTTGGGACCAACATCATTCTTTGGTTTAGTTTTCATATAATAACAGTTTTCATTCCAGTATACAGATGGCACCATTTCAGGAATTATATCGGATGCGGTGTCGAACTCCAGCTTTCTGGGATGAAGTGGGTGATAGGAAGTTGATGGGACCAGAATTGGTAGAAGAGATGGCAGAAAAAGTTCAGCTGATTCAGAAACACATGATAACAGCTCAGAGCAGGCAGAATAGTTATGTGGATAACCGGAGGAAGGATCTATCTTTTGAGGTAGGTGATCATGTTTTTCTCAAGGTTTCTCCTTGGAAACGTGTGATGAGATTTGGTAAGAAAGGAAAGTTGAGTCCAAGGTTTGTTGGACCATACAGAATTCTGGAGAGAGTTGGATCAGTTGCATACCGAGTGGCTTTACCTCCGAGTTTATCTCAGGTACACAATGTTTTTCACGTTTCGATGTTGAGAAAGTATATTCCAGATCCATCTCATGTTTTGAGTCCAGAGGTAGTTATGCTGGAAGAGAACCTATCTTATTAGGAACAACCGGTCCAGATTCTTGACCACAGGGAACAAGTGTTACAGAATAAGGTGATTAAGCAGGTAAAGGTTTTGTGGAAAAACCACATGATTGAAGAGGCAACATGGGAATCCGAAAATGCAATGAGGGATAAGTACCCTCATTTATTTGATAAGTAAATAAATTGTGGGGACGCAATTTTCTAAAGGGGGGAAGGATGTAACATCCCAAGTAAGTAATGAATAATAGATATTTTTATCCATGTCTATTAATGATTAAGATAGTGTTTTAGAGGCTTAAAATGAAAATAAATACAATCTTATGCATGGAATAAACTAATATTCTTAAAATATTGTTTTACTGCCTTTTGATGGAAAACCATTTTTGAATCTATATTTTTACAATTTTATAAACTATGTTTGTCAAAATAAACTTATTCTTTATGATTGGGACATCAAAATTTACCTTGTGTGAATTTTTTGTATTTTTCTGACAATGTTCATTTTTTAATGAATAGTGAAAAATGCTGCATTTTACATCAAAACTGCTTTTTAATCCAATTTATTTATATGATTAGATTATCTTTTGAGTTGGTATTAATGTGTAATATGAATATATTTTTACCATTTAATCCAATGGTTTTCATTGGAATCAATTTCACTTTGAAATTGGACTTAAACTAGTATCAATCTTTTGATACTTATTGTTTTGTAAAAACACGCTATTTGCTCTGGCAGTGGGAATTAATTATAAAATTAATTAATGTTACTTATATGATTTAAATTTTGTAAAATAGACTTCATTTTTGAATTCGGAATATCAAATATAGCTTAGGGTGAATTTTTGGTAATTTTCTGAAAAACTTCAAATTTTGATGAATAGTGAAACCACTAAGTGGTAATCAAGCAAACTGATTTTTCAGTTAAATGAAAGTTTACCACTAATGTGTATTGAATTTTGAAAATCCGACATACATGGTTGTCATTAAGAAGTAAAATGTGGTTCAATGAGATTAAAATAATTTTTTTGGTGAATAGTAACTTATTAAGTTTTTAATCGCGATTAGTGGTAATTAGGGTAGTTTAAGGTCTAAATAAGGCTTTAATAATATGAAATGACCTAGAAACATGTCCCAACCTCATTGGTTGTGTCATGGACGACCATGAAATGCCATGGGTCAACTTGGGGACCCCATGGATCCACGTTTGTTGGGAAATGACATAAATTACTTTTTATTTAATGTTAAAGTGAAAACGACACAAACATAATATGTTTTACGAAAACAATTTTTAAGTGGGGTTATACAAGTCCAAATTTTGATTATAAATAGTCATTGGAAAGATAAAAAGATTTCCTACATCATAGAATTTTTTTTATGATTTTTATACATTAAATAAATTAAATTATTTATGACATAATAATGATGCAGCGATGACATCATTATTTGACGATTTAAATAAAATGGGAAGGTAATGTAAAATCTATGAACTAAACATGGAAAAATCCAGTTGGATGAGTGGATTTCGAACCCTTATCACCTTATCCACGAAATATATCAATGTGGGACCTTTTAAAACCGAAACACAGTTTCAAATAATGTAATATTTCTTTACTTTCCAAAAGTGCCCCTCCTCTCCTCTTATAAAAGGCCCCCAACTCTACCTCATTTCACACACACCTCAAGCCTTTGGCTCGGACAACCCCTGCCCATTTACTCTCTCCACATACATCTCCTCATCCTAGAGGATTTCCTTTGGGCATAATTCTTTCAAAGGAAGCCTTTAGGCTCAAATCAAAAGGAGGTACACTTTTTAAGGTAATTCATTCTCTCATGATCATTTGTTTTATTTTGCTTCTCCAACCCCCTAAACTCTTTTTATTTACATCATTTGTAACAACACCAGTATCTTCAATATAATAGGATGTTGTTATAAGATATATTTGAGCTAAACTCTCACACAAATACATCAAATGGTTAAAGAACATACGGTTTCCGTGGATGGCGATATTCTGCCTCCCGAAACGATGATTGTTCAATACTCATTTAACACCTTCAAAGGTGGCCATTATGATGTCACTATTTTTATATATGATATATAATATATTTATGTTTTCCTTAAGCTTCTGTTTTTTTCATTTTGGGCATACCTTTATGGTTTCCATTATGGGTAAACACGATATCTTCATTTTAGGAAGTGCGGACTACCGCCCCCTAAAAGTGATTTGATTCGTTAATACCATATGTGGGACATATAAAGGATGGAACTATGATATTATTTATGATATTATACTGGAATTATATTATAATCTTATATCATTATGATTCCATTCCAGAAAATATGAAATAGAAATGGAAGTAGCGTTCATGCGTACGTATGGCTTACCGTCTCCATGAACGGTGTATTTCATTTCTTACCTCTAAATGATTATTTAATATTATAAATGCATGTATGTACTGGATATATATGACATATATGATATCTACATCATGAATACCATTCTGGATATAATGAACCTTTGACCAAATTAACAACATGTAAGTGTAAGAAGTCTATTTTTGACTTAAGAACCAAATACCGACAAAATGAACATTATTAACTTAACAGATTACATGATGTTCATAACATGGTATAAAAGGAATAATGAACTTGAAAAAGATTCATAATCAAGTAGAGATTAACTCAAGTTTATTATTAAGGAGATTAAAGAACGGTCGAGTCAAGTCGGATACGAGGTATGGGACTTCGTCTCAATCTCCTTTCATTGAGGCATATTTTATTTTATAGACAACTTTCTTTTATACGGTGTATAAACCCCTTTGACTTTTACATTTATTCAAAAGGAATATTTTTTTATACGAAGCATTTACTATACAACAAAAGGGAATGTTTTTGTCGTACGTATGCGGCGACAATGACTTCTCCGCCGTCGTGACCGTTATTTGAGCTTCGGCTTCCTCTACAAGCCATACCTTCTTTTTAAAAGAAAAATAAATACCATGTTTTACTTTTCTTTTATTTTAGTATTGAAAATGGTTTTCTTAATGTTTTTATATCAATGTGTTGTATTGATATCTCATGATTGAAATGTGGAAATTTTATGTTTCCTTTATGCATGTTTATCTGATACGATTATGTTATGGTTCTTGGGCATTGTTATGAAGAACGGGTGGTTCCGTGATAAACTAAGGGCGGGTGAGCCCGATATAGCTCTCCAATGCATTGGGTAACGTGAAGGAGTGAAACGTTAAGGTTTCTCCGAAGAGATTTTAGGGAATATACTATGATGGGTATTCCAAACGTAACCAAGAGGGTTACTCCATACGTTAGAATGTTATGAATGCCTCAAGTTACCTTTATGTCTTATGATTTCTATGATTTATTCATGATTTTATGAGGTATGTTAAAGTGCCTATGTTTTATGGGTAAAGTATGATTTCATTCTTATGTATATATGAACTCATGTTTCATTTCCATGTTTTTTTATAACCCATACTGATTTTTTATGCTCATCCCAAGTTTTTGAAATGTTTTTCACAGGTCAAGGGAAAGGTACATGATAAGATGATAGAGGCAAGGATGTGTCAAGAAATAATCCATGTTTTATTTTAAATGTGTTTCCATTTATGGGAATGAAGAATACTATCTTTATGTAACCACTTTGTTTTTATGTGGAATGTAATGCAAGTTTTATGATCTAATTCTCTAAAACTCTAAACCTGAAAAGATCCTCAACGTGTAATCTTGTAATAACTCAAGATTAAGTATGGTTTAAGGCTGGGGCCTTATATAGAGGTTTGATTTCATAATTAAAAAGGATTTGTAAACTTTTTTTTCTCTAAAAAAACATCAATAGAACTCATCACCCTTGAGTTACCCATGATAATCCCCAACATGTGTATCCCATGTCATCATCATTGGTTGGAACACCTTGATAAAATATTTACTGAATACATTATGATAATATTCAAATGGAATCAACATTTTTGACATTATTATAGAATTTACCATACATGTTCAGGAATTTCTGATAACGTTCCTCATTCCCACATCCCTATATTCCGGGCCATAAAAGAAATGATATATGGTTCATGATTCATTACCATAAAAAAATATCTCCCTTTCTGGGGTAGTTTATAATATCCAAAAAACTAAAAAATCGTGTCATGTTTCAATCATACCTTCCTATATAAAACATATCTAGAGTATTAGAACAATTATATAAATCACATCTCCCATTAATCACTTCAGACCTTCTATGTTGGAATCCTTGCATATTTTTAAATTATTTGGGAAATGAGTGTGTTCACCATCAAGGGAATATCCTCATCCTTCATTGGTCAGGCAACCATAGTTTTTTTTCTTGTTTATAACCGTGTTGAGATGTAAATCATACATGAACCCTAGGTTAAGAGGTGAGTTTCCTAGAACATTATTTAATGACCCAATAGAAATTAACAGGACAAGAGTAGTACCATCCCCAACATATTAAAAAATTTATGGTGCCGAATTCTATACTTTACATGATGTGACTCACTACTTGACTTGTATGTACACCAACTTTTGTATCTTATATATGTGCTCTGACCATTGAACTAGATATGCCTTTTTGCAAAAAAATTCTTATAACTCATATTTTCTTAAAAAAATTATAATGGAACTCTTCACCCTAGAATGATTCACAACCAACCTACATATATTTTTCTTATATCATTACCTTTATTTAATTCGAATAACAAATGATTGAACATTTCCACTAATCTGTAATTCAATAAATGATACATTTTTTTAAGAATATATGTTTTCAAATATATGAACATAGTCCGTAACATTGTTGGGTCAATGTTTTTTACCATAAAATTATTATCTCATTGGATTTATATGCATGTCCTTAAAATTATAAAGAAAATTTACCATATACTCATTGGACCAAAAACACAAAAATATATTTTCTATAAATATTTTATTTATAATGATAGAAAACTGAAACACTCGATATATTATAAATTGATCAAAAATAATGGAAACCTAGAAATTTTATAAACCATGGTATTTCTAAACCCCATATTTTGAGTACTAATGAAAATCCTTTTCTGTTACCACTAAGACATCCACATTGAAAGCATAATAGAAGTTAATTCCTATCAAAGAAAGTGACCATGATCTTTTATGGCCTTTATATGAAGAAAACTATAATTATGATATGATCTTTAGGAACCCCATTACAATTTCATATTCAACTGGATTAATTTGTTTTTTTGTTACTATAAATTCACTTGATTTTATGAAATATTATTTTTCAAAATAATTTATTTGGTTTATAAATTTATGTTAATGAAATAATGACTTATTTTAATGGAATGCATGAAAAAAACATTTACCATAGCTTTCTTTAAATAGAATACTCAGTTTTATTGAACAATAATACACAATAAATTTTTTTTGATTCATATGATGGTTAACATTTTGCAAATGGAATGGTGAGAATGAATACAATTAACAATCAGAAGAAAAAATATTAATTATATATATATATATATAATTATTTAATGGGATTACAAATAATTACAGTTTAAAACAAAAACCAATCTAATAGAAACAAAATCTTTTTATAAAAAAACTATTTTTGTGCACAAAAAGATTATAATTTTAATAAATATAATTACTAAAAATAATTAAATGATTTTAATAAAATTTATTTATTATAATATAAATGAAATATTTTTATATTCATTAAAATTATATGATATTAATTAAATATCTAAATAACCAATTTTATTAATAATTAGATTATTTTTTTAAAAAAAGTTTGGCTTTATTTATCAAAATTAATTTAAAATGTATTTTTTCACTTCTAGATAAATAATTTCAAAAAACCTAATTTTTTATGTAATGATTTTCAAATAATCTTATATTTAATTTCATTTTATTTTCTAATGAGAGATGTTTTATAGTGAATAGAGAAAAGGGCTAGTTTTTACTAATACTAATCATTTAATTTAATGCATTTGAAATCAAAAAAAAATAACAATTTTATTAAAATAAATGTATTGAAAATATATATTTATTAATCAAATATATTTATTCTGAATAATTTTAATACTATATTTGGATATTAAAACATTTTAAAATTTTAACCATTTTCACTTTCACGAGTTCTTTTCTCTTTGCGTCTGTAATCTTAATTTTAAAATAAAATTTCCAAATTCCATAAATGGATAATGGTACAATAGATTCCATATTTGGAATCAAAATAATTTATATTATATAATATGTTGAAATTAATTTTTTAGAAAAATAATTTCTGAGAGGAGTTAAAATTTATTTCAATGATTATGATAAAATCTTTTTTATACATGATTGAACTCTAATAATATATTGTATAATGACATATAAATTTGTTTGAAACCATTTTAATTTATATATATCAACCATAAAATGATTATAGTTAATAATGGATCCTTATTTTAACCCTATTAAATGACTAAATCTATGTTGGAATTCACATTATTAATTAATGTTACAACTCTTTCACTCGCCTCTATTATGAAAGTCCACCAACTCTTATCTTCTAATAAAACATTGAAACTCCTCTGTTTCATCGAATACCTTCCAAAAAAGTTCAAAAGTTCTATATTCTCATCATTGAAACTTTTTTGGAGTGAAATCCAAATAGGAATGTTTTTAGGTTCAACCCAAAAAAGTTGTTTAACATAAGGTATCATTATTCAATGCACGTTTTTGTTTTACATTCTCATCCATATGCATTAATTAATATTTGATCATAATATTATAACAAAAATAGTATATTTGATATAAATAGATGTTTTCATCTTATTTTGGTACATAGTTAAATTTAATCTTCACTCAAATGGAGATCGACATCATCGCTCTAGTTTAAGGAGAGATATTGCCTCATGAAACTGATGTATCTCATTCTCCGTCAAAGTCATATATAGACTTGGTAATATGATAAATATAATTTCAATATATCTTATATTTATGACATCACTATACATCTTGAATTATTAAATAAAATATTACATTTAATATACATTCTGTGGGATATATGATAATATCTTTTCTGGGTATGATGGACTACCTCCTTGCAATGCTATGTAATATTTAGTCACATATGATTAAAAAAATGATATTATGGATGAATTAATATTTATATATTTTATATATATGAGATAATAATTATTCATTAATGTTAAGTGACATAATACCTTTCTTTTATTACATTTTCTTAAAATAGAAACAATGTTCTTGTATACGTATGGCCTCCAATATTGATGAATGATGTGTTTCATTTTTTTATCTATAACTTTTGGGTTGACTATATGAATTTAATATGGAATATATATGATATTTTTTCACATTCTATTGATTAATGATATGATTTAGTAATGTCATATATTTAAGATGACGAACAATCATGACAAGACCCACATGAGATGGCCATGATGTTAACACCCAAAAAAAAGAAATAATAAATGATTATTAATGAAAATATCATATGAAGTCATAAAAAGATCAATAATTATATTATAAATATGTGTATTATTATTTATACGTTTAATAGAAAATTTATAATTATTATATGTGAGGTAAAATAATGTGTAATTAAATTCAAGACATAATATAAGGGATCTATGTCTCACTTTTTTTAGTGACACAATTTTCATATACACCACATTCCACTTTTATAATGAATATTTAGTGATCATGAATATATATTTTTCTAATAATTATTATTATTTTAATTACTATAATTAAAAAATACATTTTTATCTATTTTTCATTTGGTATTATATTTGTTGTCTAATTTTTTCTTCTTTGGGATGTAGGTTATTTTACGCACATATCATATTTTATGAGATGTATATATGTCCCATTTCACATGTGATATCATGTATTTTTTATTTTCTAGATATTTTATGTTTCATTTAATGATATTCATTCAGTGTTACCATTTGGTAATGTTTTTATGTTACAATCTCGTCATTCATCTGGATATTTTATTATTATGATTCCATTCATGAAATATTTTAATCCATACATTAAGGAAAACATTTATTTTATTCTAATATATTTATTCCAAATTTTTTAAATAAATAATAACATTTTTATAGTCTTTGGTACTAAGAAAAATTGAGAGAATGTTTTTAAGAAACCCCAATATAGTTTCTCTCATCATCCAAACAATATTTTCTTCCAAAAAAATGTCTTCTAAATGAAATTAAAAAATATTGGTCTATATTAATTTTATTTTTTTAACTCAATTATTACTTTATAGTAATATTTATGAAATGGTTTTATATGTAATATTCTGGTATTTTTCAGAACAATTGAATTTTTACTACTAAAAATAATGTGAAAAGAATTATTTTTAATATATATGCCATGTATGCAATTATCATACATTATGACCACTCCATTATTTGAAGACTACATTAGAAATTTTAGTGATTATTTTTATATAAAAATTATTTGATATATATTTTTAAAATATTTGTATTTTAATGTTGTTTTAAATAAAATGGATTTTGAAAACTGTCAAAAAACTGTTTTATAATGTGAGGGGGATTTCAAAATGTTTTTATGATTCAATTTTTTATTCAATTAATATGTATTATCATTGAGAAATGTTTTTATATGATCTCTAATTTTTTTTTCATGTAAATGGTTTTATAATTTTTTAAATAAATAATATATTGAATTTAAAAGTTTATTTTCGTCATAAACGATTAAAGTGTAATTTTGAAATCATTTTCCATATATGATTTCGTCTAATGATATAATCCAATGGTACAATCATTATTCATTCCAAGGATTATTTATGATCATTAATATACTAAATCAATATTATGAATCCCATTCCATTATCATGGTTTATTCTATAATGATAATGTAAAATGGTTATGTAACTTGTCACATTTCCATATCATATGATATGATTAAATTATTATGAATCCCATTTATTTGCATGGGTTATAATATGAGTAGTTTTTTATGATCTTGTAAAACACATACTAATAGATTACAATATTTGATTGTAGTTACATTATAACTATAGACATTGGTTAATTTATAACAATTGATGGTTTCAAGTTCATAGTAAAAGAGAGGTGGGACTTATATCTCCCTCTAATTAATTAATGAATGATTTATATTTCATGATTTTGACATGATTGGAATTAGGGGAAACCTGATTCTTTATGGGACTTTGGACACTATGACAGTCTTGATAGTGAACCTTGACTATTAACATGGATTAGAGAGTGAACTCATTCGACTATAAGGAATGTGATTCCAATTGAAATGGTGTTATTTCTCACCTTTGAGGTGTATCAACATATAATGTTCCAAGATATTTTTTTCAATTAGCTCTAACTTTTATGAAAATTATTTCCAGTACTTATGTGTTTTCCACACTTCCATATCTTATACATGTGTTTTTCTATCATGGAATATTCTATGTGATTCCTTTATATTTTCTGATGTATGTAGTGCCAATATTTGGATCTTGATATACAATTATAATCATTGATATTCATGGTATGATATTAAAAAAATTTAATTATGTTTTCATACCATTATTATCATGTTATTCTTTTCTGGTAAATTATATTTTTTTCAATACATATTATTTTACTAATTAACTTGGATCACAGTTTCTTATGTTTTATTTTCCCATTATAACAATAAGTTATTTTGGATGAATATTATAATAAATGAAAAACTGAATAATGGCGTCGTCACAGAACACTACAAATTTATTTTTATGTCTGAAAATGTAAATTAGATTACTATATTTATCTATTTAACAAATTATACTAAAATATTCGATTCTTTTTGATGTGATACCATTTATCAATTTCCATTCCAATAAAGTTAAACCGGCATTAGTGGACTAGAGTCAGGACTGTAGAGTTTTTTATTGCAATAATTACGGTAGAAACCATGGGAACATGATTTGGAAAAACTTATATTTCAAAAAATAACCATCTAACTAACATTGAGGATATGTATTATTATAGGATAATACTCTAATGTCTTGGTAAATATTATACAATGTGGTTTTCCTAGAAATAAATCCATGTCTGGATACTACCAAATGGTCATTTATTAGAATAGATTAACATAGGGGAACAACCATTGAAATCCCCATTTGTGGCATGATTCAATCGGGAAATGGTGCATGAAAATTTTCTTTACTATGAATCTAGTTTGACACTCCCTAGGGATACAAAATTGTTATTCCATATTTTAATTATTAAACCTTTTTCTGTAATTTAAAATGTTATGATCATGGAAGTCCTGTGAAAATAATATTGTTTCATATGATCATATTTTAAAAATAATTCACCTTGATTATGTGGCTATCCCACTATGATTAGTGTTTCTCACACAATTTTTATTGTTTTAATCAGTGGCTTGAAACTGTAGGAATCATGGTATAACTGAATAAGATTGAAAATTTGAAGATTATGGGAATCTAATGTGAAATATGAATGAAGATAATGATATTTTTATTGTTCCATATTAGCAATAGAGATATACTAATTACAAAATAATTTGTCATGAGATTAGAATCACTTAAAATAAGCTGAATATGAAAAGTTATTAATGTTCATATAAAAATGAATATATAGGAAATAACATTTGTATTCAAACAATTTAATGAATTGTGGAGGATGAACCAAGAAAAATATATCAAATTTATGGTAATATATTTTCTATAAGGAAATTACCGTCATTAAGGAATGTGTTTTAAAAAAAATATTTCTCCTCAAAATTCATAAATGGTTCACCTTATTTAAATTAGGGAAGAATGTAACATTGAGATATTAAATGAAATATTTTTAATAAATCATAATTTAAATTTACCAATATATTGAACTACAATAAACAAATAATTCATTATATAGTGTGCATAAAATAAAAAATCACATTCTTATTGAATTACATGCAATACAGAGTGTTACCAAACATAAATATAATATTATTTTGATTATATAATATGATTTATATAACCTATCTATTGGAATGATGGGTATGAGTAAGATTACATATAAAATTAAAATCTATTATTTCCATAATAATTAAATGAGTTAATTGGTTCTCAATTATTATAATTGAATGTCAAACTAAATTGAATATAAAAGTATTTTTCTTTTTTTCAATAAGAATATTTATTCAGAAAAGGTGGTTTTTCATAATAAATTACATGAATCACATTTAGTAAATTATTTTAATCAAATATAAGTATTCTCTAGTAACTATTCTTTTAAATTCATGCAATAGGATTTAATTTAATAATGTACGTACATATCTAATATTACTCTTAAAAATGAATATTTGAATATTACAACATTATTTAAAAATTAGTTTCATAAGTATTTGAAAATTTATTTGAAAAAGTAATTATACTTATTTAGATATTAATTTTATTATTATAAATGGTTTAATTGTATATAATATTCTAACATGATGTGGTTTTCAACGAATAGTAAAAAATAATTGTTCTTAAAATTAATTTTCATAAATTTTTATAAATTTAAAAACATTAAAAATATTTCAATGATAAATTTAAAAGAATGTTTTCAGTAATTTTATTTCAATTAATTAAAAATGGTTTATTATAATAATTTTTATTTTGAATTTGGACACAAAACACTTTCCAGTTTTGAATATTTTCACTTTGCATACCTTCTTTTTAGCGCTTTCGTAGGATTATTTATTTAAAAAAAATCCACTTCTGTGAGTGGAATTTTACTAGTATATTTTACATTTTCAATTTATGATAATATATATTGTTTAATATGTTCTACATAATTTTTTACCAAAATTATTTTCTAAAATAGTTGTAATTAGTAACCATTATTAAGGAAGAAATGTGTTTAATAGGTGTTATATATTATTCCATTGTAATATAATATCCTATAATCCTATCCAAAACAAATTTTGTTACTATTTTTCTACCATTAACCATATATTATCATTTATAGATAGTTATTGGAGCCTTGCAACCAAAATAATAATTATTATAACTCAAAATTTTGAAAAACGATTACAATTGTGCCACTGACCTCACACATTAATGTCCAAAAGATATTATCCTTTATTAATAGGTTAAAAACCATTTTATTCATCCAATAAAAGATAAAATTACATTCCATATTCCCTAACATCATCATGGAAGTTGATTTTTTGAAAAATTCATTCGAAGAATGACTTTTTGTGCAACCCATAAGATGTTTTTTTAAGGAAGGTGACATTCTTCAATGGAGATTTTTATTTAATTTCATCCTAAACATATTACAATATTAATAGATCATGATAATATAAGTTCATAAATATATTAAACATAATGATATATTTTTATGATATGTTCTATATCTAGATCCATCTCCTCTTCCCTTAAATGGGGAACGATAACATCCAAAGTGTGTAAAATAGACTATAGCCTCACAAAACCGATATTCGACATTTTACATAAGATGACTTACACTGTTGGGGCATGATGATATCTATAATATATATATATTGTATTTATAACATAATAATAAATTTTTTATTATTATATCACAAATTTATTTTACCTTCCATTCGGTGGGATATAGAATAATGTAATTTGTGTGTATGGTGGACTACCACCTCGTGATGCGATATGATCCCTTTTTCACATTTGGTTCAGAAGGATGATAATATGGATAAAATATAATAAATATAGTAGATTTACATGTGATACATATTATTAATTAAATATTAATTAATTTTTACATTCATATCATTCTATCCACTAAAAATGGAAATAGTGTTCATACGTACGTACAACCAACCATCTCTGTGAATAGTAAGTAACATTTTGTTATCGATAACTCATTGGAGTAATATAAATATATATACATATATAATGAACATTTAAGAAATTTATAACATGATTTTATTTATGGATGTGATTTATCTAGGAAATATTTTCCTGATATATATCATTCATGAAAAAACACACATGGGAATGCCGAACAATTATCTCCTAAACCTATGGTTATATTAGTAGTTTTTTATTAAATGTGTAATTTGTTGATATAAAAGGATAATGTATTATATTTTAGTTTTTTTATGACTTTGGTATGGAATTTTAATAAACATTTATTTATTATATAGTATATATGAACCTGAGTGATGAAATTCTTGACATAATTTATGTGATCTTTGCATCACTTTTATTTATGTATGGAAAATGTGATATAAACCAAATGTTTTTTTCATGTGGTGTATGTACATCCTATGAATGTATATTATCAATATTATATAATATATTATTCCAATTTAAAAATCCATTTTGGGTGAATCTTTTTCAAAGGGTTTATAATTCAAAAGATTCCAAATATATAATCAATCTTATATCTCAGGTTGCCTACATTGAGATATATCTTATGATATGGACATCACATACTTTATGTGGTATATATACGGTCCAATTGAAATTTTATATCATGAATTTATATATTATGATGATTTTTTATTTTTCACACAACAATTTTACTTCAAGGGGATAACAACCCTAGTCATTATTACATATTTAACCATGTTTTATTACATAAACATTCACTTAATACAACACAAATGTTTGAAAGGTCTAGTGACATTGGGGACTATGAAAATTACATGACCACTTGTGACCTAGAAATACAAAATCATTATAGAAAACTTATTTTACATGACCACAACATTCCTTCATATTTATCCTTGCATGGGGTAACATGAGGACATGCATAATAAAATGTAGAGCTATAAAGCCTGGTAAGGGAGTAAACAAGACAAAAATTAACAATAAAATACATTTTTATTGGAAAAATTAATATCAATGGAGCATAAGATAAACATAAACATAAAGGCATGATATATCATGAATGTCATAACATGGAGATGTATCATCAACACTAATCATGATATTACCATGAGCCAAGGATCATTTTACATGAATCATGAGTATACCCTCATTTCAATTGAATTAGTATGAGAAAAACCTAGTTGAACATGATGTATTATGATAATAATATTTACCCAATGCATTACAACACTATAACAATGAACCCTTCATAATCATTTCTATTCATGCGTAATTGTGAAACATAGATCATACAACATCTATTCAGTAAACATCATAATTTATTCCAAGAAAATGTGTTGTGGAATAAATAAATGTAGGTCTTAAATCAACAAGTACATTTTCATACAATTGAATACCATTGATTGAGAAATGTGTATTGTATTCAATAACCTGATGAGTTTGGTATGGAAACTTTTGGTGTAACTTCGGCAGTATAACGACGTCAAATTGAAGTTATAACATAGGTTGATGATAGATAAAGGGTATATAATCATTTATATATGAAATGGAATGTAAGGGTGTCATGTGCCATAATATCCCAACATATGTAATGTAATATATATGCATAATAAAATATAATTTCTTTAATGTAAACGAGGAGAGAGAAATCTCTTATAGAATTTCGGAATGGTAATAAGTGTACATGGGTGGCATTAATGAGAGAGAAAGGGGTCACTCATCATTAAAACGTAAAGAGGGAAATGTAGGGGAGGTTATAAATCGTACCCCAACATTATTAATTGAAAATAAATGGTCATAACAATATAAGGAATCATAGATATAAATAAAGAAGGAATGGAAGTATAGATAACTTACATGAAAGTGTGATCCCAAAGGCTTCAGAGAGGATTGAGAGGGGAATATTGGGATATTTGGGAAACTAGTGAGGATTATAGAGAGATGAGGTCATTGTTTTTTTGACATCAAAATGATTTGACTGGAGAGGAATGGGATATTGAATGGGTTTTGTAGAAAACGATAGGGAATTCATTATTATTTAGGTTCTTGACACTACACATTAATGTAAAAAAAAAAACCAAACCATGGTTTTTACCCATGGTTTTTATCAAATGTTAAGGGAAAACATTATTTTATTTTTCCAATATACTAATTTTTTATAATATTAGGATTTCTTGTGTAGAGGTGAGTCCCACTTTCAAGGAAATCATTTTAAAATGTTAAAATATCTTATAAGTATTAGAGGGTCACCTATGGCTTCATAAAATCAATCAATCTAAATAAATCACTTCTTTTAAATGTAAAACGTATTTCTGCCGAATATACCTTTTATATTTTTTAATTACATAAATATTGGGCCATTATGATGTCATAAAACACCATATATATTTATACAATATTTAATTTTTAACCAAAAATTCAACTTTCTTAGAAAATTATGAAAAATTCATTGTTAGATAATTTTGATGTTCGGAATCCAAAAATAATTTTAATTTTATTTAAATAATTTTATGAATATCTGAATATTCCCCTTTAAATTATAGATTAACAATTATTAAAAATTCATGGGTTTTGAAAAAAATAGATTTCCAACATTAATAAATATTATAATTGTATAAAAATTATTGGATCAGTTATATTCAATAATTTATTTTAGTAATAATATTTTTTAAAAATATTATTTAATTTAAAAAATACATTAATTCATCAAAATATATTACATAATTTAATATTAACTAAAAATTCAATCTCTGATTTAAAAACCATTTACAATGTAACAATACTAAAATGAATATATATTCCTTATTATATAAAAAATAATGCACATGATAATAGTTCTATGGTTTTGTTACATAACCCTGTAATAACACTCAAATAAGACCTACGGGTAAGGTATTTTATGGTGTCAAACTCATGGGGTAGCTTAGATAACTTCTCTTTGGTGGTCGTCTCTATTAACTTCCACTTCTCCCATAAGTGATTCTGTTAAAGCTTAACCTGTTGAAGTTCGGATTGGGCTTGGTCCAGAGAGATTCTCAATGATTCTACCTCCTTCCCAAACACAAAAATTTGAATTTTTATGCAGAAATTATACATCATGAGGTCATCTCTTCCTTTGTCTAATTAAATTGGATTTTTAAAGCCATATATTTATACAAATCATGTGATCACTCTTAAACTAATAAATTAGTAATAGGAAAAGAACAGAATGGTTTTTTAAAATCTAATAACATAAAACCAAGGATGTGTATATGTCTCATATAACCATTTTACATAATAAGACATTTAATTTGATCAATTGGAATTTTTATTAATAATAGTTTTAGTCATTACAATCTTCCCCCTTATAAAATTTCACCCTCGAAATTTCCATTTCCCATAGTAAAAAAGATGAGGGAAACTATGCTTCACAAAATCCCATGATTACCATGTTGCTTCTTCAAACATTTCATTTCTCCACAACACCATGATATAGGGAATTGCCTTTTTCGTAGAACTTTTCCCCTCTAAACTAATATCTTCACCGACTTCCCTTTATACGAAAGGTCAGTCTTCAATTTTACTACCTATGGAATGACTACAAGTGATAGACCAAGTATGTACTTCCTAAAGAGTGATACATGGAAAACACCATGTACTTGAGATAGGTTCGGTGGGAGTTATAGATGATAAGCCACTATTCCAATGTGATCAAGGATATCAAAATGGATGATGTACCTTGGAATATTATTTCCCTTAATCTATAATCTAATAACTCTCTTCCACAGTGATATGTGAAGGAATAACATGTCTCCAACATCAGACTCTGGGCCAAGATGACAATTATCACCATAGATTTTTTGTCGTCTCAGAGCAGCTTTAATGTGTTATTGTGTGGTCTTAAACTTATCTACCATTTATTCGAACATTTCTATACCTAGATGTTTCTAACCCCAAATTCATCCCAATATGCTAGTGTCCTACACCAATTCCTATAAAGGGCATTATAAGGAGCCATTTAGATGATTGAGTTGAAATTGTTATTATTAGAGAACTCAGCATGAGGAAGATGTCCATCCCATCCTCCTTTGAATTCCATTTAGCATGCCCACAAAAATTCCTCAAGAGATTGGATAGTCTGCTCATAATAGCCATCATTTTGTGGATGATAAGTCATACTAAAGTTTAACATAGTATTCAGAGTATTTTGGAGACTCTTCTAGAACATACACATGAATCTAAGATCTCAATCGGATACAATAAATAGTGTGACTTCATGAAGCCCCATCACTTCTGAGATGTATTTCTACACCGATTGATTTAATGGGAAATTCTACTGAATATCAATGAATTGTGTAGTATTTGTAAGACGATCCACAATAACCCAAATAGTATTCATTCCTTTGGATGTCTTCGGTATTCTGGTGACAAAATTCATGGTGATTTTTTCTCTTTTCCATATTCATTTGGGTAATGGTTGAATCATCACCTTATACTTCTTCCTAATAGGCTTCACATGTTCCCATCCACGGCACATCAATGTATACTCATCGATCCCCTTCTTCATGTTATCCCACCAATAATTCTATCATAGTTCAGAATACATTTATTTGTTAACTAGGTGAATAGATAAATTTAAACTATGTGCATCATCCAAAATTTCTTTCTTTAACCCCATATATTATGAAATACATTGTATTGAACGAAATATCACATTACCTTCTTCATTAACATTTAACTCTAAGGATTTATCTATTCGGATTGTTTCCACAATCTTTGGAATAATGCCATCATCATTTTGACTATCTAATATCCTTTCCTATGGTGGTAATGTATTGAGAAGTCATAGTCTTTGATCATCTCTAAACATCTTTGTTGGAGCATATTGTACTGATTCTATGTGAATATATACTTGAGGATTTTTTGATCCATATATAATTCAAACTTCTCCCCAAAGAGGTAATGTCACCAAATTTTTAAAGTAAACATTTCTTTATCCAACTCCAAATCATGTGTTGGATAGTTTTTCTCATGAAAATTCAATTTCCTCAAAGCAAATGAATTTAATTTTCCATTTTTCATCAACACATATTTCATTACTTTCTTTTAAGCATCACTAAATACCATATAATGTTCTCCACATATTGGTATTGTGAGAACGATCATAGTGATAATCCTTTTTTTCAACTAATTAATGTTATCTTCACATTCATCACTCCAAGAAAACATGACTCCTTGTTGAGTTATCTATGTAAGAGAGTTTGACAATCATGATAAAATTTCTCACATATCGGCAATAATATCCATCTAACCCTAGGAAGTTAGTGATATCCGTCACATATGATGGCCTCAGTCTCGGAGGGATCCACATATATCCCATTTATTTTGATCTTATCACCAAATAATGATTCTTCCTTCCACCAAAACTCACACTTTTTGAACTTTTCGTAGATCCTCCCATTTCTCAAGGTCTCTAGTATATTTCTTAGATACTCGACATGATTCTCCCTAGTTTTTGAATATATTAGAATATATTTTATATAGACTACCAAATATTTATAGACGTAATCACTAAAGACTCTATTCATCATGTCTGTGATGATTTATTGAGAAATTTTGAGTTCAATATACATTACTATGCATTCATAGTGCATGCACCTTGTCCAAAAGAATATTTGTTCATTTCCCCCTTCTTCACCCTTACTTGGTAATATACTGATCATAGACCCTCCTTAGAGAAGTATCGTTCTCCATGTAGCTAATAAAACAAGTCATCAATTTCTGACAAAGGGAACATTTTCATTATAATGATTTTTGGGAGCTCATGATAATCAAGGGAAAGGCACATTAACCCATCCTTATTCTTGACAAAACGGACTACTGCACCCCCTAGGGAATAAATTGGGTGTAAAATCCATTTATCCCAATTCTCATGATGTTGTTTATTTATATCTTAATGCTCCACCACATCCATTCTATAAGAAGTCATGGATATTGGCAACTACCTTGGAATAATATCAATCAAGAATTGATTATATCATCAAGGAGGAAGGTTAAGAAAATCCTCTGGAAACACGTCAGCAAATTCCCTCACAATATGCATGTTTTAAAATAAGGTTGTTTCCAAAGACTCAATCATCTATGCAATGCATGTGTCCTCATAGGTTAGTAAAAAACCATGCTTCCGATGATGGTGCTAAATAAGATTCATCCTCCTCCTTGCACTTATACATAATTGGGGGTCGATTTCCCATATGGATAGTGAATTTCCATTAATTGAAATTTATGTTGGCTCTATATAGAGAAAGGAAATACATGACATGAATTTCATCAAATTTTACAAGGGGTGGTATGATGGGGTTTTCCTGGATGTTCAATATAAGGCCCCATTCTTAAACCTTACTTAATATTGAGTTATTACAAGATTACACATTGAGGATCTTATCGGGTTTAAGGTTTAGAGAATTAGATCATAAAACTTTCATTACATTCCACATATAATCAAGTGGTTACATAAAGATAGTATTCTTATTTCCCATCAATGGAAACATATTTAAAATAAAACATGGATTCTTTCATGAAACATCCTTGACACTATCATCATATCATGTACCTTTCCCTTGACCTGTGAAAAACATTTCAAAAAAAAACTTGGGATGAGCATAAAAAGCTCAATAAGGGATATAAAAATATGGAAAGGAAAAATGGGTACATATATACATAATAATGGAATCATACTTTACCCATAAAACATAAGCACTCTAACAAACCTCATCAAATCAGGAATAAATCATAGAAATCATAAGACATAAAGGTAACTTGAGGAATTCATAACATTCTTATGTAAGGAGTAACCCTCTTGGTTACATTTGGAATACCCATCACAGTATATTCCCTAAATATCTTCGGAGAAACATTAACGTTACACTCCTTCTCATTACCCAATGCATTGGTGAGCTATATCGGGCTCACCCGCCCTTAGTTTATCACGGAACCGTCCGTCTTCATAATAATGCCCAAGAACCTCAACATAATCGTATCACACTAAACATTCATAAAAGAAACATAACATTTCCACCATTCAATCACAAGATATCAATACAACACATTGATATAAAAACATTATGAAAACCATTTTCAATACCAAAATAAAAGAAAAGTAAAACATGGTATTTATTTTTCTTTTAATAAAAGTATGGCTTGTAGAGGAAGCCGAAACTCAAATAATGGTCACGACGGTGGAGAAGTCGTTGTCGCCGCATACGTACGACAAAAACATTTCATTTTGTCATTTTTTAAAATGTTTCGTATAAAAAAGATTCCTTTTGGATAAACTTAAAAGTCAAAGGGGCTTATATACCGTATAAATGAAGGTTGTGTATAAAACAAAATATGCCTCAATGAAAGGATATTGAGACGAAGTCCCATACCTCAGGTCCGACTTGACTCGGTCGTTCATCAATATCCTAAATAATAAACTTGAGTTAATTTATACTTGTTTAAGAACCTTTTTCAAGTTCATTATTTCTTTTATATCACTTATTTCCATGTCATGAACACTATGTAATTATTTAAGTTAATAACGGTCGTTTTAACGATCGTTGGTACTTGAGTCAAAAATAAGCCCTTTATAATTACATGTTGTTCATGTATCCATTATATCCATAATTATAATAATTATGTATATATCATATATATCCATTATATACATGCATTTATAATATTACATAAACATTTAGAGGTAAGAAATGAAATGCACCGTTCATGGAGACGGTAAGCCGTACGTACCCATTAACGCTACATTCATTTCTATTTCGTATTTTATAGAATGGAATCATAATTATATAAGAGTATATTATAATTCCTGTATAATATCATATATAATATCATAGTTCCATCCTTTATACGTCCCACATATGTTATTTAACGAATCAAATTACTTTGAGGGGGCGGTAGTCAGCACTTCCTTTAATGAAGATATCACGTTACCCATAATGGAAACCATAAAGGTATGAACAAAATGAAAAATACAGAAGCTTAAGGAAAACATAAACATATTATATATCATATATAAATATAGTTACATCTAAATGGCCTCCTTTGAATGTGTTAAAAGAATGTTGAACAATCATCGTTTCGGGAGGCATAAATTCACCTTCCACGGAAACAGTATGTCATTTAACCATTAGATATAGGTGTGTGTAAGTGTAGCTCGAATCCTTCTTATAAAAAAATCCTATTATAATAGGGATACTGGTGTTTTTACAAAAGAAAAGAATAAAAAGATTTTATGGGGTTGGAGAAGCAAAATAAAACAAACAGACTAAAGTGAAGACTTTACCTTAAAATTGGGTAACTCCCTTTGGTTTGAGCTCAAAAGCTTCCTTGGGAAGACTTCTGACCAAATTGAGGCTTCAAAGAGTAAGGGAGGGATGTGTAGAGACAAAATGGGCAGGGGTTGGCAGAGTCAAAGGCTTTTGTAGTGTGGGTAAGAAGTTAGAGGTGGGGGCCTTTTATAAGAGGAGAGGAGTGACACTCTTGGAAAGTAAAGATAAGTAACTGTATTTTAAAATGAGTTTCGGATTCAAAATGTCCCACATTGATATAATTCGATGGTAAGGTGATAAGGGTTCGAAAGCCACTCATACAATTGGTTTTGGCCATGTGTAGGTCTTAGATTTTACATTATCTTTCCATTTTATTTAAATCGTTAAATAATGAGGTCATCGCTGCATCACCATGATGTCATAAATAATTTAATTTATTTAATGTCTAAAAATTATAAAAAATATACTATGATGTAGGAAATGTTTTTAGATTTTTAATGAATATTTATAGTAAAAAATATGACTTTTATAACCCCATGTAAAAATTGTTTTATTAAAATAACTCATGTTTGTGTCATTTTTTACTTTAACATTAAATAAAAAGTTATTTATGTCATTTCCCAACCAAAGTGGCTCCATGGGGTCCCCAAGTTGACCCATGGGTTGTCTTGGTCGGCCATGACAACAAAAATTAGGGTAGGACATGTGTCTAGGTCATTTAATTTTATTAAAACATTATTCTTACCTTAAACTACACTAATTACCTCTAATCGCGATTAAGAACTTAAAAGTTACTATTCACCAAAAAATTATTTTAATCTCATTGAACCACATTTTACTTCTTAATGTCAACCATGTATGTTCGATTTCTGAAATTCAAAACACAAAGATGCCAAAATTTCATTTAAACAAAAAATTAGTTTTTTATAAGTACCACTTAGTGGTTTCTCTATTCATCAAAAATTGAAGATTTTCAGAAAATTACCAAAAATTCACGCTAAGCTATATTTGATATTACGAATTCAAAAATGATGTATATTTTACAAAATTCAAAACATATAAGTCACATAAATTAATTTAATAATTAATTCCCGCTGTCATGACAAATAGCGTGTTTTTATGAAACAATAAGTATCAAAAGATTGATACTAGTTTAAGTCCAATTTTAAAGTGAAATTGAATAAAATGACAAAAATTGGATTAAATGGTAAATATATATTCTAATTTCACGTCAAAACCAATTCAAATGATAATCTAATCATATAAATAAATTAGATTAAAAAGAAGTTTTGATGTAAAATGCAGTATTTTTCACTATTCATTAAAAAAATGAACATTGTCTGAAAAATACCAAAAATTTACAAAAAGTAAATTTTGATGTCCCAATCATAATGAATAAGTTTATTTTTACAAACATATCTTATAAAATTGTCAAAAGATAGATTTAAAAAGGGTTTTCCATCAAAAGGAAGTAAAATAATCTTTTAAGAATATTAGTGTATTCCATGCATAAGATTGTATTTATTTTCATTTTAAGCCTCTAAAACACTATCTTAATAATTAATAGACATAGATAAAAATATTTATTACTCATTACTTACTTTGGATGTTACATTAAATCCATATATTATGATAGTGGAGGAGTTATATTCATGGGATTCAATGATTTCCCCATTTTTCTTTCTCACTGATATCTCTATTTCCCTGATTTGTTGTTGTGTTGAGAATGTTCTACTAAAACGTTGAGATATAAAAAAATTCATATGACAAGAATAAAATGTATGATCACTATTATTGAATAAAAAACTAGCATACCTATCAATAATTCCTTACCGGGGTTCTCATCAGCTGTAGTGATTGAAAAAATCTCTCCCTTGCTACCTTAGAGGTTGTTGGATACCTCCAGAATCCCTTCTCTTATGGAAATGGTTGTCAATGTTCCCTTGTTCTTTGTAGTTATAGCAATGAACAATGTTTTGCAGTTTAAATAGATAATACCTCTCCTCTATCGCAGTAGTGGGGTTTTCATGTGGGCAATTGATGGCCAGGTGGCCTTCTATTCCACATCTAAAGCATTTTCTCATCCCCTTCAGGTAATATATGGGGTGATTATTTCAGATCCTTTGGAAATTAGGGTGAAATATTTCATAGCACTGTTGGATTTATCCATCAGACGACCAAAATTAATGTCCACATTATGATTCATATCTCTAGGATATCCCTATGATTCACTAATCTCAATTTCGACATTAATGGCACATTAGGCCATTTCCTCATAGCTATCAAAGTCATGGATCACTAGGAATATCTATAGGATAGGTTTTAGCCAAAAAAAGATCAGGTAAACCATACATTCTAGGGTAATGACAAAGTTGGAGGTGTATTTTTCAATCCATGTGATGTTTTCGTCATACACTCTAATGGATCAATCGTCTTTTTTTAGGGAAATGAATTCATGTTCCATGTTATGTCAGATGGTGAGAGTAAAATATTTATTGATTTTTTTTCTTCAGAAATCTATACATTCCAACACCTCGATCACTTCCTCAGGCTTCATATTTTTGATCAATTTCTACCAATGATCACCTTCACCCTCAATAAAATAAAAATCCAGATGAACCATATCTTCCTCGGACACTTGAAGGATGGAGAAGATCTATTCAATGGAGTTGATCCATTGTTTAGAGATTGAGGGAACTGATGATCAATTAAAAAATGAGGGATTTGTTCCATGAGGATCTCAATTACGCCTTGTTCATTCTTGGGGGGGGGGCTGGATGTTATTTTTGTCCCATGCCTCTATTCAAAACATGAGTTAGCTGTAAGAGTATTGTGACAATGTTAGCAATTCCTACTCCAATTCAATTGGCCAACTCATTAGAGGAGTTATTAAATGGATGTTTGCATCATTTTTTACATCGATTCATCCTATTACCATCCATTGGCTGTAATAAAGTGCATGTTAGGGGCAACACATAAATTATAATCCAAATACAAAAAGGGATGACTTATACATTACATTTATTTTTCTTAACATATGAATTTATCAGCTTCAATGTATGTTATCCATGATCTACTTTCCAATATAAATTATTAGGGGAATTTTTTATTCCCATAATAATGGATAAATCTAAACTTATTAGTTTACAAAATCATATTCCCTGAGAGTGCAGCAAGGCCTGTTATCATTCACATGTTCTCGTTCGAGTCTAGCTAAATGCGGTGTTTTGAGGTTTTACATCTAGATACATCTATGACAGATCCACCACTACATGTTCACATCCATATGGGGATGTATTTTATTGATAAATGACATACACTATACTCACAAAAATTTAGGGATGTTTTTATTATTATTAGACTTATCCTTAATGATTTCACTTGGGTTTTCTAATCCTAATCCAAATAATAAAAAAACATATCCTTTGATACAAACTATAACATCCATTCTCTTTATTATATATTTAAACATGATTTATTACATATTCATGAACATAATACATCCTCTAATAAACATATTTCTACGGTATTTAGGGCTTACGAATATTACATTACTACTTATGGTATCAAAATACAACATCTTTATTGAAAAATTCATTTACCTGACCACAACCTTCCTTCGTACTTAGCCTTTCAATATATAACCTGAGGACATAATGAAAAAAAATGGTGAGATAGAAATCCTAGCATGGGAGTAAGCAAGGAATAACATGAAAAATACAATAAATGTTAGTCAATAGTCATTTCAATTGATCATAAGATAAACATGAAAATAAAGGCATGATAAGACAAACACGAGTCAATTTGGAATGACACGTGCTAAGAGGTCAAGAAAAATGTTGTTGGGACATCGTGGTCCAAATGAAGCATAATGAAAGGTTGATGTGGAAGTAATTTTAGGAAACATTTCATGAGAAATTCTACCCAAAAACCATAAGGTAGGATAAGGCAATGGATTTTATGATATTGAGATAGGGGATAATGTTGGAAATATACTATGATAGTCATTTCACCGATTTGAGTCGCTTCATTCCGATGTGGATAAGTGATGAGGAAGCCATGAAGAAATGTTTACTGGATGGGTTGAGATATGAGACTCGGACTCAAGTGAATATTTTCCATTTCAAAAGGTTTATTATGTGGTGGGTCAATGCCTTAATTTAGTGGGGAACATGAATGTATAATCAAGTAGTGAACTTGTGGCACCAGCTGGTTGAGTATGTGGTGTATCTTCTGATTGTAGGAAGCGCCACTTTGGAAATTTTATGTGGTGTTGAAGTGTACAAAGCAGTCATTAGAGGGGGTATACATCTCCGGGTGAGGACCATGTATTCTATTATTACTGTGGAAAGTCTGGTCACATGTTTGACTAGTTTTCCCACCCACTGTTCATGTTTTGACCATGCAGTATGCTAGGCCCCATTTAGGGTTTCTCCCGGAACCTGCGATAGCCATGGAATGTTGGAAGCTAGTGGTCGATTATAAGTATAGGAAGGGGGTCATTTACCCCATAACATATATCCTTTTGAAGCTCCATGGGTCATACTATTAGGGTAAGTGGACGTGGAACTCTGATGCAAGATCATCCTTACCAATGGGGTATTACGGTGCGGGGTACCCAAGACAGAGCCCAATGTAAAGGGGAAGCTTATCTCTATTCAGTTCAAACTACAACTAAAGATGGTGAAGCGGGACCTTATATTGTTTGAGGTGTGATTCTTGTATCTTCCATATTCTAGAGTGATTTATTCGATATAGGTTCTATGATTTATATTATTTCTTCTCATTTCATAGTCCTGTTGGGATTAACCGTGGGAATATCTTGTGGGGTAATGTCACTTGATACTCCACAAGGGATATGAGTCAATGAAATCATGCATTGTAAGGGATGTGCTCTAGATGTTGGTGGTATCATTTTGTATGGGATCTATTTTTTATTATTAATGACGTGTTTTGAAATAATCGTATGTATGTTTTGGATGGTGTTGTATGAAGACCATATCTAATTTTACCGACATCAGGTAACATTCACGACTCTTTATGGAAACACTTTTGACCTTTGTGGAGAGTGGTGTAATTGAGATGGCTGTGCGGGACTCCTATTCCAAAAGTTGGGAGAAATCACATCCCATGTTTCATGCCTTATGTTAGATGATATGAAGAACGATTATCCAGTCTTCCCTCTTATCTGGACTAGTTTCAGGATGATTTTCACGAGGAAATCATGGGGATACCACATGAAAGATATATTGAATTTATGATTTAGTTGTTACTAGCGGAGCCAGCTTCTTTTCCACCACATCGAATGGTTACAATAGAGCTTCAATAAATAAATTATAATTTATAAGAATTTTATCATAAGGGGTTTATATATCATAGTACATCACCTTGATGATATCCTGTGTTATTTTATATGAAGGGTGACAGATCACTGATTCTATGCGTTAATTATAGAAAACTGAAAAAGATGAAGGTTAAGTACTGATACACTATTCATAGAAACAATGACATATTTGAAATGATCTGTGGTTCCTTAGTTATTTCTATAAATGTTTTGATATTTTGATATCATAAGTTGAGGGTGAGACCTTTTGACATACCTCGTACAGCTTTCTGAATTATGTAATGGCTATAAGAATTATTGGTTATGCAGATTTGATTAACTGATACACTGGTTGTGTTCACGGCCTTCATGAACCAGATATTTATCTTATATCTGGATCATTTCATAGTTTTCTTCATTGATCAAAAATACCCCATATCCACCACCTGATGCATTGTAAAACAAGGTGTACATCTTACCTGGATTGAGCAAGATCAAAATCAATGCGGTGGTTAACTACTTCTTCAACTCCTAAAATTCATTCTCACTAGTCTTTTACCAATCAAACATAATATTAAGTGGGTTGTTTTAGTCATTTCCTATTCTAGAGTGGAAGTGTAATGACTTAATAATGGACATCATAATGGGTCTTCCGAGGACGCCTCAGATGAATGTTGCAATTTGGGTGTTGGTAGATCAGCTGACCAAAGTGTCTCATTTGTTACAGATCCAAGAGACCTATATGGTCGTCCAATTGAGAAAATTGTAAGTTTGATAAATTTTATGGTTTCATGGTGTTTTGGGAACCATATTTTTAGATCATGATCCATGTTTCATCTCTTTCTTATAGAACGTGATATAGATGTCACTTTTTACCCAGTTGTTTTTGAGTATAGCTTACCTCATACAGACTGACGTGAGGAAAGGCCATATAATTCAGGTGTTGGCGGTCATGTTGATAGACTGTGTTATTTATTTTGAAGGTTCATTGTATTCAGTCATTGAGAATTCCTATAATAATAGTTTTAGGCTAAAATTTAGATGGAACCTTTCGAGGCATAATACGGGAGACCGTGTAGATCTCCACTGTGTTGGTTAGAGGCTAGGGAGTCTAAGCTACGTGGACCAAATTTGGTGTAGGAGACATTATAAAAGGTTATATTGATACAAAATCATATGAAAATGGATCATAGTAGAAAAAATTCATTTGTTGATCGGTTTCATAGACCTCTAGATTTTATGGTGGGTGATAGTATGTTACTTCGGGTGTCTCTAAGGCTAGGTCATCACCTTATCCAAAAACATGGAAATGTGGAACCAAGGAATGTGGGTCCATTTAAGGATGTGAATAGGATCAAACATGTTGATTACCATTTAGCTCTTCCATAATAGTATAGTGGGTGTAATGGTGTTTTCCATGGTTCAAAACTCCAATAGTATCACCCTGATCTGTATCATGTGATCAATGTTGATGATTTCGAGCATGAGGTTGATGAGTCCTTTAAAGAGCATCTGGCATGTATTGTGTGTCATATTGAGACAGTATTCCAGGGAATTATGGTTAATTTGGTTCATTTTTTTATGTAATCATGGTAACATTTAGTAGAATACATCAGAGCTGGAATCAGATATGTGGGCCTAGTTTTATGATCTTATTTTTTGGGAATGCAATGATGCTTAGAAGGAGCAGCTCGAGGGTGATCCATCATATGGTGTGGAGTTTGTAAGATCCTAGATCTAAAATTAGTTATTATTAATTTAAATTCATTTTATGTTTCATATATTTGTAAAATAAGTGTTTACCCAATTTTTGGTGATGAACGGGGGGTGTTTAGTTGGTTTGGAACAGAAAAGAGGAAGAAAAAGGGGTTTTTTTGACAAGTTTCATGGTTTGAGCATAGCTAGATAAATCCATTAAAAAATCCATATAAACCAATCTAGGGGAATCTATCTGGACAGTAGTATATGCATGGTATGTGTCGGTTTGGAAAACTATAAAGGTAAACCATGCTGCCCAATTACATTGATAAAATTAAAAAAATACCATTATTGGGTTTTATGTTCCACACGGTATTTTCCTCCATTCTTCTCCCATGTACACTATTGATTCCCTAAAAGCTTCAATAGATTCAATAGATCAATCTCCCTCATATTAAAACCATTTATAGTTCCATTTGTTCTTGATTGATGATCATGGTAATGTTAAAACTACTCTTACTTCTCTGTTTTGTTTTGTATTTGTATCTCTTACTTCTCTCCATATGAATCTGTAAAACCTTTCAGAATTGGTGAAATTTAGGTTGATTATTCAATGGGTGTTTGAATAATGATCATAGGCATCGATTAAGAATCCCCATTCCAATGGTTCCAAGGTAGGTGGTCTATAAGTTATATCCCATAGATTATTCATTGATTTGTGCATATGGGGTTTCGTTCCTGTTTCTCATATTGATATGTTCTTGATTCCATTAACAATATGTGGTTTATTGGGTTTATAAATGATTAATTGAAACCCTCTTGATCCCCATGGGATTAAAAAAGAATGACTTGACCAAATGAGGTCCACCCATGGGGTGTGTAGGCCCTTCTGATTGGGCTAACAAAAATATAAGTTTTGAAATTGATAAATAATAATATATTGACTTTGCGAGTTTTCTAATTGGTTTATGTAATCAGTAATAATGGATTGTCCTTAGTGGTGGATAGTTGTGTATAATGTGTTTAATGGATAAGAGGTTGTTTGGATGGAATTTTAATTGGTTAAATGGGATTAATGGGAATATGATAAGGAAATATGTTTACACTTGAATATTCTTAGGGAGATATGAATGAGAAATGGGAAATGGGGAAATAAGGGTTATGTGTTATAAATGATGAGAGTGTTAACAGATTGAGGCATAATAATAATTTCCCATTAATTTATATTGTTGTGATATTACTACTGATATTAGATATTCTTGGTTGTGATGTCGCTAATTCTGGAAAATGATAAGTAATCTTGTGCACAAGGTTTGGTAGGGTTTGGTATAGACTTTTGATTCAAAGCCCACTAGATGAGTTGGACTGAGGTTCTAACTCCACCCCCAAATGAACACGTTAGGGAAGGGGATGGAGTTCAATTCCACTAATTATTTCATTCCACCTAGAATGTGGTTTTGTGGTGAAGATTATGAGGTTATTTTAATATGATGCATGGTGAGATAAGACTTGATCGTGTTCCTATAGGAATGAGAATATTTAACATGGAGAATCTATTGAACACGTGAAAAAGCTAGAATAAACCATGAGATGGATAATTAGTGAACCTGGATTCATTAGTATTATGATTTTAAAGGAACATAGTCTATATTGGATCATTGAATTGACTACCTTTTCCTGCCATTATTTATTACAAAGATTCACTAACTACATTACTGGATTTTTTGTTGACACCATTTTTGGTGGCATACTGAGTTTTATTGTCACCCTTCTTGGTCCACCATTGGGTAGCTAAGCAGATTTTGTGTTAGAAGGTCAAGAAAAGGGACATGGCCTCATGCCTGGGAAATGAGCCATGTTCAGTATGTTCACAAATGAGGTATGAGACTCTGATCCTGGATCATTTTGGGGATTCCACTGTTTGTCATCCTTTTTTTGTTTTGTTTTCATATAATTGTGTCATGTAATGGAATGTTAACTATTGGATATGATCTGTACTAAGTTATGGGTGGGATATTGTGCGTGATATTATTTGATTCATATTGCTTCTATTATTTAAATTTTTTACTTTTGTGCCTTGCTCAGGTAAAGAGGGAATAGTCTCTCCATGGATCTTATTAGACACTCTCTGCTAGTCAGCAACGTCTAGTCTACGGGGAGGCGCACATGAGGTGTTGTGGTTACATGGCCTAGAGAACCTGTTTACTGCCTCTTGGGTTGGGGACATTACCATTTCTCTTTCCAATTTATATTAATTGATACTTTTTCAACATTATCCACCTATTTTGTATTTTCTATTTTATATAATACCATAAGGTATTATTTATTGATATTTTTAATTCAATTCATGGGATTTAAAAACCCATCTCATTTTTTCTATATCGTCTTTTTTATACACACATTTAAAATATCATGTTCGTTTATTTCCCAATCTATATTTTTAATTAAGATTGACTACTTATAGATTTATATTGACAGAAAATTTTATTTTTTCACACTTCAACATCATTTAATTTTTCTATTCATGATATTATTGGGATTTATATTTACTGTAAAGATTTCTCTTCTGATTTATTCTTAATTCACCTAGAATGATGAATTCTAATAGAGTTCTATTTAAATCATATTTTTAGATTAAATATTTTTATTTCAACTATATGTTTTAAATTCGGTATCATATATTTTTTATCAATCACGATTTCACCATCTTTAATTATTTGTGTTAACTGTTTATGGTCTCTGAATTGGTTTTTTAATATTGTGAAAAAAATTCTTTAGATATATTTTTTATCATCTATTATATGATTAATTTACCTTTTTTCAATAATTTTAATTCAATATATTCAAAGACATGTTTTCTTAATTATTCGACGTTATTTTAATAGATTATCATTAATGTTATGAAATAATTAATTCACAAATTATATTCATTTAAAATAAATATTACCTAAAACATAATTGATATTTCAACATATTGTAATGTCATATATTTAATATTTTACTAAGAAACTGATTTATGCTATTATCTATTAGTATACATTATAATTCCAAACTGATATATGTTAAATATGTGTTACACATTGTTACATTAGACGCATTTTTTATCTGTTGTGGTAAATTTCATGAAACCAATTTCATTTTATGGGTTAATCCATGCAATAGTATTTTTGTGAATGGGATCCTTTTCATGTGTGATCTCATATATTTAGTTTATCAATGTATGTTATGTGGGCCATATCAATTCCCAAATTTAATTTGGTAAATCATTATATATCATGAAATAATATGGTGCAATCAATAATGTTTTGGATCCAAGGTGGGCTTCTTATTCAACTATCATATTTCTTTTGTGGTGGTTATCCATGAAAGGGGTATGATTTCATTTTCTTATATTTTTTCCATATTTTAATGTTATTTATCAATGAAATTTTTTTATTTCCATAAGTTACTACACACATATTTTAATTTTTTTTATAATTATTGTTATTTTATAACTCCATTTTGTATTAGTTTATAATTGTATTCTCGTGCATATATGTTTTTTTTATTACGCCTTTATTGTCATCTTTATAATTAGGTTTATTGAATCTATTGGAAAATCTTATGCCTTAATCATTATTATGGATATGATATCACATGATTTATATGTTTTAATTTCATTTGATATAAATTGGAGTGATGTTATTAATATATCTAGTAGAATATCAAATGTGGTTAAATATTTTTGAGATTTTGAATAGTTATTTTAAAATAAGAACTTCATGTAGCTAATAGTCAATGTTAACAAAACTATTGTTCATAATGGGTTTAGTATTTATGATATGTAATGGATAATCGTAATTTACGATGAAGAATAAAAATATGTATTTTATGGAAGTATTAAATTATTTGGAAATAGGGAATGGTTTATATAACATTGGTTATTACGTTATGATGAATATGACAAGAAAACATTAATCAAAATAGGTATTTCCAAAAATATTATACGATGAATCAAGAGTTTCCTTAGATGATTTTAAATGTTATTGGATGAAATAAGGATGCTATAATTTTAGATATATTATGATTTATTTTTATTATAATATTGGTTTTATTACAGATAATATTATTTCACACTCACACAAACATTTTTTATATATTCATTGTATATAAAAAAATTAATCTTTTATACTACAACTATAACAGACATTACAATAATTTCATAATTAGAAACCAAATAATATTGGTGTTTTTGAAACATGTCAAACACATAGGTTTAAAAGGATACTATGATCGACAAATTTCATTTAATAAATCAATGTTCTATAAGAAATTTATAATATAAAATGAAAATATTATTTTAATGTACCCATTCTAAAATATCTACAAAATATATGGTATGAACTGGAATAACATAACTATGTAAAAAATTAATTTCTACATCATATTTTAATCAATTTATTAATTTTATTTAAACAAATTAAAATAATATTTTAAATTATAGCGTCTGTATTTTAATATAGTTAATTTTTTATTAATTAAATATATATTTTGAAGTGAATATGTATGAAAATTATAATTATAAAACTGTTATTTATTTTTATAAAATCATGTAAATCAATAGTAAAACAATGGCTTTAATATTGTCATTATATAAAAAAATTCCTTCTGTAATTATAAATAATATAATTAATTATAGCTTAAATTACATTTTACATGGTTATCATGACATATAATTTTTTGGCATAAAAAACATATATCTAGAAACTACCATTATAAATGCATTGTTTTTTTATCGACATAATTTAATTTATTTTTTATTTATAAACAGTTTAAATTAATTTTATTGATTATATATTCAATAAAATAGTTTTAAATTTATTTTTAAATTTTTTTATAATGAATTGAATGAATATAAATTCATTTTTATGAATCAAATGGATATTTATAAAAATAGATTCATTGCGTTTTACATGCATATTTTAAATTTAATTTACCAACCATTGAAATTTAATATGAGAATATCTATTCAATAATATGAATCAAAATAATAAAATAAATTTAATTGGATCAAGATAATTGTGACGAAAAATGAATTTTGGAAAAAACAATATTTTGTTACAATGGTTATGGGTAAAACAAGTTAGCCTAGTGAGGTTGGGGATACACTATTAGATTACTGTAGAAATTAATAATAAGCATATTTTATTCAAATCAGTTTAATATATATCACATATAACTTATCTTATGTTAAAACAAATTTCAAATTTTTTTACTTGATCAAATAAGTTTTTGTATAATTATGAATACTTTTATGAATTTCATGTGTGTAACATCCCATGTAAGTGATGAGTAATAGATATTTTTATCTCTATCTATTAATGATTAAGATAGTGTTTCAGAGGCTTAAAATGAAAATAAATACAATCTTATGCATGGAATACACTAATATTCTTAAAATATTTGTTTACTGCCTTTTGATGGAAAACCCTTTTTAAATCTATCATTTGACAATTTTATAAGCTATGTTTGTCAAAATAAACTTATTCTTTATGATTGGGACATCAAAATTTACTTTGTGTGAAATGATGGTATTTTTCAGACAATGTTCATTTTTTTAATGAATAGTGAAAAATACTGCATTTTACATCAAAACTGCTTTTTAATATAATTTATTTATATGATTAGACAATCTTTGGAATTTGTTTTGAAGTGAAATTAGAATATATTTTTACCATTTAATCCAATGGTGGTCATTGGAATCAATTTCACATTAAAATTGGACTTAAACTGGTATCAATCTTTTGATACTTATTGTTTCATAAAAACACGCTATTTGACATGACAACAAGAATTAATTATTAAATTAATTAATGTGACTTATATGTTTTGAATTTTATAAAATAGACTTCATTTTTGAATTTGGAATATCAAATATAGCTTAGTGTGAATTTTTGGTAATTTTCTGAAAAACTTCAATTTTGATGAATAGTGAAACCACTAAGTGGTACTTATAAAAAACTGATTTTTCGTTTAAATGAAAATTTTCCATCTTGGTTTTTTGAATTACAAAAATCCGACATACATGGTTGTCATTAAGAAGTTAAATTTTGTTCAATGATATTAAAATAATTTTTTGGTGAATAGTAACATTTAAGTTCTTAATCGCGATTAGAGGTAATTTGTGTAGTTTAAGGTAAGAATAATGTTTTAATAAAATGAAATGGCCTAGACACATGTACTACCATTATTTTTTGTGCCATGGCAGACCAAGACAATCCATGGGTCAACTTGGGGACCCCATGGAGCCACTTTGGTTGGGAAATGACATAAATAACTTTTTATTTAATGGTAAAGTAAAAATGACACAAACATGAGTTATTTTACTAAAACAATTTTTAAATGGGGTTATAAAAGTAATATTTTGACTATAAATATTCATTAGAAATCTAAAAAGATTTCCTAAATCATAGTAATTTTTTATAATTTTTAGACATTAAATAGCTTAAATTATTTATGACATCATGATGATGTATCGATGACCTCATTATTTAACGATTTAAATAAAATGGAATGATAATGTAAAATCTAAGACCTACACATGGCCAAAACCAATTGGATGAGTGGATTTAGAACCCTTATCACCTTAAAATCTAATTATATCAATGTGGGACCTTTTGAATCCGAAAATCATTTTAAAATAAAGTAACGTATCTTTACTTTCCAAGAGTGCCTCTCCTATCCTCTTATAAGAGGCCCCCACCTCTACCTCCTTACCCACACTCCCAAAGACATTCGCTCGGCCAACCCCTGCCCATTTTGACTCTACACATCCATATCTTACTCCTTTAAGCCTCACTTTGGGCAGAAGTCTTTCCCAGGAAGCCTTTGAGCTCAAACCAATGGGAGTTACCCGATTTTAAGGTAAAATCTTCACTTGAGTCCGTTTGTTTTATTTTGCTTCTCCAACCCCCTAAACAGTTTTTATTCATTTATTTTGTAACAACTACTTTATCTTCAATATACTAGGATGTTTTTATAAGAAGGATTCGAGCTACACTTACACTCACCTACATCTAATGGTTAAAGGACATACTGTTTCTGTGGATGGTGAATTTATGCCTCCCAAAACGATGATTGTTCAACATTCTTTTAACACCTTGAATGGTGGCCATTAAGATGTCACTATATTTATATAAGAAATATAATATGTTTATGTTTTCCTTAAGCTTCTGTATTTTTCATTTTGGGCATACCTTTATGGTTTCCATTATGGGTAAACACGATATCTTCATTTAAGGAAGTGCAGACTACCACCCCCTCAAAGTGATTTGATTAGTTAAATATGATATGTGGGACATATAAATTATGGAACTATGATATTATATATGATATTATACTGGAATTATAATATACCTTTATATCATTATGATTCCATTCTATAAAATACGAAATAGAAATGAAAGTAGCGTTCATGCGTACGTACGACTTACCGTCTCCATGAACGGTGCATTTCATTTCTTACCTCTAAATGATTATGTAATATTATAAATGCATTCATGTACTGGATATATATGATATATAGGATATATAAATCTTTAATACCATTCTGGATATAATAGGGTACATGAAGAACTTGTAATTATAAAGGGCTTATTTTTTACTCAAGTACCAATGATCGTTAAAATGACCGTTATTAACTTAAATAATTACATAGTGTTCATGAAATAGAAATAAGTGATATAAAAGGAATAATGAACATGAAAAATGTTCTTAAAAATTAGAAATTAACTCAAGTTTATTATTTAGGAGATTAAATAACGACCGAGTCAAGTCGGACCAGAGGTATGGGACTTCGTCTCAATCTCCTTTCATTGAGGCATATTTTGTTTTATACACAACCTTTTTTTATATGGTGTCTAAACCCCTTTGACTTTTACATTTATTCAAAAGGAATATTTTTTATACGAAGTGTTTACTAAATGACAAAAGGGAATGTTTTTGTCGTACGTATGCGGCGACAACGATTTCTCTTCCGCTGTGACCATTATTTGATTTTCAGCTTCCTCTAGAAGCCATACCTTTTTTTAAAGAAAAATAAATACCATGTTTTACTTTTCATTTATTTTGGTATTGAAAATTGTTTCCATAATGTTTTTATATCAATATGTTGTATTAATATCTTATGATTGAAAGGTGGAAATTTTATGTTTCCTTTATACATGTTTTATGTGATACGATTATGTTCAGGTTCTTGGGCATTATTATGAAGACGGGTGGTTCTATGATAAACTAAGGGCGGGTGAGCCTGATATAGCTCTACAATGCATTGGGTAACGCGAAGGAGTGTAACGTTAAGGTTTCTCTGAATAGATTTAGGTAATATACTATGATGGGTATTCCAAACGTAACCAAGAGGGTTATTCCCTATGTAAGAATGTTATGAATGCCTCAAGTTACCTTTATGTCTTATGATTTCTATGATTTATTCATTATTTGATTAGGTATGTTAGAGTTCTTATGTTTAATGGGTAAAGTATGATTTCATTCTTATGTATATATGTACCCATTTTTCCTTTCCATATTTTTATATCCCTTACTGAGCATTTTATACTCATCCCATGTTTTTTTTGAAATGTTTTTCACAGGTCAAGGGAAAGGTACATGATATGATGATAGTGTCAAGGAAGTGTCAAGAAATAATCCATGTTTTATTTTAAATATGTTTCCATTGATGGGAAAGAAGAATACTATCTTTATGTAACCAATTTGTTTATATATGGAATGTAATGCGAGTTTTATGATCTAATTCTCTAAAACTCTAAACCCAAAAAGATCCTCAACGGGTAATCTTGTAATAACTCAAGATTAAGTAATGTTTAAGGCTGGGACCTTATAGAGGGTATCAAAGGTCGGTTTAGATAACATTACGAGTTAGAATTCTATTAAATGATTATCCAGAAATATTTTTTTTATGGTAAAATTGAAGTGATATAGTATTTGAAGATTACCAGGTTCCTTCATCTAAGACATGTTTGTTCAGAATGGTTTTCCACAGAGGAAATAGGGAGGCAGTGCTAAGAAGGCATGCAGAAGGAAATAACCTTCCGAATCAGCATCCTGAGATGGTCAGAATTGGAACTAAACAGTTTGTTGCAGTAATGGAATAGTTGACTCAAGCGATAAATGGTGGTGGTATCCATGCACGAGATCAGCCAGATCAACCATAGAGGAACATGTTAGTGGTGGAACACTTCATGAGGGAACATCCCCCATCATTCATAGGATCATATGACCCTGTGTTATCTGAAGGGTGGATTAAAGCACTGGAGAAGATTTTCGATGTCATGGGGTCTTCAGACAATCAAAAGGTTATTCTTTCTATTTACCGTTTGGAGGGTGAAGCAGATCAGTGGTGGTCGATGGTTAAAAATATCAGGGATGCTGATGAGATTGATGCTCTCGACTGGGATGAATTCAAAGGTATGTTTCTTGAGAAATATTTTCCTAAGGCTGTTCGACTTAGGATGGAAACGAAATTCTTGGAATTGAGGAAAGAGGAAGACTTAGTGGCTACCTATGAAGAAAGCTTCACTCGATTGGAAAGGTATGATCCAAATTTTATCCGAGACCGTGATAGTAAAATCAATTGTTTTTACTCAAGATTGAAGCCAAAATATCGAAGGGCATTAGCTTCTCATGAGTTTAAAAGTTATGAAAAGCTTGTTCGATGTGATGAGAAGGTAGAAATGGAGTTTTCCGATGATCAAGTGTTCTATAACAACCAACAAAAGAAGAGACCAAGGTGGCAGGAGAAAGGTATGAATTTTTCAAAAAAGTCTGATGGTAAGAAATCTAAGTTTCTAGTTTGTGATAAATGTGGAAAAATGCATGCTGGGGAATGTCATCTGAATTCTTGAAAGTGCTACCGATGTGGAAAGATGGGACATAAGGCTCGTGATTACACTAGAAAAGATCAGGGTGATGGTAAGACCAAATTTTATTTATAGTTAGTGAAATGTTATAAGTGCAATGAGATGGGTCACTATGCAAACGAGTGTCCGAAAAAGAGCTTGGCTGATGGGATGCAGTTAGACTACAAGCAGAAAGGGGTGGTGAAATCCTTTGCAACTACATCAGAAGATGACGGGTGATCAAATGAAGTTGTATCAGGTACTTTGTTTTTTCAGATTATGCCAGTGTGTTGTTTGATTCGGTGTATACACATTCTTTCATCTCTGAAACCTTTTCTAGTAAAATGGGAATACCATCTCAAGAAATGACTCCTGAACTTTTGGTAAAAACACATGGGGGAAATGTTGAGGAAAAAAGAATTTATAAGAATCTTCCTATCCTTATCTGTGGAAAGAACCTACTTGCAAACCTTATTGTTCTACCTCTAGTAGAGTTTGATGTTATCTTGGGTATGGATTGGCTCTCTATTTACCATGCTAAGATTTACTGTAGAGCTAAAGAAGTTTCTTTTCAGAAAGACTTTCAGTTTGTGTACATGAATGAATCCTTACTGTTGATAACTTATCAAGAGGCCAAGAAACTTGTAAAAGATGGAAATGAATGTTACCTTGCACACATCGTTGAAAATAAAGGAACTGTTCAGATTAATGATGTGCCAGTGGTAAATGAGTATCCTGATGTTTTTCCTGATGAGTTTCCTGGAATAATACCAGATCGGGAAGTTGAGTTTACTGTTGACGTAGTTCCTGATGCTAAGCCAATTTCAAAACCCCCTTATCAAATGGCTCAAATTGAACTTTTAGAGTTGAAGGAGAAATTGCAAGATTTATTATAGAAAGGTTTCATTCGACCTAGCACATCACCATGGGGTGCTCCTGTTTTATTTGTTAAAAAAATTATGGTTCAATGAGACATTGCATTGATTATAGAGCCTTGAATAACATCACTGTTAAGAACAAATATCCTTTGCCTCATATCGATGATTTGTTTGATCAGCTCCAGGGAGCTCAGTATTTTTCAGAGATTTACTTGAGATCGGGGTACCATCAGCTGAAGGTAAATGAAGAAGATGTTCCGAAGACCGCATTCTGTACAAGATATGGCCATTATGAATTTGTTGTAAAGCCTTTTGGGCTATCCAATGCACCTGCTATAATCATGGACTTAATGAATAGAATTTTCCATGAGTTCTGGGATAAGTTTGTGGTGGTTTTCATTGATGATATTTTGGTGTTTTCTAAAAATAAAGAGGAGCATGAAAGACATTTAAGGTTTATCTTGCAAACCTTAAAAGAAAATAAACTGTATGGAAAATTCAGCAAGTGTGAGTTTTGGTTGCAATAAATTTCTTTCCTTGGTAATATTTTTTCTAAAGATGGGATAACTGTTGATCCTGCAAAAACAATGATTGTTGAAAAATGTCCAAGACCCACAAATGTAACTGAGATTCGTAGATTCCTTGGTTTGGCAGGCTATTACCGAAGGTTTGTTAGAAATTTTTCAGGGTTATCATGTCCAATGACTAAGCTAACTCGGAAGGGTGTTTAGTTTATCTGGACAAAATAATGTGATGATTGTTTTCTAGAATTGAAAAGAAGATTGGTGAATGCTCCAGTTTTGGCACTACCTTCCAGGAATGGTGAGTTTGTTATATACAGTGATGCTTCATTGAAAGGACTTGGTTGCGTCCTAATGCAGAATGATCAGGTATTTGCTTATTCTTCACGACAGTTGAAAACTCATGAGGTAAATTACCCTACACATGATTTGGAATTAGCTGTTGTTGTTTTTTCTTTAAAAAATTGGAGGTATCATTTTTATGGAGTAAAGTGTGAAATATATACTGATCCCAAATGTTTAAAGTATATATTCACTCAAAAAGAGTTAAAAATGAGACAGAGGAGATGGCTGATATTAATCAAGTATTATGATTGTACAATTCGTTACCATCCGGGAAAAGAAAATAATGTGGATGATGCTTTGAGTCGAAAAAGTAATGCTTCATTAGCAATGTTGTGTTTGGAACGTGATCCTTTGGTTAATGATTTGATGAACTTTGGAATATAAGTTGTTGGTGCAGGAAGTTCTTCTGTTTTGTTTCAGGTATCAGTGAGATCATCTCTATCAGATAGAATCATGCAAGCCTAGAAGCAAGATAGTGAGTTGCAGATAAAGGTAGAGCTGGTTCAGAAAGATAAGTTTCCTGAATTCAACATTGAAAATGATTTTGTTTTGATATTTGGGAAGAGATTATGTGTGCCTTGTGATTCACAGTTGAAGAGAGAGTTCTTATGTGAAGCTCATAGTTCTCCATTTTCAGTTCATCCTGGGAGTACTAAGATGTACAGAGATCTGCGGGAGTATTACTGGTGGGATGGAATGAAAAGAGATATTGTTGATTTTACTATGAAGCGTTTGACATGTCAACAGGTTAAAGCATATTAGCAGTTACCGAAAGGGATGCTTCAGCCTTTACCAGTGACAGAGTAGAAATGGGAGAATATTTCCATGTACTTTGTTGTCGGATTACCGAATACATCTCGAGGTAATAATGCAATCTGTGTTATTTTTGATCGTTTGTCTAAATCTGCTCATTTCCTTGCTATACGAGATAATTTTTCCCTAGATCATCTTTCTCGTTTGTATCATAATGATATAGTCAGGTTACATGGAGTTCCCCTCTCCATTGTATCTGATCGTGATCCAAGGTTCACTTCTAACTTTTGGTAAGGCCTTCAGAAGTCATTGGGTACTGAATTAATTTTTAGAACAACTTTTCATCCTCAATCAGATGGGCAGTCACAACGAACAATTTAGACATTGGAAGATATGCTACGATCTTGTTCGATAGATTATCAGGGAAGTTGGGACCAACATCTTTCTTTGGTTGAATTTTCAAATAATAACAGTTTTCATTCCAGTATACAGATGGCACCATTTCAGGCATTATATGGGAAGCGGTGTCGAACTCCAGATTTCTGGGATGTAGTGGGTGAAAGGAAGTTGATGGGACCAGAATTGGTAGAAGAGTTGGCAGAAAAAGTTCATCTGATACAGAAACACATGAGAACAACTCAGAGTAGGCAGAAGAGTTATGCAGACAACAGGAGGAAGGATCTCTCTTTTGAGGTAGGTGATCATGTTTTTCTCAAAGTATCACCATGGAAAAGTGTGATGTGATTTGGTAAGAAAGAAAAGTTGAGTCCAAGGTTCATTGGACCATATGAAATTCTGGAGAGAGTTGGATCAGTTTCATACAAAGTGGATTTACCTCCGAGCTTATCTTAGGTACACAATGTTTTTCACGTTTCGATGTTGAGAAAGTATATATGCCATATCCATCTCATGTTTTGAGTCCAGAGGAAGTTCATCTGGAAGAGAACCTATCTTATGAGGAACAACCGATCCAGATTCATGACCACATGGAGCAAGTGTTACGAAATAAGGTGATTAATCAGGTAAAGGTATTGTGTAAAAACCACATGGATTAAGAGGCAACATGGGAATCTGAAAATGCAATGAGGGATAAGTACCCCCATTTATTTGATAAGTAAATAAATTACGGGGACGCAATTTTCTAAAGGGGGGAAGAATGTAACATCCCAAGTAAGTAATGAGTAATATATATTTTTATCTATTTCTAATAATGATTAAGATAGTGTTTTAGATGCTTAAAATGAAAATAAATACATTCTTATGCATAGAATACACTAATATTCTTAAAAGATTGTTTTACTGCCTTTTGATGGAAAAACATTTTTAAATCTATCTTGTGAAAATTTTATAAGCTATGTTTGTAAAAATAAACATATTCTTTATTATTGGGACATCAAAATTTACTTTGTTTGAATTTTTGAATTTTTCAGACAATGTACATTTTTTTAATGAATAGTGAAAAATACTGCATTTTACATCAAAACTTCTTTTTAATCTAATTTATTTATATGATTAGATTATATATTGAATTGGTTTTGAAGTTAAATTATAATATATTTTTACCATTTAATACAATGGTTGTCATTGAAATCAATTTCACTTTAAAATTGGACTTAAACTGGAATCAATCTTTTGATACTTATTGTTTCATAAAAACACGCTATTTGTCATGACATCAGGAATTAATTATTAAATTAATTAATGTGACTTATATGTTTTGAATTTTGTAAAATAGGCTTCATTTTTGAATTTGGAAAATCAAATATATCTTAGGGTGAATTTTTGGTAATTTTCTGAAAAACGTCAATTTTTGATGAATAGTGAAACCACTAAGTGGAACTTATAAAAAACTGATTTTTCGTTTAAATGAAATTATTCCATTTCTGTGTTTTGAATATAAAAAATCTGACATACATGGTTGTAATTAAGAAGTAACATGTTGTTCAATGATATTAAAATATTTTTTTGGTGAATAGTAACTTTTAAATTCTTAATCGCGATTATAGGTAATTAGTGTAGTTTAAGGTAAGAATAATGTTTTAATAAAATGAAATGACCTAGACACATGACCTACTCTTATTTGATGTGTCATGGCCGACCAATACAAGCCATGGTTCAACTTGGAGAACCCATTGAGCGACTTTGGTTGGAAAATGACATAAATAACTTTTTATTTAATGTTAAAGTAAAAAATGACACAAACATGAGTTATTTTACTAAAACACTTTTTACATGGGGTTATACAAGTAATATTTTTGACTATAAATATTCATTATAAATATAAAACTATTTCCTACATCATAGTATTTTTTTTAAATTTTTAGACATTATATAAATTAAATTAGTTATGACATCATGATGATGCAGCGATGACGTCATTATTTAACGATTTAAATAAAATGGAAAGATAATGTAAAATCTAAGACCTACACATGGCCAAAAACAATTGGATGAGTGGATATAGAACCCTTATCACCTTATCCTAGAATTATATCAATGTGGGACCTTTTGAATCCGAAACTCATTTTAAAATAAAGTAACTTATTTTTACTTTCCAAGAGTGCCCCTCCTCTCCTCTTATAAAAGGCCCCCACCTCTACCTCCTTACCCACACTCCCAAAGCCATTGGCTCGGCCAATCCCTGCCCATTTTGTCTCTCCACATCCCTCTATTACTTCTGTAAACCTCACATTGGGCAGAAGTCTTCCCATGGAAGCCTTTGAGCTCAAACCAAAGGGAGTTACACGATTTTAAGGTAAAGTCTTCACTTGAGTCCGTTTGTTTTATTTTGCATCTCCAAACCCCTAAACCCTTTTTATTCATTTATTTTGTAAAAACACCAGTATCTTAAATATACTAGGATGTTGTTATAAGAAGTATTAGAGCTACACTTACACACACCAACATCTAATGGTTAAAAGACATACTGTTTCCGTGGATGGTGAATTTATGCCTCCCGAAACTATGATTTTTCAACATTTTTTTAACACCTTAAAAGGTTTCCATTAAAATGTCACTATATTATATATGAAATATAATATGTTTATGTTTTCCTTAAGCTTATGTATTTTTCATTTTGGGAATACCTTTATGATTTCCATTATGGGTAAACGCGATATCGTCATTTAAGAAGGTGCGGACTACCGCCCCCTCAAAGTGATTTGATTCGTTAAATAAGATATGTGGGACTTATAAAGGATGGAACTATGATATTATATATGATATTATACTGTAATTATAATATACCTTTATATCATTATGATTCCATTCTATAAAATACGAAATAGAAATGAAAGTAGCGTTCATGCGTACGTACGGCTTACCGTCTCCATGAAGGGTGCATTTCATTTCTTACCTCTAAATGATTATGTAATATTATAAATGCATTCATGTACTGGATATATATGACATATATGAAATATACATCATGAATACCATTCTGGATATAATGGGTACATGAACAACTTGTAATTATAAAGGGATTATTTTTGACTCAAGTGCCAATGATCGTTAATACGACCGTTATTAACTTAAATAATTACATAGTGTTCATGACATGGAAATAAGTGATATAAAAGGAATAATGAACTTGAAAAATGTTCTTAAACAAGTAGAAAATAACTCAAGTTTTTTATTCATGAGATTAAAGAACGACCGAGTCAAGTCAGACCCGAGGTATTGGACTTCGTCTCAATCTCCTTTCATTGAGGCATATTTTGTTTTACACACAACCTTATTTTATATGGTGTATAAACCCCTTTGAATTTTACGTTTATTCAAAAGGAATCTTTTTTATACAAAGCGTTTACTAAACGACAAAAGTGAATGTTTTTGTCGTACGTATGCGGCGACAACGACTTCTCCGCCGCCTTGACCATTATTTGAGTTTCAGCTTCCTCTACGAGCCATACCTTTTTTTAAAGAAAAATAAATACCATGTTTTACTTTTCTTTTATTTTGGTATTGAAAATTGTTTTCATAATGTTTTTATATCAATATGTTGTATTGATATCTTGTGATTGAATGGTGGAAATGTTATGTTTCCTTTATGCATGTTTTATGTGATACAATTATGTTGAGGTTCTTTGAAATTATTATGAAGACAGGTGGTTCCATGATAAACTAAGGGCGGGTGAGCCCGATATGGATCTCCAATGCATTGGGTAACGCGAAGGAGTGTAACGTTAAGGTTTCTCTGAAGATATTTAGGGATTATATTGTGATGGGTATTCCAAACGTAACCAAGAGGGTTCCTCCCTATGTAAGAATGTTGTGAATTCCTCAAGATACCTTTATGTCTTATGATTTCTATGATTTATTCATGATTTTATGAGGTATGTTATAGTGCTTATATTTTATGGGTAAATTATGATTTCATTCTTATGTATATATGTACCCATTTTTCCTTTCCATATTTTCAAATCCCTTACTGAGCTTTTTATGCTCATCCCATGTTTTTTTGAAATGTTTTTCACATGTCAAGGGAAAGGTACATGATATGATGATAGTGTCAAGGAAGTGTCAAGAAAGAATCCATGTTTTATTTTAAATATGTTTCCATTGATGGGAAAGAAGAATACTATCTTTATGTAACCACTTTGTTTATATGTGTAATGTAATGCAAGTTTTATGATCTAATTATCTACAACTCTAAACCCGAAAAGATCTACAATGTGTAATCTTTTAATAACTCAAGATTAAGTAATGTTTAAGGCTGGGGCCTTATAATGTGTGTCCCTCCCTTCACTTTAAAGAGGGTACATATTATCTTATATTATTCAAACAATTATTTAAATATTATAAGGATAATCCCTACAAAAATTAATCCTATATTTTTGAACATAAACCTTGATCCCATCATCTTCACACAATATACTTATTTCAAGGGTTAAGGTGTAAGCTAGATAAGGTCTCTCAAATAATAAGTATAAATCATGTCAGATATAATAAAATTTTATTAAATCTTCCACCCTATTGGATCCAAATGTATCAATATAAAATGATGAATATTTTATCATAAATATACTAATATTTTATAATGATGATATGAAAAACAGTTCTCACTTAGTATACATGAAATATGAAATGAATGTATCATTTTTTTGTCTGTGTGGAATAACTCCCCCATGTAGTGATGTCAAGAATTTCCCATCATTTTATTTCATTTACGATCGTTTTTTGTGAATTTAATCATAATATATTATAATTGTCACATAGTTATTCTTCATTAATTATAAAATCATTAATAATATTGTATCATTCAATCTGTTATAAAATTTTAATTTTTTTAATACATACATTTGTACAACCACCTTTGAGAATAAATGTGGCTCATCAATCATTTTCACATAACATTAATGATAAAAAGGATAGATTTAATGAATATATAAGGGTTAATAATTATTAAAAATACGCTAATTATTATTTATATTTATTAATTTACATAAATTGATATTTTTTATAATTACCTGTGTATAAATCATAAATACCATCACCACAATATGATAAAATTTATTTTTTGTCACTACATTATATGAATTGTTACATAAGTGTATCTAATGATTACATCTAATAATGATTAAAATATTAAAATTATGGATATTATGGAAGAATTGCAATATAATATTTTTTATGTTATACATTATATAATTTATAATTATTAATTCATTATATTTCTATTTATTATTCATCTTATTTCTTCCATTGGGTATCTGTTCAGAACTTACAAACGTGTTAAGAGTTTTACATCATAATCTCACTTCTTATCAGAATAAATTTGGTTCACATTAAAATTATAAAATTACATTATCCATCTGTCCCAAATCATATTTATTTTCTTCTGTGATCGATATATCATTAGATTATTTGTTTTAATTTTACATCCCATCTTTTATCCACTAAATAACCAAAATAATCATGAAATAAATATTGAATTTAATTATATCTGTGTTGGGAATATTTTTCATCCTTATCAATATTTTATGTAAACTGATTTATAGATTTATTTTTTCATTTCATAGTGATTTTATAATTCATTTTTAAATTTTGGTAAATTTATATATATATACACACATAAATGGAATCATATTTTCATTATCTGAATGAGGTGTCTTTGACATTTAACAGAAAATATGATTTAAATATTTTTTCTAACATACACCAAATGAACATTATTTCCTATCATTAATAATTAAATTATAATTTTAGAAACCATTTCAATCCTCCATAACATATTTAAATGAAAAAAAATTCTAAAATATTATTTGAACATTATAGGTTTTAAATATGTGATTTCAAAATGTAATGGTTTTTATCCTATCCAAAATTTAATGTATTCATTCAAATGTATTTTCATTTATTAAAAACCATTTATATATAATATATTTTAATATGATATTAACTTGTGTTACCATGATTATTATTTTTTTGTTTTTTTTATTCTGATGATGATCTAGTAATTAGAACCATTTTTGTTTCTATGAGTTAATTTACGATGTAATAAAAACTGTTTTGTGAAACTCATGAATTATAATAAATTGATTATGAGTGTGTGATTAATTATTACATTATCTATATCTAATTAATTTTTTAATTTTTAAATTGTAATGTTCTAAAAAAAAATAAGAAGTTATTGCGATCTGAAAATTGGATAATCGTTTGTGTGGGGTTTATTGCTATATGAAAAGTTATTTCGTGAGAGCTATCTCAAGATCAAGGCATGTACAAGGTTGGTTATCCCAATAATAACATGATGGGAATATACTAGTGGATAGCCATGAAATAATATTTCTATGATTTTTATTATTCCACAAATTATTCCACTATTTTATGACATATTCATTTTCCAATATTACACTACCATTGAAAATGTTATCTGAATAATTTTTGATTCATTTCATAAATGGATATCTCCAAGTGAGGGATTTTCATAATAGAATCTTATCTGGTCATGGTTTTTCTATATTTTTAGATAACTCATCTTCACACCCTTCATAATACAAAATTATAGTTACACCCCCAAGACCAAAATTATTATGAAAAAAATAAATTTCATTCCATCGAATCATCTTCTATTCCAAAAAAATAAAACATTTTTTAACAACAACGAATCATATAGCTCAGTTGATGGATACATTATTGAATTAGTACTAAATAAAAGTTATAACATCAATATGGATCAAACAGTTTGGTGATTTTTGAGATTATATCAATAAATATATACATATATATACTATTACATTTAGAAAAAAATTAATATTTCATAATGAACTGTATTAAAATGTTATTATGTATTTACAAAATGTAGTGGAATTCAATTAAATATCACTTATTGGTAACAATGGATATGAAATATAAGAAAATGGGGATATAAAGTTCTTAGTATGGTGTATCCTACCAATAATTCTATCAATTCAAAAGTATATAATAAATAATATTGTTTAATTAATAATCATATAAATTATATAACCATACAAACTATGATAGACTAATATATAAATAGATAATATAATAATTTAAATAAATAGTTCAAATGGATAAGAAAAACTAAAATCATAATGATATAATGAATATTTCCTCACATCAATAGCTTACCATCAGGACCATGTTTTATGGCATAAAATATTCAATTAACGAAATGTTTAAGATAAATTAATGTCTATCAAGTCGATAAGATTTATATGATTAATTCTTTTAGGTTTTTAGACATATATGATTCATTTGATTAAGTATATAAACATTTGATCCTTTATTAATTTATATTTGTATAAACTTATTTCCCCAAACATTTTTCTCATGAGACCAATTGATATGTCAAGGATCTATACAATGTGATTCCCTACCTGTTAGATTAATAAGAATAATGTATTTACCATAAAAATGTATGACTGACAATTCAAACAATATTCATGTTCTGTTATTCATATATATATAGTAATAAAAACATACTATATCTCCATACAATACATATTTACACAATGAATAAACATTCTCTCAATTCATATAAAAAATGAATGCAGGTGGTATTATTAATGAATATCCCCAACGAGATAGAAATTATTTTAATGAAAAAAATGCATATAACATCATCATTACAAGATACATAGTTGAATATGGTAGGGAATATGACAATATCATATCCCAAGTGTGACATTTGATATGTCAATGGATGGTGGAATCGATCACAAATAACCCTTTATGATTATGTGTTACTTAATTTTATGAAATGAGAAGAAATATAAGTAACAACATTCATGTCACTTGTAGGTATTTTATAATGGATGTGGTAAATTTTTTATTAAGGTATTCGGGAGGTACTGATTAGCTTAAATATTTTTTTTGGAACATCTATAGGTAATATGTTTATGAAGACCATTTGGTATTAGCCATGATGATCATAGGATGGTCATGTAAAAATCTAGGCATTGCTAAAATATCCATGTGTGGTTCTGTTCTCATGCATTGGGTGTTGGGGTTTATCATGTAGACTTTGTATAGAGCATACCACACCACTCCATTTGGATGGGAATGTTGTTTAAAGAAAATAGATTTTACTCCATTCCATAAAGGGTAACTATTTCAGGACGCCTATGATTTGTGTGATTAGTCACCCATTTCCATGGTGGAATCCACTAGACCATGATGATAATTGTTGTAAAATCCTAAATTTTTATTTTTATATAGATATTTTAGGTTTTGTAAAAACTCTTAACAATGCAATGGATGGTTATTGATAGGGTTTGGTTAGTGAGTCTTACACATGAATTCATATATAATATGTTGTTATACATTCCCAATTTGAATGGTTTTCTAGAAATATTTTTATACGAGAGGAATTAAATGCCATACATTGGTGTTTTGGTGATTCTTCCTCAATTTAGTAGATATTTTCAATGTTTTTCTGATATAAAAAGCTATTACACTTATCTAGAAACATTAATATTTTCATCCAATTGATGAAAATATTATTGTTATATCTGTCTGGATCATGACACTATTATGTGGAATATATGACTTTTATTATGTACATAATCCTTTGGGGACTTAATCTCTTTTTTTCGTAACATATTATTAACTAGGCAAGGTTTCACTAATTTTATATGTAGGTGTCCCTATATAATTGATCTTTCCCATTGAATGAGTTATTGTTATAATGTGTTGAATTTATTTGTATAATCAAAATTGTGATTTTATTTAAATGATGGATATATTTCTATAAAAAACATGTTTTATTTTATTAAAATTGTTTTATTGGTTTTTTTCCTCAAATATAATTCGATTAAATTGTATTGTTTTAATAAATTACACAAAGATGGTTTTGAAAAAAAATCAAAAAGGGAGTGGAAATTATTTGATGAATGAAAATATTTTCTTAAATACTGACCATTTTTAACTATCATTTTTTTGAGAAAACATAAAAAATTGGTAACCTTGGAATAATTAGATTATGTAAATAATAAATACATATAGATTATGGAAACATTTGGGATTATGGATAAGTAATCACTCTGTTGGAAAAGCTACATGGTAGGCCTGATACAGTAAAAATTTTGTAGGACTTGATAACATTATGAATAATGTTTTTTGTGCATATTATTTGTTTCTTGTTTTAATGACTTATTCCATATGTTAGATCCCATTTTTTAGGTTTCCATGGTTTTATTCATGGATGTGACTATCCAGGAAATGATTCTCACGTATTATATTTTTAGATGTATAATATTTTAACAACTACCCTCTAAAATATTTTACATTTTCTATCTATACTATTCTGAATTTTAATTAAAAACCATTTAATGTAAAATAAATGTTTTATGAGAACAGTTTTCAAGTTTAATGGTCAATGATAATTGTTTGGTTTTAATTCTAGAACTAATTATTCTAGGGTAATATTCATTTTTGTAGAGTCATGGTGGTATCATGATGGGAGTTCTACTAAAATGAAATATATTACATTAGGAGTAGACCTGCATGGTTATTCAAGAAATTGGTAATGGAATGGGAGTTTCGTAGCTTAAAAAAATCTACTGGATTCTGTTCCATCAAGGTGGGTTGGGATTTTAGTGAAAAATGGAAACACTGAGAGATGGATTTGGTCTTGGAATGATTTCATTAATGGAATGGACTTCTTGATTGTTTTATTATATCTAATGGTTTTTCACCTATTTCATATAAATTAAGAGATGGATGTTTGGATTTATTTGGATACAAATTTGACATGTTTTATTTTGTTTTAATGTCAAATCCCGCCCATGATTTGTTTTGATGATACCATGATTCTTATTGATATCATATGGTAATTCAGACCATGGTTTTTTCATTATGGAAGGATAGTTTGGGTGATGAGTTAGGTTGACCTGGAATGATTCATTGTACATTTTTTTTTGTAGAAACCAGTAATGGATAATGGATGATGAATTAGTTTTTACCCAATAGAAAACAATATTATGTGTCAATAATGGATCCTATTTACATGAGGAATGGATTGGATAATATATTGAATTCTATATTTTTGAAAACCACAGAGAAATCTATCTTTTCATATTTTTATTATATGCTTTAAGGAACTATAAATAAATGTTATAATATAACTTTAAATCAAAATAACATACTTTCACCTATTGGACATCGTTCTAGAAGTCATTCTATTAATATTATTATCCCTAGACAATATATGTGGAATATAAAAGGGGTCTTGTGACCATGGTCAACTTGACCTCTCTATAATGGAGTATTTTACACATTTCCTCAAGATAGTTCATATATCTTCAAAAAAATCACCTAATGAGTACCTCAATCACAGATTTATTGAGATGGGTTTGAATCATGAGATTCAATTGATGATTATTATCATATACCTACTTTACTTTATTCAGGTAGTTAGTAATGAGGCTATGACTGAGATAGAACAAATCTGGATTATAGGCCATAGTGAGGAATTTTTTGAAGTATGGGGTAACTAGAGTGTTTCAAATAAAAATAACTGAAGGCACAAAATGGTTCTTAGTTTACATTAGTATTAGTTATAGAGGATAATTTTGGATATTACATGATTGTTTTATTCTTATATAAAGGACCATACTATACCCATACTTAATATTTATTAGGACCTATGTTTCTCTATAAATAGGGAAAATCATGTATCCTAATGAATTTTTATATATGTGTGAATTTTTAAATTCGTGATGATAACTAACGGTTACAACCAAATACGATCGTCAAGTTAATTAATGAAATTATCCCGAGGAAGAGTCCCAACTCCCTTCCATCTTATCATATGCATAATGTTGAGTTCAATAATCAAATGTTTTATCATATGTATTTTATGGAGAATGTAATTGTTTTATTGTTTATTTCAAATTATAATTGTATATTTCTCTTCACAATGATGACTAATGGTAGCATCTTACTTTTTGTAGATTAACAAAATCAAAATTAGTAAACTATTAAGAACAAAAATTATATTATAAGGATTTATAATCTATTTAATCAAGAATGTATATCTAAATGGTTCTCTATGAACTATTTTATAATGTGGTATTATATGTTATGTTTTTTGAAGTTGGTTATTTTTATGAATTCCCTTAGTATCTTGTTTGGAGACAAACAGTACTGTGTTATTATGCTCTCCATAATAACATTCATTTCATGTTTATGGTCATGTTGAAATAGATCATTCAGTAGTTACTATAATCCTTCATGTATATTTTATTGATTAAAACCTATTATATTTCATTAAGGATGATGTACATAGCGATCGTTTGGATTAGGTTCCAAAAATCTAGAAAAAACTAAATAAGAATGGATACATTTATTATTGTTATTTTTTTCTAAAATCATATGTTATCTCATATCCACTTTTTATCAATATCTCTTTCATATTGGACCTTGAAAATATTAACAGAAATTACCCTCAGGCGTAGGAAGTGTCGCCCTCATGCACAGAAGTCAAGCCCTCATGCACGAATGGTTTCCCTCAGGCGGAATAACGACAGGCCTCGGGCTAAAACAGTCATGCCATCAGGCCAATCAAAACAATGCCCTCAGGATAAACAGGTAACCGGGCCATGCCCAACATATCAAAATGTAGTAAAAAAGCAATTCCTCACAAGGAAATTCTACAGTTACTACATTTAAGGCATACCCTCAGATATCCTGGTCAAACGGCTAAACAGTGGAACACCCCCCGGGGGTGGTTGCGGATCCAAGCGATGATCCCAACCAACATTTTATTATCACAATTTAATCACCAATGCAATTCTTGGAATTTAATATAGCAACGGCCTCAGCCACACGACACACCATCATGGGTTCGTGGCACAAAAATGCCAAAAAATGCAAAAAAACGCACGACAGTTGGAAAATAAACACAAAGCCACCTACATTATACGCCAACGAACGTTATACCCAAACACCGACTCCAGAAACTCCCAATAACGGCATAGATCAGATGAATAAAAAAACCCATTCAAACGTAAATAACTTATATTAAGAGAAGAATTGGTTAGAACGGTACCAGGAGAGGAGAGGGCTTACCCGTGCAATTCCAACGAGATCATCTGAAGCCGATTCGGATTCCGAACGAACTCCCAGCGGAAATTCAAATATATGGCCTCCTCCATTGGCAAAAAAATATCTCAAATGCCTCCTCTGCCAAATGAGGAGGCTAATTCCTGTTTTAAGCCAATAAAACAAAGTACACGAAATGTACTTCTGAGTACACGGCATGTACTTCTTTCATTTAACTGTTCATTTGGCGGCACAGCCACACTATTCATCTGTCGACCTGATTACACAGCATGTACTCCTAAGTACATGGTGTGTACTATCGCCCAGCTGGCGGTGACTCCTCCACCTTATTATTTAAGCCTGCTGACTAACTACACGACATGTAAGTACAACTACAAGGCGTGTAGTCAGTTCCTACACCCTTCGTCGCTGGAAGGGCTACACGCCCTGTGTACTCAACCCAACACGGAAAAAAGTACACGACTTGTGGATAATGAACATGGCGTGTAGTTCCACAATTTAGGATTTTCCCCCATATTCCATATTTTCTCAAAAACAACTAAGGAAAAGGAAAAAGAAGAAACACATACCTCAAAAATAAGAACTGGGTTCTTATAGTCTTCTATAATTGAATCATATATATTTCCTTTCTATTAATTCACTTATCACCCACTTCTGAATAACATAATGAGAATTTAAGTTTTTTTTATACTTCCACAGAATCTACTGTATTCATTAATCTCACTAAAAGAAAAATCCTGAAAATAATCAGTTAACTTATGAGATTCATGAGATGATACATTGTTTCTATTTTTTCATAAAAAATGAAAATAAGGAGCAGACATTTCACTTTTCATTACCAATATTGATCTTGATTAACTGAGTCCTATTATTTGATTTTGAAATCTAGGTTTAGAATCATCCGAATTAATTTTATATTTTATATTCTACACTAGAAAAATTACTTTATCCAAAACTAAATTAAGAATTCCCATTACATAGTTATCATCCATAATAAAAAAATAACTCTTCTGATGACCCATGGAGGGAACATTAATCATATACAAGTCCTTTTATAGATCATTAATCACATGATGATCCTTATAATGATCACTATGATGGTCATTGTAATCCAATTATTGTATTAAAAAACGATGCTAATAAATTGCTGGAAAATTCATTAAATTTTCATTAACTAATCCTTAAGGATATATTGCGTAATAACTATACTAATATCCATATAAAGATATCTTATCCTTATGAAAATACAACAGGATTCCTCTATCATACATAGAATAAAAATATAATTCATTCACATTAAGTCAATATATTTGACACAAAATTCATCATATTATAAAAATATACACTCGCTAATGGAATTTTATTTTATTAAAATATTTTTTCTCATATTAATAATTATTTTTTTATATTATGCATTAAATTATTATGAAGAATATACATATTCCAAACTATCTTCACAACCATTATGAATTTTGTAATTATTTATGGTAACATCCAAATATCATTACAAGCATTATCCATCATGAATGAATATATTTCTTTTTTATATTATCTTTCAATTATCTATAACTCAATAAATTTCATAAATCGTCATGATTTCATAAATATATGCTTAAAAAGAATATTTAATTTCCAAATATCAAAACTCAGGTATTCATGTCCATTGAATTCTCCTTTAAAATTTCCACATTCACTTTAACATCTGAAATCAACATCATTAAGAGCATATATAGTATACCACTGAATAGAAAATAAGAGATCAATGTATATTTAGTTTCATGGGAAATATAAAAATTTACACACTGTTATTTTTATTTTGATATTGTTCATCACATAAATAATGTATAATTTGGCCACATCTATATTCCCATACTAATAATCCACTCATGAGGGGGAGTCCATGCTACCCTGAATGGTACATTGTTGGATTGGAAAAATACATTAGTGACTCATTTATATGTATGAATATATCTCTACTCTGTATGATTTATCTTCCTAGAATATCTAACCTATGCTTTATCTTCTAGCATCATCCTGTGCAGGTGAAATTCATCCTCCATGATTCTCTTCATATGCTCTCTGCATTAGACGACTTAAATGCTTTAGTAATCATATATCCATGAGTTAGAAATGTTTTTTAATAAAGAAAAAAATATTTTTTTTAAAAAAAATATGCTATTCGTGATAAATAAATACTCATGAACCAAATCCCTAACCGTCTATATCAACTATTTATTTTCATATTAATTTTTCTAATTTTTTTATTCTTTTTATAAATCATGATGATATAACTTCTTGAATACCATATTCATGGAAATATAAACATCATTGAAAGTTATCGATGTATTACATTGTCTTATTGAATTAATTGGAATTATAATTTTTGTCATATTTGATATATCATTCAATAATTATTCATGATTTGAATTTCACAGACGATAAAATTGATCCACAAAATATTAATAAGAAAATTCTAAAACAATAATGGATATTATCAACTTTTATCTTAAAATTAATTTAAGTCAAATCATAAAGATTATTACCATATATTGAGAAATTTTGTTGATTAATTATTTTCAACCTATATTACACTTTTATAAATTACCATCATTTAATGTTGAGGGAGTAAAGACAAGGTTATGTAGAGGGATCTACATTTGGTACTATGATCTTCAAATAACATCGATATTTTTTTTAATGATAGTATTGTAGATCAATTATATTTCCTTTTTCATCAGGATTACTTCATGTTTCTTTCATCTTGATGGAGTACAAATCATTCATGTCCCGGTGATAGAAGGGAAAATGTAGAGAGAATTAAATTGTGTGAATGGATTATAAATTTCAATTATCCAAAAAATATACTCATCAACCTATTTATAAATTCTTTTGGTTAAAAATAATATTTAATTGAACAATAAACCATAAAAAATTTAATAAACATTATATAACCCCTTTATTTATAATAATAGTTGTCGTATCATTTTATGGTTTGTGCTAACTGGAATAATGAATGAGAAAAATTTACTGGATTCAATTTTAACATCTGTCACTGTATATAATCTCGGCCTTCTCATCCTCCTCAACATTTATCAAATATCGAAAAAAGATTTAATTAAATAATTAATCATAAATAAATTTTCAATTTATATCCTAGAAACTATAAATATTTAATAAATATACTATAAATTAAATTAATATTTAAATAAAATTATGGATAATAAATAGATATTATATATTAACAAAAATAAATAGATGAATTATTTATTACCTTGTTGTTATCCTCGATTAATAAAACCTGAAATACACAATTCCAAATTATTAATGAGTAATAAATATTTTAATAAATAAATTAATCTAGAATTTAGTAGATGTTAATAGAAGAAGTATGGGTGTGAACCTCTAGTATATTCTCTAATGGGAAAATGATGGGATTACCAAAAGTACATTATTAATATCTAAAAATTCGTTAAGGATACCAACATAAAAATTTAATTTATGATCTTCAAAAACCACATATGAGTTCATTCCATGAAATATAATTCTTATTTAAAATGACTCATCATGTTGGTTGAACATATATATCATCATCCTATATTCATATATCTTCAATCATGAACTATCTAAAATAAACTCATCATTATGACATGGAAATAAAATTAATCATAAAAGTTATATTTAAATCGAAGGATCATGTTACAAACATCCCTTAAAATTGGAAGGGTAAATACATCCAAAACATATTCTATAAAATCCTATATTTTCTGATGCACCCAATGTATTCCAAATTCCATGAACATATGGTTCCATTGCTTAATTTATTAAATCTATGTAAACAATTCGTGAAATCTATAAATAAGAATATTAAATTCATAGGAACATTCCTCACACTAATAGATATGAATATCCATGGAAACCAAAATTATAAGGCCCCAACCTTAAACCTTACTTAAATTTGAATTAAATGAATAATTCACATTGAGGATCTTTTCAGGTTTAGAGTTTTAGAGAATTAGGACATAACTATTACATATCAAAAGATTAAAAAGTAGTCTCTTCTACTAAATTTCCATAAAATAAAAAAACACTTAAAAAGAAACATATCTAGTTTCATGTTTTAGGTAGCATGACTTTCCCTTGATCCCATCCTTGACCATATTCCACGCTAAGTCCTGTGAAAAACATTTCAAAAACTTGAGATGAGCATAAAAACTCAGTAAGGGATACCAAAGAATAAAAATTGTTAGTTTATCAAAACAAAAGGTAAACCATGTATACTTTATCAAAGTAATACTTTTCACCTTTATGAAGTAGTAAAAACTCTTCCCTGAATAAAATATCATTACTTACCTTTTTGTAACCAAAGGATTACCATAAAACCCATATAAAGAACACATAACATATATAAAGGTAACTTGGGATGTAAACATACTTAAGTGGAATAACCATATGGTCGACTCCCACACATATCACTTAATGGAATAGCCATACAACCAATTTCCATACATACTTAATGGAATAGTAATACGGCCGACTTCCATACATACTTAATGGAATAGCCATACGACCGACTTCCATACCCAATGCATTGCAGGTTTTAACGTAACCACCCGTCCTGGTATTCATGGCCCCACCCGTCATATGGTTTATAACGTAACCACCCGTTAAAATGTCCAAGTACCAATATAAAATCATAAAACATAAAACCAATATAAAGGAATGATAACATTTCCACATTTTAATCACAATATATCATAAATATATTGACATAATAAAATCATTTATCAAAAACATTTTCAATACCAAAATACATAAAAGAGTATATGGTATTTATTTTATTTTAAAAAGATTACGGCTTGTTGAGGAAGGCAAAGACCAAATAACACTCGCGGCGGCGGAAAAGGTCGTTGTCACCGCGTACATTAAAAAAAACATTCCTTTTTGTCGTTTAGTAAAACGCTTCGTAGAAAAATATTACTTTTGTATAAAATTAAATGTCAAAGGGTTTTATACACCGTATAAAAGAAAGTTGTGTATAAAACGAAATATGCCTCAATGAATGGAGATTGAGACGAAGTCCCTTACCATGGGTCCGACTTGACTTGATCATTCTTTAAAGTCCTGAATAATAAACTTGAGTTTATTTATATTTGATTAAGAACCTTTTTAAAGTTCATTATTCCCTTTATATCACTTATTTCCATGTTATAAACATTATGTAACCATTTAAGTTAATAATGTTTGTTTTGTCGATATTTGGTTCTTAAGTCGAAAGTGGACTTCTTACAATTACATGTTGTTCGTGTGGTCAAAGGTTCTTTATATCCAGAATGACATTCCTGATTTGGATATCATATATATCATATATATCCAGCATATACATGTATTTATAATATTACATAATCATTTAGAGGTAAGAAATGAAATGCACCGTTCCTGGAGACGGTAAGTCGTACGTACGCATGAATGCTATTTTCATTTCTTTTTCATATTAATGGAATTAAAAATAAATGAGAGGTATGTATATTTTAATTCCATAAATATATTCTTCATTTAGATATATCATTCATTATATATATCCATTATATACATGTACTTTTAATAGTACATTACATTTGGGGATAAGAAATGAAATGTACCATTCATGGAGACGGTAAGCCGTACGTACGCATGAACGCTACATTCATTTCTATCTCATACTTTAATGAAAATAAATAATAATGACAAAGAGGTGTACTATAATTCCAGTATAACGTCATATATAATAACTTTAAATCCATCCTTTACACGTCCCACATATGGCATTAATGAATCACATCACTTTGAGGGGGCGGTAGTCCGCACTTCCGTAAATGAAGATATCGTGTTTACCCATAATGGAAACCATAAAGGTTGGCCCAAAATAAAAAATACATAAGCTTAAAGAAAACATAAACATATTATATATCATATATAAATATAGTTTCATCATAATGGCCACCTTTGAAGGTGTTAAAAGAATGTTGAACAATCATCGTTTCGGGAGGCAGAAATTCGCCATCCACAGAAACAGTATGTTCTTTAACCATTAGATGTAGGTGTGTGTAAGTGTAACTAGAATCCTTCTTATAAAAACATCCTAGTATATTTAGGATACTGGAGTTGTTACAAAAGAAAAGAATAAAAAGAGTTTAGGGGTTTGTAGAAGCAAAATAAAACAAATGAACATGAGAGAAAGAATTATCTTTAAAAGTGTAACTCCTTTTGATTTGAGCCTAAAGGATTCTGCCCAAAAGAAATCCTCTAGGATGAGGAGAGGGATGTGGAGATAGTAAATGGGCAGGGGTTGGCCGAGCCAAAGGCTTGAGGAGTGTGTGAAATGAGATAGAGGTGGGGGACTTTTATAAGAGGAGAGGAGGGGCACTTTTGGAAAGTAATAAATATTACTTTATTTGAAAATGTGTTTCGGTTTTAAAAGGTCCCAAATTGAAATAATTCATGGATAAGGTGATAAGGGTTTGAAATCCACACATCCAATAAGTTTTTGACATGTGTAGTTCATAAATATTACATTATCTTTCCATTTTATTTAAACCGTCAAATAATGATGTCATCGCTACATCATTATTATGTCATAAATAATTTAATTTATTTAATGTCTAAAAATTATAAAACAAATACTATGATGTAGGAAATATTTTTATCTTTCCAATGAATATTTATAATAAAAAATTATGACTTGTATAACCCCACTAAAAAAATGTTTTAGTAAAACATATGATGTTTGTGCCATTTTAATTTTAACATTAAATAAATATATATTAATGTCATTTTCCAACCAAAGTGGCTCCATGGGATCCCCAAGTTGACCCATGGTTTGTCTTGGTCGTCCATGACTCATACAATAGGGTTATGACAAGTTTCATGGTGTTTTCATATTTTTATAATATCATTTTTACCTTAAATTACACTAATTACCTCTAATCGCGATTAAGAACTTAATAAGTTACTATTCACCAAAAAATTATTTTAATCCCATTGAACCACATTTTACTTATTAATGACAACCATGTATGTTGTATTTTTTAAATTCAAAACACAATTATGGCAAAATTTCATTTAAACGGAAAATCAGTTTTTATAAGTACCACTTAGTGGTTTCACTATTCATCAAAAATTGAAGTTTTTCAGAAAATTACCAAAAATTCACCCTAAGCTATATTTTATATTCTGAATTCAAAAATGAAGCCCATTTTACAAAATTCCAAACATATAAGTTTCATTAATTCATTTAATAATTAATTCCCGCTGTCAGAGCAAATAGCGTGTTTTTATGAAACAATAAGTATCAAAAGATTGACACTAGTTTAAGTCCGATTTCAAAGTGAAATTAATTCCAACGACCACTATTGGATATAATGGTGAAAATATTTTCTAATTTCACATTAAAACCAATTCAAAAGATAATCTTATCATATAAATAAATTAGATTAAAAAGAGGTTTTGAATTAAAATACAACATTTTACACTATTCATTAAAAAAATGAACTTTATCGGAAAAATACCAAAAATTTACACAAAGTAAAATTTGATGTCCCGATTATAAAGAAGAGTTTTATTTGGTCCAAATGAATGTATAAGAGTGATCAAAACTATATTTAATGACAGTTCTCCATCAAAAGGCGATAAATGAACCTTTAGTGAAAATTATGGTATAAAAGCCTAAAATTGAATTCTTTCTGTATTTTAAGCCTTTGGATAAATGTAAAAACATTTAAAAAACATATATAATCATATTTTAGTTATTTCTATCCATTACCGCCAATACAACGTCGACATGTTAACTACCATTTAAAATAATATTATTTTATTTTTAGTGTGCAACGTAAGATTCCCAAGAAACTCGTTGTTGCGTATTAGGTATGCCATCGAGCATAGCATCCCCTTTAAATTAATATTAATATTTGATTCAAAAATATGGATAAATATAATGATGTTATATTCTTTATTTACCTGGTGTGTTACATCCTTCCCCCCTTTTGGGAATTGCGTCCTCACAATTTTTAAAATTGGTCTTGGAAACATCTTTGAATGTCCCAAATCGGAAGAAGAGTTAGTAAAACAATCACTTTAAAATAAAGAAAGATAAGTACAAATGTCACCTGAGTTAACCCATACTAGGGTTCCAAGTATGAAAACATGGACATGGAGGAGAAAACATAGGGTCATGTTCTGATGGAGAGTGATAGAAAACATGTTTAAGAGAAAGTTAACAGTGAGAAAATCACAAACTTTTGATGGGTTAAACGGTATTCAATTCCCCAGTAGGAAAAGTTAATAGACAACATTTTTGTTTTAAGTTACTTTTTATTGAGGAATTTATTTATAAGGAAATATAATCACTTATCATGTTGACTTTCAACTTTTATTATATTCCTGACACAAACTCATATTTTCTCCAAAAGACGAGTATTTAGGAAGACTTGTTCACATTAAGAGTACTATAATCAACTTCTAGAGAATCACCTAATCAACCAAAGAGAACTATATACATCCCATGTCTTTAGGCTTTATCCAAAACCAAAACCAGAAAGGTTAGTACAAGGTCAGATAATCCAGAAAAGGATAACCCTTTATAAAAATAAAATCTATTCTTAATCTCCAAAATTTGTCCAACCAAACCCAAAGATCAACGAGAACCATTATATAATAGATTTGTCCATAAAATTCTTCAAAGTAAACCAATCTAAGATTGAAACACAAATATTTGAAGGATTTAGTCAGATAGTCTTCCATGTTAAATCGTAACATCTATCTCCAAACAATATCAATTGCTCCTAAAGCCTCGTATTGAAAAGTAATTAACCTAATCACATTTCCTCCATGATAGGTTAATAATTTTCATAAATAAACCAAAATCAGCTTACTCTTAATTCATAAAATAATATAACTAAAAAGAATCAGTCCAACTAACCAGGTACTTCACGTAGTCTAGTGGTAGGCGATAAATACCAGTCGCACTTTGGTTGTGGGTTCAATTCCCGCGGCTTTGTCCGACGCGACGGGATGTCACACGGTCTGCATGTTGTCCTTTTTCAAAAACTATATAATTCTTAAAACATTCCCCAAAATGAGATAAAATCTTCAAAGATGATCATAACATAATTTAACCTCAAGTTTATCTCATGCCTTTCATTTTCCATCATAACATATAGTAACCCATAATTACCTCAAAAGCAAGGATCATATAAACCCAAATGGTTCTTTATAACTATGTCCACAAAAGAAAAGGTAACTATTCCATGAATAAAATTTTCCTATATTAAACATCAGGGTTACACATAATATAAAAAGTCTTCTAATGTAACCCCATCATCAAAATAGACTTAATACTCTTAAGAATTTCACCATAACTCTTGAAGCCCTTATATGTTGACATCTTACTCATTCAACATTCTTCATGATCCATTAACCATTCCTTTCCAACTTATTCCGAAATACCTCTTTCCTACAAACAAAATCATGAATCATATCCTAAGATTCCAAAATAGGAAAACAATAGTCATGAAATAATACATACCTTTGATTGGTCATTGTCAGTTTCTTCATCCTCAGTCGGAATGGAATTAGGTATTGGTAAACGAGTATTTGTATGATCTTGGTGATCCCATTCACGAAAATTCTTAATGGGACATGTGTTTGCATAATGACCAAGCACACCACATTTAAAACATTCAATTGATCCCTTAGAAAGAACTTCTTTCCCTTTCCTCGAGTCAACTAGATGCTTCCTTTTTCCACTGCAGGTTCTTGCTTTATGACCTTCATTTCCACATCTATAGAACATTTTTGTCCCTTTGAAACACATTCCTAGGTGTTTCTTTCCACATATTTGACACATAGGTTTTTGAACACACTTACCTTTATGATTATTACCTGTAGTTCTGTAGGGATTTGTTTCTCGCATATATGATTCCTTATTGAAATCACCAAGGTTTAGGTGGTCAATCATAACTCCCGATAGTTGGTTGAGGATAAACACAAGAGTTCTCATTACAGCTCCCATATCATTCAGTTGCTCGGTCAGAAAACTGTCACAGTTTCCTTCACATCCATCGTTACCTTGGTGCCTGCTAGATCCATCCATTTACTAAAACCAAAAAGGTCAGTGTGAGTATATCAACATAACCATCATGTACTAATGAGGAATATAAAAACTAAGATATACTTACTCATTTACTTTATATAAAACTATGACTCTTTTTGAAATCATAACCATTATGGTAGTGTCACTTATGCTTAGAGAATACCCTAACCTCTAAAGTTATCTAAACCGACCTTTGATACCAACTATAAGGCCCCAACCTTAAACCTTACTTAAAATTGAATTAACTTAATAATTCATATTGAGGATCTTTTCAGGTTTAGAGTTCTAGAGAATTAGGACATAACTATTACATCTCAAAAGATTACAAAGTAGTCTCTTCTACTAAATTTCCATAAAATAAAAAAAACTCTTAAAATGAAACATGTCTAGTTTCATGTTTTAGGTAGCATGTCTTTCCCTTGATCCCATCCTTGACCCTATTCCACGCTAAGTCCTGTGAAAAACATTTCAAAAACTTGGGATGAGCATAAAAACTCAGTAAGGGATACACAAAGAATAAAAACTGTTAGTTTATCAAAACAAAAAGTAAACCATGTATACTTTATCAAAGTAATACTTTTCACCTTTATGAAGTAGTAAAAACTCTTCCATGAATAAAATATCATTACTTACCTTTTTGTAACCAAAGGATTACCATAAAACCCATATAAAGAACACATAACATATATAAAGGTAACTTGGGATGTAAACATACTTAAGTGGAATGACCATACGGTCGACTCCCACACATATCACTTAATGGAATATCCATACGGCCAATTTCCATACATACTTGATGGAATATCCATACGGACGACTTCCATACATACTTAATGGAATAGCCATATGGCTGACTTCCATACCCAATGCATTGGAGGTTATAACGTAACCACCCGTCATATGGTTTATAACGTAACCACACGTTAAAATGTCCATGTACAAATATAAAATCATAAAACATAAAACCAATATAAAGGAATGATAACATTTCCACATTTCAATCACAATATATCATAAATATATGGATATAATAAAATCCTTTATCAAAAACATTTTCAATACAAAAATACATAAAAGAGTATATGGTATTTATTTTATTTTAAAAACATTACGGCTTGTTGAGGAAGCCAAAGACCAAATAACACTCGCAGCGGCGGAAAAGGTCGTTGTCACCGCGTTCGTTAAAAAAAACATTCCTTTTTGTCGTTTAGTAAAACGCTTCGTAGAAAAAGATTCCTTTTGTATAAATGTAAAAGTAAAAGGTGTTTATACACCGTATAAAAGAAAGTTGTGTATAAAACGAAATATGCCTCAATGAAAGGAGATTGAGACGAAGTCCCTTACCTTGGGTCCGACTTGACTCGATCGTTCTTTAACGTCCTGAATAATAAACATGAGTTAATTTCTGCTTGATTAAAAACCTTTTTAAAGTTCATTATTCCTTTTATATCACTTATTTCCATGTTATAAACATTATGTAACCATTTAAGTTAATAATGTTTGTTTTGTCGATATTTGGTTCTTAAGTCGAAAGTGGACTTCTTACAATTACATGTTGTTCGTGTGGTCAAAGGCTCTTTATATCCAGAATGACATTCCTGATTTGGATATCATATATATCATATATATCCAGCATATACATGTATTTATAATATTTCATAATCATTTAGAGGTAAGAAATGAAATGCACCGTTCATGGAGACGGTAAGCCGTACGTACGCATGAACGCTATTTTCATTTCTTTGTCATATTAATGGAATTAAAAATAAATGAGAGGTATGTATATTTTAATTCCATAATTATATTCTTCATTTATATATATCATTCATTATATATATCCATTATATACATGTACTTTTAATAGTACATTTCATTTGGGGATAAGAAATGAAATGTACCGTTCATGGAGACCGTAAGCCGTACGTATGCATGAACGCTACTTTCATTTCAATCTCATAATTTAATGGAAATAAATAATAATTACATAGAGGTTTATTATAATTCCAGTATAAAATCATATATAATAACTTTAAATCCATCCTTTACACGTCCCACATATGGCATTAACGAATCACATCACTTTGAGGGGGCGGTAGTCCGCACTTCCTTAAATGAAGATATCGTGTTTACCCATAATGGAAACCATAAAGGTATTCCCAAAATAAAAAATACATAAGCTTAAATAAAACATAAAATTATTATATATAATATATAAATATAGTGTCATCATAATGGCCACCTTTGAAGGTGTTAAAATAATGTTGAACAATCATCGTTTCGGGAGGCAGAAATTCGCCATCCACAGAAACAGTATGTTCTTTAACCATTAGATGTAGGTGTCTGTAAGTGTAGCTCGAATACTTCTTATAACAACATCCTAGTATATTGAGGATACTAGAGTTGTTACAAAAAGAAATGAATAAAAAGAGTTTGTGGGGTTGGAGAAGCAAAATAAAACAAATGAACATGAGAGAAAGAATTACCTTTAAAAGTGTAACTCCTTTTGATTTGAGCCTAAAGGCTTCCGTTGAAAGGATTCTGCCCAAAGGTAATCCTCTAGGATGAGGATAGGGATTTGGAGAGAGTAAATGGGCAGGGGTTGGCCGAGACAAAGGCTTGAGGAGTGTGTGAAATGAGGTAGAGGTGGGGGCCTTTTATAAGAGGAGAGGAGGGGCACTTTTGGAAAGTAAGAAATATTACATTATTTGAAAATGTGTTTCGGTTTTAAAAGGTCCCACATTGAAATAAATCGAGGACAAGGTGATAAGTTTTATAAATCCACCCATCGAATAAGTTTTTGACATGTGTAGTTTATAGATATTATATTATCTTTCCATTTTATTTAAATCGTCAAATAATGATGTCATCGCTGCATCATTATTATGTCATAAATAATTTAATTTATTTAATTTATAAAAATTATAAAAAAATACTATGATGTATGAAATATTTTTATCTTTCCAATGACTATTTATAATAAAAAATCTTACTTTTATAACCCCATTAAAAAAATGTTTTAGTAAAACATATAATGTTTGTGCCATTTTAATTTTAACATTAAATAAATATATATTAATGTCATTTTCCAACCAAAGTGGCTCCATGGGGTCCCCAAGTTGACCCATGGGTTGTCTTGGTCGGCCATGACTCATCCAATAGGGGTAGGACAAGTTTCATGGTGTTTTCATATTTTTATAATATCATTTTTACCTTAAATTAGACTAATTACCTCTAATCGCGACTAAGAACTTAATAAGTTACTATTCACCAAAAAATTATTTTAATCCCATTGAACCACATTTTACTTCTTAATGAAAAACATGTATGTTGGATTTTTGAAATTCAAAACACAATGATGGAAAAATTTCATTTAAACAGAAAATCAGTTCTTATAAGTACCACTTAGTGGTTTCACTATTCATCAAAAATTGAAGTTTTTCAGAAAATTACCAAAAATTCACTCTAAGATATATTTGATCTTCCGAATTCAAAAATGAATCCCATTTTAAAAAATTCACAACATATAAGTTGAATTAATTAATTTAATAATTAATTCCCGCTGTCAGAGCAAATAGCTTGTTTTTATGAAACAATAAGTATCAAAAGATTGTCACTAGTTTATATCCGATTTCAAAGTGAAATTAATTCCAACGACCAATATTGTATTTAATGGAGAAAATATTTTCTAATTTAACTTTAAAACCAATTAAATAGATAATCTAATTATATATATAAATTATATTAATAAGAGGTTTTGAATTAAAATACAACATTTTACACTATTCATTAAAAAATGATCTTTATCGGAAAAATACCAAAAATTTACACAAAGTAAAATTTGATGTACCGATTCTATAGAAGAGTTTTTTTGGTTCAAAAGAATTTATAAGAGTGATCAAAACTATATTTAATGACAGTTCGCCATCAAAAGGCGATAAATGAACCATTAGTGAAAATTAGGGTATAAAAGCCTAAAATTGAATTCTTTCCGTATTTTAAGCCTTTGGACAAATGTAAAAACATTTAGAAAACATATATAATCATATTTTAGTTATTTATATCCATTCACTCCAATACAACGTCCACATGTTAACTACCATTTAAAATAATATTATTTTATTATTAGAGTGCAACGTAAGATTTCCAAGAAACTCGTTGTTGCGTATTGGGTATGCCCTCGAGCATAGCATCCCCTTTAAAGTAATATTAATATTTGATTCACAAATATGGATAAATATAAAGATTTCATATTCTTTATTTACCTGGGGTGTTACATAAATTGTGAGAATCCATACTAGATGATTAGTTACCACAATCTCCCATCATTAAGATTAATGAGTCAAAAATTTATTCGGTGAAGTCTCTTCAACATTAGAGTAATTAAACATGATAGAAAAACTATTATGTACCATAACATAGAATATCATCTGGATTATTTTATACTATTAAGTATACCATAATAAAATTTCAGGGTTCTCATTATACTGTTGAACTGTTCAGACCATATCTTTGGGAAAGGAACATTGTGTCATTAGTACATTAAGTTCATGGAGAAAAATTAAAAATATGTAATTAGTTGTTTTATTAATGTTCCAATCCACAAACACAATTTTAATCCAATGCCTATACAATTTTTCCAAGTACACCAACTCCAGATGACACACAATTGGATAAAATAAAATACCCTTGGACATTTTTTTCAATAGCCTTCAGATGTTTGTCATGGTTCATGTGAGTTAAGCGGGTTTTAAGGGGTTTCCATGATATATTCGTTCAAATTTATACTCAATGAAACAAAACATACTTTTAAAAGTTACATCATGATAGGATTCATGTGATGTATGTTCTTCACAATATATTGTGACATTGGATCATTAGTAATGGAAACCACTATTGTATTATCATAATTTATTGTGGTAGGATATTTAAATCTATCTAAAAAATCAATATCATGGAATAATATGTGAATCCACACTACATAATTAGCTTCCTAAAAATCCATTATATAATAAGACTATGTTTTCAAACCTGTGATAATAGTTTTCCATGGAATTTTCATGCTCACATTAATTAAATTCAGCACAAATATGTATCCCGCCTATTATTTCAAATCACCTTGATGTGTTTGGATTCATTATTTTATATTTTATATCAGGAATAGTTCCTCATATTCTGTATAGTCTAGGAACATATCCATATTTTTATAATGATAGTATAATATTTTCTTGACATCCATCCAATATAGGCCACCAGGACCTTCATTCTATCTTCCTACAACACATATGGTATAAGCGACATCTATCCTTGTAGCTAATAAATTACAGGATTGATCCAATTACTCACATGTATATAATACCTATCGTTCTCTGTACTTCCTTGTGTGTATAAGGACACATTTTTTATTGAAAAGTTGCATACTAAATTAGAAACAATAAACTCTTGGATTGTAATATACTAAATTTATTGAGTATCATATCAGAAAATGTACATTGTGATAGTACATTAACCCTCTTACATCCTTAATGAATGGTCTTTATGCAATAAATATAGGGATCATTACATATTTCCTTCATAGAGAAGAATGTTTTCTGGTTGGATCTAACAGGTTGAACGACCAGTGTTTCATTTCCAATATGTAGTATTTTATTATCATAAACTATTATGAAAATGAAGATTCTCCCAAAAAATTTAATTATTTAGACAAGGCTCACAGTGATTATTTATGAATATAAATTCTTTTATGTCTTCATCAACCAAATTATCCGTGACCTAAATGATACAATTAATCCATAAATTGATCATTACAATTTTCATACCATGTTCCTTTCATTTGGAGTCCCAAACCATTGTGGTTTTGTAGTTTTCATATCTCTATAAAGGATACTTTTATGGATAAATGATTTAACATCATATTTCATAATGTAATTGTAATGGAAATATGAATTAAAAATTATAATTATGATGGATTTCGGCATAGAAACTCGTGAAATTGATTAATTATAGACAATTATTTGATCTTATTTAAACACTTCTTTAACTCATTGTAGAGTCACGAAGCTTGACGTACATGGACATTACATTACTTTTGCTTAATATTTAGTACATAACAAAAACACACACACAAGGATCGTAATAGTTTAGTGTCTTTGGAAACTCGGAATATAATCTTCTAATCCTGGTGAAAGATCTTCAACATCTCCCATAAAGATCTTCCTTTTTTATACCTAAAACCTTTCCTTATATCCTGGGGAAAAGAAAACATTAAAGGGTGAGATCAAATGCTCAGTAAGGGTAAACAAAAGAAATATCAATCACATCATATACATAAGCACATAACTTTTGAAAATCTTAACCTGTAAAAGAGATCATAATTTCATAACCTGGAATAACTCATGGCAGTGAAATGTAATCACAATAATCATAACTTAAAACATTTCACCTTTGTGGAATACACACATAATCATAGAGAATCATTTCTTGTTAGTCAAGACTCATTGCCAAGACTATCTTAGTGGACAAAGTCCCTTTCTGAACCGAGTCACCCTCGTTTCAGTCCTGTTTCACTGAACCGGTATAACCTACCATTCCAGCCATGTCTATCTCATGGGATATAAAATCATTACCTAATGCATTGGAGGGAGATATAGGTCCCACCCATCTCATAATGATACCATTCTTATGTGTGCCACAAAATCATAAACCATACATCATAGCATAACCCATGTAATAAAAATGGGAATCATAAAAATAATGACATCATAAAACAATTCATATAAGATAAAGGAATTCATAAAAATAATTCCATCACAACATAATCAAATCAATGTAATAATAGGGATAGAAACAGAACCCTATATTATCTTAGATGGAAAATAATTTGGATAAAACACTTGAAATGAATTCTTGAGGAAAATATCCTTTCTTCTTCAAAATCAATTTCATTGAACAAAATCTCATGCAATTTTAAAAGAAAGAGATTTTATTGAAAATAGTCATGAAATCTTTTGGAGGAAGATTCATGAAAATAAGGCTTTATAAAACTGTAAAAATCCGTTCGTGCCGTTTAAGTTAAAAAAACCTTCTTCTCGTACTTTTGTCGGAAAAGTCAAAAAGTACCTCGTACAAAAAAAACGACAAAAGATTCCTTTCATATCTTTTACTAAAAACTTAACGAAGGGTAAATTTGGATTTAAACAATTGTAGGTGGATGTAAATAACATTACATATTTAGGGAACATGGATGTGGATGATAAAATACACCCTAGTAAATACCAAAGTATAAACAATCTCGGATAAAAATGAGATTGTGATATTTTCCCTTACCTAAGGTCCGATTTTGGTCGTAGGTGTCTGAACCTCCTGTATAATGATTTAAATAATGTTATTGACTTATTCTAGAATCATACTCATTGGTATGGTATCATATATTGTTCACTTATGACTTTATATTACCCTTTCTTTTGTAAATTCTATGTTAAAGAGCATTTTGGGTAAAATTGATTCATTTGTCATCCGTGTTTTGACTTGTAATTATTCATATGATTGCTTAGATCATAATTATGTAATTTCAGAATATAAAAAATTATTTATATATAATATATATTCAGAATATACATATATATAATAAATTAGTAAATTGAAAGAAATAAACCGTTCCTGGAGACGGTAGGTCGTACGTACGCATAAACGCTGTTTTCGTTTACTTATTGAGTTGAATGGAATTAAGTTGATGGAATACATATATAAATAAATACATTAGCTTTATAATGTCATATATTTCATTATTATTTCATATATATACTTTATAATCACTCTTAAATGGTTGACATGGAGAATGAATCTCATCGCGTCGTGGAGACGGTATACGCACGAGCGATGATATCATTTCCATAATTATTGAATTGAATTGGAGTGGATGATAGAATATATCAGAAGAAATATTATGTTCTAATAACTATTTATAGTTATTATTTACACCATTATACCTATCCATGTAAGGTGGTGGTGGAAAATAGATTTCACCACGGCGTGGAGACGGTATTCCGTACATACGCACGCGCGGTGATTTCATTTTCCGTAGGATGGATATATGGTGAAATAGGGTTGTTTCATAATTATAATAACATATTCGTATATGAGTGATACTGATGTTATTACTTCATAATGAAACATCCTACGAAGGAGTGGAAGAAGAAATAATGGTGAAAGAATCGGCAACGGAAATTACCTCTTCTTTGAAGCGCCTCTTTGAGACCTCCTCTTAGGGCACTAAAATTGGTCTTTGAGGAAGACCAGAACCTCTAGGATGTTTCTAGGGAAGTGGAGAAGAGAATTGGGCAGGGGTTGGACGAGCATGAAGGCTCAAAGTTGTGTGAGGAAGAGAGGGAGGAGGTTCCCTTTTATAAGGGAGGAGAGGGGCACCTTAGGAATATCTCAAAATATTATTTTATATTAAAGTCAAAATAGGTTTATAATGGTTCCAAAGGGTCTTATTTCGAAGGTATAGTGGATATGGGTCGAATTCCTATCAACCAATATGATTTAGACAAGTTTAGGTTATTATTTTAACCTTATCAATTAGATTTAACTCTAAGTTAAATAATTTAACTTTTACCGTGTCTTTTTGTTTTCTTATACTATATGGTTAATACACTTACTATAACATGCCAAACGAACCCCAAATTGTTTATTATTAATATATATATCCTTATATAAGTCATTTGGCCGAAAAGTATATTCTTAGAAATAAAATAACAATTAATAATATAATATTTGATATAAAAACTATTTTGTGTCAATTTTGACACTATTTGATATATGATTTTTGTGAAAGTCATAACAGAATTATATGTTCGAACCAAGTTAATTAAATCAACACTAAGATATCATAGTAACCTATAAAATTAGTGGGATTTATAAAAAGTCTCAAATTACATTTATTTTGGTGTTTATAACATCAATTATGTCAATATTTCATTAATAAGATAATTATTGTATCATCGTTGTGTCATAAATAAATTAAATTATATAATCTCTGAAAATTACAAATAAAATAAAATTATGTATTAAATCTTTGTATCTTTCTAATGAATATTTATAGTCGAATTTATCATATGTATAACCCCATATTAAAAATGTTTTAGTAAATAAACTTTGATTTTAACTCTTTTAACCCTTCTTTAAATAAATTAATAATAAAATGTCCTAATCTAATCCAAGTGGGCCTAAATGGTCATATTTTATTCCTAAGTTTGTTTTTGGTCGAATTACACTTGTCCAATAGAATTAGGACCTGTGTTAGGGTAATAATAATATCATTTCTAACCTTAATTACCCTATTTACTTTTAACCGTGGTAAAAAAAGTAAAAAGTTACTATTCACCAAAAAATTATTTTCATCTCGTTGAACCACATTTTATTTTATGAAATCAACCGTGTCTCTCAGATTTTTGAAATTCCACTCACAGAAGCGGTAAAATTAAGTTTTATGCACAATTCAGTTTTTTTAACTACCACTTAGTGGTTTCACTATTCATCAAAAATTGAAAGTATTCAGAAAAATACCAAAAATCAGGCCTAAGCTATATTTGATATTATGAACTCAAAAATGATGTCTATTTTACCAAATTCAAAACATATCAGTTGCATTAACTAATTTAAAAATTAATTCCCGTCGTCAAAACAAATAGTGTGTTTTTAAGAGATAATAACTATCAAAAGATTGAAACTTGTTTATAAGTGGTTTAAATGTGAAATTACATCCAATGACCATAATTGTATTAAATTGTAAAAATATATTCTAAATATACTTTAAAACCACTAAAATTAATAAATTATCACTCTTAATTATTTCGATTGAAAAAGTTGTTTTTAATTAAAATTTAGTAATTTCCACTATTCATCAAAATATGAAAGTTATCCGAAAATTACCAAAATTTCACCCTAAGCTAATTTCGATATTCCGAATCCAAAAATGAAGTCCACTTTGAAAAATATAATTTACAAAATTTCAAAAAGTGGTTATTACTATTCATAACGGCTAGTTTTAATAATATTTGAATAGCATATCATTGTTTAGTGAAACTCGGTATTGCATACTACACACGCTATCAAGGAGGTCGCGATTGCGTGTAATGAAAGGCAAGTCAAGGATGCTTGTTGTGCAAGCTCCTTTTGGTGTAGCGTACAACACAAGGCATTAATGAAATTAAAAAGAATATTTTTCATAAAATCTCGGGGTGTTACATTCTACCCCCCTTAAAATGAATTTCGCCCTCGAAATTCGTCGGGGTTATAAATGGTTTACTAATCGAATGTTTCTTCAATAGAAACCCACATCGTAAAAAGGAATACCAAAACCAATCTTTAAAAACAAAAATATGAAACGTAACGGATACCCAAATAAACTAATCACTGGGTTTCCACATAGGTGAAAATATGGATATGGAAGAGAAATCTAACCATCATGTTTTGATTGAGAGTGGTAGAGAACATGGCTATGGAAAATCCAACAATCACAAATCCATAAATTTGTGATGATCTAAGGTACCATCTGATTAATCAGATATAAGAGCACTAGGACAACATTTTTGGTTTTCAAGATCATTTCCCTAAAGTTGAAGAATTTGAATTAGAATAAATACTTACTTTATTTTGGTACAATCTCATTGTTGTTTGTGCCTTGAACAATTTCCACTTCATCTCTTAAATGAAGTTGAATTTTTTATTCGTGAAGTGTTAGCAGATCATGTGATAGAATGACGGGTCATTCCATCTGTCTCAAACAAAAGGTGAGCAAAAGTTATTAAATATACATAAGTCATTCTATAGTGAGATTAATCATATACGGTTCTTAAAATGGACTTATACATCATATATCATACTGCTTAATATAATAAAACTAGTTTCTACTAAACAGGGACTTCCTGTAGGCCAGTGGTAGGCGATAAAGGCCAGTCGCACTTCGGTTGTGGGTTCGATTCCCACAGCCTTGTCCGACGCGATGGGCTGTCGCCCGTCCTGCAGGTTGTCCTTTTTCTAAAGCTATATTACTATAACATCCCATCAATAATATCGAAAAATGTTTTATCCTAACTTATGTCCAACATAATCAATTCTAATCTTTAGGCTTATCTAAAATAGTTCGGTCAAAGATCATAGTATAAAGAAAATGATTACATGAAATGTCACAGAACAATCACGTGAATGCCATCATTTATCCCCCATATATCATAAGATATATCTTGTTGGTCAAATTACAAACATGTGAATACCTTAATCATGTATTCTCTTGAGGAATGAATACCCATTGAACCTTAGTGAAAACATAAATGCTGTCAGAAGTTTACTCTTTTAACATACCAAAATCCAAAAATTATATATAGTCAAACCATGATATAACCTTCTCCTTATATCAGTCATGAACTCATGAATACTATCAAACATTTAATTTTCTCCTTATCCCTTCATTATGCGCATATCATCTACATTCCAAAAATACTGGTACAATTCATCACATACTTTCAAAACTTAAGGGAAGACAACAGTGTAACAATCCTTAGATGTATCTTTTTTCCATAGCACCATGAGATTACATATACAACATTACACTTGATAAACATGTAATCATTCCACTACATTCGTAAACCATTGACCGAGCTTCAACAATTCATTCATCTCACATATCATTTGTAGTCTCATCATCATAATCAACATAAATACTACCAATACAACCATACCGATTCTCTTCATGAGACTTTCCCTTAGGGCATTGGTTTTCATAATACCCGTACATTCCACATTTAAAACATTTAAACATTGTTGATGTCGTAGCAATACCATTATCCTCATCCATGGTGTTAACTAAACCTTTTCCTTTACACTTACCGGCTTTGTGTCCTTCTTCTCCACATCCAAAGCATCTTCCAGTTCCATTGAAACATTCTCCATGATGCCTCTTCCCACATGATTACATAGGGGAAATTGACCTTTCTTTCCTCTATGATCATCGTGAAACTCCATCTTTCTCTTATTAGCCGAGTTAGGAAACTTACTAAATTTTACTTTGTTGATCATATAATGAGATTGCTGATTTGGCATAATAATGATGTTTGGAATTCCAATTCCCATTTCATTTGGTTTCTCATGAAGAATATCATTTCATTGTCCATCATATCCTCCATTATCGTGAATCATCTTGTTTCAATCCATTTTCTAAAACCCAAAAAGAATAGTGTTAGAGTCAAAAATCATAATAAAGGGGGAGTAACTTCAATATCTAAAATCTTTGGTTTAATCTAATATCGTTACTATAGTTCTAGGACTATATCATATACGTATACTTATCCTTAGGGACATCCCTAGACATACCTTAGAAATATCTCTAGGTATCTCACTAACGTTTTCGCATCCTAGTTTCCAAAGGTTTACTAAACCTTTCATCTGATACCAACTGTAGAGTCCCGAAGCTTGACGTACATGGACATTACATTACTTTTGCGGAATATTTAGTACATAACAAAAACACACACACAAGGATCGTAATAGTTTAGTGTCTTTGGAAACTCAGAATATAATCTTCTAATCCTCGTGAAAGATCTTCAACATCTTCCATAAAGATCTTCCTTTTTTTTACCTAAAACCTTTCCTTATATCCTGGGGAAAAGAAAACATGAAAGGGTGAGGTAAAATGCTCAGTAATGGTAAACAAAAGAAATATCAATCATATCATATACATAAGCACATAACTTTTGGAAATCTTAACCTGTAAAAGAGATCATAATTTCATAACCTGGAAGAACTCATGGCAGGGAAATGTAATCACAATAATCATAACGTAAAACATTAAACATTGTGACATACACACATAATAATAGAGAATCATTTCTTGTTAGTCAAGACTCATTGCCAATACTATCTTAGTGGACAAAGTCCCTTTCTGAACCGAGTCACCCTCGTTTCAGTCCTGTTTCACTGAACCGGTATAACCTAGCATTCCAGCCATGTCTATCTCATGGGATATAAAATCATTACCCAATGCATTGGAAGGAGATATAGGTCCCACCCATCTCATAATGATACCATTCTTATGTGTGCCACAAAATCATAAACCATACATCATAGCATAACCCATGTAATAAAAATGGGAATCATAAACATCATGACATCATAAAACAATTCATATAAGATAAAGGAATCCATAAAAATAATTCAATCACAACATAATCAAATCAATGTAATAATAGGGATAGAAAAAGAACCCTATATTATCTTAGATGGAAAATAATTTTGATAAAACACTTGAAATGAATTCTTGAGGAAAATATCCTTTCTTCTTCAAAATCAATTTCTTTCCACAAAATGTCATGCAATTTTAAAAGAAAGAGATTTTATTGAAAATCGTCATGAAATATTTCGGAGGAAGATTAATGAAAATAAGGCTTTATAAAACCGTAAAAATACGTTCATGTCATTTAAGTTAAAAAAACATTCTTCTCGTACTTTTGTCGGAAAAGTCAAAAAGTACCTCGTACAAAAAAACGACAAAATATTCCGTTCATATCTTTGACTAAAAACGTACTGAAGGGTAAATTTGGATTTAAACAATTTTAGGTGGATGGAAATAACATTACATATTGAGGGAACATGGATGTGGATGATAAAATACACCCCAGTAAATACCAAAGTATAAACAATCTCGGATAAAAATGAGAGTGTGATATTTTCCCTCACCTTAGGTCCGATTTTCTTTGTAGGTGTCTGAACCTCCTGTATAATGATTTAAATAATGTTATTGGCTTATTCCAGAATCATACACATAGTTATGATATCATATATGGTTCACTTATGACTTTATATTACCCTTTCTTTTGTAAATTTTATGTTAAAGAGCATTTTGGGTAAAATTGTTTCATTTGTCATCCGTGTTTTGACTTGTAATTATTCATATGATTGCTTAGATCATAATTACGTAATACAAGAATATAAAAAATGATTTATATATAATATATATTATGAATATACATATATATAATAAATTAGTAAATGGAAAGAAATACACCGTTCATGGAGACGGTAGGCCGTACGTACGCAGGAACGTTGTTTTCATTTCCTTATTGAGTTGAAAGGAATTAAGTAGATGACATACATATATAAATAAATCCAGTAGCTTTATAATGTCATAATTTTCATTATTATTTCTTATATATACTTTATAATCAGTCATAAATGGTTAACATGGAGAATGAATCTCATCGCGTCGTGGAGATGGTAGTTCGTACATACGCACGAGCGATGATATCGTTTCCATAATTATTGAATTGAATTGGAGTGGATGATACAATATATAATAATCAATATTATGTTATAATAACTATGTATATTTATTCTTTACACCATTATACCAATCCATGTAAGGTGGTGGTGGAAAATAAATTTCACCACGGCGTGGAGACGGCATTCTGTACGTACGCACGCGCGGTGATTTCGTTTTCTGTAGGATGGATAGATGGTAAAATAGAGTTGTTTCATAATTATAATAACATATTAGTATATGAGTGATACAGATGTTATTACTTCATAATGAAACAACCTAAGAAGGAGTGGAAGAAGAAATAAAGTTGAAAGAATCGGTAACGGAAATTACCTCTTCTTTGAAGCACCTCTTCGAGACCTCCTCTTAGGGCACTAAAATTGGTCTTTGAGGAAGACCAGAACCTCTAGGATGTTTCTAGGGAAGTGGAGAAGAGAATATTTCAGGGTTTGGCCGAGATTTAAGGCTCAAATATGTGTGTGGAAGAGAGGGAGGAGGTGCCCTTTTATAAGGGAGGAGAGGGGCACCTTAGGAATATCTCAAAATATTATATTATATTAAAGTAAAAATCGGTTTATAATGGTTACAAAGGGTCTTATTTCTAAGGTAAAGTTGGGATGGGTCGAATTACTATCAACAAATAGGATTTAGACAAGTTTAGGTTATTATTTTAACCTTATCAATTAGATTTAACTCTAAGTTAAATAATTTAACTTTTACCGTGTCTTTTTGTTTTCTTACACTATATGGTTAATAAACTTACTATAAATTGCCAAACGAACCCCAAATTGTTTATTATTAATATATATATCCTTATCTAAGTCATTTGGCCGAACCTTAGATTTTTAGGAATAAAATAACAATTAATAATATAATATTTGATTTAAAAACTATTGTGTGTCAATTTTGACACTATTTGATATATGATTTTTGTGAAAGTAATAACAGAATTATATGTTCGAAAAAAGTTGATTAAATCAACACTAAGATATCATAGTAACCTATAAAATTAGTGTAATTCATAAAAAGTCTCAAATTAGATTTATTTTGGTCTTTATAACATCAATTATGTCAATATTTCATTAATAAGATAATTATTGCATCATCGTTGTGTAATAAATAAATTAAATTATTATATGTCTAAAAATTACAAATAAAATAAAATTATGTAGAAAATTTTTAGCTTTCTAATGAATATTTATAGTCGAATTTATCTTATGTATAACCCCATATTAAAAATGTTTTAGTAAATAAACTTTGATTTTAACTCTTTTAACCCTTCTTTAAATAAATTAATAATAAATGTCCTAATCTAATCCATGTTGGCGTAAATGGTCATATTATATTCCTAAGTTTGTTTTTGGTCGAATTACACTTGTCCAATAGAATTGGGACATGTGTTAGGGTAATAATAATATCATTTCTACCCTTAATTACCCTATTTACTTTTAACCGTGGTAAAAAAAGTAAAAAGTTACTATTCACCAAAAAATTATTTCCATCACATTGAACCAAATTTTATTTACTGACATCAACCGTGTCTCTCGGATATTTTAAATTCCACTCACAGAAGCGGTAAAATTAAGTTTTATGAACAATTTAGTTTTTTTAACTACCACTTAGTGGTTTCACTATTCATCAAAAATTGAATGTTTTCAGAAAAATACCAAAAATTAGGCCTAAGCTATATTTGTTATTATGAACTCAAAAATGATGTATATTTTACCAAATTCAAAACATATCAGTTGCATTAACTAATTTAAAAATTAATTCCCGTCGTCAAAACAAATAGCGTGTTTTTAATAGATAATAACTATCAAAAGATTGAAACTTGTTTATAAGTGGTTTAAATGTGAAATTACATCCAATGACCATCATTTTATTAAATTGTAAAAATATATTCTAAATCTAATTTAAAACTACTAAAATTAATAAATTATCAATCTTATTTATTTCGATTGAAAAAGTTGTTTTTAATTAAAATTTAGTAATATCCACTATTCATCAAAATATGAAAGTTATCCGAAAATTACCAAAATTTCACCCTAAGCTAATTTCAATATTCCGAATCCAAAAATGAAGTCCATTTTGAAAAATAAAATTTACAAAATTTCAAAAAGTGGTTATTACTATTCATAACGGCTAGTTTTAATAATATTCTAATAGCATATCGTTGTTTAGTGAAACTCGGTATTGCGTACTGCACACGCTATCAAGGAAGGTCGCAATTGCGTGTAATGAATGGAAAGTCAAGGATGCGTGTTGTGCAAGATCCTTTTGGTGTAGCGTACAACACAAGACATTAATGAAATTAAAAAGAATATTTTTCATAAAATCTCGGGGTGTTACACTCATTATCCAATATAAGTATTGACTTATACATCAATGTCTAGTTTCATCTTGAATAAAAAATTACGAAAAAATTGATTAAAATCCATTTGTGTGTCTACCATGACATATACAAGATTTTTGTACTAGAAGACCATTTCATTACTCATATCTTCCATACCCTTGGAAACAAATTTTCCACATACTAATTCTTTGTAATTTAATTGGTCATTTTTATCATGTTCAAAATAATAACCTTCCTTAGTGCCTAGAAAATTAATATTTTTCTGTTTCCCTATCCTCTCTTATAATTATATAAAACAATTGATTCTCAAGAATAATCTCTTTAATAGTAAACTGTTTAATTTCTTATTATGTACATAATCTTATGTATATTGATCATGTACATCCATAAGGAACATATCTCTCCCAATATCATATTTATATATTTCATCCCAATCAAGCTACAAGTAATGTGTTTCCAACTTTATAATTTTTTACAAGGTCAAATATGTGATATACCCTTGCTTCCATGGGGTATCATTTAACTGTACACATTATGATTCAAAATGTATGTTAATTTCCAAAATAGTTGTTAACATACACTTTACATCACTTGACATATATGTTCAGAAGAACAAATTTATATACACTACATAATTAATTTGTATTTGCATATACAATGAGAGTAAGAATTCAGTTTTGTATGCATTTTTCCATCTCCAACGCATATAAACTATATAATATAGGAATAATCTCATGGATCATCATTGATCTCGCCATGTACAGTAGTCTCTTCTTCTTCCATTAAATTATAGTGTAACACTGTAGTGAATATGGATTGGATGGTTGAGATCGAATCACAAACTTCTAAAAATAATCATTGAATTCTTGATTAAGATATTCTCCACCATGATCTGATTTATGTTACTTACTTTTCATACCAAGTTTTATCACATATTCATTATTGGATTCCTTGAAATCCCCAATGGAATTTGACTTATACATAATTAAGTACACATATCCATATCATCAAAACACATAATAAATTATATGACATCTGAGTACCGATAACATTAATCAAATTGAAATGGTCCACAAACAGAACTTTGACCTAATTTAAAAATATTATTGGCCCTTTCAATATTTCCACTAAATGGGTCACTCGTCATTTTTCATTAAATACATGAATGAAATATGAAAATTTGTTTTAGCTCAATGGAATATAAATTTACATTTTCATATACTTTAGTATATAAATATTAGTTTTTTCGACCATGATGATGATTCCAATGTTGGTTGTGGTATGATTCATGGGAAGTACTTTTGTTATCAATTAACAATACATGAATTTTGTAATCCAACATAGACAGAAAATTATTTAACTGTTACTTACAATATATCAATTTATCTGTAAAAATGAGGACACATTAATTCCAAAATTTGAAAATGAATCCATCCATATAAAGTCTGGGAATAGAAAAAACATTTTGGTAATAGGTGACATATAATATCATTCCTATAAATTAATGAAAAATATCATTGGAATTGAATAGTTTTAGTCTCTAATAAAACTGATAACAAATATAGATTTTTTTTCTAAATAAAAATAATATTTCTATATATAAATCTCCATGAATATACAAGGTTCCTATATTTTAATACATATGTGAGAGGAATATTCATTATCTAATACCAATTTTGTATAAATATAATCATTGAAGAAGATAAAAAATGCACTTTAAGCATAACCATACATCTATTCTATGGTGATGTTTCCTCCCAAAGGCCCTTCTAGCCACATGGAAAACATAAAAAAATTTGTTCTCTTTATTTTACCTTTGTGAATTCCCATGGTGGATGGGAATTGCGATTATTCATTAGAATTATATATCTGTTCTAATAATTTAGATCAATTCAGTATAAATATATTTGTTCGTTCAGGATTATTATCCTTATTAATGTGGTGAAGAAATCTAATATTTTCATAAAGAGACATCTCAATGGATGACATATTTAAATTAACAAAAAATCAAAAAAATAATTAAGGAAGTGATTCCAAAATGTGGTTGATGTGTAGTTATTAGGTTAATTCAAATCCAAAACATTTTGGCAGTCAATCTTGAAAATGATTTTGGCTAAATGATTACAATGTGAGGAACCATTTCTGAAAATTCTCTAAAAGAGTTCATTGGATATCTTAAACATATGTTATTTATCCCTATACTGATATAGGCCACATAGAAATTATAGTATTCATTGATAATCCAAGTCATAAATTGAATTTATGAGGTCATTAGACATAGAAAAAAGAGTAAACAATCAATTTTTACCATAATGACCAAGTATATGTCATTGATAGTGAACTCTTAATCAAATTAATCTTTTATAGGTGGATCAGGCAGTGATGATTCTCGAAAATAATATTTTCATTCACGGAATAACATAATCTGTCGATGTTTAAATCATTTCTGTAATCTACAATAATGATATTTTATATCTCAAAACATGATCACACAGATAATGAGGACGAAAATTTTTAGATAATTATTTTAAAATATGGGATTGTTAATATATTTCATTATTATAAAATATATGACATGTAATGTAATTAAATTTATTAAGTCTCCCACTATTTTATCATGACCCAACAGTCCCCAATATAGGAAAATGAATTTATAGAATAAAGTATATTCTACTAAGGAATGATCCATATTCCCCTTATCAGAACCCAATCATGAGATTTCTAAATTAGTCAATTTTTTTATGTAGGCATGTCTATGACAACAAAGGGCTTAGAGATCCATGTTCTGATGAGGGGACTCCCCAACACTAAAATTATTGCATGGATTTCCTTAATACATTCCACCAAGATTCATATCATTTATCATGAAAAACTCATATTGATGCACGTTGGTTATGTAAAACTAAATCACTCATAACTCCTCCATGGTAAATGTATGTATCATAATATGGGTTGGTTAATAACCTATTTATATGGGTATTATTCATAATCATGTTATGAAACTATTATTTTGAAATAATATTATGTGGTGGGTTTTTATTTATTATCATTAATTATTTTCTTTATAATAAATTACATTGCGTGATTATATTCTGTATATTTTTATTAAGAGGTTAACTATGTTCTAATAAATAATTTATACATATCCCATTTAATTAAATTCCATATTTACATGTCATACCATTTAGTAATGTCATCAAAACCAAAAATTCTAAAAGTTAAAATTTAAGAATACCACAATCTATTAATAAATAAATTACCTAACCATGAGCTCATCTAATGTTCAATATATTGATAATAAAGATATTAAGTCAAAGTTAAAACTCCTTATGCCAATATTGTCACGATTTTCAGTATTCTACCTATCCACTTTTGGGTAACATTGAATGGTTTTATATTTTTTTCTTCTTGTACCACATCCATTTACATTGAGATACTCATTTTATAACATATGTCTTAACATACACACACATGTGAGTGGATCCAACGTATTAGATATGGGTAATTATACAAACAACCTTTGAAACACATGATATACATTATAATAAAGAGATGGATGACACAAATTCCACTATCATTTATTTAAATAACATATAATATCAATCCCACGAAATAAAATAAAATAAAATTAAACCGAAAAATAAATATTCCTTGTCATAGATAATGATTCATCATAAACACACAGAAAAATACCATAATTATACTGACTAGTTATTCACAAAGATTCATTTATTAATATTTTTGTATACATGAATGTATTATTTAGGTAAAAAATTAGTAAATTATTTCCCTTTATCATAATGAAAATGTGATGTTAAATAAGGATATCTATAATGAGATAAGAAATGAAGAAAAATTTTACAAGTCCAATAATTAAAATAAAATAAATAAAATAAATTATATATTAATTAATACTTCAAAATATTAATTATTTAGTCATAAAAATTTGTTCCATTAGTGCAATACGGTATTAACGCTGAAATTAAATATTTTAATAAAATTTCATCTAGTATTTTATAAGGAGACTACAATATATGTACATTTGAGATACACACCATCTTTATCATTTTCAATCTAACAGGGATAAATGCCTGGAACATTGTCCTGGACATTGACTAGAGTACATGGAATGTAGAAATCTTCCATATGTTGTGTTTTCCAATAGCTTCATCTCTATATAAACCATTGATTGACTCAACATGTATTTTTAAATAATTAAACAATTTGTAATTATCTAACATTCAATTTGTTCCACATATCCATGTTTCTTCATAACATGATAATCGACTTGACATGTAAATCATAAGATATAATTAATATATTATATGATATTTATATTGAGTACATGTGGTTTGTAATGTTAATTTTCAAGGATGTCATTCACATGGTATTAAAGAACATGTATTTGATGACATGGTTAGAATGAATTTCACTGCTAAATCATGTGGGAAACATGATAAGAACAAATACCGCACACCCTGTTATCTGATAGACCATGTGATAAGTTTGATCATTTAGCGTGAAGTGTGTAATTAATGTAACACCCCAAGATTTTATAGTGTGTTATTTCTTCAAAATAATTCAATAACTTGCACTACACGCAACATCGAGTTCAATCATACATGACTTACCAAAAAAAGAGTCATTCAAAAGAGGTTATGAATAGTATTAACTAAATTTTAAGCTTTATATAATCATTATAATTTTAGAATCCATTTTATGAGTTTCTTAGACATAATGCAAGAACATATTCATTTTCAGTATTGCACTTTTATCAACATTCAATAGTGAAACCTTTTTAAATACAATATTTTAAACTTTTTGACTAAATGGGGGACATCATAAAATTTAAAATGAAACATCCCATGCTTCCATGGTACTCTTTCCTTTGAATAATACAGTAGCGTGTGTTGTACGCAACTTCGGGTTCTAACACACCACAACTAATCAAACTAGCCGTTATGAATAGTAATTCCTACCTTTTAAAATTTTAGAAATTTTATCTCTCAAAATGGACTTCATTTTTGGATTAGGAGTATCAAATTTAGCCTAAGGTGAAATTTTGGTACTTTTCGGATAAATTTCATATTTTGATGAATAGTGAAAATTACTAAATTTTAATTAAAAACAACTTTTTTAATCAAAATAATTAATAGTGATAAATTATGAATTTGAGTGGTTTTAAAGTATATTTAGAATATATTTTTACCATTTAATATAATTTTGGTCATTGAACATAATTTTACAATTAAACCGAACATAAAGAAATGTCAATCTTTTGATAGTTATTATCTCTTAAAAACACGCTTTTTGTTTTGACAGCGGGAATTAATTTTAAATTAATTTCTGCTACTTATGTGTTTTGAATTTAGAAAAATGGATTCCATATTTGGAATCAGGATGTTCAAATTGTGTAAATAGGTAACTTTTATTTTTAGACATTTTGAATAATTACTGCGGTAAATATTTTATTTACCATGGTTAAGGGTAAATCCGGTAAATAAGGGTTAAAAGATAATATTATAATAATACTAAATTACCCTAAAATGTCTCCTAGCCTTATTGGTTGATACATTTTCGGATATAGGCATATTTAGGTCGATTGTGGGACCCCACGGTGCCACTTGTAGGTGATAGGGACACGTTATTTTAATTAAGTTAAAATGAATTCAAAAATGACAGAAGCATATATCTTTTAGAAAAACAATTTTTAAATAGGGTTATATATGTTGGATTTTAGATTATAAATATTCATTAGAAAGACAAAAGGATTTCCTACATAATGATATTTTATTTATAATTTTTAGACATTAAATAATATAATTTATTTATGACACAATGATGATGTCGTAATTACTATAATAGTGAAAAATTAAAATAATTGATACTATAAATACCCAAAAAAATATAATATGAAACTTTTAATGAATTAAACTAATTTTCTAGGATAATATGAAATATTAGGATTAATTTAAATAACTTTTTTTGAAGTAATCATTCTGTTATGCGTTTCAAAAAAATGAACTATTGAATAGTGTCAAAATTTACATAAAAGAGTTTTTAAAACAAATATTATATTATTAATTGATATTAAATTCCTAGAAATCTAAGGTTCCGCCAAGAGTCTTATATCATGATATCTGTATCATTAATGGACCACTTGGGGGTCTCTTGGATGTATATAGTAAGTTTATTAACCATATTATTTAAAAATACAAAGAGACATTGTAAAAGTGAAACTAATTAACTTAGAGTTAATAATTAAAGATAAGGTTAATATAAGTACCCAAACATGTATAAATTATATTGTTTTATTTTTTAGACCCATACCCACCTTAAAATTTAAATAATCAACTTTGGAGCCATTAGAAACTGAATATGAATTTATTATAAACTAATATTTCTAGCTTTTCCAAAGGTGCCCCTCACCCCTCTTATAAAATGGAACTCCTCCTTCTCATTTCATCACACCTTCAAAACCTTTTGGTTGAGAAAAACTCTGCTCAAATACTCTCCGAAATTCCCTCCCTACATCCTAGAGGCCTTAGTTTGATCAGAAAGCCAACCTAAGGAGCCCTTTTGATCAAATCAAAAGGAAGAACCCGAAGAAGAGGTAATGATTTCACCACCCTTTTCCATGTTCCTTTCTTCTTCCACTTCTTCATCCTTTATTATTACCATTCTAAAATAATAACTCCAGTATCATATATATACTGTGATGTTATTATAAATATGGTACGACCGTATTCAGTATTCTATCCACCCTTTGAATAACATGTCACCATACGTGCGTACGTACGACTTACCGTCTCCACGTCGTGGTGTAATTGTTATTCAATATATTATTATTTGGATGGGTATAATAATGATGTGTAACTCATGTAAATAATAAATATAACATGTTAATGATTCTGTATATATGATATAACAACCATTTATATATTATTTCAAAAGAATGATATTGTCGCTCGTGCGTACGTATGGACTACCGTCTCCACAAACGCGATGAGATTCATTCTCCATCATATCCATTCAAGTATAATTATAATTTGATGATTTAAAAATTATTTTTAAGGACTTGATACCATTATGGATATGAATAATAGACAACCTATCCATTACAAACATGACTTACGTAACAAAACATATAAAAGAAAACAAGTAAGTTAACACCCGAAACAACAATAATACTAAGATATTATTATCAAATAAATATTAAAAGATCATATATGATATCATATTAATGTATATGATTCTTGTATAATTTAATAACAATTATTTCACCATTATACAAGAGGTTATCCAACCCCAACCAAGGAAAAGTACAAGGTAAGGGGTTTTCATCTCACTCCTTATTCCCGTGAGATTCATGTCATATTGCCACCATCACCTTTTGTGTGATGTATGTACTACCCATAATTATATTCATTGTGTAATACACTCTAATTTATGTGTATTTACATATTCATTGTATGATACCTCTTTCAAGGGTTGTATGTTTCATAAGTTACCAAATTGGTAAGAGTTATTTCACAATCTCTTCATTACCAAATTGGTAATCTGAATTTTTATGTTATATTTCAACCTTTCATTCAGATAAATGTGTTAGACAAGTATGTTCTTGGGTTGGGGACTGGTAAAAGTAAGCCCTCCGGTTTGGTCTCCGGTTATTAGAGGAACCCCGGTTTGGTCTCCGGTTATTAGAGGAACTCCGGGTTGGTGTATGGTTGTTAGAGGCACTCCGGGTTGGTGTCCGGTTATTAGAGGCACTCCGGGTTGGGTTCCGGTTACAGTTAGCCGCTAGGTCTTGGGACAAGGCCTTGACAAAGAAATTAAAGTGCAGCATTATGCATTCCGACATTATGAAAGTGGTTATTGATATTTCATGTTATTATTCGATTAGTAGAATATCCATGTGAATAAGTAAATGGAATTATTTCATTTTACTTTTGTCGTACTATGTTGAAGTTAAAGTTTAAAAGGCTTTTGTTTTAGTAATGCATTGCCTTAAATTTTAATTCTAATTTTTGAATGTTCCGCTATATTGTTATCCTTACTGGGAATTTGAGATCACCCCTTTTCTAAGTTTTATTTCTCCCAGGATGTGAAGAAGTAAGTTATGAATGACCTGTAGGGAGATTATGAGGGGATAATAGTGTGGACTATGGAGACATTACATTGTCGTAGTATTTTTTCACTGTATGATGTAATGTAAAACTTATGAATATATCTAGTGTTTCCAAGGATACTAAACCAATCGGTCTTTCAAGATTTGATCTTTCTTGTGATCATGCCAATGTTATGTAATAATGCACCGACTCTGGGTAACTAGGGTCGGGGCGTTACAGTTGGTATCAGAGGAAGTTTAGTAAAAACCTTGGAAGCTAGATTTAGATAAATTCTGATTAGAGCACATAGATTTATGATGAATTTTGAGGATTAGTATAGAATAACTTCCTAGAAATTTGGTATTGTAGAGATTTTGTGAGTTTTCCAAGCAATACATCCCTGTTTGGATACGAGCAGGCAGAGGTGGCTCTGGCACAGATGTACCTAGGGGTAAAACCCGAAAACACCGCTTTGAGCTAGACTCGAACGGGAAGTGGTGCACGACAACGGGCCTTGCTGCACTCTTGGTTACGACACTCCCGGGGGATATACTTAGGATAACTCTACTTTTCTTTACAAATCATTATGAAGGGTTTATGAGTATATACTTCCTCAAAAGAGACATTTTTATGATTATGGATTATATCCATAAACTATTTAATTTATGTTATGTGTTTTACAAGTTTGGTATTAGGTATTGTTATTCATAAACTAATCTAATGTATGCCATTGTTTAGAAATGGCGCCCAGTAGAAGGAATGAGAACTCTAGCAATGCACATGATACAAAGAGAAAGAAAGATCATATATTTTATGGTCTTAAGCCAGAATTTAGAAGAGAAATAGTCTAGCATGTATTATCATCATATGAATAAATAATATCATGTGTTGATAAGATAAGTAAAGAGTTTACTGAGACCTATGTCTTTGAAGGGAAGAAAGAGAAGAAAATGATGGAAGAGAGAAAGATGGATAAAGGGAAGAGGGAAAAGAAGAATTTTCCCATATGTGATAACTGTGGAAAGAAACACCCTGGAACTTGCCTGAAAGGAATGAGAGTTTGTTATAAGTGTAGAGGAAAAGGGCACAAAGTACGTGACTGCAAGGGTAAGAAAATGGTTTCAAATGTACAATGCTTCATTTGCAAGGAGATTGGACACTACGTGAACCTATGTCCCAGTCATCAGACTATGCCGCAAATGATGCTATTGGATAATAATAATGTTATGATACTACCACAGATGAAGAGGAATGATTAGAGTTCTTATGGTGATTATGTCAATTGAGTGTTGTATCAACAATGTACTTGTTATAATAATTATGGAGTATATAAGGATTGTACTGAAGTACTATTTCATTAAGGACATGAGATTGTGTGGAACAAAGAAAAGTGTCTCAATATCCGGATAAATTTTTGGAAAATATATGGTTGAGAGAATGATAAACCATAATATAGTTCTGATACCGAGGTAGTGATTTTGGAATAATATATGATTGTTTTGGATAAATTATATTGGATATTCTTGACTACCTTGGAACTGATTAATGATTTGTATATTCCATCATTGTTGGGGTTTAAAACATTTCTGGATTGATGAAGTATATCCAACATTCTATATAGAATAAGGTAGCATGAATGTAATCAATAAGGAATATGGTAATTCAGGATGTTTCAGTGTATTAAAAGAATACATGATGAAGGTATTCATATGCTATTACGAGGTAAAAAGGATCTACATTATGTTTACCTTCCTTATAAATGTTGGACTCTGAGTTTGGAAAGAAGTATTTTGGATAGTTCTAGTTTGGATTATTTTGGATTGCCATAAAAGGACAACCCGGAGGTCGGGCGACAACCCGTCACGCCCGGTAAGGCTGCGAGACTTGAACCCGCAACTGATGGGCGACAAGGGTGTATCACCTACCACTGGCCCATGAGATGTCCTGGATTAAATAATGTAGTTTTTTTAAAAGATCTGGTAGATGAATTATAAATTCATTTATTTTGGAACCATGTATGAATAGTATAAATAGAAAGTTTTTTTACATTCTATTATCTTTTAGAGTGAAAGATGAGTTTGTGGTAGAAAATTATTAATGGATAAAACTCTAATTATAAAGTAAGTATATCTCCTTATGATCTTAGCCAATCTCATAAATAAATTCCTCAACATTAATAAAAGGAACTTAGAACAAAAATGTTGTCCTACATGGTACCTTAAATCATCACTAATTTATGGATTTGGAATTGTTGGCCTTTTCATAGCCATGTTCTCTACCACTCTCCATCAGATAATTGATGGTTAGATTTCTCTTCCATATCCATATTTTACTACATGGAACCCCAGTATGTGTTATTTTCGGTAATCTTCATACTTTCCACTCTTTATTTTAAATAGAGGCATCATTAATTCATTTTTCGATGTGGGATTTCAACTAAGATATTTTGAAACATCAAAAATGTGTTATCCCAATACCCTATGTTTTGTTGAACTGATGGTATTTCAAATCATCATTGATTAATGAGTTTAAGGACCTCAATTTTATACTTGTTTGTGATTGATGACATCAATCACTACTTATAAATATTTACGTTTTTCCTCCAATTATATGTCTCTAATTGCCACCAATGTTCTCCTAATCGAGATCATAATTTGGTGGTGACCCTTTCATTTCTTTTTTCCTAATATTAAGACTAAATTTTAGTAACCCAATTTCCAATGTGGGTTTTCCAACAAATATATTTTCTATTTTCAAACATTTATTTTCAAAGAACAATTTCATATTGCGAGGACGCAATTTATTGAAGGAGGGGAGAATGTAACACCCCAAGATTTCATAGTGTGTTATTTCTTCAAAATAATTCAATAACTTGCACTACACGCAACACCGAGTTCAATCACACCATGACTTACCAAAAAAATGAGCCATTCAAAAGAGGTTATGAATAGTATTAACTAAATTTTAATCTTTATATAATCCTTATAATTTTAGAATCCATATAATGAGTTTCTTAGACATAATGCAAGAACAAATTCATTTTCAGTATTTCACTTTTATCAACTTTAAATAGTGAAACCTTTTTAAATACAATATTTTAAACTTTTTGACTAAATGGGGGACATCAAAAAATTTAAAATGAAACATCCCAAGCTTCCACGGTACGCTTTCTTTTGAATAATACAGTAGCGTGTGTTGTATGCAACTTCGAGTTCTAACACACTACAACTAATCAAACTAGCCGTTATGAATAGTAATTCCTACCTTTTAAAATTTTAGAAATTTTATCTCTCAAAATGGACTTCATTTTTGGATTTGGAGTATCGAATTTAGCCTAAGGTGAAATTTTGGTACTTTTCGGATAAATTTCATATTTTGATGAATAGTGAAAATTACTAAATTTTAATTAAAAACAACTTTTTTAATGAAACGAATTAATAGTGATAAATTATCAATTTGAGTGGTTTTAAAGTATATTTAGAATATATTTTTACCATTTAATATAATGTTGGTCATTGGATATAATTTTACAATTAAACCGAACATAAACAAGTGTCAATCTTTTGAAAGTTATTATCTCTTAAAAACACGCTTTTTGTTTTGACAGTGGGAATTAATTTTAAATTAATTTCTGCCACTTCTATGTTTTGAATTTAGAAAAATGGATTCCATATTTGGAATCAGGATGTTCAAATTGTGTAAGTAGGTATCTTTTATTTTTAGACATTTAGAATAATTACTGCGGTAAATATTTTATTTACCATGGTTAAGGGTAAATCCGGTAAATAATGGTTAAAAGATAATATTATAATAATACTAAATTACCCTAAAATGTGTCCTAGCCTTATTGGTTGATACATTTTCGGACATTGGCATATTTGGGTAGATTTTGGGACCCCATGGTTCCACTTGTAGGTGATAGGGACACTTTATTTTAATTAAGTTAAAATGAATACAAAAATCACACAAGCATATATCTTTTAGAAAGACAATTTTTAAATAGGGATATATAAGTTGGATTTTAGATTATAAATATTCATTAGAAAGATAAAAAGATTTACTATATAATGATATTTTATTTGTAATTTTTATAAATTAAATAATGTAATTTATTTATGACACAATGATGATTCTATAATTACTATAATAGTAAAAAATCAAAATAATTGTTATTATAAATAACCAAATAAATATAATATGAAACTTTTAATGAATGAAACTAATTTTCTAGGATAATATGACATATTATTATTGATTTAACTAACTTTTTTTGAAGTAATCATTCACTTATGAGTTTCACAAAAATCAACAATTGAATAGTGTCAAAATTGACATAAAAGAGTTTTTAAAAAAAATATTATATTATTAATTGATATTAAATTCCTAAAAATCTAAGGTTCGGCCAAGAGACTTTTATCATGATAGGTGTATCATTAATGGACCACTTGGGGGACTCTTCGATGTATATAGTATGTTTATTAACCATATTATATAAAATTACAAAGAGACATTGTAAAAGTGAAACTAATTAACTTAGAGTTAATACTTAAAGATAAGGTTAATATAAGTACCCAAACCTGTCTAAATTCTATTGGTTGAGTTTTTTTCGACCTATCCCCACCTTAAAATTTAAATAATCAACGTTGGAGCCATTAGAAACCGAATATGAATTTATTATACACTAATATTTCAAGCTTTTCCAAAGGTGACCCTCACCCCTCTTATAAAATGGCACTCCTCCTTCTCATTTCTTCACACCTTCAAAACCTTTTGGTTCGGAAAACCTCTGCCCAAATACTCTCCCAACTTCCCTAAATACAACATAGAGGCCTTAGTTTGATCACAAAGCCAACCTAAGAAGCCCTTTTGATCAAATCAAAAGGAAGAACCCGAAGAAGAGGTAATGATTTCACCACCCTTTTCCAAGTTCCTTTCTTCTTCCACTTCTTCTCCCTTTGTTATTACCATTCTAAAATAATAACTCCAGTATCATATATATACTGTGTTGTTATTATAAATATGGTACAACCATATTCATTATTCTATCCACCCTTTGAATAACATGTCACCATACGTGCGTACGTACGGCTTACTGTCTCCACGTCGTGGTGTAATTGTTATTCAATATATTATTATTTGGATGGGTATAATAATGATGTGTAACTCATGTAAATAATAAATATAACATGTTAATGATTCTGTATATATGATATAACAACCATTTATATATTATTTCAAAAGAATGATATTGTCACTCGTGCGTACGTACGGACTACCGTCTCCACGAAGGTGATGAGATTAATTCTCCATCATATCCATTCAAGTATAATTATCATTTGATGATTTAAAAATGATGTTTAAGGACTTTATATGTTTATGGATATGAATAATAGACAACCTATCCATTACAAACACGACTTACGTAACAAAACATATAAAAGAAAACAAGTAAGTTAACACCCGAAAAAACGATAATACTAAGATATTTTTATCAAATAAATATTAAAAGATCATATATGATATCTTATTAATGTATATGATTCTTGTATAATTTAATAACAATTATTTCACCATTATACAGGAGGTTAACCTACCCCAACCAAGGAAAAGTACAAGGTAAGGGGTTTTCATCTCACTCCTTATTCCCGTGAGATTCATGCCATATTGCCACCATCACCTTTTGTGTGGTGTATGTACTGCCCATAATTATATTCTTTGTGTAATACACTATAATTTATGTGTATTTACATATTCATTGTATGATACCTCTTTCATGGGTTGTATGTTTCATAAGTTACCAAATTGGTAAGAGTTATTTCGCAATCTCTTCATTATCCAAGGTTGTTTATACATAATAATATATTGGGATCTCTTTATCATCCACTTCCATGTTTCTTAAAAATGAATTTCAAAACATTTTTACAATTTAAAAGAATACGGGTTAAAGTCATTTATACCCTTATGTGTTTTGAATGGAATCTTTTCGTCGTTTTCCAAACAAGGCACTTTTAACCTTTTCAACAAATTTAAGGTAAGAATTTTTTTTAACTTATACGGCGGGTGTGGCTATTTACCTTCGTTATAAAATCGTCAAAGCTTCCCTTACAAGATAATAAGAATATTTTCAAAAAAATGTTTTATTTCATAAATATAATGTAACGCCCCGACCCTAGTTGCCTAGAGTCGGTGCCTTATTACATAACATTGGCATGATCACAAGAAAGATCAAATCTCGAAAGACCGATTGGTTTAGTAGTCTTGGAAACACTAGATATATTCATAAGTTTTACATTACATCATAAAATGAAAAACTACTACAACAACATAATGTTTCCACAGTCCACACTATAATACCCTCATAATATCCCTGCAGGTCATTCATAACTTACATCTTCACTTCCTGGGAAAAATAAAACATAGAAAAGGGGTGAGCTCAAATGCCCAGTAAGGATAACAATATAGCGGAAACTTTCATCAATAAGAATAAACATTTAAGGCAATGTATACCTAAAACAAAAGCCTTTTAAACATTAACTTTCAACATGGTATGGCATAAATAAAATGAAATAATTCCATTTACTTATTCACATGGATATTCTACTAATCGAATAATCACATGCAAAAATCAATAACCACTTTCATAATGTTGGAATGCATAATGCTAAACTTTAATTACTTTTCAAGGCCTCGTCCCAAGACCTTGGGGCTAACCGTAACCGGAACCCAACCCGGAGTGCCTCTAATAACCGGACACCAACCCGGAGTGCCTCTAATAACCGGACACCAACCCGGAGTGCCTCTAATAACCGGACAACAACCCGGAGTGCCTCTAATAACCGGACACAAACCCGGAGGGCTTACTTTTACCAGTCCCTAACCTGGAGGGCGTACTTTTACCAGTCCCCAACCTGGAGGGCTTACTTTAACCAGTCCCCAACCTGGAACATACTTGTCCAACACATTCATATGAAGTAACGATTGAAATATAACATAGACATTCTTATTGGAACTAGCATACGAAATGTCAATACTTTCACCATAAACTATGAATGGTATAAAAATAGCACATACACAGTCAAACATATCACAAAACATTCAATACAATATAGAAGCTTTGTATTACAATAAATCAACTTCAAATAAGCGTAAAATCCATCAAAGGATGTTGACATAGATGAAATCAAAATTCTTTTTAAAGAAATATCTCTTTTTATTTTGAAATCATTTAAGATCCATATAAAATAAAGCATTTTCTTTGAAAATATTCTTATAATCTTGTAAGGAAAGCTTTGAAGATTTTATAACGGCGTAAAATAACCGCACCCGCCGTATATGTTAAAAAAACATTCTTACCTCAATTCTGTCGAAAAGGTTAAAAAGGACCTTGTTTTGAAAACGACGGAATGATTCCTTTATAAACCTCTTATAAAAAGTCAAACAAGGGTATAAATGACTTTAACCCATATTCTTGTAATAGTAAAAATGTTTTGAAATACATTTTTAAGAAACATGGATGTGGATGATAAAGAGATCCCAGTAGATTATTACATATAAACAACCTTGGATAATGAAGAGGTTGTAAAGTAAAACCTTACCTTGTAATTTTCCTTGGTTGGGGTAGTTTAACCTCCTGTATAATGGTGAAATAGTTGTTATTAAATTATACAAGAATCATATATAATAATATGATATCATATATGATCTTTTAACATTGATTGTTAATAATATCTTAGAATTATCGTCGTTTCGGGTGTTAACTTACTCATTTTATTTATATGTTTTGTTACATAATCCATGGTTTTTGTATCTTATTCTTATCCAGAATGATATCTAGTCCTTAAAAATCATTTTTAAATCATCAAATGATAATTATACTTGAATGGTTACGATGGAGAATGAATCTCATCGCGTTTGTGGAGACGGTAGTCCGTACGTACGCACAAGCGACAATATCATTCTTTTGATATTAAAATAATATATAAATGAATGGTATATAATATATACAGAATCATTAACATGTTATATTTATTATTTACATGAGTTACACATCATTATTATACCCATCCAAATAATATTATATTGAATAACAATTACACCATGACGTGGAGACGGTAAGCCGTACGTACGCACGTATGGTGACATGTTATTCAAAGGGTGGATAGAATACTGAATATGGTTGTACCATACTTATAATAACATCACAGTATATGTGAGATACTGGAGTTATTATTTTAGAATGGTAAGAACAATGGAAGAAGAAGTGGAAGAAGAAATGAACTTAGAAAAGGGTGGTGAAATCATTACCTCTTATTCGGGTTCTTCCTTTTGATTTGATCAAAAGGGATACTTAGGTTGGCTTTCTGATCAAACCAAGGACTCTAGGTTGTAGTGAGGGATGTTGGGAGAGTATTTGGGCAGAGTTTGGCCGAACAAAAAGGCTTTGAAGGTGTGAAGAAATGAGAAGGAGGAGTGCCCTTTTATAAGAGGGGTGAGGGGCACCTTTGGAAAAGCTAGAAATATTAATTTATAATAAATTCATATTCGGTTTCCAATGGCTCCAAAGTTGACTATTCAAAGGCTAAGGTGGGGATAGGTCGAAACCCACTCAACCAATAGAATTTAGACAGGTTTGGGTACTTATATTAACCTTATCTTTAAGTATTAACTCTATGTTAATTAGTTTCACTTTTACAATGTCTCTTTGTATTTTTATATAATATGGTTAATAAAATTACTATATACATCCAAGTGACCCCCAAGTGGTCCATTAATGATGAACCTATCCTGATATAAGTCTCTTGGCCGAACCTTAGATTTTTAGGAATTTAATATCAATTAATAATATAATATTTGTTTTAAGAACTCTTTTATGACTATTTTGACACTATTCAATAGTTGATTTTTGTGAAACTCATAACAGATTTATTACTTCGAACAAAGTCAATTAAATCAATCCTAATATATCATATTATCCTAGAAAATTAGTTTAATTCATTAAAAGTTTCATATTATATTTATTGGGGTATTTATAATATCAATTATTTTAATTTTTCACTATTATAGTAATTACTGCATCATCATTGTGTCATAAATAAAATAAATTATTTAATGTCTAAAAATTATAAATAAAATATAATTATGTAGGAAATCTTTTTAGCTTTCTAATGAATATTTATAATCTAAAATCCAACATATATAACCCTATGTAACAATTGTTTTTCTAAAAGATATATGCTTGTGTCATTTTTGTATTCATTTTAACTTAATTAAAATAAAGTGTCATTATCACTTACAAGTGGATCCATGGGGTCCCAAAATAGACCCAAAGATTCCCATGGTCGACCATGTATCATCCAATAGGTTTAAGAAACGTTTTAGGGTCATTTAGTGTTATTATAATATTATTTTTTAACCCTTATTTACCGGATTTACCCTTAACCATGGTAAATAAAATATTTACCGCAGTAATTATTCAAAATGTCTAAAAATAAAAGTTACCTATTTACATAATTTGAACATCCTGATTCAAAATATGGAATCCATTTTCCTAAATTCAAAACACATAAGTGGCAGAAATTAATTTAAAATTAATTCCCGCTGTCAAAACAAAAAGCGTGTTTTTAAGAGATAATAACTATCAAAAGATTGACACTTGTTTATGTTCGGTTTAATTGTAAAATTATGTCCAATGACCAACATTATATTAAATAGTAAAAATATATTCTAAATATATTTTAAAACCACTCAAATTCATAATTTATCACTATTAATTATTTTGATTAAAAAAGTTGTTTTTAATTAAAATTTAGTAATTTTCAGTATTCATCAAAATATGAAAGTTATCCGAAAAGTACCAAAATTTCACCTTAGGCTATATTTGATATTCCTAATCCAAAAATGAAGTCCATTTTAAAATATAAAATATATATAACTTCAAAAAGTAGGTATTACTATTCATAACAGCTAGTTTGATTGGTTATGGTGTGTTAGAACTCGAAGTTGCATACAACACACGCTACTGTTTTATTCAAAGGAAAGCGTACCGTGGAAGCTTGGGATGTTTCATTTTAATTTTTTTGATGTCTCCATTTAGTAAAAAAGTTTAAAATATTGTATTTAAAAAGGTTTCACTATCAAAAGTTGATAAAAGTGCAGTACTGAAAATGAATTTGTTCTTGCATTATGACTAAGAAACTCATAATATGGATTCTAAAATTATAAGGATTATATAAAGTTTAATATTTAGTTAATACTATTCATGACCTCTTTTAATGGCTTCTTTTGGTAAGTCATGGTGCAATTGAACTCAGTGTTGCGTGTAGTGCAAGTTATTGAATAACACACTATGAAATCTTGGGGTGTTACATTCTCCCCTCCTTCAATAAATTGCGTCCTCGCAATTTGAAATTGTTCTTCAAAAATAAAAGGTTGAAAGTAGAAAATATATTTGTGGGAAAACCCACATTGGAAATTGGGTTACTAAAATTTAGTCTTAATTTGAGGAAAAGAGAAATCAAAGGGTCACCACCAAATTATGATCTTGATTAGGAGAACATTGGTGGCAATTAGAGACATATAATTGGAGGAAAAACGTAAATATTTATAGGTAGTGATTGAGGTCATCAATCACAAAAAGTATAAAATTGAGGTCCTTAAACTCATCAATCTATGATGATTTGAAGTACCATCGGTTCAACAAAATATAGGGTATTGGGATAACACATTTTTGACGTTTCGAAATATCTTAGTTGAAATCCCACATCGAAAAATGAATTAATGAGGCCTCTATTTAAAATAAAGAGTGGAAAGTATGAAGATTACCGAAAATAACACATACTAGGGTTCCATGTAGGAAAATATGGATATGGAAGAGAAATCTAACCATCAATTATCTGAAGGAGAGTGGTAGAGAACATGGCTATGAAAAGGCCAACAATCCCAAAGCCATAAATTAGTGATGATTTAAGGTACCATCTAGGGAAACATTTTTATTCTAAGTTCCTTTTATTAATGTTGAGGAATTTATTTATGAGATTGGCTAAGATCATGAGGAGATATACTTACTTTATAATCAGAGTTTTATCCATTAATAAGTTCCTACCATAAACTCATCTTTCACATGTAAAAAAAAATTATATTTATACTATTCGTACAGGGTTCCAAAATAAACGAATTTATAATTCATCTACCAGATCTTTTAAAAAAACTACATTATTTAATCCAGGACATCTCTTGGGCCAGTGGTAGGTGATACACCCTTGTCGCCCTTCGGTTGCGGGTTCAAGTCTCGCAGTCTTTCCGGACGCGACGGGTTGCCGCCCGACCTCCGGGTTGTCCTTTTATGGCAATCCAAAATAATCCAAACTAGAACTATCCAAAATACTTCTGTCCAAACTCACAGTCCAACATTTATAAGGAAGGTAAACATAATATAGATCCTTTTTACCCCGTAATAGCATATGAATACCTTCATCATGTATTACCATATTCCTTATTGATTACATTCATGCTCCCTTATTCCATATAGAATGCTGGATATACTTCATTAATCCAAAAATGTTTTAAACCCCAACAATGATGGAATATACAAATCATTAATCAGTTCCAAGGTAGTCAAGAATATCCAATATAATTTATCCAAAACAATCACATATTATTCCAAAATCACTACCTCAGTAGCAGGACTATATTATGATTTATCATTCTCTCAACCATATATTTTCCAAAAATTTATCCTGCTATTGAGTCACTTTTCTTTGTTCCACATAATCTCAAGTCCTTAATGAAATAGTACTGCAGTACAATCCTTATATACTCCATAATTATTATAACAAGTACATTGTTGATACAACACTCAATTGACATAATCAACATAAGAACTCTAATCATTCCTCTTCAACTGTGGTAGTATCATAACTTGGTTATTATCCAATAACATCATTTGCGGCATAGTCTGATGACTGGGACATAGGTTCGCGTAGTGTCCAAACTCCTTTCAAATGAAGCATTGTACATTTAAAACCATTTTATTACCCTTGCAGTCACGTACTTTGTGCCCTTTTCCTCCACACTTATAACAAACTCTCATTCCGTTCAGGCAAGTTCCAGGGTGTTTCTTTCCACAGTTACCACATATGGGAAAATTCTTCTTTTCCCTCTTCCCTTTATCCATCTTTCTCTCTTCCATCCTTTTCTTCTCTTGCTTCCCTTCAAAGCCATAGGACTCAGTAAACTCTTTACATATCTTATCAACACATGATATTATTTCTTCATATGATGATAATACATGGGAGACTATTTCTCTTATAAATTCTAGCTTAAGACCATGAAAGATATGATCCTTCCTTCTCTTTGAATCATGTGTATTTCTGGAGTTCTCATTCCTTCTACTGGGCACCATTTCTATACCATGGCATAAACTAGATCAGTTTATGAATCAAAACACAAAATCCCATACTTATAAAACACTTAACATAAATTGAACTATTTATGGATATAATCCATAATCATAAGAATGTTTTCTTTGAGGATGTATATACTCATAATCCCTTCAAAATGATATGTAAAAAAATGAGAGTTATCCTAAGCATATCCCCCGGGAGTGTCGTAACCAAGAGTGCAGCAAGGCCCGTTGTCGTGCACCAGTTCCCGTTCGAGTCTAGCTCAAAGCGGTGTTTTCGGGTTTTACCCCTAGGTACATCTGTGCCAGAGCCGCCTCTACCTGCTCGTATCCAGACAGGGATGCATTGCTCGGAAAACTCACAAAATCTCTACAATACCAAAATTCTAGGAAGTTCTTCTATACTAATCCTCAAAGTTCATCTTAGGTCTATGTGCTCTAATCAGAGTTTATCTAAATCTAGATTCCAAGGTTTGTACTAAACCTCCTCTGATACCAACTGTAACGCCCCGACCCTAGTTGCCTAGAGTCGGTGCATTATTACATAACATTGGCATGATCACAAGAAAGATCAAATCTCGAAAGACCGATTGGTTTAGTAGTCTTGGAAACACTAGATATATTCATAAGTTTTACATTACATCATAAAATGAAAAACTACTACAACAACATAATGTTTCCACAGTCCACACTATAATCCCCTCATAATATCCCTGCAGGTCATTCATAACTTACATCTTCACTTCTTGGGAAAAATAAAACATAGAAAAGTGGTGAACTCAAATGCCCAGTAAGGATAACAATATAGCGGAAACATTCATCAATAAGAATAAACATTTAAGGCAATGTATAACTAAAACAAAAGCCTTTTAAACATGAGAATTCAACATGGTATGGCATAAATAAAATGAAATAATGCCATTTACTTATTCACATGGATATTCTACTAATCGAATAATCACATGCAAAAATCAATAACCACCTTCATAATGTTGGAATGCATAATGCTAAACTTTAATTACTTTTCAAGGCCTCGTCCCAAGACCATGGGGCTAACTGTAACCGGAACCCAACCCGGAGTGCCTCTAATAACCGGACACCAACCCGGAGTGCCTCTAATAACCGGACACCAACCCGGAGTGCCTCTAATAACCGGACACCAACCCAGAGTGCCTCTAATAACCGGACACAAACCCGGAGGGCTTACTTTTACCAGTCCCTAACCTGGAGGGCTTACTTTTACCAGTCCCCAACCTGGAGGGCTTACTTTAACCAGTACCCAACCTGGAACATACTTGTCCAACACATTAATATGAAGTAAAGATTGAAATATAACATAGACATTCTTATTGGAACTAGCATACGAAATGTCAATACTTTCACCATAAACTATGAATGGTATAAAAATAGCACATCCACAGTCAAACATATCACAAAACTTTCAATACAATATAGAAGCTTTGTATTACAATAAATCAACTTCAAATAAGCGTAAAATCCATCAAAGGATGTTGACATAGATGAAATCAAAATTCTTTTTAAAGAAATATCTCTTTTTATTTTGAAATCATTTAAGATCCATATAAAATAAAGCATTTTCTTTGAAAATATTCTTATAATCTTGTAAGGAAAGCTTTGAAGATTTTATAATGGCGTAAAATAACCGCACCCGCCGTATAAGTTAAAAAAAACATTCTTACCTCAATTCTGTCGAAAAGGTTAAAAAGGACCTTGTTTTGAAAACGACGGAAAGATTCCTTTATAAACCTCTTATAAAAAGTCAAAAAAGGGTAAAATGACTTTAACCCATATTCTTGTAATAGTAAAAATGTTTTGAAATACATTTTTAAGAAACATGGATGTGGATGATAAAGAGATACCAGTAGATTATTACGTATAAACAACCTTGGATAATGAAGAGGTTGTAAAGTAAAACCTTACCTTGTAATTTTCCTTGGTTGGGGTAGGTTAACCTCCTGTATAATGGTGAAATAGTTGTTATTAAATTATACAAGAATCATATATAATAATATGATATCATATATGATCTTTTAACATTGATTGTTAATAATATCTTAGAATTATCGTCGTTTCGGGTGTTAACTTACTCATTTTATTTATATGTTTTGTTACATAAGCCATGGTTGTTGTATCTTATTCTTATCCATAATGATATCTAGTCCTTAAAAATAATTTTTAAATCATCAAATTATAATTATACTTGAATGGTTACGATGGAGAATGAATCTCATCGCGTTTGTGGAGACGGTAGTCCGTACGTACGCACAAGCGACAATATCATTCTTTTGATATTAAAATAATATATAAATGAATGGTATATCATATATACAGAATCATTAACATGTTATATTTATTATTTACATGAGTTACACATCATTATTATACCCATCCAAATAATATTATATTGAATAACAATTACACCACGACGTGGAGACGGTAAGCCGTACGTACGCACGTATGGTGACATGTTATTCAAAGGGTGGATAGAATACTGAATATGGTTGTACCATACTTATAATAACATCACAGTATATGTGAGATACTGGAGTTATTATTTTAGAATGGTAAGAACAAAGGAAGAAGAAGTGGAAGAAGAAATGAACTTAGAAAAGGGTGGTGAAATCATTACCTCTTCTTCGGGTTCTTCCTTTTGATTTGATCAAAAGGGCTCCTTAGGTTGGCTTTCTGATCAAACCAAGGCCTCTAGGTTGTAGTGAGGGATGTTGGGAGAGTATTTGGGCAGAGTTTGGCCGAACCAAAAGGCTTTGAAGATGTGAAGAAATGAGAAGGAGGAGTGCCCTTTTATAAGAGGGGTGACGGGCACCTTTGGAAAAGCTAGAAATATTAATTTATAATAAATACATATTCGGTTTCCAATGGCTCAAAAGTTGACTATTCAAAGGCTAAGGTGGGGATAGGTCTAAAACCACTCACCCAATAGAATTTAGAAAGGTTTGGGTACTTATATTAACCTTATCTTTAAGTATTAACTCTAAGTTAATTAGTTTCACTTTTACAATGTCTCTTTGTATTTTTATATAATATGGTTAATAAACTTACTATATACATCAAAGCGACCCCAAAGTGGTCCATTAATGATGAACCTATCCTGATATAAGTCTCTTGGCCGAACCTTAGATTTTTATGAATTTAATATCAATTAATAATATAATATTTGTTTTAAGAACTCTTTTATGTCAATTTTGACACTATTCAATAGTTGATTTTTGTGAAACTCATAACAGATTGATTACTTCGAACAAAGTCAATTAAATCAATCCTAATATAACATAATATCCTAGAAAATTAGTTTAATTCATTAAAAGTTTCATATTATATTTATTTGGGTATTTATAATATCAATTATTTTAATTTTTCACTATTATAGTAATTACTGCATCATCATTGTGTCAAAAATAAAATAAATTATTTAATGTCTAAAAATTATAAATAAAATATCATTATGTAGTAAATCTTTTTAGATTTTTAATGAATATTTATAATCTAAAATCCAACATATATAACCCTATGTAACAATTGTTTTTCTAAAAGATATATGCTTGTGTCATTTTTGTATTCATTTTAACTTAATTAAAATAAAGTGTCATTATCACTTACAAGTGGATCTATGGGGTCCCAAAATAGACCCAAAGATTCCCATGGTCGACCATGTATCAACCAATAGGTTTAAGACACGTTTTAGGGTAATTTAGTGTTATTATAATATTATTTTTTAACCCTTATTTACCGGATTTACCCTTAACCATGGTAAATAAAATATTTACCGCAGTAATTATTCAAAATGTCTAAAAATAAAAGTTACCTATTTACATAATTTGAACATCCTGATTCAAAATATGGAATCCATTTTCCTAAATTCAAAACACATAAGTGGCAGAAATTAATTTAAAATTAATTCCCGCTGTCAAAACAAAAAGCGTGTTTTTAAGAGATAATAACTATCAAAAGATTGACACTTGTTTATGTTCGGTTTAATTGTAAAATTATGTCCAATGACCAACATTATATTAAATAGTAAAAATATATTCTAAATATATTTTAAAACCACTCAAATTCATAATTTATCACTATTAATTATTTTGATTAAAAAAGTTGTTTTTAATTAAAATTTAGTAATTTTCACTATTCATCAAAATATGAAAGTTATCCGAAAAGTACCAAAATTTCACCTTAGGCTAAATTTGATATTCCGAATCCAAAAATGATGTCCATTTTAAAATATAAAATATATATAACTTCAAAAATTAGGTATTACTATTCATAACAGCTAGTTTGATTGGTTATGGTGTGTTAGAACTCGAAGTTGCATACAACACACGCTACTGTTTTATTCAAAGGAAAGCGTACCGTGGAAGCTTGGGATGTTTCATTTTAATTTTTTTGATGTCTCCATTTAGTAAAAAAGTTTAAAATATTGTATTTAAAAAGGTTTCACTATCAAAAGTTGATAAAAGTGCAGTACTGAAAATGAATCTCTTCTTGCATTATGACTAAGAAACTCATAATATAGATTCTAAAATTTTAAGGATTATATAAAGTTTAAAATTTAGTTAATACTATTCATGACCTCTTTTAATGGCTTTTTTTGGTAAGTCATGGTGCAATTGAACTCAGTGTTGCGTGTAGTGCAAGTTATTGAATAACACACTATGAAATCTTGGGGTGTTACATTCTCCCCTCCTTCAATAAATTGCGTCCTCGCAATTTGAAATTGTTCTTCAAAAATAAAAGGTTGAAAGTAGAAAATATATTTGTGGGAAAACCCACATCGGAAATTGGGTTACTAAAATTTAGTCTTAATTTGAGGAAAAGAGAAATCAAAGGGTCACCACCAAATTATGATCTTGATTAGGAGAACATTGGTGGCAATTAGAGACATATAATTGGAGGAAAAACGTAAATATTTATAGGTAGTGATTGAGGTCATCAATCACAAAAAGTATAAAATTGAGGTCCTTAAACTCATCAATCTATGATGATTTGAAGTACCATAGGTTCAACAAAATATAGGGTATTGGGATAACACATTTTTGACGTTTCGAAATATCTTAGTTGAAATCCCACATTGAAAAATGAATTAATGAGGCCTCTATTTAAAATAAAGAGTGGAAAGTATGAAGATTACCGAAAATAACACATACTAGGGTTCCATGTAGGAAAATATGGATATGGAAGAGAAATCTAACCATCAATTATCTGATGGAGAGTGGTAGAGAACATGGCTATGAAAAGGCCAACAATCCCAAAGCCATAAATTAGTGATGATTTAAGGTACCATCTAGGGAAACATTTTTGTTCTAAGTTCCTTTTATTAATGTTGAGGAATTTATTTATGAGATTGGATAAGATCATGAGGAGATATACTTACTTTATAATCAGAGTTTTATCCATTAATAAGTTCCTACCATAAACTCATCTTTCACTCGTAAAAAAAATTATATTTATACTATTCGTACAGGGTTCCAAAATAAACGAATTTATAATTCATCTACCAGATCTTTTAAAAAAACTACATTATTTAATCCATGACATCTCTTGGGCCAGTGGTAGGTGATACACCCTTGTCGCCCTTCGGTTGCGGGTTCAAGTCTCGCAGCCTTTCCGGACGCGACGGGTTGCCGCCCGACCTCTGGGTTGTCCTTTTATGGCAATCCAAAATAATCCAAACTAGAACTATCCAAAATACTTCTGTCCAAACTCACAGTCCAACATTTATAAGGAAGGTAAACATAATATAGATCCTTTTTACCCCGTAATAGCATATGAATACCTTCATCATGTATTACCATATTCCTTATTGATTACATTCATGCTCCCTTATTCCATATAGAATGATGGATATACTTCATTAATCCAAAAATGTTTTAAACCCCAACAATGATGGAATATACAAATCATTAATCAGTTCCAAGGTAGTCAAGAATATCCAATATAATTTATCCAAAACAATCACATATTATTCCAAAATCACTACCTCAGTACCAGGACTATATTATGATTTATCATTCTCTCAACCATATATTTTCCAAAAATTTATCCTGCTATTGAGTCACTTTTCTTTGTTCCACATAATCTCAAGTCCTTAATGAAATAGTACTGCAGTACAATCCTTATATACTCCATAATTATTATAACAAGTACATTGTTGATACAACACTCAATTGACATAATCAACATAAGAACTCTAATCATTCCTCTTCATCTATGGTAGTATCATAACTTGGTTATTATCCAATAACATCATTTGCGGCATAGTCTGATGACTGGGACATAGGTTCGCGTAGTGTCCAAACTCCTTTCAAATGAAGCATTGTACATTTAAAACCATTTTCTTACCCTTGCAGTCACATACTTTGTGCCCTTTTCCTCCACACTTATAACAAACTCCCATTCCTTTCAGGCAAGTTCCAGGGTGTTTCTTTCCACAGTTACCACATATGGTAAAATTCTTCTTTTCCCTCTCCCCTTTATCCATCTTTCTCTCTTCCATCCTTTTCTTCTCTTGCTTCCCTTCAAAGCCATAGGACTCAGTAAACTCTTTACATATCTTATCAACACATGATATTATTTCTTCATATGATGATAATACATGGGAGACTATTTCTCTTATAAATTCTAGCTTAAGACCATGAAAGATATGATCCTTCCTTCTCTTTGAATCATGTGTATTTCTGGAGTTCTCATTCCTTCTACTGGGCGCCATTTCTATACCATGGCATAAACTAGATCAGTTTATGAATCAAAACACATAATCCCATACTTATAAAACACTTAACATAAATTGAACTATTTATGGATATAATCCATAATCATAAGAATGTTTTCTTTGAGGATGTATATACTCATAATCCCTTCAAAATGATATGTAAAAAAATGAGAGTTATCCTAAGCATATCCCCCGGGAGTGTCGTAACCAAGAGTGCAGCAAGGCCCGTTGTCGTGCACCAGTTCCCGTTCGAGTCTAGCTCAAAGCGGTGTTTTCGGGTTTTACCCCTAGGTACATCTGTGCCAGAGCCGCCTCTACCTGCTCGTATCCAGACAGGGATGTATTGCTCGGAAAACTCACAAAATCTCTACAATACCAAAATTCTAGGAAGTTCTTCTATACTAATCCTCAAAGTTCATCTTAGGTCTATGTGCTCTAATCAGAGTTTATCTAAATCTAGTTTCCAAGGTTTGTACTAAACCTCCTCTGATACCAACTGTAACGCCCCGACCCTAGTTGCCTAGAGTCGGTGCATTATTACATAACATTGGCATGATCACAAGAAAGATCAAATCTCGAAAGACCGATTGGTTTAGTAGTCTTGGAAACACTATATATATTCATAAGTTTTACATTACATCATAAAATGAAAAACTACTACAACAACATAATGTTTCCACAGTCCACACTATAATCCCCTCATAATATCCTTACAGGTCATTCATAACTTACATCTTCACTTCTTGGGAAAAATAAAACATAGAAAAGTGGTGAGCTCAAATGCCCAGTGAGGATAACAATATAGCGGAAACATTCATCAATATGAATAAACATTTAAGGCAATGTATAACTAAAACAAAAGCCTTTTAAACATGAGCATTCAACATGGTATGGCATAAATAAAATGAAATAATGCCATTTACTTATTCACATGGATATTCTACTAATCGAATAATCACATGCAAAAATCAATAACCACTTTCATAATGTTGGAATGCATAATGCTAAACTTTAATTACTTTTCAAGGCCTCGTCCCAAGACCATGGGGCTAACTGTAACCGGAACCCAACCCGGAGTGCCTCTAATAACCGGACACCAACCCGGAGTGCCTCTAATAACAGGACACCAACCCGGAGTGCCTCTAATAACCGGACACCAACCCGGAGTGCCTCTAATAACCGGACACAAACCCGGAGGGCTTACTTTTACCAGTCCCTAACCTGGAGGGCTTACTTTTACCAGTCCCCAACCTGGAGGGCTTACTTTAACCAGTCCCCAACCTGGAACATACTTGTCCAACACATTAATATGAAGTAAAGATTGAAATATAACATAGACATTCTTATTGGAACTAGCATACGAAATGTCAATACTTTCACCATAAACTATGAATGGTATAAAAATAGCACATCCACAGTCAAACATATCACAAAACTTTCAATACAATATAGAAGCTTTGTATTACAATAAATCAACTTCAAATAAGCGTAAAATCCATCAAAGGATGTTGACATAGATGAAATCAAAATTCTTTTTAAAGAAATTTCTCTTTTTATTTTGAAATCATTTAAGATCCATATAAAATAAATCATTTTCTTTGAAAATATTCTTATAAGATTGTAAGTAAAGCTTTGAAGATTTTATGACGGCGTAAAATAACCTCACCCGCCGTATAAGTTGAAAAAAACATTCTTACCTCAATTCTGTCGAAAAGGTTAAAAAGGACCTTGTTTTGAAAACGACGGAAATATTCCTTTATAAACCTCTTATAAAAAGTCAAAAAAGGGTATAAATGACTTTAACCCATATTCTTGTAATAGTAAAAATGTTTTGAAATACATTTTTAAGAAACATGGATGTGGATGATAAAGAGATCCCAGTAGATTATTACGTATAAACAACCTTGGATAATGAAGAGGTTGTAATGTAAAACCTTACCTTGTAATTTTCCTTGGTTGGGGTAGGTTAACCTCCTGTATAATGGTGAAATAGTTGTTATTAAATTATACAAGAATCATATATAATAATATGATATCATATATGATCTTTTAACATTGATTGTTAATAATATCTTAGAATTATCGTCGTTTCGGGTGTTAACTTACTCATTTTATTTATATGTTTTCTTACATAAGCCATGGTTGTTGTATCATATTCTTATCCATAATGATATCTAGTCCTTAAAAATAATTTTTAAATCATCAAATTATAATTATACTTGAATGGTTACGATGGAGAATGAATCTCATCGCGTTTGTGGAGACGGTAGTCCGTACGTACGCACAAGCGACAATATCATTCTTTTGATATTAAAATAATATATAAATGAATGGTATATCATATATACAGAATCATTAAAATGTTATATTTATTATTTACATGAGTTACACATCATTATTATACCCATCCAAATAATATTATATTGAATAACAATTACACCACGACGTGGAGACGGTAAGCCGTACGTACGCACGTATGGTGACATGTTATTCAAAGGGTGGATAGAATACTGAATATGGTTGTACCATACTTATAATAACATCACAGTATATGTGAGATACTGGAGTTATTATTTTATAATGGTAAGAACAAAGGAAGAAGAAGTGGAAGAAGAAATGAACTTAGAAAAGGGTGGTGAAATCATTACCTCTTCTTCGGGTTCTTCCTTTTGATTTGATCAAAAGGGCTCCTTAGGTTGGCTTTCTGATCAAACCAAGGCCTCTAGGTTGTAGTGAGGGATGTTGGGAGAGTATTTGGGCAGAGTTTGGCCGAACCAAAAGGCTTTGAATATGTGAAGAAATGAGAAGGAGGAGTGCCCTTTTATAAGAGGGGTGACGGGCACCTTTGGAAAAGCTAGAAATATTAATTTATAATAAATTCATATTCGGTTTCCAATGGCTCAAAAGTTGACTATTCAAAGGCTAAGGTGGGGATAGGTCTAAAACCACTCACCCAATAGAATTTAGACAGGTTTGGGTACTTATATTAACCTTATCTTTAAGTATTAACTCTAAGTTAATTAGTTTCACTTTTACAATGTCTCTTTGTATTTTTATATAATATGGTTAATAAACTTACTATATACATCAAAGCGACCCCAAAGTGGTCCATTAATGATGAACCTATCCTGATATAAGTCTCTTGGCCGAACCTTAGATTTTTAAGAATTTAATATCAATTAATAATATAATATTTGTTTTAAGAACTCTTTTATGTCAATTTTGACACTATTCAATAGTTGATTTTTGTGAAACTCATAACAGATTGATTACTTCGAAAAAAGTCAATTAAATCAATCCTAATATATCATATTATCCTATAAAATTAGTTTAATTCATTAAAAGTTTCATATTATATTTATTTGGGTATTTATAATATCAATTATTTTAATTTTTCACTATTATAGTAATTACTGCATCATCATTGTGTCATACATAAAATAAATTATTTAATGTCTAAAAATTATAAATAAAATATCATTATGTAGGATATCTTTTTATATTTCTAATGAATATTTATAATCTAAAATCTAAAATATATAACCCTATGTAACAATTGTTGTTCTAAAAGATATATGCTTGTGTCATTTTTGTATTCATTTTAACTTAATTAAAATAAAGTGTCATTATCACTTACAAGTGGATCCATGGGGTCCCAAAATAGACCCAAAGATTCACATGGTCGACCATGTATCAACCAATAGGTTTAAGACACGTTTTAGGGTAATTTAGTGTTATTATAATATTATTTTTTAACCCTTATTTACCGGATTTACCCTTAACCATGGTAAATAAAATATTTACCGCAGTAATTATTCAAAATGTCTAAAAATAAAAGTTACCTATTTACACAATTTGAACATCCTGATTCCAAATATGGAATCCATTTTCTTAAATTCAAAACACATAAGTGGCAGAAATTAATTTAAAATTAATTCCCGCTGTCAAAACAAAAAGCGTGTTTTTAAGAGATAATAACTATCAAAAGATTGACACTTGTTTATGTTCGGTTTAATTGTAAAATTATGTCCAATGACCAACATTATATTAAATTGTAAAAATATATTCTAAATATATTTTAAAACCACTCAAATTCATAATTTATCACTATTAATTATTCTGATTAAAAAAGTTGTTTTTAATTAAAATTTAGTAATTTTCACTATTCATCAAAATATGAAAGTTATCCGAAGAGTACCAAAATTTCACCTTAGGCTAAATTTGATATTCCGAATCCAAAAATGAAGTCCATTTTAAAATATAAAATATATATAACTTCAAAAAGTAGGTATTACTATTCATAACAGCTAGTTTGATTGGTTACGGTGTGTTAGAACTCGAAGTTGCGTACAACACACGCTACTGTTTTATTCAATGGAAAGCGTACCGTGGAAGCTTGGGATGTTTCATTTTAATTTTTTTGATGTCTCCATTTAGTAAAAAAGTTTAAAATATTGTATTTAAAAAGGTTTCACTATCAAAAGTTGATAAAAGTGCAGTACTGAAAATGAATCTGTTCTTGCATTATGACTAAGAAACTCATAATATGGATTCTAAAATTATAAGGATTATATAAAGTTTAAAATCTAGTTAATACTATTCATGACCTCTTTTAATGGCTTTTTTTTGGTAAGTCATGGTGCAATTGAACTCAGTGTTGCGTGTAGTGCAAGTTATTGAATAACACACTATGAAATCTTGGGGTGTTACATATAAGACTCTTAAATGATTTCAAAATTGAAAGAGATATTTTTCTAAAATAGTCTTGATTTCATCTATGTCAACATCCTTTGATGGATTTTAAGCTTATTTGAAGTTGATTTATTATAATACAAAAAATCCATATTTTATTGATGGTTTTGTGATATTTTTGACTGTGGATACGTTATTCTTATGTCACTCATGGTTTTTGTTTAAAGTATTGACATTTCATAAGTTATTTGTAATCTGAATGTTTATATTATATTTCAACCTTTTATTCAGATAAATGTGTTAGACAAGTATGTTCCAGGTTAGGGACCGGTAAAAGTAAGCCCTCCCGTTTGGTCTTCAGTTATTAGAGGAACTCCGGTTTGGTCTCTGGTTATTAGAGGAACTCTGGGTTGGTGTCCGGTTATTAGAGGCACTCCTGGTTGGTGTCCGGTTATTAGAGGCACTCTGGGTTGGGTTCCGGTTACAGTTAGCCCCTAGGTCTTGGGACAAGGCCTTGACAAAGAAATTAAAGTTCAGCATTATGCATTCCGACATTATGAAAGTGGTTATTGATATTTCATGTGATTATTCTATTAGTAGAATATCCATGTGAATAAGTAAATGGAATTATTTCATTTTACTTTTTCCGTACTATGTTGAAGTTCAAGTTTAAAAGGATTTTGTTTTAGTAATCCATTTCATTAAATGTTTATGCTTATTTTTGAATGTTCCGCTATATTGTTATACTTACTGGGCATTTGAGCTCACCCCTTTTCTATGTTTTATTTTTCCCAGGATGTGAAGAAGTAAGTTATGAATGACCTGTAGGGAGATTATGAGGGGATAATAGTGTGGACTATGGAGACATTATGTTGTCGTAGTAGTTTTTCACTATATAATGTAATGTAAAACTTCTGAATATATCTAGTGTTTCCAGGGATACTAAACCAATCGGTCTTTCGAGATTTGATATTTCTTGTGATCATGCCAATGTTATGTAATAATGCACCGCCTCTGGGTAACTAGGGTCGGGGCGATACAATAAATACACTAGTCATAATAAATTCTTAACTTATAGTTTACTCCATGTCACTTACATGATTAGTGAACATGGGTACATGTTGTATACACTAGTTACAAACCATTTAATATAATTATCTGTCCAAAAATATTTGAATCTCCTACTGAAATCTTTGATCATCCATCATCAATTCTAAAGGCTTAGTGAAATATTATCATCGAATGATAAAAAATTATATTTCGAAATAATGTAATGTAATAAATTGAATTTCTTACTAATAAGTTGGAAAAGAATGATAATACAACTGTTGTTCATATAGATCATCAATCAAATAAAATAAAATTTAGAAGTTAATGTTTCCCCTATGATACGATGTGAAGGTTATTGATTCACTAGAAGAACCTTTTAGGTTAATAGCATTTATGGTTTTTGTTAGAAGTGATGGGTCATTATCTAATATTGTATGATGTAAAAATTATGTCAATTGAAATAATTTCATTGAATATTGACATAGAATTATTTGACCCTATACTGGATAATTTAAATGTTATATTCATAAATAAATTTAATAAAATTTAAAAACAATAATGTCAGATCATATGTTCTTTTTACGATGGAGATTGTGATCATCTAAAACTCATTTTCATATATAACCATATTTTAATATAGAGGACCTAAAGTAGAGCACCCCTTATGTGTGATAAACATGTGGTCTTTTGTTCCCAAACAATAATTATATCTTTCCTATTTCTAGCACGATATTATCAATAATTTTTTATCTTAATCACTTCAAAATCCATTAATATTGGAGGATTTCAACTCAGTTTTAATTTTATTATACAATGATGAATATTCAAAGAATTCCACTTTTCACAATAATTATAAATTCCTAATTAAACCTACATAACATTTATTATTGTCTATTTAATGTGTTAGGTGTTAGATTGATGTAATTATTTAATTTTATGATGATTCATAAATATTAAATAATTTTTATTTATGGAATAAAAATATAATATTCATATTATTTTATGGCTTGAACAAATGGGTACAATGAAGAATATTTTTTTAACTGTGTGAAATTTAATATTTGTCATCATACATAATCAGAGTCCACTCAAACGCTTTGATATTTATCAAATTATATAGGAATTATTTAATTAAATATTTATTTTTAATTAAATATTCTAATCATTGTATGTAAAATATAAATATTTATTAAATATTCAATAAATATAATTTATTGTGTTTCTATTTCTAAAGGCTACATATTTATTGTATATTCATGTAAATAAATAAATGAATAATGTATTAAATTTAAAAAAAAATTATCAACAAAACAAGAATAAAATCATTCATTAGTATTGAGAATAATATTTATTACAATAATTATATTCAAATCAAATATAATAGATATAAATAAAAAAACATAGTATGTTTCCTTTGGGTATTCCTTCTCATTTTGATTGTTCGAGCTACCTAACATCCAAATTTACTATCTAGCATCTAGTCAACAAACCAAATAGAATTATCCTACTGTTGAATCATTTGGAAACCATATTCTAGAGTTCACCATGTAGTTTAATCCATTTGTCACAATATCTAATCAAGCGGGTTTCTCATCCACGTAATCAAACTATATAATTGATAAATTATTCATTAATTACTAGAATAAAACATGTCAATACATCATAGACATGGAATTTAATCCCATAGTTATATTTCAATAAAATGAATAAGATATAATCATCCATTATTATGCCAGGAAAAAATCCTCAATAAATTTATTTCTTAATTACATGTCATCTATGATGTACCCAATATAGCTGACTTCTCATTATGAGGTGGTATCTTGTTTTTGGTAAGTAAATATAAATTCATGACACTTGAAATGCATTATCATTAATCATATATTTGAAGGTCTATTTAAAAAAATAGGTTTATCGATTGAGACCTCAACATACATATCTTCTTTTATTAGGTTTGTTCTCTTAAATCGCAACCAATTGAGATTTACAAGAGAAAACACTGTGAGATGAATTTTCATTCTCTTATTATCCCTCAAACCTCAAAAATAATATATTATATACCACATAATACAATTTCATCTGATAGTAGAACTATGCATAATAATTCAGTTATGGATTTATATGGTTCTCATCAGAGTAGGGAACTGGTACAACCATTTCATTGTGATAGAGAATCCAATACATTATTATGTTAGGTTCAATAATAGAAATGAAAAATTTGTAATGATATGTTATATTAATTAAGAAAACATCATATATTAAAATAATCCAATGTACAAACAATTCGTTCTAGAATGCAAACAACGTCATTCAGAATTAAAAATTCACTATAAAAAATTAAATCATTAAATAAATATCCAAATAATCTAACATAATTTTATTAACTTTTCAGAAAACATATAATAATAAATTTCAACTCAACATCCATTATGTGGGCTCTATTACTAATTTTAGTAATAAAAATTGCAATCATGATAGGGGATACTTCTCCTTAACATGCATATGTTCTTCAACCAACATCCAATCTATTCTTCTTCACTTATATTAGAATTCTATAATGACATTTTGATTTATTTATTCTACATTAACATTTAATAATGTTCAATACAAACCAAGTGGAATTAACAAGAATAAGGGTTTAGGGTGTGTACATTTGAAAAAAATAGCAGTTACTTATGAATTATGTTTGTTAATAGTCAATTGGAAAACATACCTGACACTTCATTTGAATAAAGTAACATTATTAATTTCAATAAATATAATTATGAATTATTTATATTAAATAATGTGTGATATATATAACAATCATATAATATTAAAACATAGAGTAACATATAAGGGTTGAACATATTCCCAAATAGATTGTTGGAGATCATCATGGACTATAACTACCCAATTTATTATAACTCTAGGAAGTAGAACATGTTTGATAATTCATGAGGTATGATGGATCATAATAAACTATCTATGAAAAGTAATGAATGTGAACTGTAAACATTTATTTTCAAAGGATTCATTTAGAATCCATAATGTAATGGTTAAAATCATTTTATTTCAAATCGATTTATCAACCAATCATACATATAATGACCAGGGTTGAGTAGAAGGAAGATATTAAATAATAATATATTGAAAATAATATTACACAATTCGATATAAACAATTTTGGAATCATAATAAAAAAAAAATATGTGTCACTTAAATTTCTTAAATAAAGATGTTATTGTTTTTTGACTCTCATATCTCATAATTGTCTATAAATCCCTGAAAAACAACTATATATATAGAAATTGATTTAAACATAAGGAAATAAAAAATGAATTGGGACATTATATATTATTTTCATAATTCATTATTTTCTAGATATATTTCTTTTTAAAAATAGTGTATGTGAAAGAAAAGAATGTATAGCACGATGTGGATATGGTACAACATCCCCAGAGATTTCATCATTTGTTGTTTTATGAAATATAAAGGATATAAATAAATTTTTGATGTGGTTCATCGATCTATGAAGATTTCAAATTTCATTTAGATTAAATTTATTTTCTCACTTGATCAAATTTCAATGATATATATACAGAATGTTTTAATGATACACGGAATACCACTTTAAATTATATTGTTCCAATATAATATTTTTATTATTATTTTATAAAGGATTCTTCCATATGTATTATATGTGGATTACATCTTTAAAACCATTTATCAGTATCAGACTATTGGTCAAAATCAAGAAAGCATTAAAAATCAGGTTGATATATTATGAAACCATATTATGAATTTCAATGGTGGATAGGATCAATAATTTACTTTAATAGACTTCTCATATAACAATATATTCTCTTTTTATATTATTGTGGAAGCATATATGCGTTTTTTAAGAAGATGTGGGGAACTAAAACATTATAGGAGAAATTTGATGGCGTAATTTTTTGGGCCCAAATCATTCTTATGAAATTTAATTCTATATTGAACCTATAAAACAATTTATTACAGTATCATAATGTTGATATAATGACTACACATATTAATATTAGTGATATTTGGTGTCTTAATTAAGAGTAATAAAATATATTTAAATACTACTAGGGAATAGGGTAATCATATTCATAAATGTGGTAATGTTTAACCCAAGATATATTAGATGCTCAAAATTTCAGGACCATGTTTAGAGGAGTCTTATTTCCTTGAAAATTTATCGATATTAGAATAAGATAAAAATATATTACATGTAAAACTTTTTATGAAGTACATTCCTATTATATCATAATAATTGAAGTAAAATGTTATACAAATTGTACTTGATCACATTTATGAATACTAATTATTCAATTACATGGATCATTCATATAATTTATAATGAAACCATACAACTCACTTTGTGAATGAAATATGAAAGTATCATTCGTTTTAATAAGGGATGTTTGAACATGATTTTGTAATGTGAAAAATTCCCATTATCCCATGAACACATTGTTGAACCATGTGAAAAACATGTTAAACACTTTCAATCCCTTATGCCGAGGTTTCATATTATAACCATTCACAACACAAGAAAAAACCAGGAAAACCACATATCAGACATTTTTTAACCATGAATGAATCATGTGAAAAAGATGACAAAGACAAGATACCATAAAAAAAGGTGTGATAAAATACCAAAAAACAACCCTCAAATAGATCCAATAATTATATACTGAAATAAATGGTTCATAGTAAATGAAAATAAGTAACATGATGTTACAACTTAATACCTCATTTCTATCAATTTTTTTTGAGTCTCTTCATCATCAAAATTATAACTATTACATTTATAAAATTGATTGTATTAATCATTAAACAAACCCAAATTATAATGTGATAAATACTAATCATAAATATATAGTGATGAAAAATAATTTATTTAATGTATAAATCATGATATATTCTTCTTGATCAATGAGTGCATAGGTTTAACCAAGGGTATCATGGTTTTACCAAATCTATAGGATTATATCTTATAATTAGACTTATCCTCAAAGTCTATCAAATTGTTATATTCTCTTATCCATGTATTCCAAAATCAAGTTCCCACGGTTTCTACTAGACATAAACTAATAACAACAGTAATGTCCCTGATCCAGGTTTCCCAGTGTCACATGTTACGTTACAACATTGGAATATGATACATGTAATCACATCACATAGAATATAAATGTTTAGTGGACTTACTAATCTAGGTACATGCATGAAAACTAAATTACATTTTAAAACATAAAAACGCAAATAATTTCAATTTATTTTCCATTATTCCACCTTTCTGTATCATTATATATCAGTTATAATATTCATCTTGGAATCAATGAAAAAATATAACATAAGAAAGGGTAGATATCATATGATAATTAAGCATAAGAGAATAGAAAAATCTATTATTAACTAATAAATAACCAATATGAAAAGGTAGATAAATAAAATAATTACATTTCATTGATAACAAGAGAATGATATGACATGAATGAATGATGATCCAATTTTTCAATAAACAGAATTACGTGGAAATTTAATATAAACATGGATATTTAAAATAATTGAATGATAACTTAGAATGAAATTTTTTGAATTAATATTTAAGTAACGCTTAAAAATGAACATTTAAAAAATAATGATGAGGATTCATTCCATGAATTAAATATTTTCTTCATATCATTCCATGAATGTATCATTAAAAAGGATTATCAGAATGAATCTAATAACTTGTTAAGCCTATGGACAAAACCCAGACTAGTTTATCTCATGAGACCTGACGATGCATCATGGGGATATAGTTGGACACACCTATCACTTATTTTTCCCAATGTATTCCTCACATTTTTAAATGATACTACTGAATCAACATGCATTAACAAATCAATAGCTATTAATATTGAAAAACCTAGTCATACAGATTATCATTACATAACCAATCAAACTAATCATAAACCATGAAAAATAATATGGTAAATGATAATACATGAGTGCATCCTGAATAAATTATTCAACAAAGAATATTGACATATATGAAAAAAATTTATATGATACCATTGAAAAATTAATGAGGAAAATAATCATTAATCATTAAAATGTGTCCATACCACTTTGAAAATTGGTATCTATAATACCCATGAATGAATAATATTAAATTAAACATGTAATATCTTAGTAATAATGAGATTAATTATATAACCTTTAAATATTGGATTAAATACACCTCATAGAAGAATATTTTTTTATATGATCACAAATGTCTAAAAAATTAAAATTGAGACAAGAATCCATTACCGTTTTGGTACCTTTTAAACCATAAAACCCATGAAAAATTCATTAAAATGTATATGTAAATCCCCATAAAATTAAGGTTATGAAAAATAAAATCTACTCCTGGTTTTTATATACAACAAACATAAAAAATATTCTATGATTGGGGCATATATCTCATATAAGTAAAACTCAGATTTGAAAATCCCATAGTCAGCGCTTCTCGGTAGTGTAACATACATTATCCACATGTATAATGGTTCAAATAATGTTATTAACAAATTTAAGAATTATATTAATATTTAAAAGAAATTATTTTATTACTATATAAAATTTCATGTCCCATACTTTAATAATATTTTATTTCATTCATGGCTTCAGAAGCGTTCATTTTATTGTTTAATGATCTGATCATTTGTGAATAATTATTGATATTCTTGTAAAATTGTTATAAACATCAAGAAGATGAAAAAAATTCATATTTATGTTCGTATTTATGTATAAATGATAAAATAAATAATTATAATCTATTACATGAGGATTATTTATTATATAAAATATGAATGATAAATGTTTAGTATTTCATGGATGATTTTTCAAACAAAATGAACTAGTTTTATTTTATTTACTATTATGAGTATAAAATAGTTCCATAACATTAAATAAATTATAATATTATTATAATATTATTATTTTACCATTAAATTATATATTTGACTATCCTTGACGATGATAAAGAATATATTATAATAACATTATTCACAATGGTGATTCACCTGCAAAATCAGACAATAATTGTGTTTATTTTATTAAAGAGAGTTAATAAAAAAGATAAATATGATGTATTTCATTGGAACCATAAAATTATATCATATAAATTAATATATAATTGTAATTCCAGTTTTTATGAATGATATGTGTAGAATTTACTGGAAGAAATAAAAATATGAGATGTGTTTGAGAAAATTACAATATGAATATCATCTCATTGAAAGAACCTTGAGGTCCCTAAAATTTGAATTTTATTGAGAATAGAAATAATTAGATGTGGGGAGAGTGATTATTCTAATTTTTATGATAGATTAGAGGATCATCAATTATTTCGGGTCAAAAGGTGGTGGAGATAGATGGGTTTTATACATGAGGAGAGGTGGGTTTAAGTGATTAAAACGATGATTAAATTATATATAAATCCAACAATGTGAAGGAGGAATTAATTTTTTTTAAAATAATTAATTATTTTGAGGTTTGTAAGGATCTTGAAATACCTTATCCAAAAATTTAATTTTTAAATTTTATGTATGTTACTCTTTTACCTTTTTTACTTTCGCACTTGTAACAAATTTACCAATATTGCGGTAGAAAATTTTGTTACCACGGTAACATAAATATACCTAAAAATTAAATTTACCATAAAAAATAATTGTAAACATATTATTCCATATATTGAATTCATTCTACCAAATTATATAGACATAAATATTAAAATTATATTTAAAAATAATCTCCCAAACACAATTAAAAAAATGTTTTTAAAGTGAAAAGTTTAATATTTTCAAATAAAAATTATATCAATTTCATTGTGTAATAGATTAAAATTACATAATAGGTTTTATATATGTATTATAGAACTGATTTTTCATAAAAAAATTTGAAATATAATTTTTCTATATAAATAAAATGTATGAAAATATGTTTTCATATAAATTGGAATAAATTTCACTATTAAATAAAATGAAACTTCTCATAAAAATACAATGTCATCACCCTAATCTGATTTTGATATCAATATTTTATGAATAATGTTTATTTTTTCAAATAATATTTATAAAATTTCCAAAAATTATTTTTTCAAATAGGTTCCCCATTAAAAGGTAGAAAAATTGTTTTGTAGAAAAATATAACATTTTATGAATAAAATTTGATTTATTTATAATCTAAATCATATCCAACATATTATATGAATTAAAAAATAAATTAGTGAATAGGTAAATTATTAATTTATTTAATATATTTCACTAATTGTGATTAATTTTGTTTTTTAAGATAAAATTCAATTGTAGGCATATAAATATTTTCTTAACTAATAACACATAATTTATGTTCAATTACTTTCCTTTTTTATTTCTAATTAATCTGTAACAATGAATTACTTTTAGAAATATGTGTAAAATATATTTTCATTATTTTACTTAATCTCATTCATTTCTTCCATTCCATTTTAATGGTGATAAATATAGAAATTAACTAAAAAATATTTAGTCATTAATTAAATCTCCATGTTTTGTGTAACATAAGATATCAAAGAGTTAGATTTTATTGAATAAGGAACATACCAATAAACTGTAATGTCTAACATATAATATCATTATGTTATCAGATTCCACTAACAAAGATTTAGGCATTGAATTGTGGAAAGAATCAACTATAATATTGGATTTTCCACAACTTATCATATTTTCCTCCATTATCTAGAAGGATACAAGATGATATTTCATTTACACATAAACAAGAAAAATATAAAAATAAACGGAAAAAATAATAGATGCTAATTTTATCTATAACATCAAGTCTATACGTTTCAATATATGTTATAAAATGTAACGCATCCAATTATGTTTTTAAACAAATAATATTTTCATTTCATTCATAATGGTTTATAATGAATTTGTGAATTTATTAAAAAATATCTCCTAAGACATTCAACAAAGGTATGAAGTAGGGGCCATTTTTATATAAGAATGGAAAATTGTGTGAATCATATTCAGAAAATTTTATAGTTATTAACCCTATTCAAATCTGTAACAGTTCCAGAAACAATTATAGTATCAGTAAAAAGAAGTAATTTCTTTGAACTCACTAAATTTATAACTTAACAAAATTCTTTTATATTTTTAAATAAATTCATATACGTATTATTATACCGAGGATTCTTACCAAATTATTATAGTTATATTCCCAATAATTATCTATATACTCACTCTAATACGATGTATATAAACCAACAGCTATTAAGACATATTATAACATGATTTTGAATATAAATATCTATTAATAAAACAAACGGATTGAAAGGACTTGTGTTATTTTAAGACCTATTTCATAATATATATTACTGAGAATTAAAAACAATATTAATCTTAATCATCATAGTGAGATCCTAAAAATGATTATTTTCCTACTACTACATGGGATAACCTAGAGAATACATAGAATGAAGGGGTGGGCTATAAATCCCAATAAGGTAATTAACACGATAAGGAACATAACATGTGTGTTTGTAGTATAAAATGACACCATAAATTATATATACAAAGGGTAAGAACATTTGATATTAACATGAATGACATTGTATCATATGATAACAGAAATATACGAAAATTGGGTTTTAAAATATAACAATACATAAATAACTGTCAAGGCTAACTATCAAGACAACATAGTCAATAGAGTCCCATGGTGGATTAAGTTTTCCTCATAGTCTTATACATAAAGTATCATGATAATAATGAATTTAAAAATAAATTTGGAACTATATAAGAACACCCATTATAACATTTTACTTATCATTTTCCCCACAAATGTAAATTCACTCATATGGAAAAAAATATAAAAATTACTCATGGAATGAAATGTGTTGTAAAAACTTATCTCATATTAAAATCAAAATATAGTTTCATTAAAATTTTATTTGGGAAATGAAAATAATAAAATTTGTAAACCACAAAAAGTGTGTATAATAAAATATTTATATATTTTAGATTAATATATTTAGTTTTTAAAACTATTAAATAACATTAAATATAAATATTGGAATAAAGATTTTGAGAGGGAATTGGCATTACAATACAAACCGTTTGGTTTTGAGAGATCCCATACATTAAACCTAATTAATAATGTAAATTTCCTTATAATCCTGAATAATAAAAACAAAATTACATAGATAGAATTTTTTTTGGATTATTATTTCATTACATTATTTCTTACAATGTAATATTAAAAAACATACTCAATTATTTTGACATTGGATTTTTTTCAAATAATCATCTCAGTTGAAAAAAAAATTATTACAACGAGTTTACTAGAGTGAAATATATTATTATTAAATATTAATAAAAATAAAAATCCTGGAATAATTACTTTTAGAAAACCAAAATTTTAATTTTAACATCGACTAAGAAATACTATAATGGAAAATGAACAATGTTATAATCATGATGATAATAGGTGGTACATATGCATGCGTACGTTTCCATTTTTTAATGATCATGATGAAAATATGTTAATGGTAATTCAATAATTCTCTAATTAGAAATATATAAAAAATAACATAACATTTGTTTAAATATGCATACATATATCATCCATCTGATGTGAAAATAACAAAAAAAGACAACTGCACTTTGCAATGTCGTAGTCTATCTTACACATAAAAGATGTTGTCATACATATATGAATAATAATTTAATAAATTATATTGTATAATTATTATTATTATATATACATATAAATATCAATTTATAGTTTAATAATATCCTATATAATCATTAAATATATCGTTATGATCATCCATGAGAGGATTTGGTGGAAATTGAATAACATTAGTTCACGTGGATATACATTTCCCTACAAATGAATAATGGTTTTGTGACCACCTGTTTAAGGAGTAAATGTATATATATTATTCTATAAGAATTATTAAATATCATAATAGAGGATATTATGAGGTTATTATGTAATCATGATTTAGTAAACATTTTGAGAAGAAATTCCTAAAAATTTCATAGTAAAGAAAATATATATATTCATTATAAAATATAAATATGAATTTTCATGATCTATTCCTAGATTATAGTTGGGATAAAAAAAATTCCTCTAGAACATGGGGAGTTAATAAAGGGTGGGGGTTTCAAGGAAATGATGATCCAATTAGATTATTTATGTGAAAATATGTACATTGTAGGACTACTTTTATAATTTAGGAGGAGTGGCGTGTTTATAAATTCTAATAAGTATTATTTAATCGGAACACACTATCATGTCAAATGTATTCATAATTTATATATTTCTTATTTAAATTTTTTTTATGTATATGAAAAACCTTGAAAATATAAAAATAAACATGTATTCATCATCTAATTCAATATACCTATATGGTTACTACCTTTTACCATAACAGTTTCTCAAAAGAACAACATCATTTTTACCATTATTACTATATATTATGAATTAAAATACTATGTAACTAATAAAATAATATTAATAATTATAATTCTAATTTGGGATCATTTTTTTAAAATTACAACCATATAATTGGAACTTTTTAATTTATAAATAACCCTAAAAAAATTCTCAAAAAAGGCATTTCAAGGAATTCATTTGTCAAGAAATAAATGATCTTGGTTTAATTTTAGGAAACAAAATTATAGTTATATTAATTTAAAAATATATATATATATAATATAAATTTCAGTAAAATAATTCATTTTTAACTAATATATTAATTAATTAAAATGGATAAACATTATTCACATAAAAAAATTTATGTGTATTAATATATAATAAATTTCAATAATATCATCTATTATTTTATTTATTTGATGGATTTTTAATAATATATCTATATATTGTTCAATTAATTGGAGAATATCTATTAAAATCATGAATCATTACAATGTTCCCTTAGGTTCCTGATCGAAGTTCACTTATTATATGATTTGAGTTTAAGTAATGATCACATTTTTATTTATCATTAGTGGATTAATTTTGAAAAATTATTCATAGTATATTATATTTCAAATATCTTTTCATTAGTAATTCAAGGATTTAATATTGAGCAGTCTTCATTATTTTTCTCACTGATCACATTTTTATTCAATATTCAAGGGTAGGTAATTTTATAAATTCATGGTCCATAACACCTCGTTTCATTAGATCATATTTGTATCCTATATTTATATGAATTAGAATAATTATATATGTAATTTATATTTCATTTAATATGATTATTAGGGTTTTTAGTATACATTTTCTTTCCACGGTTCAATTTTATTACACTTCCATACAACAACCTTTTTGGGATTTTTTTCATCGATGCTGACACCAAATCCTTATACAACCAATCATTTATCAAATTATTTGATTAATTCATTAAAAAGACTACAATAACGTTCATCATGAATATTATTATGATAAAATATATATTTATTAATGTATTTCTCTTTGAATATATGATTATAATTTATTCACAAATCACAAAACAAGTCCACTGAACGAATCATTTTATTTGGATTTGCCATTCCAAATGGATAAACCACCATAGCTCTTACATGGTGGGGGATAACATGATTTTGACATAATATACTCTATATAGGGACAAATATAGACAAATGGTGTATAGGTTCAAGGATTAACATAATGATATTTGTGGTTTAATCTCATTTCCATCTCAATGTATATCTTATGACTATAAAAATTTAAAATACATACACTTGGAGGATCATAATAAAGTGGGATAACATAAAATAATAATGATCTATTAATAAAAAAATTTAAAATTGATTCTTTTAAAAATGAATCACATCAATTTTAGAAAATGGTTTTCAAATATTTTCTTACATGTAATAGAATAGAAAATTAGGTTGATTCTTTCTATAGAGCATAAATCCTTAATGATCTTATATAAATATTGACTAATATATGGTAGGTATATTTTTTTAAAATTACATTAATTATATAGTGGATATAGAAAATATTTATTTTGGAAACTATATAGAGCCACCAACCCCAGTGTTGGAGTTTTGAGATAACGTGTATCATAATTAATGTGGATCATATCCACAATTGAATCTATGTGGGAATATCATTTCTAAAATAATTACCCAATGAAGTTGAAATATATAATAAAATATAATGGGATATCAACTTAAAAATGACTTGATATTAGTGTCTACTAATTTAATGCAAAAACTAGTCAATAAGGTAATGTTCAGGAGTAGTGGTTGGGGAGACTAGTTTTTTAATACAAGTCTTATTTGGAAATATTTAGTATAATTATTTTGACATCAATTGAGAATATAAAAAATTATATCCCTGAAGATATGTTCCTATTAAACATGGATTTTTAATTAAGGAATTATTTTCATCAGTGGGAGCTGACGTTGCATGGAAAGGAAATTCCATTATATAAATTGAAGTATACGTTCATGATGTTTAGTTGATGGTGTATGTATGAGTGATTATATAATAAAATAATAATTATTATCCTCAGAATAACACCAATCAACTTACAATTCCCTAATTTGAATATTTTGATTCAAATATAAAATTTGGATTAAATGTGATATGATTGATGTAGAGGTGGAAAAGCATTAGGAAATATTAAACACGAAAAATAAATTTTTTTAATAAATTTATTTGCATCAGATGAATATAACATATTATATTAAATTTTTTTTAAATTATATTTGTTTAAGGGTCCCTATAAAATATTTAATAATGATAACCTTTCTTCTAAAATACATTTTATTTATTTTAGTATATATTATTCTCATGTTTTTCAAATTTAATAATGTGAGTATAGAAAAATATTAAAAAAATTATGAATATGATTTTTCATTTTTATATAAACATTTATATTCATTATTAATCTACAATTAGTTAAATAATATGGTGTTAATTAATATTAATTATTTTATTAAATATTAGATTCTAAATTCAGTTATATTAAATATGAATCTTTTAATATATATTTTCAAGTGTATATATACTTAATAAGGGAGTGTTATACAAAATATAGTTGCAAATATGAACAAGTTTAATAGTAAAATAATATCTTAAAATGAAATAACACCATCCATGGTTATGATTTATATCCTCATCTATATAATTTATTTTATCCACAAAGGAATTGAGTATCATAACACATGAAATGATGGAGGGTAAAAATTATTTTGATTCCCATGTAGTATAAGATAATGTTTATTACATAATGATATGCTATATAATGATTGATAATATAAAATCATAAAATAATTTCATATTATGAATAATGAACATCATTATAAATCTCACTCAAAATGAAACTAAATGTACAAAATTCTGAGTTTGGTATGTTTTGCTAATATTTGGAAATGATATACAATGGGTGTGTTATACATATTAAACATGAAAAAAATAATACAATTCCAACATGTTTAATTTATTTGTGTATCCCACAATTTATAGTGTGTGTAATAATGGAGGTAAATATAAATATATTAAATTTTATTCTTCCATTAACACTATTTTTAATAGGACTAAAATATTTTGTTACATAAATGAATTTTATGGTTTGGAATTTATTGATGTTTGTTTTGATAATAAAATTATAACATGAATATTTTATGAAGTATTCTGAAAAATAATTTCATAATCATAAAAAATAGTAAATTAAATAATGATTCCTAATATTAATTTAAAGATGATTCAACATTTAGGAAAAATTGGATCAATTTTATCTAAAATAATATATAATTACAAAATTTATACCTTAAAAATGGATGTATATACAATGTTTTGGATAAGAAAATTAAACATTTGATGATACATTAGATGCGGTGGATTTGGATATTACTAACAAGAACTCTATCCTACAAATGACCAAAGTTTTTATCAATGGACCAAGGTGTAATATTTATATGGTTTTTAAATATGAGGAAGACATATAATCAATAGATTTGTTTGTTGTATTTTTAATGGGACCAAGTTGAATTGTATACAATTATAATATCTTTTTAGAGATCAAAAGGTTCATGGGGAAGATATATTAGGGCCCCATATTTAGAATTTTATATTTGATAAGGGGATACCCTTGAAGCTATGATCCATGATTTCTAGTAATGACAGAATATGGGGAACACTTTACAATTACCAAGGGTGGGAATTATTATGGATGATTATCCTTGAAATCACTATGGATTCTATGTCATGATATGTTAAATATTTACAATTTATTATGTTGTCTATAGAGACTAATATATAATTTAAAATGTTTTTATAATTCTATTAGATTATTCTTTATTAATTATTGAAAAAATAATTGTTCATTTGTAATTTTTTTTTTCTAATTCTTACTAAATTTTTAATTTAAAAGAAAAAAAATATGTGTTGAAATTTTGGGTTGTTTGGAAACATGTAATGCATTTTTATTTAGGTGGAAACATAATATAGTTAACAATTTCCCAAGAGAATCACAAAAACTAAAAAATAAATAATTAAAGAAAATATCATCTTCAATCAAGGTATTGCTGGAAACAATATATAGATTGGTTTTTTTATTAGGATATTCAATTGTGAATTGATTGAGTAGAAAATAAAAATTAATAGTTGATGGTAAACACCATTTATGTGATTAATTAACGAATTATAGAACTTACATCTATTTCATTATTCACTTCCTAATTAGTAAAATCAAATAGATTATAGAAATTGGGTTGGGACTTTTTATTGCTTTGTTTTGGAATAAAGAATCAAACATTCCAATTATCCAAACATGAATAAAAATATAAAATATACATCTCCATTTATATTCATAAAATTTAAATATAAATAAATTTGACTTTTACCATAAACATTACTATAATGATTTCATTTTCTGATTATTTTATCACTAATGAAAGTAACTACTTAAAAGTTCAAGATAATTTGAATGGAAACCAACCTAAATTTTATATTTATATTTTATAAAATCATGGACACATTCACAATAAATATGTAATGAATATTTGATGTCATATTAAAATTTTAAGAAGATAAATCTATTTCAATAATGTAAATACTTGATGTTTTATCGCATTATTGTTATTAAAATGCACCAATAATATTGGGAAAATCAATTTCTGAAATATTATCAAAAGAAATGAAATCATTTAACCCTTTATTAATCTAAACTTTTTATAATAAGATTTTGTAGACTATAAAAAACAATTATTCTTATTTATTGGGGTAAATTTTTAAATGATTAATTTTTTTAAATCACTATGATACTTTAGTATTCTCCTCCCATGTCTATAGTCCCAACAAAATATACACATAGGTGACTATATAATGTTTTTAGTCTTATTATTGTTATAATATATAATCAATAATAAAAAAAATTAATAAATTAAATAATTATAATTCACATAGATATGTTGATCATTATAAAAGACTATATTGTTTATAGATAATTAACAAACCATTTCTTAATGATGTAATCAATAGAAATATGTGTACCCTCTACCATTATACACTAAAATGGCATTTAGATACCATATACCACTATTGTGAATAATATTATAGATATGGTATTTCGTAATCCTTTTCATGCAATAATCAAACATATTCTAATGAATAATTTATAAACTAAGACTCATTCAAACATGTAGGGTTTTATATAAATCAGGTGAATATTTATTGTGGTTATATTGAACTTAATTGTTTTCATAAAGGAAGTATCTTAATTTATCTCTATTATGTTTCATACCAAAACACAAATTGTTTTCCTCGTATATGGTAAATATAATAATTTTTTAAAACTAGTATAGGAATTTAACACCATTAATCCTTTTTTATTAAATAATATATATTAATGAAATAATTGGGTTTGTAATAATTAACATATTCTCTACATTAGTAGGATCTATCGTGTGACGATATTGTTTAATAAATAAAAAATAAATAATATTATTAAATATACTATAATTAAAATAATAACTTTGAATTTTTGTTTTATATTTTATATGGGATAATATACAGATCTCACTAAATTTTGAATCTTCTTTAGATTTTTTTTCTTGATTTGGATATTTATATAGATAACCATCTCAATTATATAATATATATACTTATTGGATAATTTAGTTTCAAAATACATTCATATTGAAATATTAAATTACATTAAAAATTCATATCAATATTTCAAATTTCTTTGGGTTATTTTGAAATGTTTATCGTCTGGGTTACATAGATATATTATCCAAAGCCCATTAATGTCACCACTACACTACTGTACTTATAAATGATTATCCTTGAGAACATAATCTTATTTGGTTCACCCATTCGGAATGTTGGATACATTGAAATATTTAGACATTATGTAAAACCAAATATATATAATTTTTATGTTATTTATAAAGTATCTCACAATTAACATTCAAATTTGATAATAATATGTAAATATTTAATAAAACTATAATGGAGTGAGAATTAATGAATACAAAAACACTATCTTAGAAATAAATTTTCAAAACAAAATTTATTTTGTAGGGATTTGACCAAAAACAAAAAACCAATATAATATAGAGATATTTGTAATGAGAAGAGCACAATATTTTTAGAAATCCCAACGTTGATATAATATTTTGGGAATAATTCTTTATTTCCAAGGGTTCTGAACTATCAATCCATGTTCATAAATTAATACCCTGAAGAATATGGTTTTCTATTTTGAAATAAATCCATGATCTCATTGAATATTAAGACCATGGTTTCCATGAATTAGTAGATCATTCTCAGAGAACCTCCTCATGTTCCTCATTGCTTGGATATTTTAAACTCCTTATTATTCAATTTAAATAATAAAAAATCCAATATTGAATGCCTAATATTTTTCTTACATGGATGAATTTTTTTTGGTGTATTATTAATTTAAAAAACATATAGTATCATTATAGAATAATATCCACCATGTTTTTGGGAAATATTCAAAACATATTTTTTCGTAGATAAACTATGTACTTTTAATGTTTCCAATGTGAATGTGGACAATAAGGGGTTTTCTCTCCATGGGCATATATAATAGTTCTTTTATATAACACTAATAAATATAAACCTACTCAATTAATTTGTTCATTATATAATATATTTTATCTCTCTATTTCTATTTTGAATATCCCCATTGTTACATTGATTAAAATAATGAAACAAGAGATTAAATAATAGACATTATTAAATTAATTAAACATAATCTATATTGATGAATCACTATGGAATATTATAGTCATAACAAAAAAATAAAAATTGAAACATTATAAATTTCATTTTTTGATTTTTTATGATTTACCTATTGAATCATTACATCTCCCTGTGTAGTTAAATATTTTATTCTCTTCTACCTCACTATCATCATATAAAAAAATAATATAGAGTCAATCATAATTTTCAGAATGTGATCCTATATATTTTACAATTTCTATAAATATATAGTTGAATCAGTGTAAGGAAATAAGGATTATAGGATAACAAAAATATTATGAAAGTGTACACTTTAAATAGTACTCTCATGTTTTTGGTGAATTTATTTGTATGATTTATTGTTATGTTATCCATAACAAAGCCATTTCTTAAAATAAGTTCCATATAAAATATATCAATATTCAACCTTATGATTTACCATGATATGACTTCGTCCATTCCATTATTATCATTGATGGTAATTCTTATATGTTTTTAAATATTACTTTACAATATTTAAATTAATTTTACTTCTTATTGTTTACAAATGTACCACCCCCCAATAAACCTTCATAAGTTAGCAATTAATAAATAATTTATCCTAACAAATCCATATGATAAAATCCCTAATGTTAAAATAATTTTTATTTATCATTACTAAAGACTTATTCAAGAGATCCATTATTTATAGGATGATTTATTTTTCCCTGTAAAAATAGCTCACATAATGATTTAATTAGAACCATGAATGTATATTATCTAGAATAGATATATAAAATATTTATTATGTTAAGAAAAGTAATATATATATAATACAGTAAATATATTTTTTATAATAAATATTTTCTTCATCAATGGAAAAAAATATCCCCTATTTAATTGACGTATTTATCTCTCTTTATTAATATATTATATGGTTATTCAATAACTCCTTTGTAATTTTTTATTTTCATAGATTTATATCACCAAGTACATTTTGGTCTAATAGTCCTAAAAAACTATCACATAAATCATTGATAAATAAAAATTATTCATTATTAATGATGAAATATCCTCATATGTTTTAACTTTTATTGATAATAAATAATTTCATCTAAATTGTTTCCCTTAGTATGTGTGTTCTGGTTAAGAATCAGTATTTATGAATGGTTTCCAATGGATTTTTGTACAAACTGGAAACAACCAATATATCTGTATCCAAATGGTCCTTCTTCATGAAGGTCTGTATTAATTATGTTTGTTGACCTATGATAATTAAGAACTCACATTGGTTGAGAGGATGGGAGACTGGACCCATCACTCCCTTTTGGGCAGAATTATTTTCTACTATAGTGATCTCTTATATATTATTGATCTATTAAATAATAATTCATTAATTCCCATGCATTTTGTGACTTATCCCAAATATTGAAATCAATTAAAATCATGAGTTGAATTTAGAATCATCTGTATGTATTTGAACTTCTTAATTGATGGGGATATCTATATGTATTCACGGTTCTCCATCATTGGTATCTACTCATATACTAGTTAGTGATTATATGATCATTATTATTATAATGATGGTTTCTAAGAGATGTAGTGGGGAACTCTGAAGTTTAAAGTCATCATGGTAGAAGAATGTCACTCTATAATTTATCATCATCCAGGGATACATATGTTGGTAAGTTGTTGGGATACCACCCATAGATGGGTTACATACATACCATTGTGAAACTGAACCAAAACCCCCGTAGTATAGTGATACATAATGAGACACATTATTCTATTTATGGTTGTTTTATAAGGACCCAGCCATATATTTTATCATCATGTGGCATGGAAATCTATGCAGCATATTCATAATCAATGATTGGTGATGGATGTATGTAATAGTATCCCAAAGGAACTTGGAAAGAATATGAGCTCCCAAAATGAATTGCTCCCTATTGGGGATATTATTGAAAGGGAATAATATTTATTTGGAATGATGGGTTTGAACCCTGGGGAGGCTTCAAATGTATTCTATTTGGTTAGGAATCAAATCCCATATCGTTAGGTAAGTCTCACAGGGGAGTATAGCCTTTTGAGATTTTTGGTTTAGGGATTACAACTATGGAGGATTCCATTTTAATAGGGTCCATGATAGATTTCATAACTCTTGCACGTTTATGAGGGCTTAATTTGTGGATTTATTTTAATAAGGATTCCCATAGTAATGAAATTATGACTAGATTTATGAAGATGATATCAAATGAGGGGGCATGATTTTCTAATTCAAGGATGAAATGGCATGGATCTTGGACGTTTATGAGGATTCCTACGTGTCAAGGTTAAAGAAAGAATTAGAATTATCATAGTTCAATATATTAGTTATAGGTATGGGTCTTGTAATAATTAAAATCCTCTACTCCCATGTGAGTAATACAGGGCGTAAGAAACACGAGGATATTAAGGATTCAACAATCCACACATGTAATCTAACACTACTAATGGAAGAGGACATGCCTAGGGAATAAGATGTCAGAGAAACTGTTTAAGAGGCTCGGACTACTATGGAAGAGGACGAAGATACAAGCCATCCTTATGGTCAATTTAAATTAGAGATTGGTCCAATGTAAGGAAGGATTGAAGGTGGTATATGTTTAGTGGAGTAGGAGTATAACCTTTTATATTAATTTATAGGGTCTTACATGATGATGTTTTAACTTTGATAGGTTTTGAGAGTGGAGGGAGACTTTTCTTTTTTCATAGATAAAAGAATTTTTAGTCTTTATCCTCCATACCAAGACCTGGATGGTCTGAGTTTTAAACATGAGAGGGGATTGACATAGTCTAATCCATGGATTTCATGACCTAGAATCCTCAACACTATCCCTTGGGTGAGGTTCCATGAGACCATATATACAAAAACCAATTCACATCCCATGGAACCATACCCACTGGTATGATAAATGTAGGAGACATTTGAACGTCTAAATACAATACCAAGATGGTGACACAAAGATCTACCATTCTTTAATGTTTCTCAAATAAAGATTTCTTGGTGAAGGTTTCAAAGTTATCCCTCTAAAATAATGGATCCAATGAAGGGGAATCTCTACCACAAATTGCTTAAAAGATGCATTGTGAGAAGATTTCAATGACTATGAAGGTGGGGTGAACCAAGAACAATTATGAATGTAAGGGGTATGCATGTGGGTTCCGCAGAAGTAGACTACAGAGAACTGAATTCACCTTCGGTTATTAAATACATGGATTAATACACTTGGTCGAGACATGGCTCATTACATCAAGGGTATTATTAGTTATTCCTAGAAGTGAGGCACACAAATTCATTCTTGAGGAAGTGTGGTCATTCAAGGGTTCTTAAATCAGGGGTTGCGTGAACAAGTCATAGAAGTGTTATTTATTTAAAACACTAAATTGAATTAAGTCTCACCGTCTCCATTTAATTTTACATCTTGAAATGTTATGAAACTACCATGGAGGTTTTTATTGTCTAGGGAGAATAACTAGGGATATTAGGTGATCACTCGTCCTTCAAGGAAATTCATTAATAGAAATGAAGGACCGATGGGTCTATTTATAGGAAAACATGGGACCCTCAGTGAAGAAGACCAGTCATGCATGTGGGGTTTCTTAAAAGTAATTTTGTGCCATCATTTATTTGGACTACCATTTTTTAATCACATTTTTACCCTTTAAAAATCACGATATTCTCAATCTATGATCACCAACTTTTTTAATGGATTTCCCTTTTTACTTTTATCATACATGTGATGAATTATAGTGTCAACAAAATCTTCCAATAGGATTGGATCCAACTGATTAGAGGGTCTAATCCTAAGAAAAAAGGTTATATAAAATAGATCATTTGTTCACATTTTGAGTGTTCATTCAAGGGGCTTCACACAAGTCAGATTCCTCATCTATATATAGGCCATTTATTTTAGAAAAAGCACCCAATACTCAAAAATAATTGCTTTAGATGTGCATGTATTTCGGGCAAGGCGTTCTATCTGAAAATTTTAATTGTGCATGTTATATATAAATTTGAGTTCTGTTCCACTTTTTGAGAGACACAATTTCACACCATAATTTTGAGTGACACACTTGCGGTCCACATGTTGATGGCACAACTTTGCACCATAATAAATTTGTGAAATTTTATTTATCTTAAAAAAAATTCACAATGAACCATCCCTGAAATTTAGTTGATATTTCATCACAAGTTCGATGGCTCCCAAGAGGATCACAACAACTAATGAAATGTATGGAATGTTAACAAATGAGATGATGAAGATCATAGAGAATGATTATTGCAATGTCTGGGAGATCAACCTTCCTAGTCAAGAAGAGTATATGATGATATATATTGGTAATTTCTATTAGATTAACATTATTTGAATTTAAAGTTAAAGATATCTTCATGAATTCCATATACCAGATCCAATGAACTATTTCATTGTCTCTTGGTTTTGAAGACTAGAAGAACATCTCATCTACCAACATCTCCTATGTAGGCACATATATTAATGATGGGATAGTAGCCAATTCATGTTTTATGCATCACATTCTAGGTTCAGTGAACTTGAAGGAACATGAAAACAAAATAATGTTGCATTTCTATTTATCCATTTGTTTAGATTAAAAAAATGGATCAATTGAAATTCTAGAAAAAATGTTGGATCATTTACCTAGGAGGGGGTGGGAAACCTTCATGGATTTTAGAATTCCAGGTGCACAAAACATGTGATGAGTTTAAAGATAATCTAAAAGCCACTATAATTTATGAGTCAGTATGAGTAAAAAACGATTTTTATAGATGAGTGATGATTTTATTCCATAACAACCGAGTTGGTGGAGTACCTATAATAATTATATCCATTTGACACATAGAAAAGTGGATATTAGTTTTTTGGACATATACCAGATATTTGGAGCTATGATCCTTAGAGATATGAGAAATAAATTCATCCCTCCAATGAAAAAATTTAATAATGTTGACAAGATTCCAGCTTTGGAGCATGAGCTACTGGATATAGCTCAAAAAAACAAGGAGAACAAGTCCTGCGCAAAGGGGGATATTCATCAGAAGAAGTGGATGTAAATATTCTTGATAATGAAAAAAGATATAAATCCCATTCTCAATAATCCAACATAATTTCCCAAGGTGGAAAAGAGAGGTCTCCCTAGAACCATCTCATCTACATTAAAGAAATTAGAGTTTGAAAATTTGGGATATGAAATTAACTCAATGATTCCTTTCGTGAAATTTCTTTCAGGCTTTTGGCCATATGTATTAGCATCAATTTGTTGCCAGTCCATGACTCCAAAGGTGTTGTATAGCCTAAAATGTTTTTCATAGTGGAAAATCTGGTGGATAAGATGACTATGGGCATATAAATCCTTATCATGGATAATCATTCATTGGAGATTGAAGCATATTCATGGAGGTAAGGATCCTTTCATGATAGAAGGACCATTACAGGTTTTATGGGGACAGATCATGAAAAATTTTAGAACCTATGTTTTGCAGAGTGTGATCCAAGTCCTTGGATGTTCATTCCAACAATTTTCAGCCATTAAATGGTATTATTCTCTTATCTTGGAAGTCACATTAAATTTTTACATGGTTTAGTATGTTATAGGAATTCCATTTTTCCTTATGGTAATCTACATATAGGAATGATTTTGGATGATGGGACTACAAGTGTAGAGATGATTTCATGCATTCTAGGTTGTAGGGATGGTGCATTGGAAACCAATATTGGTGGTGAAATCATATGTGAGGCCTTACCATCATTCAAATTTTCACACCAATTCAAATTATTTCAACACATTATGTATCCCCTATAGATCACATTAGACTAGAACAACATCTGATGGTGGCTCAGTAGTTATGGTAACAGAAATCCATGGAAAAGATAGGGGAAATGATCATGCTACATGAGAAAGATATAGAAAGGATATTGACTATCTATTATGTTGATGTTTAGATAGCATCATAACATAATGTGGTTCTGAACGGTGTTTTTTCCTCAGGTAGGAGTAATGAGGAGGAGCAGGGAAAAACCATACCGTTTATAAGTACCCTCTTGTCCTTCAGAGGTTGAGTCATCATAGTTAGAGGATGAGGATGATGAAGCTCCTATCACTCCAAAGAATCTTCATGAATGATATAGTCATCCTTCTACAATTAAGTGGGATACACCATCATCAAAAACTATGAATGAACCTAGGATGTCTAGTATCCATCACCAAGAAGATAATCAGGTTCCATGTTCACATCCACTACCTATGATGGTATAAATTGTAAGTCATATGATGTATAAGTTCGTAAGATCATCTTCAATTTATGATGGAATTTATTCTCAATATGTATGATTAGAGTTTGTTCATCATTTAAAGAATATGTAATGTGATTCTAAAACTTTGTAGGAACTTCAACATGGGGGATTTCATTTTCCCGGGATATGATATCACTGAGCCTCATCTGAAATTCACATTGTGCATAATCCTAATGAAGAAAGAATTTATATTTGTGAGTTAGATATACATAATTATGAGACTGATAATTCAATCCCCACCACAAAATGAGGGATGTAAATGATATATGGAGGAAACGCTGAAGGGATTTTACCTTCATCTTTTGAGGAATGATGTGATTTTTTTGATCCCGAATATGTATGTTTCATTTTTATCATATTTATTTCATCATTTCAATTTTATTAATTCAAAGTGTTATTTATCAGGGGTGGATTCTATTTTAATTTACTACTGTGTTTAGGAAAATATGATAAAATTACATCACTATGGTATAGCCTTGGGGGTTCATCACATGGGGTTACTGGATCACCCCTCAAATCAAAAGAGATATCTCTAGGTCTACAGGACATAGTGGATGATAGATAAGTAGGTTTCCCAGATCTAATACATGTTTTTTGTGATGATTATTCAAATACTCCTATGATTAAAATGAAGAAGTAGGTGTAGTGAAGAATGAATTATGTGGCCCAACGATTCATTAGTGTTGACCTTTCTTCCTAAAATCATCATTTTTGAATTCATCCAAAGAAATTGTATAAACATCTAGAACTTCTAAGAACATATTTTGTATACTCCCTTATGTTACTTACCAGTGGGCCACTGCGAACCATGGAGTGAACTTTTGATCAAGTTCACATCCCTACCTATAATGCGGCTACTTTGAGTAGAAAGGCATTTAGGAAAGAGAAACAAAAATACTCATGCAACTAATCTTATCCACACTATTGGGAGATTGTAGGCTTCTTTTATGTATGAAATTATTCAACATAATCATTATAACATCATCTGAAATTCATTTTTTCTTAATATTTTAGGTTTATCTTATGTACCGTAAAATGCAACGACCACGAATATTGTCCTGGTGGTTTTCACTTTGGAGGTCGTTCAGGGTTTTAAGTGATCAGAAGGGGGTCATGAACCAACCACTTAACTTTTTCCCATGAGTAATACTAACACAGTGCTTGGTTTGTCCGTATGAGCTGTTTTAATATCATTGATGTCATTTTAATAAGTACTAGAACATGTTGATATTCCCATTACTTTAGATAAATTTGAGGCACTATATATAGAACTAAATTGATATGATTTTTATTTTCTATCCAATTAATCTTCTTATGACTTATTTCATAATTATTATTTGTTTGAATGTGTATATCAATCTACAGTAGCTGATACAATGTTATTTCGTGGATGATACATAGATATTATTATCAATCCTATTATTTAGGAAGAGTAGACTCAGATTATTGTTAAAACATAATGTCAATTTAGAGGTTCATCTGGATAATCCTAAAGAGACTCAAGAAAGTACTCCTCACCAAGAGGATCCTTCCATAATTGATGAGGTTGGAAATATTGGGAAGGAGTCTTCTTTGGTTGTTGACCATCTATTGGGTACAGCTTACCAACTATTGTAATTGTTCCCAAACACGTTCCATTCTATTGATGATATTAATGTTTTTTATTTATCATGTAGGATTCTCATCCTATGTGTCTAGGTTTGAGGGTGAAACTTCTTTATCAACTCACCCATCATCAGGATGCAAGGAAGTAATTGTTGGGGAGGAAGAAAACATGGAACTTCGTTTATTTTACTGATTATAGAGTACATCCCCCTTATAATTGTGACTCTGAATCCAATCTAGATATATATAATTCTCTTCACATAGCATGTATCAATGCTCAATGTGATATATGGATTCATATCTTTGAAACATACCTTGAGGGACTTCCTTCACGGATGCCATGAATTTCAGTGTTATTCAGCATGTTGGGATTAGGTGGTTTTGAATACCTTGTAATCCACACTACGGTGAAGGAATCCATTAGGAGGTCGGAACAAGAGAATAAACATTGGAAATATATAATAAAATATATAATTTTGGATTAAATTAATGAATTTTTCGTGGAGGTATCTCAATATGGGGCCAGACCTAACACAATGTTGGAAACAACCAATCGACAAATCATAGAGAAGAAAGTACTATGTGGTGTCCCAAGCAAGAGTTGGATACTGCTATATAAAAACATAAACAACTATACTTCTCATTTGAATACACCCAAAAAGAGGGGTTAAAGCCATTGTAGATGAAAAGGAAGTGACCAATCATGTTGAGGATACCATGGATAGTTGACTAAAAAAACATAAACAGGATGCTAATAGGGTTCAAGAGACTATTAAACAAATGAATATTTATGTCAACAAACACTTGTGATATATGTTTGGGATACTCCAATTTATCAATTCCTCTGGTGGATTTTTTATAAATGAAAAGAATTCTTTTTCCAAACATATATTTCATCACCCCTATATGAGTATTTTAATCATAATTTAAAATATGATTTCCATATAATAACATCATCAAACTAGATAATCATAATTATGATGATAGGGATGGGGAACACTAATTTTTTTACCTAAGACAATTGGCCTAGTGACCATATTAATACTATTCCTAGGGTCATGTGGACTACCCAAAAATATTTTTTCTTTTATGTTATCACTATATATATATATATATATATATTTTCCAAATACCAATATATAGAGGAAATAGAGGGTGAAACTCGGCTTTTGAATAGGCTGCCCCTTTTGGATTATAGTGAAACAAATTTTTCTTTTAGCTTTTTATCACTCTATATTGACAAAAAACATATAGAGTGCAAGTCTAGTGGGATAAGACTCAACATTTATCGATTTATCTCTATGTAATTATTCATCGTAGAGTGTACTATGTCTCTTTTTTGTGGGAAGACTGAATTCATGCATGTCAGTCAAATATTACTAGTATATTAGGTCAACTAGGTTTGACCATAATTATTGAGATTATAACTCAAAGAATTCAAGATGGATTGGAATGTCCTGATATATTTTATATTAGGTACAACCAAGGGGAAACATGTGTCATGATTTTATGGTCACCAAATCTAAAAATTGAAATATACTAGTAGAGGAGGTATTTCTCAAAAACGGAATTACAGCTATTTAAAAAACCCACTATGAGGATGTATTATACAGAACCAACTTAGGTGTATTCTACATATCCAAATGGTGGAATTATATGCATGAGAATACTAGTATGTAGGACACATTATGGAATTCCAACTAGGTTCATAAACTGCATAGACAGTTAAAGAAGCTCTCATGATTTCTGACATACTATTGCTGATTAAAAAAATGAGTATATTATTTTCATGTCTCATGACCATAGTGGATGGATTTTACAATGAATTATTTCTTAGAATTACATTTTCCATCAGTGATATAAAATTCTAGAATAATAAACCACTTCTATATAAATTCGATGTGTTAAAGAAGCTAAATTTTTCAGAATGAGGATTTTTGATATTATATTGTGCAGTTTAAATTATTGTAGAAAAGACATTATGGGGTTATCCAGATTAATTTCATGTAGTCAATAAACTATGTTTTGAAGTATGAAGTCACGCAACAAAGAAATTAATGGATTATAAATATGGAATTGATCATTGACAAAATGTTTTGATGGTTCTACAATTCCTAGAAATATATCAGGGAATGTGATTCTATATTTAGGTATGGAAGGATATTTTTTTAATGTGTGATATGAGAATTCTGGAATCCAAAGAGTGATAAGGGATAAAGACATAATTGGCATTTTAGGAGGTATCTTTCAAACCAAAAGTCACCTCTATTTGAAAAAACCCATTATGGTGGTTTTATAATGCATGGACAATTATGACATATGCTTCCTAGAGAACCAGTGACATCATTTGGCTGACATAACCATTATATAAGAAATATTATGCATAGCCAACTAGGGGCACATACTATATAGTCATGTAACATAGATCTCACAAATTTATATTTTCTATTGGTAAAAGATGATGATATTTTATTGAAATCCCGATATTTCCATGTAGAGAGTTTGGATTATGCAGAAAAGTGAAAGAATACAAAATAAGTACATTATATCATATTTTTCCAAAGAAATGGGGGGAATATGATCACATCAATGGTCTATAACAATAGTAATAATTATAGTACCTTTATTTTTAGGTCATATGAATATGACCATGGATATAATGGAGGATATGTTGTTGAATGACCCAAGGTCATTACATTAGGATTTTATCATTTATAGAGAGAAAATTTAATCAATGGTCTTATAGACATTCAGTTCGTGGTAAAGGATATAAAACAAATACCAAAGGATAACATCATTAAATTGGATGTTATTTGATACTATCAATAATGCTTAAATGGGTATATGAGGATTATCACAATAATGGAGTTACCACTTTATGAGAAAACCCGTTCTGGGGGATATATTATATAGGTCTTGATATAAAATGTGTTTAATTTCTAAAAAGTGGAATCCATTGGCTGACATGCCCGATATGTAAGGGAATTTTATTCATGGACAACTAGTGGACATACTATAATGTCAATAGAATGAGATCTCAGGTAGTAGACAATCTACCACAGACAATATGAATGATGATGATGATGATCTGAATGTATTTCAACATTGGGAGAATGATGTGTGAATGTGGATTTGACTCATGCATAAAGGATGTTCTTGGACCAATAAATTCAGTTAGGTTGGAGTCACTTACAAGCACTTTACTCATATATAAGTTACATTTCATTTTTCATTGATGGGTTATCTGAGGAGAGGGCCCAAAAAAATGGATCTTGTATAGGTTCTGATCATCTACAGGAGAGGGAGAATTTTCATTTATCACATGCCTAGGATTAGGACTTGAGGCCTAGTGTTTACTATGTATATCATGTGGTATGAGAATTAGTTTATACATAGTTATCTGAATACCCATCAATTTGATGTCATGGATTGAAGAGTCTGTCTCTACAATTTATCGTCTTCTAATAAAGACAATGAATTACCTAATGAGAAGCGAAAGGGTGGATCTGTGCAATTTTATGTCATGTAGTAAGGAAATTATCCATATAGTTTAATTTCATGTTTTATGGAATCATATATCATGACATGAAATGTCAAAAGGCTATGTGGCTGAACTATGTCATATGGTCTAAGAATCACTACATATCCTGTATGAGCAAGATTCAAGTTGTGTTGTTCTAACATATAGGAGTTCTTGTGTAATGTTAGAAATCGTATAGGACATCCTCTTGTATATGTGACTCACATAGTGGAGATTACAGTATTCTTCATGATGTGATGTGGTTGGTCCCAGGATTGAAAATCTAGAAATTACTAGGTAACTCACAGAGCTGAGAATCAAGCCACATGTAGTTCTTGAATGATGTTCCATGTAGTTTATCCTCATTCATTAAGAACATATAGTTTACCTTTTATGTTCTTACATCCAAGACCATTGACAATCCCAATATGAATTGATACCCACTTTTATGCAGAGATTCTCATTACCAAATTTCTAATCCCACATGAGTGGTGCTCGATGTATGAAAGATGGAGAAGGGAAGGTTTCTTCTGCAACAAAAAGGTAACACATGTGAAAGATATCAGAATTATGATTAAGTGGTGGCTAAACTAGGGTATAAGACTTGGGATTCATTATATATCTTGCTAGAGAAATAATCAAGACACATGTAGTTCTCAAAATTTATCCCCATATCAATATGGATTATATAACGAGAAGTTGGTTTTTTATAAAATTTGTGTATTGACCTAGGATAGATGATCATTGTGTCACTACCCATCTCATTGGAATGAGAATTATACCATATATAGATCATGATGAAATATTCATTGTTTGTGTTTGACTAATACACGTATAGAGTGAAGGAGTTTTATTCCGGGATGGAACCATGATTTGATATTAGTAATTCACTACATATCACATTAGGACATGAATCATTCCATATTTAGTCCTCGATGATGTTTACCAACACTAAATAGATTTTTATTGGAGAAATAGGGGACATCAAATACATTCCAGAATAATGGTTAGACCCACGAAACAAGATGGAATGATAATAAAACTATACGATCGAGATAAGTTCCCCATATAGGTTTTGACTATATATAGGAAAAATATATTTTTCTCATTATTGATATGGATGGGGACCTGGATTGATGATATGGGAATCTCAAAATACCCCAGTAGAATTACAATCCAGGAATACATAGTTCATTGAAGAATTGTTCAGTTTATCATCATGTTGTTAGGATATGGATGACCTGGAGGGAAAGAAATAATATGGATGGATCAAAGGATATGACCCAGCTGTCACAATGCATCATTTTATGGGAAATAATCAAGACACATGTAGTTCTTGAAAAGGGGTACCAATAAAGATCCAAATCAAACAATGGGAGAAATGGTGTTCAAGTGCCAATAGAGAGTGTAAATGATGTGATTAGTGCTTACACATTGAATATAATATTATTTTAATGGACTATAATTAATATCAATTAGTAGAATATTAGGATATTTATTAACCAAAAATGAAGAAGACATAAACTGTATGGTTTAATTTCCTCTCGCGAGGACAATTTTTTTTCAGTTTGAGGTCCTGAGACTAGGACCTCATGTCTTGCAGTTTACTATTATGTTACAATGACAAATAGGATAAAAAGATTAACATCTTAGAACATGAACACATATGGTGTCATGTTTAATAACGTGATGAAACTATGATATTGTTTGTTTTTAATTTTAACATCATAAAATTAGGATGTACTCTTTTTTATTACACAATGTACTTCTTTAGATACCTTGTATTGGTTGGACCTGAAGTGAGTTATCCATACATTGAAATTATGGAATAAGATCCATTAGTGTAGTCCTTATGTATGGATTAAGGTCCTTCCAACATTGAATCATATTTTATAGGATTCATTCTGGGTATCAATGGAGTTCTAATGGCCAAAAAAATTATCAATGTTTGAATTAATAGTGGGGAACATTATTGTTGAAATAAAATTCTATTAAATTTTGATGGAATTCTAAGTGAAGTAAGGTATGACATCTATTTCATCCCATCACTCAATCTTATTATCAATTATGAGACTACTCATGTGTGGATAATTGATCACAAATAGAAACTCGGGGTTAAGGAAGTTTTACATCAAGGGGCATGTCTTCTGCTATTTTGAATATTATTGAGTTTGGAGTTGATCATGTTGTAGAATAAGAAGTAGTTAGTTAATCCCATAAGGCCTGAAATAGATTATCATGAGATGAATTTTTTTCTTTATCCAACATCATTTGTATTATGTTTGAACATGTCTTGTTTAAATCGTCAATCTGTCAATTTGTCGCTACATGATAGCAGGATGAGTGGTAGGATTTGATATTTTGCACATGATAATGATTCATTGCCACAATATAATTTATATTACTGTCATTTTTTCCATATTTTATGCGGGACATCAGATCTAGAATTGATATTATCCATAACAAAACAAATAATTTATTTGGACCTGACTTATTTAAGAGGTATTTACTCAGCCCATTTAGAGAATAAATTGGTGGCAGTAAAGATATACTTGATGTACATGGTTTTAGCTGGAGGATATGGTCCCACTATATCCATTAATTATATATAAAATGCCCATGGATATTTAGTTATTTGTATAATCATTTGGGGTTGGTGAATTAAGATGTAAAGAACATGATATGGATGAAACATCATATTGAAATATGTACAATAATATGCCATCAAAGGCCATAGGTATACAAGACTTTAGATTTGTTCTGAATTTCTGTTCCCAAACAAGTGGGAACCATAGGATACATAATTTACTGATTTCATTATTACTATAGTCACTTTTCGATCAATAATTGGAAAAGTGTATTAATAAATTGATTTCCTATATTCTAATTTGAAAAACAGGTGAAGCCACTTGATGATGAGAAATGATAATGATTGTCTTATCCTGGTTTCTTTCATCAACAATTCTGGATAAATTTTCCAAAACATCATCTTGGGTGTTTAGTTAACGTGTGACATAATAAAATTTGTGATCACATAGAAACTCATCCATTAACCCTCATAAATAATCATATAGGGGAGTTTAGTTCATCTTTTCAAATGGCATATTCCATATTGATCTATATGATTAGAAATAATGAATCAACATTCACCTCTAGGTGATCCAATAACACTTTTAGTGCCAATTCCAGACCCACAATGAGAGCATAAGATTCTTCTTCATTTTTGTTACTACATTATGATAATTGGATGATGTATGAAATCATTTCCTTCTTTGGGAAGATAATTATAATTCATAACACATCATGGTTGAGATTAGGCACGTCCATTATCTTCCCCATTAGACTTATCTATGTTTCTTCAAAATAAAATTCACATGTCTAGGTGCTGTATTGAATAGATAGTTTTTATTCATTAGCTAGATCATTATTATTGATGATTCTTCTACAGATGAGTGCTCAACAGGGAAGCCTTCCAAGGTATTTATATTAAATAATTAATGAGACAAGAACTATATATTAAACTGTTGTAGAATAAATTCCTACCATGCCAAATATCTTCTCAACATAGGATGAATGATGATAAATTTGAGTGGGTTATTGTGAGTAACCAAGTGGATATTTTGATGGTGAATATAGTTCCTCATCTTCAAAACTAAAATGATTAATGACAAATAGATCTAATAAATATTTGAATATCAAGTCTCTATGTCGAGCATAGTTCGACTAAGAAAGTAACAATTTTTTTCATTCCACATATCATTATTCTATGCATGGAAGTCACCCAATTATCACTCCATGGATGTCTCATAAAGAACGATCAGTTTTCCTTCACCAGGTCGAGTCAATACTGGTGGAATCAAGTGGCGTTTCATGAGGGTATCAAATTGTTCTTAGAAATCATTGGTCCAATAATAATTAACCCCTTTCTTCAACTATTAGGTGAAGTGAAATTAGTTTTCTGGCCGATTGACTATGAAGAATCCGATGTAGGCCAAGTTTCAATGAAGTCCTCCAAATTTATTTAATTCATCAAGGAGGTTAAATTAAAAGAATATCATTAGCCTTCTTAGGATCAAGATTGATGTTGATATGGAATACAACAAAATAGAGAAATTTTCCCATGGCCCCCACAAAAGCACATTTTTAGGGGTTCATCATTAGATTGTGCTGCCAAAACATGGTAAATATTGTCTTCATGTCAGTTAGTTGATTAGAAAGTTTTATGGAATTGACCACTAGATCATCCACATAGCATTAAATAAATTTCCCCATGAAGGGTATGATTATATGTTGCATTTAACATTGGTATGTTGCACAGATATTCCACAATACAAAGAGAATTACCTAATAGAAAAATATTCCAAGAGGGGATATGAATGTTGTAGATGCCTCCTCTTATGGGGACATCTAGATTTTAGTTATACCTATAGTAGACATTCATGAAGGATATATCTTGGCTGGTAACTCTTGCGTCAACCAAGAGTTATGCGATTGGAACCAGTAAGTCATCTTTGAGACTTTGGTAGTTGATAACATTAAAATCAATGAAAACATTTATTTTCTAATTCTTCTTTTTTCACTAAGTCAATATTTGCTAGCCAAATTGGTTATTGTGCCTCTCAGACGAAGTGGACTACGACAAAAATGTCTAATTAAGCCTCAATTTTAGATCCGTGAGTCGTGTACATTTTATTTGCTTCATACATATATCCTCAATGATCTTATAACAATCCCAAATTATGTGTGATTACCATAGGGTCAAGGTAACGAAATTTCTATATATATCTAATGAAACATATCTCAATGATACTTCAAAAATGATATATACACGTCCTTTTCTTCTTGGGACGTTGCAGCACTAATCGGAGTGGGACACATGTCTTCCTCAGCAACCAAAATTATTTCACTGTGATCATCCATTGATTTGGAAACTCCTCCCTAAAATGATAGAGGGGAGTCCCTATGGTCATCCAATTATTCATCATTTTCATTTGTTTCATCTTATTCATATTCATGAAGGGTAGATGATGCGGAATGAAATTTAATGCAAGGGGATGAGTTGGTACTTGGACATTCGGATGATAAGGCAACCATCTTCGAACTGACTGATGATGAAGGGTATTTTGATATTGTAAGTGAAAAGAATGTGTTTGTAATCAGTATCCCTTCCTTTTCCCATGAGTGTGATAACTAATTTTATTTTTTCTAATGAAGTGGAGACTTTTTGAATCGTTATGTATGGAATAATGAAATTTCAATTTAGGCTTTCATCACTGCTTGGAAGGTCACTTACTTCTTCTATGCTATAAGTCTTAGTTTTAACGATTGACATTATGGCTTCCACTGAACAAGTTCTTAGATTTAGAAAACCCATTTAAACTTGATTAATGAAATCACATAATCTACATTGAGATTATTTAATGGGTTATATGGGATCATTTACCAACCATTTGGTTCAATGATTCAAGTAATATAAATATACATGGATTGTTTTCTTTTTTTTTTGTGATATAACACTACATCAATCTACTGAGATTCACATATTTTTGGTCTGGCCTTATCCCCATGCAACGTCTTGATTTGACCATTGATGAAATATTTCAGACATCAGTGGTACAATGATGTAATGGAATAATGTTTATGTAGCTAGGGTATCTAAAAAAAATTAAAAATAGTGTCCCACCAGATGACCAATAACGATGAATCAGATACAAGCTCCCCAAACAGCGTTTTGAGCATAATCTTTCCATGTTGTTCTTTCACATTCATGTCATAATCATGTAACATCAATGTGTAGGTAGAATAGAGGTATTTAGTGAGGCCCAATCGCTGATGTTTACTATTGGGAATGAGACTAAATGATGGGCCATTATCAATGAAGGCTTATTAGATATCATTATAATGGATAATTCAAGATAAATACAATAGTTTGATGTGTCCATGTATTACAAAATCCTTATCCTGGTCTCGGAAATATACGACTACATGGAATTGTATTGGGTCATTATTTATAGGGTAAAAATATGTGGGGGAATCCTCAACTTCAAACTCATAAGGACATATTGAAGCCTCACTGAGTGCCTCTTGTAGATCCTTCCATATAATCAAGGCATCCAGGATTGATGACATGGCCAGAACATGGGCCAGTTGATTCAACATATAATACTTTTGATTCGGCTATCTATATTTTCTATCATGGTGATGCTATCTTATAGTATCCAAGAGACATGAATCTCTTGATGTGGGTGGACCCTATCATTTTTGGGAGAATTCCCTTTTTCCTACATATCACATCTGAGGGCTCTCTGATTAGTTTCTACTTCATAAATATCTCTAACAGGGTTGTGGATGGAGTAGTGGATTCTAAAATAACCATCTCTTCCCCTCTGTCCAAAACATTGATGACATATTCCCCTAGTTACCTATTCTTGTGATGGTAAATAAGGATCATAATTAGAATGATAAGTTGAGTAGGGATCTGATAAGTGAATAATGTAAACATAACTGAGATCGCATCCCTATTTGATTATGATTAGTCCTAGGGTTCCAACTCTTATTTTGTCATTTGGAAGGGTGTTTAAAATGATTTTGATGAGGTTTTAATGAAATATTATAAGATCATGGGTAATATTTTCATTGAAAAAAATCATATTCATCCATTTCGCCATTATTCTTGTGACCGTGTTTCATTTTTGAGGATTGGCCTTCAGAGGATTGGGCTTTTATGAAGATGGTCTTCATGTAACAAAAGTGCCAGGAGATATAGTATATTGTTTCAATTATTTTGGTATAATGGAATGAGTTTGGTTAATTGTTTTTCTAACCATACAATCTTCTAATTTATGACCATTATTACTTTTTTACTAAAATCAACTAATCTTATTTGTTTATATCAGTAAAAAAACACATGCTACCGAGGATGGTGAATTTTTAGCATCCCGTTTCCCAAGTCCACAATATTTTGTATGAGGTATTTATAAAATTTGTACTGGATGGGTTCCCCTACATATTATGAATTAAAAATATATTTAGAGGTCCTTATCTACATCATTGTTATGATTCATTGTACATAGAAAATAAATTGTGTTTATTTCAAAATCTAAGATGAAGTAGACAGGGACATGGTCATTTTGAAAACAATATACATTGATTTTTAACATATCAAGAAGCCTCCACCATTTATCATTTAGATCATTTAGACGAGGTGTACATCACTATTGACACTCGGGAAGGTGTATCCCAATAGTACGATGAGGGATTTGAAATAAGTGCAGGTACCCAGGCTTACATAAGTGTGATTGTAGTGGACTCTACTTTTCATACTCTTATTCCTAGATCTAATGGGATTACTATGGATATGGATCCAGTCTCTATTACTTTTTTTCACCTATTGACAAATCGAGGATAGATTCTAAAACTGTACTATGTATATCATTGGGAATAATGGTGTGACCTACTCATCTCTTATATATTTCTAAAAAATGGGCAGAAATTCATCCTGATTGAGATTTATATTCAATAGTCATGTTAATTAATTCCACTGAGTTATAAAATGTTAAACTCTATCATTATCCAATTCTTTTAGTTTTTGAGATACATGTTTTTTTCAGTGTTGGGATAAAATGTAAAATATTATTTTGATCGATATCTTCCCATAATAGGATTGATTGAGACTATAAACCCATGTACAATAAAATCGTTGGCCACTACAATGATTTATGGATGAATCAGACATTCAATAAATCATATTTCTCAGGGGTTCCCATCATGGGATCATAGTGAGAGATGAAATGTTTCAAGTGATGCTCCAAATCTCTTAATCCATTGATTATTGGAAATTTGGGCTTCCCAAAATTTGGTAGATGATGGGACAGATCTACCCATTCGTGATAATAATTATTTTCTATCTATACCGGTTCACATCATTCTTCCATAACATCCAATCGAGTCATTAATGACTAAATGGTAATCATATGCATTAAATGAATATGTGGCTAAACCCTTTCTTGAATAGGTATGTTGGCTAGAACATGAACATGTGAGACAATGGGAAAAACCAATAGCATTGGATGCACTACCATCTTTCACTGGTATCCAGTAAGGGAAATCATGTCATATATGTTTTAACCTTCTGTAGTTTTACATGCAACAAATGTAATACATTATCAACATCAGTAGTTTCAACAATCCCACATTATAGAGGATCTCTAACAGGAATTCCAAGATGAGTATCTTCTTGTGAGACATATTTGGTAAGAATACTGCATCATAGTATCTATTCATTGAGTTTTCATAACTCATTCATGTCCTCATCTTTATGAGAAAATCATTCCTCATTTGAAAGGTATTAAATTCTCTAATTGAAAGGTGAGACGTAGTATCACAGTTATTTTTTCCCTTATTATGATTCTATTGAGGTGATAAAATTTGATTATTCAAGGGGATACCTAAATGTTTTGTATGCCGGTAATTTTGGATAGACATACCTCTTTAATTTTTTTTTGTAGGATAAATTATGAACAAGAACATCATCCTATAACACAACTAAATGGGATTCATTTAATGGATGATCTTCAATGATGGAAATGATGACATTCACCAATGCATAATGCATAGTTGGTATTCTATAAGTATTTTTTGAGACCGATTTCTTTTTTTCCCTCCACAAGACCATATCATCATATTTCAGGGTTCCCAAGTAACATTTTAGAGGATAGTAACCTAAAGAGAATCCTGAAATGAATTAGTTGTGAATTCATCATTCATATTCATCCATAACTGGGAGAAAACTGACATCTGTTGGGGAACGTATTCTGAATGTGTAAATTCTCATAGCCCTACAAACTAAGACATTTCATGTTTTTCCTCATTAACTATTCAGGATTTGATTATTTTCTCAAAGGGATGGGTAAATAAATCCAACATACCTATCAACTAGGGAGGATTCTAAACTACTATAGATGACATCATTGCATCTTCTATTATGATTTTAAAATTTCTTCTATGATCATTGGATTGGTGCATTATATGGAACTCACCTAAGTCACCTAATTTGGACGTCCATTGTGTTATTTCTGAAATTCTTTCAATCCGATGGTTTACATCCTCTATAATGTATTCATGGCGGATGTTCACAAATGCTTGATGAAAAGCAATCTCAATATCATTCTCACTTTGGGTGTAAGTTTGTTGAATCTCGGTCGAGGATTGTTGTTGGTCAACATCTCTTGGTCAATGAAAAAGATTCATTTATTGTCACCAAACTATGGAAATAAAATTCATTGGTACCACTCCATGTATGATTTGCTGACATGGGAGCACAGTGAAATGAAATTATTCTTTTGAACCCCATCATCTGATATGAACACTATATGTGGTATCTGAAATCAACTCTCACAGCCTCATAAATGCATAGAGGAATGCACATTGATGTGACCCTATTTATTATCAACCTTTGGATGTCGAGTAATGTGTAGAAATTCCATGTCGATTTAGAACTAAACTGTAATTTTAACTTTACTTGTCTTCGGTATTCGTCAAATGGTAATACATTGGCATTTAGATGATGAATAGTCATCCATATGTTGTGAAATATATATTGAATACAATCATCTACCAACATCTCAGGAATGTTTTATTGAGAGGTGGAAAAATGCTATAACATTATTTATATTTAACCATTAATCAATTTTTTCCTCATGTTTGACATATCCTCTACATATTTATCAATAGGATTCTCTACTTGTCTAACCCAAGTTGGTAGTTTCTTACCACTTTTTCGGAATTAGAAAGATCAGTAGAGAGTTCATCTATTGTATTCAATGATAAGTGGTCCAAGGGTGGATTAAAAAATGGCCATATCATTGTGCTATATTCCGGTTGGGATAATATATGATCAACCAATGAGAATGCATCAGAAATGATTGGTCTTATATTTTCATGTGCCTGAAGATGATAGGTTTTATCATCTCGACATTGTCAGTCAGAGAATTATATTGACAATGTGAATTACTACTATGGAAGGAACATTCACAGTGAATTACATCATGGGAAGGACTATCATGGTGGATTACAACAAGGGGTAGACCATCATTCACTTTTTTATTAGTCCACATAGAGGGTTGTCATGCAACTCATCAAAATTCTGGATCTATAAATTGACCAAATTATCATGAAGCATGCCTTCATGAAGAAGTGTCTGATGAGGACCACTAGATTTACTACTAATATTATCAAAATTCGGTTATAGGAGGGTAGGTTCATGAGCTGCAACAAATAAATTTATGACAACATTAATAACTCTAGCAATGAGCGGAGCCACATAATTAATTGGATCCTGATTTTCTGACTGTAATTGATAAGTCTTATTTTTGATGCCTTCATACAAGTGGTTGGTCCTTCATTATGTGAAAAGTGGATATCATGGGAAGGTGTATGTGCTTACATTATATTGGCTATTAGAATAGGATGATTGTCTCTAATTAGAACTTGTGTATGTTCTCGATCTGTTTTTCTATGTGATAAGGGTGAGTATGCCCATAACCCTCCAAGACAGTATCATAGTTATGTATCTTCTATAAGGTCACATGTTGATGAAACACCCTATTTATATATAAGGAGTTATGCTTCTGTCTCTTAGGTTTAGCTATTATTTTTGTGAAGATATTATGGGAGGTATATGGGATATGAGTAGGGATTTTAATCTTCCCTTTCACCATGTCCTAGATGTTAATTGTGACATTAACGGCTGGAATAGGAAAATATTTCCATTCCATATATGGTGTCGGTATATGGACATTCACATGTCCTCCCTTTCATATAAGTGGAAGATGAATGTTCTTTTGTCTGGGTGTAGAGGGTTAAGTCTACCTCCAAATTGTCATCAGAGCTCCACGACTCACTTCTACAGGTGAATCGAAACAAGACTATTGGATGGATTATTTATTGTTGGTAGGTGAATGTTCATACCCATTTTTTTCCTCCATTCATGGCTGACATGTGTCCTTAGGTTCTTTATTATGAGTCTGCTAGTAGGCTCGGTGAGCACATACAGGTGTATGTTCCAACGTGTATGTTACATCCCTATTCTTCTTGAAAGATTATATGAATGGACACAGAAAATAATGATAGATGGATTGATGACTGTGAGTAGTTGTATGTGTAATCTCATGGTGTTCAACCATATTTCCACTCCAGGATATATTTGGCACTGCCAGATGAGTTAGCTGGCTATGGGAATGAATTCAAACATGTGTATGTAACCGATCATTATGTGCCAAAAAACATGGATTTTGGGTATCTCTGAAGGGAGAATGGTGGGAATCATCACCATGTTTGCCTAATGTTGTCCTCAGAAGGACATATTGCATGTTCAGGTCTGAGGGTCTTGGGCCAAATATCCAAATGAAACACCTGTGTCATGTTGAGGGTTTACTGTCGCATGATGACGGCATCAGTGATTGTTGGCATGAGCCCTCAGGAAGGACCCATATGGCTTTAGGATGAGGATATAGGTGGCATCTTGGTAGAATTACCTGAAATATGGGATGGATTTTGGATTGAGTTATGTGGATAACCTAAACTTGTCTAAATCCTATTGTATGAGAGGATTTAGACCCATCCCCACCTTAGCCTTGAAATAAGTCAATTTGAATCTATTTAAAACCGAACTTGACTTTATAATAAAAAAATATTTTTAGTTATTCCAAAGGTTCCCCTCTCCTCCCTTATAAAAGGGCACCTCCTCCCCCTCTTCCTCACACCAATTTGAGCCTTCAAGCTCGGAAAAACCCTGCCAAAATCTCTTCTCCATTTCCCTAGTATCATCCTAGAGGTCCTAGTGTTCTTCAAAGACCATCCTTAGTTCTTTAAGTCGAGGTTAAGAAAAGGTTCGTCAAAAAGAGGTAATATCCATTACCGATCTTTTTCAATTTCTTTCTTCTTCAACATCTTATTCTTAAGTTGTTTCATGATAATGTAATAACATCAGTATTTCTCATATACTGATATGTTATTATAAATATGAAACAACTCTAATTAACCTTCTATCTATCTTACGGAAAAGGCAAATCACCGCGCGTGCGTACGTACGGAATACCGTCTCCACGTCGTGGTGTAATCTATTTTCCACCACCACCTTACTTGGATGGGTATAATGGTGTAAATAATAACTATATATGATTATTATAAAGTGATATTGATACTGAAATATTATACATACACTTCAACACAAGTTCACGATCATGATAACGATATCATCGCTCGTGCGTACGTACGGACTACCGTCTCCACGATACGATGAGATTCATTCTCCACATTAACCATTAATGAATGATTATAAAGAATATATAATGAATAATAATGAAATATATTACATGTTAAATATACTATATTTATGTATATATATATGTATGTATGTCGTCTACTTACTTCCATTCAAGACAATAAGGAAAGGAAAACAGCGTTCATGCGTATGTACGGACTACCGTCTCCATGAACGGTGTGTTTCATTTTATTTATCTATCTATTATATATATATACTGAATATATATGATATATAAATCATGTTTTATATTCTGGAAGTATGTAAATCATGATATAAGTAATAATAATGTCAAGAACAACAAGTCCAAACATCTACAAAAAATGAAACGATTTTACCCAAAACGCTTCTTTAACATGGAATTTACAAAAGAACGGGTAATATAAAGTCATAAGTGAACAATATATGATGTCATAACAATGAATACGATTTTTTAATAAGTTAATGACATTATTTAAATCATTATACAGGAGGTTAGGATACATACAAATCATATCGGACATAAGGTAAGGGAAATATCACAATCTCATTTTTATCCGAGATTGTTTATACTTTAGTATTTACTGGGGTGTATTTTATCATCCACATCCATGTTTCCTCAAAATGTAATATTATTTCCTATCATCTACAATTTTTTATATCCTATTTTATCCTTCGGTGAGTTTTTAGTAAAAGATATGAAAGGAATCTTTTGTCGTTTTTCATTCGAGGTACTTTTTTGTCTATTCCAACAAAAGTACGAAAAGAATGTTTTCTTTTAACTTATACGGCATAAATGGATTTTTAAAACATTATTTCCAAGTAGCTTCCTTTACAAGTTTTCATGTTTATTTTTAATCAACTACTTTTAGTTTAAAATTGTATGACATGTTAAGAAATGAAAAGTATTTTGGAAATAGAAAGGATATTTTCCTCAAGAATGAAGTTCAAGTGTTTAATCAAAATTATTTTCCTTCTAAGATAATAATAGGTTCTGTTTTTATCCCTATTATTACATTGATTTGATTTTTTTGGAAATATGTTTATGAATTTCTTTATCTTATATGAATTGTTTTATGATGTCACGATGTTTAAGATTCCCATTTTTGCTACATGGGTTATGCAATGATGTATGATTTATGATTTTGTGGCACACATAAGAATGGTATCATTATGAGATGGGTGGGACCTATATCTCCCTCCAATGAATTGGGTAAAGATTTTATATCTCATGAGATAGACATGGCTGGAATGGTAGGTCATACCGGTTCAGTGAAATAGGACTGAAACGAGGGTGACTCGGTTCAGAAAGAGACTTTGTCCACTAAGATAGTCTTGGCAATGAGTCTTGACTAACAAGAAATGATTTTCTATGATTATGTGTGCATGCCACAAAGTTTAATGTTTTATGTTATGTTTATTGTGATTACATTTTACTGCCATGAGTTATCCCAGGTTATGAAATTATGATCTCTTTTACAGGTTAAGATTTCCAAAAGTTATGTTCTTATGTATATAATGTGATTGATATTTCTTTTTTTTACCCTTACTGAGATTTTGAGCTCACCCTTTTATGTTTTCTTTTCCCCAGGATATAAAGAAAAGTTTTAGGTATAAAAAATAGGATGATCTTTATGGGAGATGTTGAAGATCCTTCACCAGGATTAGAAGATTATATTCCGAGTTTCCAAAGACATTAAACTATTATGATCCTTGTGTGTGTGTTTTTGTTATGTACTAAGTATTCCGCAAAATAATTGTAATGCCCATGTACGTCAAGCTTCGGGTCTCTACAGTTGGTATCAAAGGAATGGTTTAGTCAACCTTTGGAAACTAGAATGCAAAAACGTTAGTGAGATCCCTAGAGATACTTCTAAGGTATGTCTAGGGATGTCCCTAAGGATAAGTATATGTATAAGATATAGTCCTAGAACTATGGTAACGATATTAGATTAAACCAGAGATGTTAGATATTGAAGTTTCTCCCCCATTATTATGATTTTTTCCTCTCACACTATTCTTTTTTGGTTTTAGAAAATGGCTGGAAACAAGATGATTCACGATAATGGAGGATATGATGGACAATGGAATGATATTCTTCATGAGCAACCAAATGAAATGGGATTTGGACGTCCAAACATCATTATTATGCCAAATCAGCAATCTCATAATTTGATCAATAAAGTAAAATTTGTTAAGTTTCCTGACATGGCTAATAAGAGAAAGATGGAGTTTCATGATGATCATAGAGGAAAGAAAGTTCAATTTCCCCTATGTAAATCATGTGAGAAGAGGCATCAATGAGAATGTTTCAAAGGAACTGGAAAATGCTTTGGGTGTGGAAAAGAAGGACACAAAGCCGGTAAGTGAAAAGGAAACGGTTCAGTTAACTCCAGGGATGAGGATAATGGTATTTCTATGAGAACAAGAATGGTTAAATGTTTTAAATGTGGAATGTACGGGAATTATGAAAACCAAGGCCCTAAGGGAAAGTCTCATGAAGAGAATCAGTATGGTTGTATGGGTAGTATTTATGTTGATAATGATGAAGAGACTACAAATGATATGTGGGATGAAATAATTGTTGAAGCTTGGTCAATGGTTTAAGAATGTAGTGGAATGATTACATGTTTATCATGTGTAATGTTTTATAAGTAATCTCATGGCACTATGGAATAATGAGACATCTAAGTATTGTTACACTGCTGTCTTTCTTTGAGTTTTCAAAGTGTTTGATTAATGGTAACAGTATCCATGAATGGTTATTCAGATATTTTTGGAATGTAGATGATATGCGCATAATGAAGTGATAAGGATAAAATTAAATGTTTGATAGTATTCATGAGCTCATGACCGGTATAAGGAGAAGGTTATATCATTGTTTTAGTATATAGAATTTTTGGATTTTGGTATGTGGAAAGAGTTAACTTTTGACAGCATTCATGTTTTCACTAAGTTTTAATGGGTATTCATTTTTTCAAGAGAATACATCATTAAGATATTCACATGATTGGAATGTGACCAATAAGATATATGTGGGATAAATGATGGTATTAACATGCTTGGTTGACTACATTTCAAGTAATCATTTTCTTTATACTATGAGTTTGGACCGAAGTATTTTAGATATGCCTACAGATTGGAATGGATTATGTTGGACATAAGTTAGTATTGTTTTAGGATAAAACTTTTTTGATATTTTTGATGGGATGTTATAGTAATATAGATTTAGAAAAAGGAAAACCTGCAGGATGGGCGACATCCCATCACGTCAGATAAGGCTGTGGGAATCAAAGCCACTACCGACGTGCGACTGGCTTTTATCGCCTACCACTGGCCTACAAGAAGTCCCTGGTTAGTAGAAACTAGTTTTATTTTATTAAGCGGTATGATATATGAATTATAAGTTCTTTTTTGGAACCACATACGATTAATCTAACCATAAGATGGACTCATAACTTTTGCTAACCTTTTGTTTGAAAGAGATGGAATGACCCATCATTCTATCACATGATCTGCTAACACATCACGAATAACAAATCCAACCTCATTTATTTAAGGTATGAAGTGGAAATTGTTCAATTCAGGAACAATAGTGAGATTGTACAAAAATCATGAAAGTATTTCTTTTAATTCATCAACTTTAGGGAAATGATCTTGAAAACCAACAATGTTTTCCTAGTTCCCTTATATCCGATTAATTAGGTGGTACCTTAGATCATCACAAATCAATAGCTTTGTGATTTTTGTCTTTTTCATAGCCACGTTCTCTACCACTCTCCATCAGAACATGATGGTTAGATTTCTCTTCCATATCCATATTTTTACTAATGTGGAAACCCAGTGATTAGTTTTTTTGGGTAACTGTTACGTTTCATACTTTTGTTTTTTAAATATTGGATTGGGTATTCCTTTTTACGATGTGGGTTTCTATTAAAGAAACTTTCGAATAGTAAACCATTTATAACGCTGATGAATTTCGAGGGAGAAATTCATATTAAGGGGGGTAGAATGTAACGCCCCGAGATTTTATGAAAAATATTATTTTAATTTCATTAATGTCTTGTGTTGTATTCTACACCATGATTACCTTGCGCTATACGCAACACCGTATTAGCTTGCACTATACGCAACACTATTCTTGGATCGTGTTACACAAAATTTTGATAATAGTTATTTTACGCAAAATTGAGTATATATATATATATATTGAATGTATAAATGAAATATGGCTGGATTATGTTATATGAAACAATGAAGGATTCTTTCACAACACGCAACCCTGACTTGGCTTGCATTACACGCAATCGCGACCTTCCTCGATAGCGTGTGTTGTACGCAATACTGGGTTTTAATAAACAACGATATATTATTATAATATTGTAATGAACTAGCCATTATGAATAATTTTAACTAAATTTTTAATTTTATAATATTATTATTTATCTTACACATTTCTAGAACATGGAATAAGAACAAAATAATTTTTTCGGGTAAAATAAGTATTTTTAAAAAAATGCAGTTTTGCCGCCTTTTGATGGCGCACCCACATTAAATCTAGTTTTTGACATGTTTATAAGTTCAATTTGACAAAATAAAATTCTTCTTTTGAATCAGGATATAAAAATTTACATTAGGTAAAGTTTTGATATTTTTCCGATAACTTTCATATCTTAATGAATAGTAAAAACACGCTATATTTTAATTAAAAACAACTTTTTTCATCGTAATATCTTATGTGGTTAAATTATAATATTGAATGGTTTTAAAGTATAAATAGAATATATTTTTACCATTTAATATATTGTATGACATTAGCATTGATTTTACCTTGAATTCGTAGGTTAAATCAATTCAATATTTTGCAATGTTTTAAAGAAAGCCAGTTTTCTTTCGACAACGGGATTAATTTTAATTTAATTTCTGCAACTTATGTGTATTGAATTTGGAAAAATGGATTCCATATTTGGAATTAGTGGATCCAAATTATGTTAATAAGCTACTTTTTATTTTTTGGAATTTTGAATAGTAACTACGGTAAATTTTATTTACCATAGTTAAAGGTAAATAGAGTAATTAAGGGTAAATATAAAATTTTAAAATTACCCTAAAAATGTCAACATCCTATTGGATGACTAAAAGTCGACCCATATCTCTAAGGGTCAGATTAGATTCATTTAATTAAATTTTTTCAATGAAAATAATTTAATTATTATTAAAACCAAAGAATGTGACAACATGTCACATTCTTAAATATTATAAGTATAATAATTTTAATCTAGTGATAAACTTAATGAAACTTCGAACATGAATAGTTTCCAGAAATATAATATAATTATCTACATTATAGGAATTTATTTAGAATTTTTCGGGATTAAATAATTATCATATATTATGACACAAAGATGAAGCAGTAATTGTCTTATTAATGAAATATTGTCATAATTGATGTTATAAATGACCAAATAAATGTAATTTGAGACTTTTTATGACTTAAACTAATTTTATAGGTTAATATGACATTTTATTGTTTATTTATGTAACTTGGTTTGAACTTAGCATTTTGTTATAAATTTCATAAAAATCATGTACCAAATAGTGTCAAAATTGACATAAAATAGTTTTCAAAACAAATATTATATTATTAAATTTTATTTTATTCCTAAAAATCTAAAGTTCTTCCAAATGACTTAGATAAGATTATATATATTAATAATAAACAACTTCGGGTTCTTTTGACTTGATATACTATGTTTATTAATCATATAGTGTTAGAAAACAAAAAGACACGGTAAAAGTTAAATTATTTAACTTAGAGTTATATCTAATTGATTAGGTTAAAATAATAACCTAAACTTGTATAAATCCTATTGTATTAGAGTATTTCGACACATCCCCACCTTATCCTCGAAATAAATCAATTTGGAGCTATTTAAAACCGAACATGATTTTATAATAAAAAAATATTTTTAGTTATTCCAAAGGTGCCCTTCTCCTCCCTTATAAAAGGGCACCTCCTCCCCCTCTTCCTCACACCAATTTGAGCTTTCAAGCTCAGCCAACCCCCACCAAAATCTATTCTCCACTTCCCTAGTATAATTATAGAGGTCCTGGTCTTCTTCAAATACCATCCTTAGTTCTTTAAGTGGAGGTTAAGAAAAGGCGCGTCAAAAAGAGGTAATATCCATTTCAGATCTTTTTCAATTTCTTTATTCTTCAACTTCTTATTCTTTAGTTGTTTCATGATAAAGTAATAACATCAGTATTTCTCATATACTGATATGTTATTATAAATATGAAACAACTCTAAATAACCTTCTATCTATCCTACGGAAAAAGGAAATCACCGCGCGTGCGTACGTACGGAATACCGTCTCCACACCGTGGTGTAATCTATTTTCCCCCACCACCTTAATTGGATGGGTATAATGGTGTAAATAATAACTATATATCATTATTGTAAAGTGATATTGATACTGAAATAGTATACATACACTTCAACACAAGTTCACGATCACGAGAATGATATCATCGCTCGTGCGTACGTACGGACTACCGTCTCCACGATGCGATGAGATTCATTCTCCACATTAACCATTAATGAATGATTATAAAGTATATATAATGAATAATAATGAAATATATGACATGTTAAATCAACTATATTTATGTATATATATATATGTATGTCATCTACTTACTTCCATTGAAGACAATAAGGATAGGAAAACAGCGTTCATGCGTATGTATGGACTACCATCTCCATGAACGGTGTGTTTCATTTCATTTATCTATCTATTATATATATATACTGAATATATATGATATATAAATCATTTTTCATATTATAAAGTAAGTAAACCATGATATAAGTAATAATAATGTCAAGAACAACAAGTCCAAACATCTACGATAAATGAAACGATTTTACCCAAAACACATCTTTAACATGGAATTTACAAAAGAACGGGTAATATAAAGTCATAAGTGAACAATATATGATATCATAACAATGAATATGATTCTGTAATAAGTTAATAACAGTATTTAAATCATTATACAGGAGGTTCAGATACGTACAAATCATATCGCACATAAGGGAAGGGAAATATCACAATCTCATTTTTATTCGAGATTGTTTATACTTTAGTATTTACTAGGGTGTATATTATCATCCAAATCCATGTTTCCTCAATATGTAATATTATTTCCATTCACCTACAATTTTTTAAATCATATTTTACCCTTCGGTGAGTTTTTAGTAAAAGATATGCAAGGAATCTTTTGTCATTTTTCATACGAGGTACTTTTTTGTCTTTTCCGACAAAAGTACGAAAAGAATGTTTTCTTTTAACTTATACGACATAAATGGATTTTTAAAACATTATTTCCAATAATCTTCCTTTACATGTTTTTCATTTTATTTTTAATCAACTACTTTTAGTTTAAAATTGTATGACATGTTAAGAATGGAAAAGTATTTTTGAAATAGAAAGGATATTTTCCTCAAGAATGAAGTTCAACTGTTTTATCAAAATTATTTTCCATCTAAAATAAAAATGGGTTCTGTTTTTATCCCTATTATTACATTGATTTGATTATGTTGGAAATATTTTTATGAATTTCTTTATCTTATATGAATTGTTTTATGATGTCACGGTGTTTAAGATTCCCATTTTTTCTACATGGGTTATGCAATGATGTATGATTTATGATTTTGTGGCACCCATAAGAATGGTGTCATTATGAGATGGGTGGGACCTATATCTCCCTCCAATTCATTGGGTAAAGATTTTATATCTCATGAGATAGACATGGCTGGAATGGTAGGTTATACCGGTTTAGTGAAACAGGACTGAAACGTGGGTGACTCGGTTCAGAAAGGGACTTTGTCCACTAAGATAGTCTTGGTAATGAGTCTTAACTAAGAAGAAATGATTCTCTATGATTATGTGTGCATGCAACAAAGTTTAATGTTTTAAGTTATGATTATTGTGATTACATTTCACTGCCATGAGTTATCCCAGGTTATGAAATTATGATCTCTTTTATAGGTTAAGATTTCCAAAAGTCATGTGCTTATGTATATAATGTGATTGATATTTCTTTTGTTTACCCTTACTGAGAATTTGAGCTCACCCTTTTATGTTTTATTTTCCCCAGGTTATAAAGAAAAGTTTTAGGTATAAAAAAAAGGAAGATATTTATGGGAGATGTTGAAGATCTTTCACCAGGATTAGAAGATTATATTCCGAGTTTCCAAATACACTAAACTATTACGATCCTTGTGTGTGGGTTTTTGTTATGTACTAAGTATTCCGTAAAATAAATGTAGTGTCCATGTACGTCAAGCTTCGTGTCTCTACATTCAAAGTAAATGTTTTTATTTATAATTATTTTACATTTAAATGATTTCTAAAAAAGAGATATTTCCATCAAATAGTTTTGATTTAATCTATGGAAACACCCTTTGATGGATTTTATGTTAATTTGAAGTTGAATTATTATGATAAAAAACATCCATATTGTATTGATGTTTTTGTGATATGTTTGACTGTGGATGTGATATTTTTATACCATTCATTATTTATGGTTAAAGTATTGACATTTCGTATGCTAGTTTTAATACGAAAGATTATGATTTGATTAAACCTTTTCATATGAGGAATGTATTGGACATAGTAAGTGACGGTTAGAGCCCGCTATAGCTCCTCGATGAATTGGTAAGTCTCATGATACAACTAGACATAGAATTGGCCGAGGCCCCTTCCCAATTTGATTTATGGTATTGGTTGAGGCCTTAATCATTTAAGACGTCTTGGCTGATGTAACGCCCCGACCCCAGTTACCCAGAGTCGGTGCATTATTACATAACATTGGCATGATCACAAGAAAGATCAAATCTCGAAAGACCGATTGGTTTAGTAGCCTTGGAAACACTAGATATAATCATAAAGTTTTACATTACATTTCAAAGTGAAAAACTACTACAACAACAAAGTCTTCATATCCACACTATTAACCCCTCATAATATCCCTGCAAGTCATTCATAATTTACTTCTTCACTAACTGGGAAAAATAAAACATAGAAAAGGGGGTGAGCTCAAATGCCCAGTAAGGATAACAATATAGCGGAACATTCAAAATAAGCATAAACATTTAAGGCAATGAATTACTAAAACAAAAGCCTTTTAAAATTGAACTTCAACATAGTATGGCAAAAATAAAAATGAAATAATGCCATTTACTTATTCACATGGATATTCTACTAATCGAATAATCACATGCAATATCAATAACCACTTTCATAATGTTGGAATGCATAATGCCAGACTATCATAACCACATAGCCAAGGCCTCGTGCCAAGACTACAAATAAGATTTTGTCAAGGCCTTCTGCCAAGACACTAGTTTGTCTCATGAGACCTACCGATGCATCGAGGAGCTATAGCGGGCTCCACCCGTCACTTATTAAGTCCAATTCATTCCCATATGAAAAGGTTTAAACATAACATAAACATTCGTATTAAAACTAGCATACGAAATGTCAATAATTTCACCATAAACTATGAATGGTATAAAAATATCACATCCATAGTCAAACATATCACAAAACCTTCAATACAATATAGAAGTTTTTTATCATAATAAATCAACTTCAAATAATCTTAAAATCCATCAAAGGATGTTGACATAGATGAAATCAAAATTCTTTTTAAAGAAATATCTCCTTTTATTTTGAAATCATTTAAGATCCATATAAAATAAAACATTTTCTTTGAAAATATTCTTATAAGCTTGTAAGTAAAGCTTTGAAGATTTTATAACGGCGTAAAATAACCGCACCCGCCGTATAAGTTAAAAAAACATTCTTACCTCAATTCTGTCGAAAAGGTTAAAAAGGACATGGTTTTGAAAACGACGGAAAGATTCCTTTATAAACCTCTTATAAAAAGTCAAACAAGGGTATAAATGACTTTAACCCATATTCTTGTAAATAGTAAAAATGTTTTGAAAAACATTTCGAAGAAACATGGATGTGGATGATAAAGAGGTCCCAGTAGATTATTACGTATAATACAACCTCGGATAATGAAGAGATTGTGAAATAACCCTTACCTTGTACTTTTCCTTTGTTGGGGTAGGTTAACCTCCTATATAATGGTGAAATAATTGTTATTAAATTATACAAGAATCATATACATTAATATGATATCATATATGATCTTTTAACATTGCTTTATTAATAATATCTTAGTATTATCGTCGTTTCGGGTGATAATCGATTCGTTCTTCTTAAATGTTTGGTTACGTAAGACATGTTTGTAATGGATAGATTATATCTTATTCATAATAAGAATTATATTAACATTATTTTTAACCCTAAAATGAGAATAATACTTGAATGGATATGATGGAGAATGAATCTTATCGCGTTCGTGGAGACGGTAGTCCGTACGTACGCACGAGCGACAATATCATTCTTTTGATATTAAAATAATATATAAATGAATGGTATATCATATATACATAATCATTAACATGATATATTTATTATTTACATTAGTTACACATCATTATTATACCCATCCAAATAATATTATATTGAATAACAATTACACCACGACGTGGAGACGGTAAGCCGTACGTACGCACGTATGGTGACATGTTATTCAAAGGGTGGATAGAATACTGAATATGGTTGTACCATACTAATAATAACATCACAGTATATGTGAGATACTGGAGTTATTATTTTAGAATGGTAAGAACAATGGAAGAAGAAGTGGAAGAAGAAATGAACTTAGAAAAGGGTGGTGAAATCATTACCTCTTCTTCGGGTTCTTCCTTTTGATTTGATCAAAAGGGCTCCTTAGGTTGGCTTTCTGATCAAACTAAGGCCTCTAGGTTGTAGTGAGGGATGTTGGGAGATTATTTGGGCAGAGTTTGGCCGAACCAAAAGGCTTTGAAGGTGTGAAGAAATGAGAAGGAGGAGTGCCCTTTTATAAGAGGGGTGAGGGGCACCTTTGGAAAAGCTAGAAATATTAATTTATAATAAATTCATATTCAGTTTCCAAAGGCTCCAAAGATGACTATTCAAAGGATGAGGTAGTGATAGGTCGAAAACAACTCATCCAATAGAATTTAGACAGGTTTGGGTACTTATATTAACCTTATCTTTAAGTATTAACTCTAAGTTAATTAGTTTCACTTTTACAATGTCTCTTTGTATTTTTATATAATATGGTTAATAAACTTACTATCTACATCCAAGCGACCCCCAAGTGGTCCATTAATGATTAAACTATCATAATATAAGTCTCTTGGCCGAACCTTAGATTTTTAGGAATTTAATATCAATTAATAATATTTGTTTTAAGAACTCTTTTATGTCAATTTTGACACTATTCAATATTTGATTTTTGTGAAACTCATAACAGATTGATTACTTAGAAAAAAGTCAATTAAATAAATCCTAATATATCATATTATCCTAGAAAATTAGTTTAATTCATTAAAAGTTTCATATTATATTTATTTGGGTATTTATAATATCAATTATTTTAATTTTTCATTATTATAGTAATTACTGCATCATCATTGTGTCATAAATAAAATAAATTATTTAATGTCTAAAAATTATAAATAAAATATAATTATGTAGGAAATCTTTTTATCTTTCTAATGAATATTTATAATCTAAAATACAACTTATATAACCCTATGTAACAATTGTTTTGCTAAAAGTTATACGCTTGTGTCATTTTTGTATTCATTTTGACTTAATTAAAATAATGTGTCATTATCACTTACAAGTGGATCCATGGGGTCCCAAAATCGACCCAAAGATTCCCATGGTCGACCATGTATCAACCAATAGGGTTAAGACATGTTTTAGGGTAATTTAGTATTATTATAATATTATTTTTTTAACCCTTATTTACCGGATTTACCCTTAACCATGGTAAATAAAATATTTACCGCAGTAATTATTCAAATTGTCTAAAAATAAAAGTTACCTATTTACACAATTTGAACATCCTGATTCCAAATATGGAATCCATTTTCCTAAATTCAAAACACAGAAGTGGCAGAAATTAATTTAAAATTAATTCCCGCTGTCAAAACAAAAAGCGTGTTTTTTAAGAGATAATAATTATCAAAAGGTTGACACTTGTTTATGTTCGGTTTAATTGTAAAATTATGTTCAATGACCAACATTATATTAAATGGTAAAAATATATTCTAAATATACTTTAAAACCACTCAAAATCACAATTTATCACTATTAATTATTTTGATTAAAAAAGTTGTTTTTAATTAAAATTTAGAAATTTTCACTATTCATCAAAATATGAAAGTTATCCGAAATGTACCAAAATTTCACCCTAGGCTAATTTTTATATTCCGAATCTAAAAATGAAGTCCATTTTGAAATATTGAAAATATATGATTTCAAAAAGTAGGTATTACTATTCAAAACGGCTAGTTTAATTAGATGTGGTGTGTGTTAGAACTCGAGGTTGCGTACAACACACGCTATCGCATTATTCGAAGGGAAACATACCATAGAAGCTTGGGGTGTTACATTCTCCCCTCCTTCAAATAATTGTGTCCTCGCAATTTCTAGGGTATTACTGCATAAAAAGACTCGGGTGGTTCTTCATCATAAGTTCCTCGGGTTCCCACGTTGCCTCTTCCATCTTATGATTTCTCCACAAAACTTTTACCAGACGCGTCGTCCGGTTTCTCAGCACTTGTTCTCTTGTATCAAGAATCCTGACGGGCTCTTCGCAATAAGACAGATCGGGTTCCAGTTCTAATTCCTCATAGGTGAGTACATGCGTTGGGTCAGGCATGTATTTTCTCAACAGAGATACGTGGAACACATCGTGAACTTTGGAGAGACTTGGCGGCATTGCCAATCGGTAAGCTACAGCCCCAATTCGTTCTTGAATTTCGAAAGGTCCGATGTACCTGGGACTCAATTTACCTTTCTTACCAAAACGTATGACTCCCTTCCACGGAGATACCTTTAGGAAAACATGATCACCGACTTGAAATTCCAAATCATTCCTTCGATTATCGGCATAGCTCTTCTGCCTACTTTGAGCTGATTTAATGTGATTTTGGATTACCTTCACCTTTTCCACCGTTTCCTCCACCAGTTCTGGGCCTACAAGTTTTCTTTCACCAACGTCATCCCAACAGGTTGGTGTACGACATCTCTTTCCGTATAACGCTTCATATGGTGCCATCTGGATACTCGAATGGAAGCTATTGTTATAAGAAAATTCTACCAGGGGTAAATATTGATCCCACATACCCTGAAAATCAAGTGAGCAAGATCTCAACATGTCTTCTATGGTCTGAATAGTCCGTTCTGATTGTCCGTCTGTCTGAGGGTGGTAAGCAGTGCTCAAATGAAGTTCAGTATCCAGGGATTTCTGAAGACTTTTCCAAAATCTTGAAGTAAAACGGGGATCACGATCAGAAACAATTGATAAGGGTACTCCATGAAGTCTCACAACTTCATTAATATATAGTCTTGCTAGACGTTCCAGGGGTAGATCTTCTCTTATAGCAAGAAAATGTGCTGACTTGGTAAGACGATCGACAATAACCCATATTGCATCATTCCTTCTAGGAGTCTTTGGTATCCCCATGACAAAGTCCATCGTAATATTGTCCCATTTCCACTCCGGTATGGGAAGAGGTTGCATGACTCCTCCAGGCTGTTGCCTTCCAGCTTTCACTTGTTGACAAACCATACATCTTGACACAAAATCAGCAATCTCCCTCTTCATGTTGTCCCACCAAAAATGTTCCTTCAAATCTCTATACATTTTGGTGCTCCTAGGGTGTATAGAGAAATTGGAACTATGAGCATCATCCAGCAATTCCCTTTTTAGATCAGGTATATTGGGAACACAAAGTCTCTTCCCGAATTTCAAAATTCCATCTTCATACACAAAGTCTCTCAATCTCCCATCATTCACAGCTTTAATCTTCTTTTGGAATTCATCATCATCGGTCTGAGAAATCTTAATCCTTTCTAGTAAAGATGGTTTGGCAACCATTTGAAAAATCATTGATGTTTCACCTTCCCTGGTAATTCCCATGTCCATCTTCACTAGATCCATGAAAATTGGATCCCTTTCAATTCTCATATTGTTCAAAACTCCATGGTCTTTTCTACTCAAAGCATCTGCCACCTTGTTTGCCTTCCCTGGGTGGTAGTGTATCGTACAATCATAATCCTTGAGTAATTCAAGCCATCTCCTTTGCCTCATGTTGAGTTCTTTTTGTGAGAAAATATACTTCAAACTCTTGTGATCAGTATAAATCTCACATTTTTCACCATAGAGGTAGTGCCTCCATATTTTCAAAGCAAAGATCACTGCTGCTAACTCGAGATCATGAGTAGGATAGTTTTGTTCATGAATTTTCAACTGTCGTGATGCATAGGCAATAACTCTATCATTCTGCATAAGGACACAACCAAGTCCTTTCTTTGATGCATCACTATAAATAACGAACCCATCATTCCCCGATGGTAGAGTCAATATACGAGCATTGACTAATCTTCTCTTCAGTTCTTCGAAACATTCTTCACACTCTTTTGTCCAAACAAATTTAACCCCTTTACGTGTGAGCTTTGTTAATGGGTTAGCCAATCGGGCAAAATTCTGGACGAAACGTCGATAATAACCTGCCAAACCAATAAAACTACGTACCTCAGTTATACTCGTAGGTGCTGGCCATTCTTGGATTGCCTTGGTCTTAGAAGGATCAATAGAGATTCCATCTTTAGAGACAATATGGCCAAGAAAAGAAATCTCCTGAAGCCAGAATTCACACTTGCTAAACTTTCCATATAATTCATGCCTCCTCAGAGTCTTCAAGATAATGCGCAAGTGATTTTCATGATCTTCGTAGGTTTTGGAGTATACCAAGATATCATCAATAAATACCACCACAAATTCATCGAGATACTCCTTGAAAACTCTATTCATCAGATCCATGAATACAGAGGGTGCATTAGTCAATCCAAACGGCATTACAGTAAACTCGTAATGCCCGTACCTGGTTCGAAATGCTGTCTTCGGAATGTCTTCCTTCTTTACACACAACTGATGGTATCCAGATCGAAGGTCAATCTTTGAAAAGTATTGAGCTCCATGCAGTTGGTCAAATAAATCATCAATACGAGGTAGGGGATACTTGTTCTTTATTGTTATAGCATTGATCTCCCTGTAGTCGATACATAACCTCATAGATCCATCTTTCTTTTTAACAAAAAGAACAGGGGATCCCCATGGAGAAACACTAGGGCGAATAAATCCCTTATTACTCAATTCCTCTAGTTGTTTCTTTAGTTCGACTAACTCTACAGTGGCCATTCTATAAGGGGTCTTCGATATAGGCCTTGATCCAGGAATCAAATCAATAGAAAACTCAACTTCTCGTTCTGGAGGATGTCCAGGTAAATCTTCCGGAAATACATCTACAAATTCTTTCACAACAGGTACATCCTCTATTTGAACATTCCTTTCCTCACCGACAGTTATTTCATTCTCTTCCTCCCCAATAATTGAATTAAGTTGAACTACTGGGGGTGGATCTAAATAAGAATTAGGTGGTGACGATTCTGCTCTAAAAATAAGGTGCTCCTTATCATTATCATCAAGAATCGTAACCTCTTTCTTCTTACAATAAATCTTCGCATCATAGTCCGAAAGCCAGTCCATACCGAGGATTATATCAAACTCAATCATAGGTATGACGATGAGGTCAGCAGATAAAGAAAATTTATGTGCTCTAATGGGGACTGATTCACAAAACTTTGTTGCAACGATACTTCCCTTAGGAGTTTTAACTGACAACTCCCTTATTAAATCAAATTGGAAATATCTAATTTTCTTAGCAAACTGGGAAGATATGAAACAATGCGATGATCCAGAATCAAATAATGCATTTGTTAAACTTGAGGAAACCATTAAATTACCTGCCACCACATCTTTCGGAGCTTCTACCTCAGCAGTAGTGATAGCATAAGCCTGGCCTTGATCCCTTGGCCTTTTCTGAGGTAAGTTCTCCTGACGCTTAGGACATGCATTTGCATAATGCCCCATCTCCCTGCAATTGTAGCACTGAACGTTGGTAGCTTCCTTCTTCCCCTTGCAATCATGAGCTTGGTGGCCTTTTTCACCACACTTGTAACAGACTCCCATTCCCTTCAAGCAAGTACCAGGATGTTTCTTCCCGCATTTACCACAAGATGGATATTCAACCTTTCCCTTCTTCCCCTTATTTCCATTCCCAGATTGATCAGAAGGTCTCTTCTTCTCTTGCTTTGCTTTAAAGTCATAAGACTTAGAGAATTCCTTTTCGGTCTTGATAGCACATGAGACAATGTCTTCGTACGATGAAAAGGATTGTGAGACTAACGCTCGACGGAGAAATGGTTTTAACCCATCAAAGAAACGATCAATCTTACTTCTTGGGTTGCAAATATAATCTCCAGCATACCTCGCTAACCTTGTAAAGTTAGCCTCATACTTTGTGACATTCTCATCCTCCTTCTGTCTCAGACTCAGAAATTGCCTTTCCATATCTGCTCGATGGTCGCGAGGGAATTATTTTTCTAAAAACAGATATTTGAACTCCCTCCATTCCATATTTGATACTTCATCATCTTCCTTCATGTTCTGAATCAATGACCACCATTGATCAGCATCTCCAGTGAGGCGGTAAACTGCCATGATAACTTTTTCCCTTTCACTGCTCCCCAAAGCCTGAAATATTTTCTCTAGGGAAAATATCCATTGCTCAGCTACTAAGTGATTTGTACTCCCATTGAATGTTGGTGGTTGTTGTCTCATGAATCGATCTAACATTGATCCTCCACGCTGCAGATCAGGGTGCTCCATACGGGTAAGGTTATTATTCATAACCTGAGTAAGTTGTCCCAGTATGGTGATTAGTTGATCAGCACCAGTTGCATCACCAGCCCCACTATAATTATCTTGAGCAGGAGGGCAATCCCTACATGGAGTGCGTGCATTGATACGGTTTCCATTTCTTCCACTAGGCGCCATTTCTAAACAATGGCATAAACTAGATCAGTTTATGAATCAAAATACATAATCCCATACTTATAAAACACTTAACATAAATTGAACTATCTATGGATATAATCCATAATCATAAATATGTTTTCTTTGAGGAAGTATATACTCATAAACCCTTCATAATGATTTGTAAAGAAAGTGAGAGTTATCCTAAGCATATCCCCCGGGAGTGTCGTTACCAAGAGTGCAGCAAGGCCCGTTGTCGTGCACCAGTTCCCGTTCGAGTCTAGCTCAAAGCGGTGTTTTCAGGTTTTACCCCTAGGTACATCTGTGCCAGAGCCGCCTCTACCTACTCGTATCCAGACAGGGATGTATTGCTCGGAAAACTCACAAAGTCTCTACAATACCAAAATTCTAGGAAGTTCTTCTATACTAATCCTCAAAGTTCATCTTAGGTCTACGTGCTCTAATCAGAGTTTATCTAAATCTAGCTTCCAAGGTTTGTACTAAACTTCCTCTGATACCAACTGTAACGCCCCGACCCCAGTTACCCAGAGTCGGTGCATTATTACATAACATTGGCATGATCACAAGAAAGATCAAATCTCGAAAGACCGATTGGTTTAGTAGCCTTGGAAACACTAGATATAATCATAAAGTTTTACATTACATTTCAAAGTGAAAAACTACTACAACAACAAAGTCTTCATATCCACACTATTAACCCATCATAATATCCCTGCAAGTCATTCATAATTTACTTCTTCACTACCTGGGAAAAATAAAACATAGAAAAGGGGGTGAGCTCAAATGCCCAGTAAGGATAACAATATAGCGGAACATTCAAAATAAGCATAAACATTTAAGGAAATGAATTACTAAAACAAAAGCCTTTTAAAATTTAACTTCAACATAGTATGGAAAAAATAAAAATGAAATAATTCGATTTACTTATTCACATGGATATTCTACTAATCGAATAATCACATGCAATATCAATAACCACTTTCATAATGTTGGAATGCATAATGCCAGACTATCATAACCACATAGCCAAGGCCTCGTGCCAAGACTACAAATAATATTTTGTCAAGGCCTTGTTCCAAGACACTAGTTGGTCTCATGAGACCTACCGATGCATCGAGGAGCTATAGCGGGCTCCACCCGTAACTTATTAAGTCCAATGCATTCCCATATGAAAAGGTTTAAACATAACATAAACATTCGTATTAAAACTAGCATACGAAATGTCAATAATTTCACCATAAACTATGAATGGTATAAAAATAGCACATCCATAGTCAAACATATCACAAAACCTTCAATACAATATAGAAGTTTTGTATCATAATAAATCAACTTCAAATAATCTTAAAATCCATCAAAGGATGTTGACATAGATGAAATCAAAATTCTTTTTAAAGAAATATCTCCTTTTATTTTGAAATCATTTAAGATCCATATAAAATAAAACATATTCTTTGAAAATATTCTTATAATCTTGTAAGGAAAGCTTTGAAGATTTTATAACGGCGTAAAATAACCGCACCCGCCGTATCAGTTAAAAAAACATTCTTACCTCAATTCTGTCGAAAAGGTTAAAAAGGACCTTGTTTTGAAAACGACGGAAAGATTCCTTTATAAAACTCTTATAAAAAGTCAAACAAGGGTATAAATGACTTTAACCCATATTCTTGTAAATAGTAAAAATGTTTTGAAATACATTTCGAAGAATCATGGATGTGGATGATAAAGAGGTCCCAGTAGATTATTACGTATAATACAACCTCGGATAATGAAGAGATTGTGAAATAAACCTTACCTTGTACTTTTCCTTTGTTGGGGTAGGTTAACCTCCTGTATAATGGTGAAATAATTGTTATTAAATTATACAAGAATCATATACATTAATATGATATCATATATGATCTTTTAACATTGCTTTATTAATAATATCTTAGTATTATCGTCGTTTCGGGTGATAATCGATTCGTTCTTCTTAAATGTTTGGTTACGTAAGACATGTTTGTAATGGATAGATTATATCTTATTCATAATCAGAATGATATTAACATTATTTTTAACCCTAAAATGAGAATAATACTTGAATGGATATGATGGAGAATGAATCTTATCGCGTTCGTGGAGACGGTAGTCCGTACGTACGCACGAGCGACAATATCATTCTTTTGATATTAAAATAATATATAAATGAATGGTATATCATATATACAGAATCATTAACATGTTATATTTATTATTTACATGAGTTACACATCATTATTATACCCATCCAAATAATATTATATTGAATAACAATTACACCACGACGTGGAGACGGTAAGTCGTACGTACGCACGTATGGTGACATGTTATTCAAAGGGTGGATAGAATACTGAATATGGTTGTACCATACTTATAATAACATCACCGTATATGTGAGATACTGGAGTTATTATTTTAGAATGGTAAGAACAAAGGAAGAAGAAGTGGAAGAAGAAATGAACTTAGAAAAGGGTGGTGAAATCATTACCTCTTCTTCGGGTTCTTCCTTTTGATTTGATCAAAAGGGCTCCTTAGGTTGGCTTTCTGATCAAACTAAGGCCTCTAGGTTGTAGTGAGGGATGTTGGGAGATTATTTGGGAAGATTTTGGCCGAACCAAAAGGCTTTGAAGGTGTGAAGAAATGAGAAGGAGGAGTGCCCTTTTATAAGAGGGGTGAGGGGCACCTTTGGAAAAGCTAGAAATATTAATTTATAATAAATTCATATTCAGTTTCCAAAGGCTCAAAAGTTGACTATTCAAAGGATGAGGTAGTGATAGGTCGAAAACAACTCGTCCAATAGAATTTAGACAGGTTTGGGTACTTATATTAACCTTATCTTTAAGTATTAACTCTAAGTTAATTAGTTTCACTTTTACAATGTGTCTTTGTATTTTTATATAATATGGTTAATAAACTTACTATATACATCCAAGCGACCCCCAAGTGGTCCATTAATGATTAACCTATCATCATATAAGTCTCTTGGCCGAACCTTAGATTTTTAGGAATTTAATATCAATTAATAATATTTGTTTTAAGAACTCTTTTATGTCAATTTTGACACTATTCAATATTTGATTTTTGTGAAACTCATAACAGATTGATTACTTAGAACAAAGTCAATTAAATCAATCCTAATATATCATATTATCCTAGAAAATTAGTTTAATTCATTAAAAGTTTCATATTATATTTATTTGGGTATTTATAATATCAATTATTTTAATTTTTCATTATTATAGTAATTACTGCATCATCATTGTGTCATAAATAAAATAAATTATTTAATGTCTAAAAATTATAAATAAAATATAATTATGTAGGAAATCTTTTTATCTTTCTAATTAATATTTATAATCTAAAATCCAACTTATATAACCCTATGTAACAATTGTTTTTCTAAAAGATATATGCTTGTGTCATTTTTGTATTCATTTTGACTTAATTAAAATAATGTGTCATTATCACTTACAAGTGGATCCATGGGGTCCCGAAATAGACCCAAAGATTCCCATGGTCGACCATGTATCAACCAATAGGGTTAAGACATGTTTTAGGGTAATTTAGTATTATTATAAAATTATTTTTTTAACCCTTATTTACCGGATTTACCCTTAACCATGGTAAATAAAATATTTACCGCAGTAATTATTCAAAATGTCTAAAAATAAAAGTTTCCTATTTACACAATTTGAACATCCAGATTCCAAATATGGAATCCATTTTCCTAAATTCAAAACACAGAAGTGGCACAAATTAATTTAAAATTAATTCCCGCTGTCAAAACAAAAAGCGTGTTTTTTTAAGAGATAATAATTATCAAAAGGTTGACACTTGTTTATGTTCGGTTTAATTGTAAAATTATGTCCAATGACCAACATTATATTAAATGGTAAAAATATATTCTAAATATACTTTAAAACCACTCAAAATCACAATTTATCACTATTAATTATTTTGATTAAAAAAGTTGTTTTTAATTAAAATTTAGAAATTTTCACTATTCATCAAAATATGAAAGTTATCCGAAATGTACCAAAATTTCACCCTAGGCTAATTTTGATATTCCGAATCTAAAAATGAAGTCCATTTTGAAATATTGAATATATATGATTTCAAAAAGTAGGTATTACTATTCACAACGGCTAGTTTAATTAGTTGTGGTGTGTGTTAGAACTCGAGGTTGCGTACAACACACGCTATCGCATTATTCGAAGGGAAACGTACCATAGAAGCTTGGGGTGTTACAGCTGAGGCCTTGACAAAATGTTTCAGAATGTCCGGAATTATACATTCCCTTATTATGGAAATAATATTGACGGTTCATGTGGTCATTCGACTAGTAGAATACCCATGAGTATGTTTTATTATGGCATTATTTACTCAGCTCATAATATTTCCATAAATGTATTCATGTTAATTATTAGTAAAGGCATGTGGTTTTCAATTATTTACCATACTTAATATTTATTTCATTTTCCGCTAAATTATTTACCCTTAATAAGCGTTTGAGCTCACCCCTTTATTATGTTTCATTTTTTAGGATATGAAGAATTTAGTTATGAGTGACCTACATGGATAATCTAGGAGTCTTGGATGCTTCTAATGAAATATATTATTATTGTATTTCTCTTCAAGCTGTAAAGTGGATCATATGTATGAATAATGTTTCCAATAATACTAAACTGATCGGTCTTTCGAGACATGATTTCCTTGTAATCATTCCAATGTTATGTAATAATGCACCGACTCTGGGTAGTGGGGGTTGGGGCGTTACACCTTAGGCAGAAGTCTATTCAAGAAAGCCCTTTGGATTCAATCAAAAGTAGTTACCTGATTTGCGATAACGTCTTCTCTCAAGTTCCTTTCATTTATTTTCCTTCTCCTCACCCTAATAATTTATTATTCATTTTTTACCTAAAACTATTATACTCAATATTCTAGGTTTTTTTATGATAAGGATTTGAACTACACTTACACACACCTCAATCTAATGGGTATAGAACATAATGTTTCTGTAGATGATGAAATACTGCCTCATGAAACGTTTATTGTTCAATATTTTCCTACCAACTCTCTCGGTGAATTTTATGATGAACCGTTAATTATATATTATATTTATTTTCTCTGTATTATTTTTTAATTATCATTTATAACATAACATTATTATTTTCATGTTGTATTAATACGTTAATTTCATTTCAGGAGGTGCAGACTACTGCCCCTCAAAGTGATATGACTCATTAATTTCATACATGGAATATATAAAGGATGGTGTTAATGAATATATATAATATATTATACTGGAATTATAATATAACAATATATAATTTCATTTTCATTCCATTACAATTAAAATAGAAATAAAAGTAGAGTTCATGTGTACGTATGACTTTCTATCTCTATGAAAGGTGTGTTTCATTTCTCGTCACCAAATGATATAGACTATTATAAATACATATACAGTAGATATATTGGATATATATTATATTTAAATCATTAATATTATTCAATAGATAATTTTATTTTGACCACATGGAAAATTTGTAATTATAACAAGTTCATTTTTTACTCAAGTTCTGAACATTGACAAAATGTCTGATATGAAGTCAAATAATTAACTAACTTTTATAGAAAGGTAATATGTGATATAAAAATAATAATAATATTAATGATGGTTCTAAGGAAAGTAGAAATTAACTTATGTTTATTATTCATGAAATTAAAGAACGAATATTTCAAGTTGGACGTGAGGTAACAGAACCATTTAGTGTCTTCTTTTAGTCAATGATTTCATTTTTGAAATCTATTTTAATTTAAATTCCCTTATGTTGGGATATGTTCATATATATTCTTATAGTTTTAAATTGTATTCCCATGTGATGAGATACCCTTTTCTCTTCCAAAAAATCATTTTCTGAATTTTTCTGTGACACTATTAGGCTACTAAATTTTCGTAAGGGAGTTTATCTCAATATCATTTAATTAAGGTCTATTTTGATAATATAAACCACTTTATTTTACATGGTGTGTAAAAAAACAATTGAATTTTACTTTCATTCAAGGATAGTCTTTTTTCTATGAAGCGTTCTACTAAACGAATTAAAGAATTTTTTTATCATTTGCGGTGAAAATGACATCTTCCCCGCCATAATCATTATTTTGCATCCTCTAAAAGCCTTAAAGTTCTTAAAAGTAAAATAAATCTCTTATTCACTTTTTTATGTTTTCATATTGGAAACAGATTTTAAAATGGATTAATTATGTCAATATCATTAAATGATTTCTTGTTATTGAAAATGAAATTATTTTAGTGAAATTTTTTTATTTCAAAAAATTTATGTGTTATGATTATATAATGGTACATAGACATTTCACGGGTGGTTATATGATAAACCAAATGAAGGGTGGTTTCGTGATAAACCTAGGATGGGTGATTGCATTATAACCTTCAATGCATTGTGTATGGAATTTGGTTGTATGGCTATTCTATTTAGTGATATATGTGGAATTCGACCGTATGGTTATTCCATTTAAGTATGTTTATGTCCCAAGATACCATTATATGGTATAAGTAGTTTTCTATGGGATTTATGGTAATCTTTTGGTTTAAAAAAAGGTATGCAATCTGCTTTTATTCAGTGAAGTGGTTTACTATATTTTTTTGGGAAAATTATTACTTTATGATTAAGTATTTACGGTTTGATTTTTTTTTAAAAACTAATAGTTTTCCAACTTCATGTATCCCATACCAAGACTTTTATGTGCATCCCATGTTTTAAAATGTTTTTCACTGGACTTAGTGATAAATAGGGTCAACGATGAGATCAAAGATAAAGTAATGATCCTTAAAACACTAAACTAAACATGATTCTTTATTAATTGTTTTTATTTTATAAAAAATGGATATTATGTATAAGTTTAAACTTGTAATATTCATGTTTTTATGTTTAAGTTATGGTCTAATTTTCTAAATCTATAAACATGTAAAGATCCTCAATTTGAATTATTAACATGATTCATGATAATGTAATGACTATGGATGATGCCCTACACTATAATAAGTGATTTGTAGTTGATTTATCATAGGTCATAACTCCTCTAATAGCATTGACCCAAACAGATCAAGAATTTGTGCGGACTAACCAGTTACATACATATTTCATTTATCTAAGGAGAAGTTGGTCAGCACTCCAGCTTGTTGTCTTCCTGTATAAGGGGATTAGTTTATGGTTTTTAATGATGATTCACATATGGGGATATGATTTTTTATAATGTGGTATAGATCAGTCATTTATAATATTTCTTATTAGTTATATCACCATTATTGTGGAAAATCCTCCAATGATATCGAGTTTGAAATAGTAGTGTTTTCGATGTAGTTGTGGAGACATTACGTCATTGGAAAGCATTTTTTGGTATTCACTTATCATAATAGGCTGAGTTACGCTTTCTCCAAGTGTGAACTGATATTGAGACAACATTAGTGGATTGGGTTATTACATGATTTTGATTTTGAAATTCCTTATACTATTGGAAGGGGAATGTTATATGTAATGCACTATGCAGGATGTTGCGTAATGATGTTCTGAATGAAACGAGTGATTCCATAAGTGTGATGGAAGAACATTCAGCATTACATATGGATATGTGAGAGGTTCTGGGAAGTGGTTTTCATTTTCAGATTAGGTGGGAGTCTTTTCTAAGGAATTATTTAGTAGATTCCCAGTAGAGGGATCATGTGGTCATGGTCAGGAGTGACCGAGTTGTTGGTGGTGAGGCCCCTGATGGTTGGATTGAGGATGAACAACACTGTGTTTTGTTGCAGGTATGTATTTTCACTAAATTGGTGTTTTATGAGATGGTTATTATATATTTCCATATTTCACCTTTAATGGTACATCATTGCATGAAAAAGAGGTATCGAGCTTTGAGATGTCAGTTTTGGTGGTCTGGATTGAAGCATGCATTTGTAGATTTTGTGTCTCAATGATTGGTTTGTTAAATGGTGATGGCCAAGAATCATGTTCATAAGGGTGTACTCTATCTTTTATTTATTCATAATATTAAGTGGGTGGACATATTGATGGATAGTTATACATGTTTACCTTGACCTTAGGGTGGCTATGACTCTATATGGGTAGTAGTGGATCTTTTGACTAAATCATCAATCTTTTAGAGATCACAGATTTCATATCATTTGAGGCTCTTTAAAGAAAGTATATATAGAAGGTGGGGAGATTTCATTTAGTAATGAGGATGATCATTTCCTAACAAGATCATCATTTTACCTCCATGGTCTATAGAGGTCACCAGCATGCTTTGGGTTCTTTGCATTGTCTTAGTACTATGTTTCATCAGCAGATAAAAGGTCAAACAAAAGGGAATATAAAGACTTTTAATGTCATATTTCACTATTTTGTGGTATATTTATGAGGTTATTGGATGATGCAATTACCCACAATATATTTGATATAAAAAATAGTTTCCATTTCACGATATTTATGGAATCATTATAAGCTTTTTATGGTTGACCGTTTCATTCACTATTGTAATGGACTACGATCGGAGAGTCCGCATTTCTCAAGATGTAACTATAATGTAATACAGCATAGACGGTTTAGGTGATCTGTGAGAGGATTAAGGATGTGAAATATCATCATAATTTCTATGTTGATCATAGGATGAGACCTCTAATGTTTCTCATTTTGGATCACATGTTTTAGAAGGTGACACCCTGTCGTGGACAACCATGTTTCGTTGTGTAATTATGCTTTATCCCAGGTTTCCAGGGATTTTAGAGGTGATCGCGTGCGTTAGAGTCATGGTGTATCAAGTAAAACTCTCTACGAAGATGATCCAGATACATGATGTTTTTCATGTGTCCCAACTCCATTAGTATCTTGATGATTAATATCATATAATCGATTGGGGTGAGATCAATGCTAAAGATGATGTGACCTTCAAGGAGTGGCCTATAGAAATCCAGGACTTCCAAGAGAGGGTATTCATGGTTGTTTTATGCCTGTTGTTCTTTTCCTCTAGTTATATGATGGTGTAAAGGATTTTACATGGGAACATCAGTCATAGTTATGTGGTTAGTACCACGAGCTATTTGATGTGTAACACTTCTCTTATGATGTTGTTCCATGGGTGGTTATAGTACTATTCCATTTTTGAGATTCCTTTATCATGTTTTCTATTGTTTCATTATCTCTTTTGATATATATCTCTACCAAGTGAGTGTTTAAGAGCTAGTTGTGGTTGTTGTGTGGTTTTTTTATTGTTCATCTAGTGAGTTGGTGAGGTCCTATGTCATCCAAATTATTGATAGGAATCTTGTTGGATGGATGTTTGTTTGAATTTTTTAAATTATTCTTATCTATGTTGGTTTTGGTTTCTTGAGGATGAAAATGTTTTTAGGGGTAACATTTCTAATATCCTTGAACTCTTAGGTCCATTAATTTTTCAAAATATGTTGTTTGAGGTGTTTTGCGAGGTAGTGGAGACTTATTTCTAGGGTTTTCCAAATATACACTTTTTTCTAATGTTGATTTACAAATAGTAAGTGGTGACTATTAGTCAAAATGGTTACTTGCTCCGATGATTCATGACAGTAGGTCATGACGGTAGGTTTCCAGGGGTGAGTCATCCAATTGTGGCTTTTCCTATTTCTAGTTTTCCAACTATGACTCATCAAATGGAGAGTCATAAAATTGTGAAACATCAAATGGTGTGCCTTCTATTGGTAGTTTATCCTATTGTGAGTCACGTTATAGGGTTGTATCTACTGGTATCTAGCGAAATGGTGACTCTTCCTATGGTGACTCAGGATGGTGAGTCATCAAGTGGTAGCTCGTCTGATAGTGAGTCACCCAATAGTGACTCATCCACCAGTAGCTCATCGAACAATGACTCACAATGTGGACTCTCCTAATATTGATTCATTTCGAGTAGTTTTTCAAAAATTTTGTCTTCTCCAAATTTCTTGTTTGTGGAATTTTCACCCATTTGATTTTATCTATCACGTAAAATAAATTAAAAGACTCATTTTAATTGATTTAATTCCATATCAAATCCCATTAATCCTATATAAATTATCCTAAGTGTTTGGTTTCCTTTACTTGATAAACACGTGTAGTATTGATGAGATAATACTTTAATGGAAAATATAAACTTTAACTAAACCAATCTTCCATTTTTATTTTCAATAGGTCAAAAATACCTTCTTCCCGCATTCTTCGTTCTTATTTTTCCTAGGTATGGGATGCCTAGAGTTCTTCCTCCCATAACAGTTGAGATTTTTATAGCATTGGATCATGTTCCCCATGGAGCATTTCCAATATAAATCCCAACACCCTTGTTTTTGTGCAACAATGAATTATCGATCCATCATTGAGATAAGGTATGTTCTACCTATGTTAGTTAGGGTTACTCAATTTATTTCCTCCCATTTCTACTTTCCTTGTGATGGAATGTTATATCTATCATAAAAATGAATCTCTCTCGGTTGTTGGTTTTGTAGTTGTTCTACATTGTTAACTACTTTTCAAGGTTATAGCCTCTTAATTTTCAAGATAGTATGATATGTATTCTTTTAATCTTAAAAATGTCATTCCTGAATAAAATTTGTAAATAACGTAGATACATAATTAATTTTAAATTAATTTTAAAAAATATTTATTGGAAATGTTAATGAATCCATTTTTTGTGGTGTTTTAAAGATAAACAATTGGATGACGTTATGCATGATTAATTGATTTGTTTGGTGAACCTAAATCATGATTAATCTTGTTGATAAAAGTGTTAAATGCATGATAAATTAGTTGTTTAATTCGTTTCTAAATGCTTGTGATAGATTTATTTTGGTTTCCCTATGTGGAACCTATGAATAATGAATCAGTTAATTCAATATGTAATATATAACTGGTTTTGTGTTAAGGATAATACAATATAGGGATGAGCATCCTACTTGTTGTAAATTCCTAGTGCCTTCTATTTTGGAGTTGTGATAGATCATTGTTTGTGAAGGATAAATGCCTTGTCTAAGTCAAAGATCATAGTTTCTATATTTGATTCTGATTCCCTACATTGTGATGTGAGCCTGAAATGGTTTATCATAGAAGGATTTTATGGTTTTTGGGGTATGGAGGCATAGTGTTTGTGGCTTTAGTTGACTCCTACAATGGTGAGATGCATCGGTTTATGCATGAGGTGTCAGGGAGGACATTAGAGAGGATAGAACTAGTTGAATATAGGATATCTTGTTGATAAGAATGATGGATTCTTATTGAATATATTGTTTATTTTTCTACATTAAATTACCCACTTCTTGAGGTAGATGGTCTTTATTACCATACTTCTAAAACAAGATAAGACATGTTAGGTATTCCATGTGCATTCCTTTTTTGGATTATCAGGGATGGGTGAGTCTATTATCCTACTAAATTTTGTAATGACTCAATGCGTAGTTCATCATGTCACCATGTTGATCCCCGTGTGTTGGTAGATTATAAATTTTCCCTATAAAACCTATAAATATGGATATATGGATATAGTGATATTTTTATAAATTAATAATTTTTTAACTCATGGGGTCGGAGCATTATAGGATGGAATGGTTAGTTAGAGATTTTGGGATACCTTTCACATGATATAGTTATGACTGGAGGGCATGGGTCCTTGTTGAAATGCTAATGAAATGTAAGGAGGAATATGATAATTATTAATTAAAGGATAAATAAATAATTAATATAATTTAAAATTGGTGAAAATTGATAATGTAACTTATGTTAGCTCTATAAATGTTTTTTTTCTAATAGGAAATCTAGTCCTAGTAGTGGCAGCCGAGAGACCAAGAGATGCTAGCTACAATTGATTATATGTCTGTTTTTTCTGTAGTAGTGTTGTGATATATATTATATCCTTTATTTTTTTCAATATGCTACTCCACCCTGTTATTTTGGGAAACATACTCCCTAGGGATTCTAAACCCAGTGGGTGGTGTCTTCACAAACATCTTGGTGTGAGGATGGAGGAATGAATCCCCCCATTGAACACACACTTTACTCTTTGTAGTATCTTATTCTAGTATGCATGATGGTTATATTTACCATATATGTTTGGAGATTGATTTGATTGATTGTAGTCATTTCAAACACATATATTTTGAATATGGTTTAAGTGGACTACTGTAGGTGTAACATGTAAAGGGTATGATGGATTGTGGTTCCTTACTTGGTGTATGGGCTATAATGGATTGAGGTATAATACCTGATGTATGATACACACTATAATAGATTTTTTAGCTCTTGGAAACACCCTAGTTACATTTGGATATTTGGATGTGTTGGTTTTGTTGCACAAGATGCATTTTTTGGTGGCTCACCTATGTGTATTTAGAGTAGCCTTTTTAGAGAGAGATGCTGAGGATGTGCAACATTGGGGAAAAGTAGAAATCCATTGGGGAAGTGGTAGTGGGGTACCCTTGAAAATAATTATTATATAATATACTCTTGTATGTGATAATTGGTGAGAGTTTCCATGGTGACACTGGGAATATATTATACCTATTTACGTGATGAGGTAGTTTCACTTGTTGTTTATTATGCTTTAGCATGCATTCATTACATTTCCTCGAGAGACTCTAGGAAGGACCCTATTGAGTATTCTATTATACTCACCCCATTTTATATAAACCTATTTTAAGGTCACATGGTGAAGGTTGGAGATCATGTTTCCAACCAATAGATCAGGGTATAAAAAAGTTGTTTGGGCTTCATGGTCATTGTTTTTTTACATTATTTTGGTACTTGATGTTTTCCCATTCAATTGTAGTATATCATAAATGAAATTTCATATGTTCCTTTGGGTTTCATTCACATTGTGGTCTAAGAAGGAGTTGTTTGACATCTATTCAATCTCTATCTTCCACATGTGATCTCTTATGAGGTAATTCCTTCCATCTTTGTGTTTACTATACCCTTGGTGCTAGTTGCCAACCTAAGGCGAACTGGAGGCGAGACTCATGGGTCACAATATCTCTTCTCCCATTATTGGCCCCTGAGGGGTACTCCTTGTGGGTATGTACTCATCACATCAATGTTCAATAATATTTATCTCATTATTCATATCATTATATTTTAAGGTGAAATGTCAACCACATTTTATCTCACTTCACTAATTTCATTTAGAAATAATATCATTCTTGTAAAATCTATTTATTTCTCGTTAAAGACCAAATGTTTTAATTCATTAATAAAAAACATATATAAAATATACTCATATTTCAAATCATCTGTCATAATATCTAGATTCTAGGTATCCTTATGATACACATGATGATTAATCCTCAATTTATTTCTCATTTTGTATCTCGTCATCATTAAACTCCACATTTCTACTACCTTTGTATTCATCAAAACGAGTAATATTATATTTCCTGATTTATCCAAAATATATAATGGTATTATATTGTCTATGTCTTCATCGTCAATATCAAATTATTCAGAAAATTATATAAAAGATTATATTGAGTTAAATGTATTATTCTTCTAATTAATATTCGATTTTTTTCTTTGAATGGAATTTCTATTCTTCAATTAATTTATACGTTTCTTTCCCTTTAATGATCTTTTGGGAAGATCATTCATATCACTATCTTTCTAAATTGGTGGGAAACTAGTTGTACAGTTTCTATTAGTTCCAAAATTTAATCATAGGACAGGTAATTTATCTATCAATTTTCATTTTTTCCTCATTAGATTCATTTAGAATTTAATGAGATATTTTTTTCAAAATAAAGTGATTAATCATTCTTATAACTCCAATATTCAAAATTTCATCTTATATATTTTTTTAAAATTTATCTTTTGGAATGTTTGAAAACAATTACATTTTTATTTTTTTCTCTTATAAAGATATACCACTGCATATTTCATGAATATCAAGGATTTTTTAATATATTGTATATTTTACTCATTATTTTAATTATCCATAAGGGTAGAAATATTTTCCTCTTAAATATCCTAATAAATCCTCAACAATTTTAGGACTATAACAAATTCCTCAATAACATTTCGATAACATTGAATCGAGCGGTCATTTTTGTTCACCCAAAATAATAATCGAGCCTCCATATCGTCTTCTATCATTTTAATATTAGTAATTGAATTTGACATTTTCTATAATTTAATTACATAGATTTTTTTCTCCCTTTATAATATTGTATAGTATCGAAAAAATATATTAAATATATATATACCTAAAACTCATGTGATTTTTTTTAATTTTGATTAATGTAATGAATTTGGAAAACTACCATCAACAAAAATACACTTCTAATCATTGAAATTATTTTTTTCCCTTCATAAAATGGTTAAAACAACTATTTTATATCAAGAACATTAAATCTATGAGATATAATATATAGAACCATCCTCTCATTTTATTCATAGTATTTACAACCTGAGAACTATATAATTTTTTACAACATTCATGGTCTCTTGAAATCACAGTAGAAAATAAATATTAAGAATACAAATAAACTAAAATACTTGATTAAACCTATAATTTCATTTAACATTATAACAAACTATAACAATACATCTTATTTTTTACTATATATATTGAATAACATTTTTACAACGAGACACTAAAAAATTTAAAAATATCAATATATGTGATGAAATATAATTATACCAGATAAAAATTAATACATTTTGAGAATAAAATATGAATCATCATTTTGAAACAATTATTAGCATTGAATCAAAATTATATAAAAATACCATGAATGTGAAATATTCATCCTCATGGTTTTCCTTGAAGATACATTCACTTTTTTCAATTATAGAAATTTGGAAATATTATATACACACACATATATATATATATAATTTTTTCAGATATAAGTTATATAATAATATTAATTAACATTATTGAAGAATTTTATAATGTATTTTTTGTTCAAATATGAAATCTATATATATATATATATATGGTAATTAAATATAAATAGATTTTAAATATATTGACCTCAAATATATAGTCAATATATTTGTGTTTATTGTGCATAAATATATCAAATAAGTATATTGATAAATTTATAGTTTGAATGGAATAACATGATTCAATGGAAATATAAAACACGTAATCAAAATAAAATAATTGTTTTCAAATATTATGAAAGATATTGATTTATTTTTGAAAACAATTATTATATTTATGAAATTATATCAATATACATAACGAGTTTCAAAATACCATAATTACATTAAATGAAACATTTTAATAAAATTAATTAATGAAAATATAGCAATTAATAAAAAAAAATTAAATGAAATCCAGTAAAAAAACTATGAGTTTTAAAGATTGCAAATTTAATTATCCCAAAAAATAAATATTATTAATTGAAAAATGAAATTTCATTATATATTTTTTAATTTAGTTTTATTGTAAAACTACTCATATTTTTGTTATAAAATTTAGTGAAATGTGTTGTTTATATTTTAAAAAAATTCAAATATCTAATGATTATTACATATGATGGGAAATAAAAAATGTATTATTTTTTCTACAAATATGTTCATTTAAAAATTATTGTATCGATTTTTACAATTTTGTCAATAATTTAATATTTTTTAGTTGTACGAATTATATTTCATACAATAGATATCATATTTGGAATTCAACTATTGAAATATGATAATATTTATAATTTTATTTTTATGAGAAAATACATTACTATGATAAAAATTGAGTTACTATGGTAAGAGGTGAAACAACTATGGTGGTCAATCTACTAGAAAAATGGATAACATATCTCCCAAAATATATATTTATTATGTCCACGATGTGATTCATGAATAATATATATTATTTTTAATCATTAGATCTACTTTCCATGTGCCATTTAATTCATTACGCATTAAAAATTAATATTTAGAATTTACACTCAAACTATAAAATAATCAATTTAATAAATTAATCTACTAATGCATTATAATAGTTTTTTACATTATTGTATGATGGTGACATAAATATGTCAATTTTATATACTATGTTCTAAGAAATATGGAATACATTAAAGTGAGAGTTTAGTTTTGGCCTATAATTTTCAATTACCATCACTTATCCACATAATAAAATATAATTTAACACTATAATGAAATTATATTTACAAAATAATGTATTTGTAAAAAAATGTAATTATAATATAACTCCATACCATTACTCATTCGTTAGTATTACATGTTCTTTTTTGAGTTAGTTCAATACAATAGATGAATTCTTATACAATATAATGTCCATTTACAATATGAATGAGAGTAATGAATGTTTTATTAGTAATTTATGTCATTAATGAGTATGTTGTGTTATAAATTAATTTATAGAATGGTAAAAATTGAATTATCATAAAAAAATAATTATTTAACAAAAAATTATGCAAACTTTTCTCAACATGAATTTCGTAGTTGTAGTTTATACCAATTATATATATCTAATGAATATTGAAAATAATATATAATTTCAAACCAATATTTTGATTATATTGAATAAATTTTGAATGGTTTTATTTTAATAAATAGATGTTTTTCTGTATAACTAATATGAAACTGTATCAATAAATATGTATTTCCAAAAATACGGTGATGAAAATAAACAAAACCAATATAATATATGTTGGATAAGATATTGTAAACAACTTTTATAAAAGTTAAAAAATATAAATATGCATTTCATTTAAGTGATTGTGATATTGTTTTATGTTATATATGATTTTAATGTGAATTTAAGGGAGTTAGGTGTAAATTTATGGGTTTTATATCTTAATTTGTTTTAATTATGATATATTTCATATTAACAATCTATTTCATTATGGTGTATATACATCAACATGGTTCCCTATTATTATAATTTTATTGTATTTAATGGGATTTACAAATCCAAATTATATCATCTCACTCATTACATTTTTATTCTTGGATTAAAAAACACCATAACTGTTTCATTAAAAATCTTCCTTAGAAATCAATATTGTCTTTGTATAAATTTAAATTGGAATAAACATTATACTATTTCTACCAAAAACCCCATATAATTTATTCTATAATTGTTATTTTTTATTAAAAAATACCTTTATAATGATCATAATTTGCTAAAACTATTTCATGTATGTTTAATAGTCCATATTTTTTCATTGTAATGCTTGGCACCGAAATCCATTGAATCGGTACCCGGGGACTATATCCCTACATGTATTCTAGAGTGATTCTCGGTGCCCCATAATCTACATTGTAGTAGTGTGGGACATTGATTTTTTGAGATGGATGACATTTCTAAGTTATCAGAGTGGATTAGTAGAATAGGTATTATCAAATACAGAAATCATGATAGATAAAAATCATGTGTAAAGGAAAGGAATGTGACAAAAATAACGACATGATCCAAAGCTATATGAATGCATATTTCAAACAATATTAAGATCCCCCTTGTGTGGATCATATAGTGGAATAAAAAATGGAAAAATAAAATCAACTAATGCTTATCCAAAAATAGCCTTCCATTTAAAAATGACACCATATCCATACCCATGTCAGAATGTTATTTCAACTGTCATCAGAATTAGATCATTCACTATACCTATAACCCATATCTAAATAGTGATATCTACTTGGCTTCATGAATGAAATTTACTCACAAATAGGGTTTGAGAAATCCTGATTTCCCACTATCATTGGTGTCTCTAAAATAGCCCAACTCATATAAATGTTGACATGATATTTCTCAACATAACCCGAATAATAGATATCAAAACTTCTACAAAATCATTAAATAATATATAAAATAATAATTAATAAATAATCAATTTTCTGATTCCACATTTTCATTGATGACACCTAGGGTCAGTTCAACGTACTTATTCTATTATCAGTGTTTCTATGAGAATTCCATGACGATAACGCCTACAAAACTAACAAAAAATAATAGAGTGACTCATATAGGAATTCCCTGAAATCATATACTATAAGATGAACACTAAGTGCTCTTCCCAGAATTCCCCTGGAATATGATTTCGATTCCAGCAATTCCCCAATATCACAAAACATGTTATTTTCAATTACCCATCCTAATAGAGTACATCATATGTTATCATGAGGAATTATGGAATATCAATAATGAATTCATAATCATGAATATAATGAAATATACAATGCTCATACATTCATTATTAATAATCAATTGACCCATTTAATCATGGTGATCATCCAAACATTCAAAAAATATCATCAAATATATAAAATATAGGAACCAATCTTATGATTATAAATCATTAAAATTCAATGTTCTATATAAGGATTATCATTATTTAATCCTCAATATACTTTTTAAAACAACCCATTATCTCATGAGTCACTATACATCAATTCAAGAATTCACCCAAAACATCAATATACATAGTTAATATTCAACATGAAATGAAAAAATTATTTAAATACTCATCTTATAATAGTCCATCTAATTTGAAAACCCTTTTTCTATTTCCATCAATAAAAAAACCATTAAACAAGAATTTAGTAATTTTAATCACTAAATTCGTCACACACAATTGAGGGTCCTGAAATTTCAACTCAAAACCATTAGATAAATACATAAATAACTTATTATCAAACAATTATATATTCATAATTTAAATAATTACATTTAAATTATAATACCATGCTCAATTAATTTCTATTGGTCTACAAAATGGGTTCTCCTACAATGGTTCAAGGAATGCAACTAGGGGCACTCAACTATAGAAAATCATAGTTTAAATAGGTAATTTAAAAATACATATAGAGTTACATAGCTATATTGACCCCATTAATAATGAACATGAATAAAATTTAACACTATGTTCCTAATGCTAGGAATAAACAAAAAAATTCTTAGGGAATCCCAGTCATCGAGTAGAGACTGCCAGTTCATCCGAAATTTAATGAAAATGAAAACTATATCAAATCTGGTGAAAATAGGAAATAATATATTAATATAATGAAATACCAAATATAAAAAAATAGCATATTTCAATATAGGAAAGGGAACATGTAATCATTCTAAGGTACATGTGGAACAATTATTGAAAGAAGGAATGATGACCAGATTAATGAGATCTATCATATAAGAGGAGAAGATAGGGATGACTGAGTCGTGGATCATATTGTGCGATAATGTGAGGAAAAATGGGAGAAAATATTTAATGGTAAAGGAAAATAATTTAAATTTCCAATTTTAACTATGTTCAGGTTCTATATGCATGATATTACAATCCAATAGCTGACCATGTCAATCTTGATGTATAAAGAATATCTACTCACACAGTTGAATAACACATTTTATCAAATCGAGTGTATTCAACTAAAAATTATTTAATAATAATATATTTTGGGTGTATTACATCACATGGTATAATCATATCATGTGCGTTAACAATTTATGATCCATGATTAGGGTTTACGGCTATAACTAATTGTGCACCACGACATTCATTCTCAAAAACTAAAACATTAAAACCCCCTTTATTTAGATACATAATCTATAACCCAAAGAAAAAACATTTCCATAAAACAAATTTATTAATATAATATTACTATGATCTTAGTATAGATGTTTTATTTTGTTATTTAGTTTTAAAATTTATTTTCCCACATAACAAAATTCTCAAATTTTCTCAAACTACAATGCACATATGTACAAAAATGCATTATAAACTACCCACCATAACAATTATCAACATCAGTAAGTGATGTTTTCCAAATAATAGTGTAACCCGACATATGTAGGTCATTTTCACTTAACAAATAAATAACTCCCATTACAAAATACCTGAAATGATTATAAAACAATGGTCCAACCACTTTATACAAGGACAATATATCCTGAGTTGATGCATGTATTGCCATTAAACATGAATTTGATTCTCCAATACATCCATCTATCCAGAGAAACATTTTCTCACTATCTTATTGTTTAATTGAAATATTTATCTCCATATAATGAGCCTAATCTTAAATATCAATGCCTCTTATGATTAGATTTTTTTAAATAATAATATTCATAGTGATTTATCAACATGCTCAGTAAGACTCCACACACACCATGACTTAATAAATTGTAGAGTGCTAGTTAGTATCGGTACCATATCCCAATTCCAAACCTCATTTCATAATTGATGTGATTCCTATCTAAAACCACTGGTTAGAAAAAAAATTAGTTACCTTCTATAAGAACACTAATCTCTTAACACCGATGTAGTAATATAAATATTCAGAATGATTAAAATATAACCATATGGGTCTTGTGGTAATCTTAGAAATTTTTGAGATATAAACCTATTCTTCTTCGGATACTCCATGGTTATGCAATGAATACCAGCACAATCCATCATTCATTCACATGAGAAGTGACATATTGACTCATCAAACCCATCATGGATAAAGTTATATTTTATTGATCATGGAAACAACTACTTTTATAAAATCCACATGTGAAGAAATCAATAATTTCTAATTGAATCCAAATTATATTGAATAAACATGTACATTTACATGATAATAGTTCATAATATATTTTGTTATAATTAAATATCATTTCTTATATTTGTTTTCTTATACACAAAATTTAGTTTAGATGAACTAATAAATATTATAAATTTTATTAGAGAGTATAAATATGAGTAATGAAATCATGAATAATTTATAGATTTTTGATTTAAAAGAAATCATTGGTTATAAGTTGATTATCAGTTCAAAAATCGTTTTAAAGTAGAGGGGATGTGATTCAAAAAACACAGGACTTATTCAGAAAATGTGTTCTTATCATATAATTCATATTAATCGGTTTTAGTGAATGAATTTAATAATTAAATAATTTTATTTTTTAAATAAAATGATTTAACATCAATATATAATTTTTACTATGACTGGAATACATATATAACTAGAATTATGCATAAAATGTATATTTCTAAAATGGATTTCATATTGCTTTGGGTGCCTAGTTTTAAATTATTTTCTAAAACATATTGAAATTTGATATTAAAAATGGATTATATATTTTTAATTAGGAGGAGTATTTCTGTAAATATATCCATTTTATTTTTGGTCATTATAATTAATATGTTCCATAAATAATTTTCACTTTAGTATGTTCTAAATGGGGAAAACATGTTTAAAACATTGGTTTCATGATTTTAAACATCCATAACATGTACTTTATCATATTTGATGAGTTAATTTCATCAATATTTCATCCATATATTTAATATATAGAATTTGGGTACTAGATTCTCTGAATAATGACATTTATAATATATTAAGTTATTATATTTAATATTGAATGTCTAATGAAATTAATATACATAAAAAATATTCACTCTAAAAGATATAGGATATATTTATCTATTCACTAATAATTTTAATGAATAATTAATTCATGATATCATTGTAATTTTTTTTATTTATAGTTTTTTATTTATTATCATAAATGAAAACACAATGCTGATACTGTATTTTTAGAAGTAATAGATTGCCAAAAAATGATTGCCAAAATATTATCAGCAATAATGATTGGGTAAATTTTTTTCTTCATCATATTCAATAGATAAAAATAATTGTAACAGACTTTACATATAATGAATATAAATAATTTATTTGTGGTAATTGTCATAATTACTGACTAGGGGTTTACGCTAAGAGTTAATAAACTAAAATCACATAAAAAATTTAGAATATTTTATTTAATTTATTATTTAAAGTAATCAATATATTACATTCCAAATAATTAAATCTCTTACCACATAATCCTACAAAATAATATTTATTAACACAATTTATTTAAAATCCCAATATTACTCTTTCCCTCACATATAAAATGCAATCTCTAATAATCCCATAGAAAAACAATGATTGGTACTTATATCTAAAAAATACCTACCCTAATATAATTCATTGTTCATTAATTGACATCCTATATATTGTGTTGATTCCAAGATACATCCCTTTAACTGCGTAATGTGTATTACAATAGAGGATTCTCGTCTAATAGGTTTAACTCTAAAAAAATTAATTTCAATTTTGTATATTATATTATTTATTTAAAATATGTTATATCCCTTGTATAATAATTAATTCAATATATTCAATATTCTAATTTTATATTATTATTATTATTAATTATGAACATCTTTTCCAACCTATTGAATAATCAAAATCTCTGTTACATGTGTGCATCTTACCACCTCAACATAGTTGTTTAGTATATTTTGAATAGCTATATTTGATAGATGGTTTATTATAGTTAGTTTAAAAATATTATTTTGTATTTATGTTATAATTATGTTTCTATAAATATAATTTCACCAAAATATTCCATCCTACTGGTCCATTAGAAACAATAATATCGCTCGTGTATATCATAATCATCCAAAATGTTTTTCTAATTATTAAATAACCACATTGATGTGGTATGTGAACCGTATAAGGAAACCATCATGAAAAAAAAACAGAAACATCAATAACCGAAATAAAAAAATAAAAAAATAATTATTTATGAAAAATACATATACAATCGTATATTCTTTTCACAAGATAGGAAAAAATTGGTCTTTTCTAAAGGGTATTCGATGATATTTTCAATACAAATCATGATAATTAAGCTCGTTTTGATTTTTTATTGGATGGTGTGTATGATATAAATATATAAGTGTTTTAAATAATTAGGGGCCACCAATTCTAGTTTAACCACCTCTACAAGGACCATTGAATAATCTATTTGAATGAGGGATGAGTCCTAATTTTTTTATCTTAGTATCATTAGACATTGAAACAAATTGAACTGGTAATGTATAGTTTATAATGTCAGATTTCATCGTGAGAAAAATTATCTATGGAAGAAAAAGAATATCCAAATCACACATACCATTCTTGAATAAAAAATGTGGCTTCATATTATAATTAGAATCTTCCATCCCAGACTGTCAGTAAATCTATATTCTGCTTTTTGAAGATATTTTTTTAGCAATGTGAGTCTTATTTTTCACAAGGTATCCTTCACTTATAGATCATGTAACTGCAGTTCTGGGTAAATAATGTATCATATTTATGAGGTGGTTACCACCTCACATGATTGATGAAAACATTTTATTCTATTGAGATCTTTTTTACCTTACAAAAAATTGAAAAAAAAGGAAATCAACCACTTTCTCCAATTTTTTTCTCTTAGTAGACGTTGTACTAGTTTCTAAATCCATAGAATCATTGAATTAATTATTATTACGTCCCATAGAACCATATATATCATAGAATATGTCCTCATAAATCTCACCTAATAAAAGAATTATATCAACATAATAGAACACTAAATATCTATTCTTGGTTCCAAGTATAGTGGATCTTCCCTTGAGTCTCTTTCTAGTATAGCCCATGTCATCTGTGAATATATTGTGGACTAACACCTCCATGATGAAGTGTGATTTTTTTCATTTCCAAATTAAATTTAGGTATGAAGGATGGATTTATAAATATATATGTTACAATAGTATTTTCATAATTCTAATTATCATGTGCCTTTTGGTCATTCTATATGTTGAAGAATGAAAATAGTGTTCATTTATATATATGGATACTAATTCCATAAATATTTTAATTAATTTTTCAATTTATTCCTTATATAAATGACATTAAATATACATAATGTATATATATATATATTATCTATATAATTATTAAAATTTAAAAGATAATTGAACAATGATAATTGTACAAGGGCCAAGACTTCTGAAATGAATCATTCATAAAAAATAATAATTTAAAACAATGATTTGTTATTTTAATAAAAAATTGACAATAAACGATTTATAATATGGGATAAATTACTCACTTCTGGTATGATAAATTATATTGTGGTTCATAAATAAATTTATGAAAAATATATATTTATTATATATGTGGTTTGAATGTGAATATAGAAAGATGAGACAAGAGTTATGTGATTTATGATTCAAGTGAATTTTGGATAGGAATGAATATGATTTATTTCGTTTTGAGAATATCATATAATCAACACCAGATATATCACTTAATTATTCTTTTTATATGGTATATTTGAAAGTTTGATGTTTGAATATCATTTCCCAACCACATTAAATCGAAATGGTTCAAAAAATGTTTATAATAGTAGTCTACCTTATTTCTACTCTTTCATTCCAACAAAATTTTACATTGATATCAATGTTTTCTAAACATTTATACATATTTTTTAAAAAATTCACTAATTATTTTCGAAATTTTTTTACCACCTTTTACATTTTATATAAAAGTTTTAAAATAATGTTCTTTTTATTTTATTAATGTTGTACTATTTCTATAAAAATGTGGAAAAAATTCTTTTATTAATGATTAAGACATGAAAATAATTTAATGTTTCAATGTAAAATATGGTATTTAATTTTTTAATTATTATTATTGATGTTATTTTTAATGAAAAATTTTACAAATAAAATCTGTAATTATTTTAAAATTTTCATTTTAAAAATTAAAGTTGTATTTCAATCAATAATTGTTCCATGAAATATTGTTAATGAACTCATGTATGATAAATCCCATTGATTTTATATATGATTCATTGGGGATGGATTCTATTATACCACATTAATTATTTATCATCATGGATTATGATTATATTGATTTTCTTTCTATGATGATTTTTTTCATTCCATGGTTTATGATTTTATGAAATAATAAAAATTTAATAAATACAACTTTCATTCCTCACATAATGATATGATTATTTGATAAAACATTTTTGATCTTATGGTACACATCTATAACATTATCGTCATATGATATGCCTTTTCACTATGAATATCCAATGGTTTGTGAAATTATTTATATCGTAAACGATAAATATGAGAATGAAATTGATGTGATTGGTCTACTATAAGAAATATGTAGGGATACAGGGTAAACATTGAGAACTAGATATGGATTCATTCTACACTATTGTAAATATATGGACATTTATGATCTATTATGACATTAGAAACATGTGTTAATTCATTATGCAATTTTATTATGTTTAATCTATTATTAACAATGACACATCAAATGTTTTCTATGCCTCTGATGGTGCCACCATTTTCACATCATGTTATTATGATTATAATATGATATTATTGATAATTATTTATTTGTAATGATTCATAAAATTTATGATTCATTTACTCAATAATGATATTGTTCAATTTTCTTACTCATATTAATGATATATATTAGATTGTGTTCGAATTTTTTATTTTCTGGTAATGATCTCATAGCCTTGTTGTTATATTATTATTTCATATGATGAATGATTTTTATCTCCCCTGGTATCCCTTAAATGGAATCCATAATCACCCTTATATATATTCCTTCCCTATAATTATGAATAATTTATTTACATATGTCATGTCTAGAAGGATAAATTAGCAGTAATTTATAGGTGGTGTTGAGGATTATACCTATGTAATATATTTATATATGTTGTCTTTGATGACCCCAAACAATTTGAGTTTTGGTGTATATCAAAACATTGTACTTTGATTAATAATATCATAGGATTTAATATTAAAATATGAAATACATCATTTAATAGAGTTGGTATCATATAATGGTATTGTTATGGTTTAGTGATTAGGGTTAGAAAAAATTAGTGGAAAAAATGGTATATGATTAAGTATATGATAACAACATAATGTTTTGGTTATTTCCATGAATGGCTTAAGATTTAAATACGGTTCCATATATTAATAAGAATGAGTAATGATTTATATATATTGAGAATAATATATTATTATTATATGATACCTCATTCAATTGATTATGTCATGATGCTTATAAGTTGACATTTAGTTTTAGTCAATTTATGGAACTATATGACATCAAGTAAATAATGAATTTAAGAGAGAATGGAATGATTTTCAAGTTACGCGACCACATTTTAAGGTATTTATGAAGAATAATCACATTTTTTGGATCATGAAACATTATTCGCAAATGAAAAATACTGAGATTAAAAATAATAAATTGACGGAACAATGTATTTTTGAGTATTTTTTGGGGAAACATCCATAAAAATATAGTGGTTGTTCTGATGTACTGTATGCTTTGTAATGAATCATCACCATGGAAAAAAAACATTTTTTTGGGTATACAGAACATGAAAATGTTATCATTTTTTTAAATTTTCATGTTGAATCTGATAAATAGTGGAACATTATTATGAATATCAGGAATGATGTAAAATTAAATATAATAAATCCTTTAAATTTAAAAGTATTTTATTTAGTAAATATAACCCACGTATTTTGAAAAAAAATTGATGTATAATTCCTTGATCTCAGATAAAAGGATGAAGAATCCATTGAAACATATAAGAATTTTATTACAAGTCATTCAAGGTATTAATATTTTATTATACTCATCTTTGGAAAAAATACCAGTTGATCAAATAGATTTATGAAGGCCTTTCAATTGTGTTAATAATATGAGTATTTTACTATATTAATAAATAATTCTATATTCTCTCAAGGTATAAATTGAAATTGGATATTCAATTCAATCTGATGATTTATATATTACAACAAAGATGTGGCATTTGGAAAACATGACTATATCACATGGAGATAGAAATTTCATTCACATATATACTAGAAATATGTGATGAATCAGAAATGGAATTCCCTGAATTAATATAGGAGGATATTTAAATGTGGATTGATTTTTTATAAAACATGACACTATCAAATGTAGACTAATAGGCCAACTAAAAAATAGAATAAATGAGTTTTCCATTCAATCATCCACCCAATATCTAATTTGTCAAATACATGTAGTATGGTAATTACGAAAATTTCAACATGAATCTGGTGGGTTTTGATAATGATAAACATCAATAAAAAATTATTCCCAAATACATGTGGGATTTTTAATTTTTCATGACTGTTACACTGGTATAAGAGATTGTTGTTGTGGAAGGTACCAATATTATCTAACCTAGATAAACTACTATCTAATTATTTTAATGGAATTATGATGTTTTTATATCTATGTAACATATCAAGTAAATATTATTACCTCCCAGTGGATATATATTCAGTATGTTTGGAGAAATCATTATGGTACGGTGGGTGAATCAGAAGTCAATAATTCCTCATTGATTATTGTTTTTGGGGATGTTATTCATGTAAATATTATTATTCAACTATTTTATAAAATTATATTATAATAATATTGGTTTCGATTTTAATTGTGTGGGTCTCATATAAACTAATTATGAACGAAAATAAAAATTAATATTTTAATTATACATATGATGTTTTATGAGAGTGATGGCGAATAGAAACATCAAATGTTGATTACATATATTTTTCAAGACATATTTTATATCCATGAAGGGTAATTGTCTCATATGGGTTTTATAAAAATAAATAATTATATTATGTAAACTGTATGGGATTATGTTGAGACCTTTCTAGAAGAGTTTTAATGTCCTCCATTGAATCATGATAATGAGTTTTTAAAAGAACTCATACTAGGTGCAACACTTATTTCAGAAAATCCATATAAAATGGTCCCAATGGAGGTTCCTGAATGCTATAAGAAACTATAATATAATTTTGATAAGTGATTAATATTCTCTAGTTTACATCCATGGCTACATTTATAGATCATCTAATGATGAAATATTGGTCAGTGTTTCATTACAATGATTATCATACTCATATGATTATAACTATAAAAAATGTATCATCAACCACATATCAATAATGTTTTTGATAAATTATGTGGAGATCAATACAGTTTTGAAATTGATCATCATTTTTGTATCATCAAATGAGATTTATGGTTTATTTTATACAAATGGGGCCTTTTTATACCATGAATGGTCATTATAAATATATTTTGAATCCATTTTCATTTATAAATGAACATTTTATAATATTTTGTTATAATAAATATATTCATTATAGATTTCATTGATTATTTTATGGATATATTTATTGATTATTTTGTTTTATATAAAATTTTAATAATAATGAATGTAGAAAATTTGTGAGTCAATCTAATGAAACCGAGGAAGAATAAGTTTAATGACAATTTTACCATGTTTGAATTTTAACAATAGAGAATTTATTTTTAGGGGACATAAAATAACCAATTTGGGTATATAAAGTGTTCCTACAAAGATTAAAATTATTGATAAATGACATAGAATATCATTTGTAATAAAAATATGTATTTAAAATGTGTTATTTGGATAATAATAATGTTTTTAGGAAATATTCATTACTAAATAATCTACTCAAAAATATGATCTCAATGGTTGTGATGATCAAGTGGATAGATGAATATAATGACACGTTCAAGGAGATGATGTGAAGGATGTCCGTTGCACCATTGAATATAGTACCCTATATTGTAGATGGATTCTGAAATATAGTGTTGCGTCATAAAAGGGAGTAATCAATGACCATACACATTGATACGATGATCGAAAATTTCACACTCCAATTGAAATTATATGAGAGAACATTACAAATATTTATTTAGAGATAGAAGTTGTAATTTTGGAAAAAACAATGTATGGATGAATTATTTATAAGGTTAAGAGTGATTAATATATTTATATCATAAATTATTGATGTATATATTAACGAAAAAACACGTTAATATTAATTTTTTAATATTTTATAATTTATTATTTATTATGACTAATAAATATATTACACCACTAGAAACGAGAACACAGTCAATAATGCTCTATGTTAGAAGGTGCACAATATTATATCAATAACGAGTATTAAAATAAATCCAATACAAAAAAGACTGCATATGATAGATAATGAAATTTGAATGAAAGGAGATATATCACTTCTTTCACATGAAAATATTTTACAATCCCTCCTTATGATGAAAACATAGTCATTGAAGGAATATATAGAACTACTAAATAACAAGAGGTGGTATCCTATGTTGATAAAAAATTGATGTAATAATATCATTCAATGATTTAGTTTGTGTAATATCAATACTAGGCATGAATATTCAGTTGTTGGAAAATTCCCATTTTTCAATATTCTCTATTAATCATAGAATTATGATGTTTGATAGAGATCAGAAAATATATTTCCAGTGGGAAAGAAAGAAGGAGAATATTACATATTTTTTCTCTTGATTCCTTAAATTTTAATATTTTAATGATTTGATATAAATTCATCTGGCTAATATGTATCCATTACCTACACACGAATAGAAATTTGGAAACATGACCATGAATTTCAACAAAACATCACCCAAATGAAGATAAATGAACACTATTATTTGGGTTGTGCATGATATCTTTATTAAATTATAGAATTTAATTTTAAATAGAGAGGATTTATATCTGGGTCCTCTTACCTATTATATATTATAAACACACAAAATTATATCTAGTACCACATTAAATTACATCTGATCTTAATTTTATTTTTACCGTATTGTTTTGGAGGTGTTATTAAAAGTATCCTGATTCAAAGAAGAGAATAAATAATACATATCATCCATAGATAATAGGTTAGAATAATATAACTATAAAAACACCATATTGCATATTGTGATAGTTATCTGTAGATATTAAAGGATTTTGGGATCAAACAGTTACTTTTGTGGAATTTTATTACATAAATAGTCTCCTATAGAGCATTAAAATTTCACCATATGAAGCCATCAATGGAATGAAATGTATAAATAAAAAATGATGGGATAATTATTTTTTAGGAAATTACTTTTTAAATACTATATTTTATGAGATAGAATATAAATTTATATTCGATATGAAATATATATATCCATCTCATCTTTGAAAAAAAAAATACGTTTTCATTCATCAGTGAGATATTGTGTTCGAAGCTAGTGAAATGTTATTTTTACGAATAAATCCCTAGATTTATGTTATTTTTTTGATAATAATGTAATTTTGATACATATATATATTCCAAATTTTTTTTATTCTTGTTCTAATATAGAGGATAAGATATCATTTTTTACTTCCACCAAATCACTCTGAAGGACATGGTGTGTTAAAATTATAACTCATGAGGATGAAAATAGCATAAACATATTCTGATGTGAACATATTTGTTACAAAAAAATTAAATACCTATCTACTGAATAAAAATTGGTGAATAAAATGGATCATAGTGAGAATGTTCTATGGAACATACCACTCATTATATATATTTTTTTGGTAGAATCATAAATTTGGGGAAGATACATATAATCTATAACACATGATGAAGTAGAATTTTCAAAAAAAAAATTGTATTAGTGGGACTGAAATTTGAATGCTTAATTAGTATAAGGGTCTATAATGCAATTTATTCTTGTATTAAGAAATATTTATCAATAAAAAAATTTGGTTTCCATAATAACTTATGTTACACTAAAAAATATGTTTAAATGAATGGTGAAATAATTGTTCATTGATTAGGGGAAAGGAATAGGGCATAAAAAATAGTTAGATGTTATTGTCTATAAATTTATAAATAAATATCATTGGTCAATAATTAGTTATAAATCAAAATGAAATCATTTGAATCTAAAAGTGTTTTTTTCAGAAAAAAATAGTTTATGTCTATGTAATGTGATTCTATAATAATTAATTAAATTAATCAGTACTATTAAGTAATTTTAATAAAATTAATATATGATATATCCAATTAAATTTTTTATCCATCAACTAATATATTTTATAGGCATGGTAAATGATTAAATCAGATTTTATTCATAAATTTAAATTTTATAAAAATCAATCATTATCATGTAATTTATAGCGATTTTAACATGAATTCCCACCAATTATTGAAATATAATCATGAAAAATGGATTCTTTATTTGTAATAAATTTCATACAAATTTTTAAATTTTTCCACTTTAATTTTATTAATAATTAATAGTGTCTTTGGAAAATATTTTTCACTTTGGTATAAAGAAAATTGAAAACTTATTGATAAAACATAGGGATAATGCCTTAAAATTTGTCTATCACATTCTATTATTCAATTACATTAGGGGAGATCATACATGGACATCCATTTTTTGTGTATATTATTTAATTGATAAATTTTCCCTTGATAATTATATTTATATTTAATTAAGTAATAGAAATTCCAAATTGACACACTTTTATAATGAATATCTCTAAAATTATTCAATGATGCATGTCCAGATGTAAATTTTAATTTAATGGATGAATAATAAATATTTTAAATCAACATTATTTTATGTTTTTATCTTCTAATAATTATCATAATTTCTTACACAATAAAAACACAGTAATTTATTCGGTAATATAAATATGGAATAAATGAATATAAAAATAATAAAGTAAATCATTATTGATGAATTGTTGTTTTTAATGAATTTATTATAAATAAAATATCATATTAGGTTGTTTTTAATTTTTTTTTATTTTAATTCAATTAGTATCATAATTAAATCAATATCATATTAAATTAAGTGTTATAAAAAATTAAATTAATGGAATTTTTTAGAAACATTTATATAATTATATATGTTAAAATTTAACGAAAATATTATCACAATAATGGTGAATGTTATATGGTGGAACATATATTCAAGGGTCTATTTATTTTCCACTTATCATGTCATGGAAACATTATTGACCCCTAAAAGAAATTAAATGTCGATATTGTTGTAATTGTGAATAAGAATAAATAGAGGGGGAGTTATGTCTGAGTGATAAGTGTTAAAACATCACATAAACATGTATAAATTTAATTAATTTTATTATTTATATGTTTATTCTTTCTATAAGTAAAAATTTCCAATTTTGAGAGACATGAATTTGTGAAATATATTATACTAATTTACTAATGTAAGTAATTTCAAGAGCTCTTCTCTCTTCACTTATAAAAGATAAAATACCCTCATCCATTATATAATATTATTTATCCTTATAAATGACCAAAAATATAATATAGTAGTATCCTATTTTGAATCCCCACATCCTACTAATTTTGATATTTCTAAAAGAGAAAACATTTTGGGCCAAAAATTGAAGCCAATGATGTTTTTTAATGAAGTTGTATAATCCATAACTGTTTACATTATATTTTATTTCATATTCTACCACTTATAATTCAATTATGCCCATTATGAAATAATTAATTATTTATATTAAATATATTTAATTTTAATTATGATCATGGAACATCAATAATATACTTCTATTCTATCATAATGAAAATAATAAAATAACTCGTGCATATGAATAACATATTATCTACACATATAGGTCTAATTTTTTTCTTCACCATCTCATAAGGATTATTATATTGATGTATATAATGATTATATATGATTTTTATTATATAATTATTCTTTTATATTTATAATATCATATATACGTTAATATTTTCACATACTATGGAAAATGATAATGTTTGTTGTGTGTATGTGTGGAATACCACCTCTATAATGCAATGTGATTCATTTATCATTTATAATTTACATGGACGGTAATAAATAATATATATATATATATATTATAATACATTTTATTAAATAGTGACTTATTATTTACATTTATTTAATGTCATCTACCAAAAAGTGATAAAAACGTTCATTCATGTGTACCACAAATTGTCTCCACGATCATTGTATTTAATTTTTCTAAATATATTTTATAAGTTACTCTATATTTATAAAATTATTAAATTTATGATATTTATATCTTTATTTATATTTTTTTAATGTTAGAAGTATGATTAACCTATAATAACATGTAGTGTTGAATCAAAACATGAGTGAAAAACATAGTTATCACCAAGAATTGTGATTTTAATAACAAATTGATAATAAACATGTGATTAGATGTTTTATGTAAATATAATATGTTATGATATATACTATTATGATTCTTTAATACATGGGAAAAATTCATTAGTTATTATATAGTTGTAAAATTCATCAAATTTATGATGAGACTCGTGGTATGGTATATTTGTATCAATCCCATATATTTCATGATTTTTATGTTTTAATTCCCATATCTGAAATTATATGATCCATATGAGATATACACAATAACTTTTTGTTATATTCTCTCTGCATATTTAATTCTGTTGTTTTAGTACCATTCTCATATCTTTGGAACATTCCATTTTTTAACAATTTATTTTTATGGGAATAAAATGTTATTTCTCCTCTTTCAGTAAGAAATACATTTCTAAAATATCCATATACTCGAAGATGTTTTAGAAATTTCTTTTTAAATTTAACAATTTTTATTTAAATAGTTTTGGAAACTGATTGCATTAGTATAAAAAGTATTGAATATAATATTTTTTTCATTTATGGCCACGTAGTTTATAATGGAAAAAGGGAACTCCATTATTGTACTAATAAATACAACATGATTTCAGTTACCTAACATCAATTCCTATCAATGGTGTTAATCATACATTACAAATTTCCTAGGTAATTTTCATTGGAAATTTTTTCCATAATATTTCTAAAGCATTAAAAAATAACTGAATTCAACTACTATAAGGGTATATTCCCCTTGGATGGTTCTAAGATTTCAATTAAATAAATTTTCATCTATGTTGACATCCTTTTATGTAACTTCTAATTCAATGGGGATATGATTACTTCAATCAATTAAAATCATTTCTTGATTTTTTTTCAATACATTGATTATATTATTATGAAACTTATTTATCTTACATGGGTTACCAGATGATTAAATGATGAAATTTTGGTGAAACTCATTTTACATCCCCATGTTATGATATGGATATTTGTTAAAATATTATGATAATAGGATAAAAATATGTACATTGATCATTATGTCATTGGTGGGACATTTATAACCCACCAATGATTTTATTAAATCATTATGTATCAGGAGAAAATTATGAGAAACAATGTTTTGTGCTCAATCCACTATAAGAAACAAGTAGGGATGTATAATTAACTATAGGAAACATATGTGGATTCCCAATACACTGTGGGAAACTTGTAATTATTCTCAACTAGTTTCGATATTGTAAATTGTTGTTGATTCTTGGCGTACTATGATTTCATTGTATTGGTTGTTGACATTGAAATATGAAATCGTTTATATTCTTATGGCATTTCCATAACATTCAAGAAACATTTTGATAATTATAATATGAAAAAATGGATCATGGAGAATTATTTCCAATTCCACACATTTATATTTATTCATTATTGAAATGATAATGTCTTATCCCATGAATAATGTTTCTTCTCTATGAAATAATATGTATGAAAATTTTATGATATGTACTTCAAATAGTAAATTGATTCTTATTTTTATCATTCATACGTTCACATATTGATATGTTGTATGTTTTCCTTTATTAAGAACCTCTGATCATCATTTTCTGTTTCCATTCCATGAGTTATGATGAAATTTTTTATGTATGGAATATTACGGATGGTATAATGTGAGAATTTTTTTTATGAGGGACGTTTATGATATTCCCTAAATATGAGGATTAAATATATAGTCTCCAAAAACTGTAAAAATATTTAGTTATTGAGATTAAAATAATTTTATATATTGTATATTCATCTAAAATTATGTGATATTTATTTATAAATATATTAGTTCCCAACATTTACACCAATATCTAGTACCATTATGACCCTATAATGACTATTTTGACAAGTAAATAACCATTTTTTCACATTGCTCACATAGCCATGACTGAAAAAAATATCCTCACCCAAGGGATGAATTTTTCATTTTCCAAAATGTAAAAATACACAATTTTAATTTCCACACCTCATTTCTCATCTAGTGAAATGGCCTAACATAGACAAACATTATCACTCTTGAGTGATACTACAACAAAAGAAAACTACCATGTCACATCTCATATGATACTATTCATAATAGGTACTTAATATCCTCAAATAAGTGGGTCACACCATCCACAAAAAAATTTGGACCCCCCAAATTCCTTTCATTCCTTACACTACATCCTAATCACAAAACCTAATTGTTTCTACCAATATAACAGTGATGTATCTACACTTGATCGATGACAAAATCAATAAAAAACCTTACCATAGTGAAATTATTAGATCAACAATGTCATAGTACCGTGATTCATACCAACACATCCTCTGTCAACTGAGGTTCTGTCCATTTCAATCCAAATCCTCATATATACCATTCCACAACATATCCTCATGAACATTGTCCATTGGATCACACTCAACCATTTACTATCCTTAGGATTGATTGATACCACTAACTCCAATGTCTACTAACCTGATCCATTTCCTAAAAATGGATAATAATCATTCATTTTTCAATCATGTAAACTGAATCACATTTTTATGAGTTGGATTTCTTATATAAAAGGTGTAAAAAAGCTACCCTCGTCCATTCTCACATGTATGTCAGTTTGACATAACCATTTTTTCCATTAGTAATGAACATTAAAAATATGGATATTCTTTGTATCATGGTCATCACAAAACCACTTAACAAATGGTATCCTTCTTTAACTGAAACCATCATCCTCAGGTGCAACTGGAATCTAGAGACACATCTAGGACATATCAATTGTTGGAAAAAAACTGCACCTGTTATATACCCCCAATATGATATTCACCTCTTGATGCCAAAATATAATCATAATTATAACCATGATATACTATTATTTTTTACAATTATTCTATGTTATGTGAACCTATCCCAATTACATCTTTCATCCCAAATTTCAACTAGAAAATGGGTGATCACCCATTCACAAGGCAATTACATCATAATAAAGAGGCCACAACACCAATTTGAAAATGAAAAAAAAAACAAAATCACCATTAAATGAATCATCCATCACCATTACTAGGATATTATACATAACCATGATTCCAACCATGATACTATATTGTAACTTCTACCAACCAGTGGTATCCTAAATACCCTATTTGATGTAGCAGGATACCTTGCACGTGTCTTGACCATGATCATGATCACGCAAAAGACATGGAATCACTTCCATTACGAATTAATACACTCCTATGTTTCTAATTAGACCACATTCCACACAAAAAATAAAAATGATGAAAATAAAAATTATCATTCCCCATGAAAATCAGCCTAAATATGTTATAACAATAAGGTTGTTTAACAGATATTACCTCACAACATGGTATCCTTCAACGTTCAGTGATTAGAAAACCCAAGGTATGTACCCCTAACTTTAAATTATATGGAATTAAAAATTTTAAAGATGTCCCTCTCGTGGTTTACCATTTATGTACACAAAAAATTGAAACACTATACTCGAGTCTCACCTTATTGGTCACATGTTCCCACCCCATATCTCATCAATTGAATTCTCACTAAAGCCACCAAACATGGGATGAAAATGAATCCCATGTAATTGTGAAATAAACATTAGTAATCCAATACCCTACTCCGGATTTTCCCTTATTTATATCTCAATATATACATAAAACATCAAAAACACATGGTCTATATAATCATATACATTGTCCATGTCACCCTCGTCTCAAAGGATCCAATAACAACCACAATCAAAAAACCCCAACTAACTATACTTGGGTATAGTCATACATATAAGGCCTCTACACCGCAAAAAATAACCATCCATCCCAGAATTACTATGTGGATTTTCTATTTTTCTATAGGAAATATAGTCATCATATTTAAAATTATTCATATTCATCTATTTGTTCAAATAATTTACATTTCACCAATTATTATTTAATATATTAATGATTTATTAATTATTCCCATGTTTTGACAACATTTTTAATTATTCTTTCATTCATCAATCATAAGGGAACACCCCATTTATGATTATTACATGAACCTTAAATGATCATTACCTTCTAAAATCAATTAATTTAATCCTATACATAATGAAATTTCAATTAGAACTGGTGTGTTAGGACTACACCATAGGTGTTTAAGGAATAAAAAAAATACTATCATATAAGAACATTATATACTGACCCCATTATTATAAAAATAATATATACCAAAGGTACATTAAAATAAATATAATTTAATTTGTAAAGGGAAACATATGATATAATGATTCAAATGTTGTTAAAAATAACATGTATAACGAAATTAATATCAAATAATCATGTATATAACATGAAAAAGGACATGTGAATCCTTATATTCAGTAAATGGTCATTGAACACACCATAGAAATATTTCCTTACAGGGACAACAGTAAAAGTCTTATAATCTATTACATTATAAAGAATATATATTTCCCAATCACCAAATCAAATACAACCATACTAAGAAAAATCTTATGAACAACAAGTCATATCCCTAGACAATTGAGTTTCCACCATGCACGGGTTGATAAATCCAAATAATTAGATCATTACCAATCCCTTACACACTTATATTTCTCTATATACAAGGCCATACGTGTATGAAGGATTATAAAACAAATCATTTCTATTATTAATTTATAACATGCCACCCTAGAACGCATTGAACCAGTGCATCGGGCTTGCATGCCACTATACCTCAGCCACGCATTCCCATAATCTAGAGGATACCAACAATAGGAAAGGGTTTGTGTGTATGTTGTTCATAGATTATTACGTTTATTATTGGAGTACCTATATTTTTGGAAGTAATATCAAATACACAAACCATGTCATATAATCATCACAGGTAAACATAGGGTAAGTGGCGAAGATTTCTACTCAATCATATTCAATAAAAAGGGTATTATATAAATAAAAATGATCCCCGATGGGAGGATCATATATAAGAATAGTTAACATTAAAAAAAGACTCAACTAATACAAAACTATTGTTTTTTAGTATTTCATCTTAGTCACCACTTCTATAATCATGAAATCATTCCAACTCAATACCATCAATGTTGGGACTTTACTTATACCAAATAATCTGAATAAATAATGATATATGTGTGGGAATAAAATTAAAATGGCTTGATAAGTTGGCTGATAGTAACACATATTTGGTCACCATAAATGGTGTCCAAAATTATGAATTGTCATATAAAAATAGATGTGGATGTTATCATGGTAACCCATTTAATAATTTTTTATATAATTTATATGAAATAATTAAAATGTAAAATTATAATAAATAAATAAATAAATTTTCATCTTATGACTTCGGATCCAATGTGACATTATTATATAGTATTAATGAGTTTAACTAGTTTTAGGGTGACTATAATAATTCAATGATGACTACACCTACACATGTAAAAATACAAAATAGATACATCAATCATTGATAAGAAAAGCCATTTCATTAATTCACATTAAGTAATTGATTATTACAAAAAATGTATAACTAATAAAATACAATATGATCTTGATGCATAATTTTTTTTTATATTTAAATATACAAAACAACATATATTAATATACACATGTGAAAATTATTTATAACCCAAAACCTGCCCGTATATTCCGTTGAACTTCTAAAACTCCCCTGGATAACCTACAGACATACATAAGAATGGTTTGTGCTAAATATCCCAGTAAGGGAATAACATAATAATTATATTTTTATATTAAATAAATGATACACAATTAAAATTTGAAGGTGACATAAATGGTGTGAGAATAATAAACAGAAATATCAAATCATGATATAATATGATATCATCAATTCGACCAAATAATGTAGAAGCAACATTAATACTTAATATAATAAAAATTAATCAAGATGATCAATAATATTAAATAACATTATATCCTTATGATATATGTGAATTAACTATACATGGTATATCATAAGATAATAATTTCATAATCCACTGTGTGGATGTGTAATTTCTGGCCTAATAGTGGTATACATATCATGTAAATCCATAAGTGTGAAAATAGATCATACAACTTATGAAAAGATTCAATCAATTTTATTTACTTGATTAATGATTTTTGGTAACATACATTGGTTTCGCCAATCAATTTTGGATATTTATATCAGGGTTAATACACCTAATTGAAAATAATGATGACAGTTTTTAGCAAAAAAACTCTCAGGGAAAATCATCGAGTAATTTCAGAACTATAACGGTTGTACATAATGTTTCATTAGTGTATTTTAATGTCTACGAAAGTTGATATATTATTACATGGACCATTAGGATTGTTTTGGGATGTATAAAACATATTACCAAATGAATAATTGGATGTAATATGTCTTATTTCTGAACAGGTTCTGGAATTAAAAGTATTGAGGATAATAGCCCTTACCTTGAGAGGGAGCTTCTACAAAAATTTAGGAAGCATTATAAGATCTTGGGAACAAATTGGTTGGCTTTTAGATATGGAGGGGGAGATTAAAATTTTTCTCAATGTGGTATGAATGCAGTGTTTTTTATATTGGGTTGGTATTTATTGAATATTAGAGTGGAATTATTTATTAATATCTAAGCATCGGTTTATGACACAATATAATAAAAAAATCTGAACACAAAAAACCATCAAATTATTCCAATTTATGCCACCATGGATTAGTGGTTTTTAATATTTTATTGGTATATGAATCGAAATAATTGAAATACTAAATTTTTTATCTTAATGTGACTCATGTTACTAAATAATTGATTATAAAACCTTAAAATATAATATAGGTTTTGGAGGATTCCTTAAAAGAACAATAATACAATTAAAATACCTTGATAACCTAAATTTTTAAAGTGAAAAAATTACATTTGGTTATTAATTATAGTAATAATAATTATGAAATCAATTTTTCTACTTTTATGATTGCATGATGAAAATAAAATATTTATATATTATTTAATATATATCAGAAAAATTTAGTGTCGTGACAAAATATAAAAAAATCACCAATGAATAATTTTGGAATGATAATTAAAAAATTATATTCAATTATATTTTATGTAAAACCCCTTAAATACTACAAAAATATATCTATTTAATTCACTTATAACATTATAACCCATATAAAAATTTCATTATACATTTCTAAATCAACATTTTTATTTTAATAAATAGTAATTAATGAAATTGTGATATTAAAATATTTTGTTCATAAAAACCTATTTTTATCAAAATGTGTGTCATAATGGAATCGATATATTACACAATGGTTAAACATTGATTTCGTCATATCAAAATATTATTTCTATGGAACTATTTATGAAATCATTATTAATGTCTAAAAAAGTTTCAAATTTTTTATTAATCAATTTCAAATATAATAAAAAAATTCTTACTATAACATTCATGATTTATAAGCCCTTATATCACAATTTTTTCCATATATGTAAGCCGAGTAATTGTGTTACATTTGTGGGGTGGTTGGAGGAACATGGTTTACCCCTTGATCTCAATAATCATCATCTTCTCTATAAAATGGTTTCACTATAGAATTACTGTGGAAATAATAACCTCGGATTTGTAAATGAAAATGATTGATGATTCCATCTAACTCATAGTCTTTGATATATCAGTTCCATAGGGAAGGTCAATAATTATGAAATCCCTCGCATTACTAGTATGTTTTAGTTAGGTAGTATCCAAACATTCAATGCATGATTATCATACTAGTTACAATATAATGGATATATTATACATGATTATCATATATTATGAGGTTTTAAATCCATTATGATTCAATTTTCCAAAATAATAAAAATAATGAATATGTTTTCTAAATTAAGTATTGACAATTGTTTTATTTATAATGGAATTTAATTTATAAAATAATTGGTTGTTATATTATCCCCTCAAAAAGTATCTCCAAAAAAATATCATTTCATAAATTAAAATAGATGAAGGTACTTCCATTTCTGAACCACTTATGCTTCATATGATTCTTCCTAAATCATTTTGTAAATCCTCAAAACATTTACTAGGTGAGTTGTCTTTTTTTCATAAATAATAATCTCTATTATCTATGATCTTCACTAGATTTTCATCATATTAATGATCATTATCATTTGGTACCGCCTCTGGATTAATTACAAGTTACTGGTCAAGTCAGTTCTTGTACAAGATGTATCAATGGACAACATAATTTACATGTGATATGTTAGGTGGGAGTCCTTGTCAATAATAAATGGATACAATGTGAACATGAATATTAATGGGGATGATGTATCCATGGTTATGATTTATCTTATTGTTAATCTTCTTGAAATTCATCCCTAGTTAAATAAGATGGATGACTGTATCTCTATACTCAATTTAAGGGATACGATGATGATACATAACAAATATTATATACTGATATTGTGAGGATGTAATATGAAGTTGAATAGTTTTAAAATTATCAATAATATATATGATATGATGAGATAATAGATGGCTCATCTCTTGAACTTCATTCCTACATGTCGATGCCCTAATCATATTCCCATATGTTGGATCATAATGTCCAATTTGAATAATAGAATGGATTCAATTATTATATCTCAAATACACTAAGGTAAGGTGTTGATCCCAACACCCTGAGAATTTAATTTAAGAATATCCAGACATATTCTCTATGTATTAAATGGGTATTTTATTCTGGGCTCAATTCAATGTTGATGAGAAGTAATGAGACACCACCTTATATCCAACCCTTGTTGAATTATTCCCAAAAAAAATTTGTTAATCCACAGATATTTATTATATAAATATTATATGCACACTCCATGTAGTCATATTACATCCCATATGTGATATATAACTTTTTTATCAATAGATAAATCATAAAAAAATAATTAAAAGTGCCACAATTAAAAGGATATCGACTACCACCTAAAAATTAAGTATATCTATGATATTTGATGGGGAATACTATAATGAAATCCAGGGATATATTATCCCATTCCAATTTTTTTTGTTCAAGGGTTGCATCATTGTGTAAAACATCTATCGTTCAACTGTTACTTATTGGGATAATAAACATTGAAATACAATCCACAATCACCCGCTACATTTTATCATACCAAAAGGATTACCTAAAATCATTATTCATCCCAAAAAGTTATAGTTGAATTGAGATGTTATATGATCATGGTAGATTGAATATACATTTAGTATTCCAATTTCAAAAGAGATTAGGTCCCATCCAATCTGATTATAATACCCAGATAATCCAAGGAGACTATAAATTTCATTCATATATGTTGGTCAATGCATTCCGGAAATAACCATTATTTTGAAACGATAAAAAATGTCTACTTTTTATTATTAAATTCCCCATTAATGTTACTTGATCTATCCAACAATAACAGTTATATTAAATTTCATATTAGAAACTCATTCACAAAATATTTTTTATAGCATTAAAAATATCACCCTATTTTTATTTTCATTTGTATATGATTATAGAAATATATATATAGTCTACTAAAAAAATTCAAGATAATACATAAAAAATCAATGAATTTTCACTATAATTTTAGTTGGAGAAATATTTATTTAAAATATCATTATTATGAACTTGTAGTTCCCATACCTAGTATAAAATGAATTCTTAGATCCATCCTCCTTCATCGTCATTACATGAAAATATAAAGACAAAAGATCCACCGTAAATAAATTTCATGGTCCATTTAGCTAATCAATCAATCCCTCCATCAGTGGTAGAGGATACCTATTATTTATTGAGATATTGGTATGCTCAGGATAATAAATATATATTAGCATTTACACATTCATATTAAAAATGTGAAGGACTATTTGACACCATGGTTAAGTACAAAGGCATATATACCCATTATCAAAATTCCACAATATATATTTGTGAAACACATAATGTTGAAAAGTGATGAGTCTATATAGATTCATTATTTATTAAATAATATCCAGTTAAAAATAATATTGATATCTCATCCTCTCAACCAAGAGAAGACCATGAAAATATTTTGGAAACAAATCTATTTTTTCAATCAAAATGGGAATTTTGTCAAGGATTATATTTTCCTTTTTTATAATCATTGGAGATATATATGATTTCTCATAAGGTAATAAAATCCATCCATAAAATAATGAAAATGTTGGTGTTTCATCGTCATCATTACAGATGAATTGAATTGGATGGATATCTCTGATACATAGTGTGATTTCCCTCATAGGAAAATATTAATATACCTTATTCGTCGAAATAAATATTCAATAAATTAAATATCATAAAATTTATATATTTATATTATCAAAATTTTAAATATTATATTCACAAAAAACAATTAAAAAGTAGATGTGTTATATGAATGAGTTGCAATAATTGTCAAATTTTCCATCTTCTCCATCAAAATGACTACCATGCTTTGAGGTGGAATTTGAAATGATTTATTAAATATGAATGTCATGATATAAATAATTGAACATGTATCATGTATTTCATTTTCAATAATTCAATAAATGCTTATCTTTTCTGTCACTATTTCATTGGAATGATCCATCTCAAAAATTGTGATGTAATACAATCACCCTTAAACTCTAGAACATGGTGGCTGTTTTCACAAGTTATCATCAAAAACCATTTTCTCAATGAATTGATTTTCATATTTATTATGTTCATGATTGTTAAAAATTTAGAAAGTATACTAAGGGATAACTTTAGAATCTGTTTCATCAATCAAATTTGTGGGATTCACTCATTGAAATTTTCTATCTTGAAGCCCTTTCTTCCAAAAGATAATGAATTTCATTCTCTTGTTCATCCAATTTATTGGACTCTTTATAACACACATTGGTTATGTGTGATGTTCTAATTTCATTTCCCCGAAGTATTTCTCTATAATACCACTATTATTAAAATCTATCATCACCTTCTTATCTCCTGACCCATGGGACCCTTTTCATTGATTGATATACATAGGAAAAAAATCACATCAAAAAATATATTCATAGTTTTTAAAGACATGAATAACCGTTGTTTTTCATACACTAGACATTATCCCACAAAAGAAATAGTCAACATTAATTCTAGGTTTATTGAAAAATGTAGAAGTGTATCATTTATTTCAGCATTAATCTACCTCATACAATTCGATGGAATCATCTAAATTATTACTGAGGATAAAGTTACCCTCTCCTTATTAATTTATAGAGTTCAAAAAAATAGTTATCAAAAAACATTTTCAATTATTATTTTAACTCTTTCACCTTGATTGTATCAATAGGATTTATATTTTAAATAAACATACTCTATTGGTCATGTTCTCATTCGATATGATTAATAATAAGTATGACCATCTCGTTCACATATAGTTTAAGGCCATAGATTATCATTTATAGGAAGTTTATATATTTTTCATGATAAAAGAGTAGGATAATATTAGTAAATTCAAAGAAAAAATTATCATAATGGAATCTATTGAAATATTCACTTTCATAGGTGGATTTGGGAGTTCATATAATGTTAGAACCTGGAACTTCTTTTCAGGTTTGTTTTTCCTTTTCTGGTCGTTTATGAGAAAAAGGAAAAAATTTGAAATTTTCAGAATACACACCCTGTACATTATAAGTACACGCCATGTACATTGATGTCGTGTGAGGCCGTGTGCTGAATGTGTTTGGGACACACACATGGTCGTCTGGGGTGATGTGGAGGCCTCTTAAAGCAGAGTATGGAAAAACCAAGTACACGTCGTGTAATCTAAAATCACACACCATGTACTTTTCTTTTTATTTCATCTATCAGACCAGGGTCACATCTTAACCATGTTTTCATCTTATTCTACGACTAATTCTATCCAGAGAATCTGAGGAGGCCGAATCTTCCCTGAGCCACAGATCTGTCACCAGTTATCCGAATCGAACATCGTCAGTTTCAATAGAATCACAACGGTGAGTTCTTGATTCTTCTTTGGCCACGTTTCTTGAATCTTCCTCTCGTATGGGTTATCTAAGGTTGAAAGTTTTAGTCGTTTTTGTGGATCTACTATATTAAAGGCTGATTCATATTCTGAGGTTCATGTATATCAATCTACGAGGATCGAGGTAGGTGGTTTGATGCCTTACGTTGAATGTCGTTGAGTTTCTGTGAAAAAGTGCTGGATATCCAGGTATCAGGCATCTCAGGTTAGGGTATGGAACCTGTTTTATTATCTTCATTAGATTTTATGTGTGCTCGAAGATGTTAGTTGAATAATTGTTGCTTGTTAGCATGTTTACGGATCACCAGATGGGTGTTTTCCTTCGTTTTTGCTGTTTATCACTGTTGGGCACATTTTCCTACGCGGAAAACCCTATTGCAATTGCTAGTTTTCTTGTTATAACCGATTGCATGTGTGGCCTTCTGTTTATTTGCTTTTTATGCATGGTATATTTTATCCATGTAGTTTTTGAACTTACTTAGGGCTTCTAATAATCGTTGCTTACTATTGTTTTTACACAAGGATGCGAGAACCTGGTGTAGTTAGACCATAGGGGGAATTGACATTGAGTGCTTCCTCAGAGGGCACATTTATTCATTACTACTATAAAGCTATAAGGGGGATTGTCATTGTACTCTCTATGTGGGTATGATAATTATAAAATCAAGACTAAATGGGGAATTAGACGTAAGTGGTTCCTCATGGAGTCTGTAGTATCGATGTAAGACCATAGGGGGAATTGACGATGAGTGCTTCCGCAGAGTTTCATTTCCATAGTTTGAATTCATGACCATAAGGGACTACCCACATGAGCCACCCTGAGGATCTGTGTAATTAAATATCATTTGGTTGGTTGTGACGAGTCAACCATGCCAAATAACAAGCTTGGGTTTTGTGCTGCTTGTAGTTAGGTAGTCTGCTGAGATACCTATTGTGTTACTTTCCATTCCTTGGGAGTATATATCTGTTACTAGATTACATGGTTGATAATTAAATGATTGTATTAAAATAATAAATAAAGGTGAATGGATATTAGTAGTATTGTTTACTATGGTGTACTTTTTTCTATTCTGAATTTATTTCCATCACTTTTGCTATATTGCTCACTAAAAGTAGGGAACATATCTTTTGGTGGTTTCCTACTAGGATTAGTCTCACACACTATTTGGGTCTTGATTTTTGGCCCCAACAGGTTATATGGTTGTAGGTGTGGATATGGATTGTGGCACTTCTACCTCAGGTGATTCATTGCTGGTTAGAGGTGGAGAGCATGTGAATGAGATTAGGCTTGCGATGCTACTAGAGTTTGCTGTTTAATTTTAGTACTTGGTTTCAGTTTTATTTCTACATGTTGCTTGTTACAGCTATCCATAGGTACATGTACCATGCTGAATCATTATTATTATTTTATACATTGCGTCTGCTATTTAGTTTCTGTGATTGTATGTTCTTTAATGCTTCCGCTATTGTTATTTATTTTCCTTCTGCTGCATACTTTACCAAAAGATGGAATAGTTTCCCCACAAAATTAGCAAGGCCCTCGCTGCTAGTCAATAGCCTATGGCGTTTGGGGAAATTCATTTGAGGTCTTGTGAAGAACCGGGTACGAGGCACCAGTTGAGTGTCCCAGGATTCAGGTCGTTACAAAGTGGTATTAGAGGCGGTTTTCCTTCTTTTATATTTCCTTACTGTTTGGCGATAATAGACAGGGATAGGAAGGAATGGGTAGTTGGTACTTAAATGTGCCTAATATTAATTAACCAGTGTATAGGTAAAATCTATATTACCTTGTAACTGCAATTTTTAGTTTTTGAAAGTGTTACAGTTGATTATATTTCATCATTGGGTGAAGCACTTGTTTTATGTTGTTACATTTTATATGATTGTGGTTCTATTTTGTTGCAACCTGATGAGATGAGGGTATTCCATCTCATGCATCATGTAGGCACTATTTAGAGAATCACATGTCATCAATTTTACCATGCCATCTAGGGTGAATTAGAAATTGGATACTGTTGTGATATATGTCGTGATAGATTATGCATGATGCTGTGATAGTTGATGTGATAGAGATACCTACTATGCTGAGAGGGTATTTATTATTTCACACCTTATTTAGCATAGATGTGAAGCATTGATTTGCAGGGGAGTATGGGCCATTGCAAATCAAAATTTGGCACATGGATTCTTGTTTTTCAGTGTCTTCTAGGCGTCGGTGCAGTTTCTGAGCTACTTCCCAGAATAACCCAGAAAACACGGTATGTACTTTATTAATACACACAATATAGATTCTAAAAAGTTTCACTGACGGTGTGAGCTGAAACACAGGGTTGTCGGAGTCTTCAGAAACACACTGTGTATGGTAGGTACACATCGTGTAGTATTGACCAGTGTACCCGGCCGTGTCACTAACAACACGGGTTAGGGAAGCTCGTGTATTACACGTCGTGTTCGGTATGAACGCGTCATGTATCCTTGTTATAGGTACCCGTACATTTCACGAACAACACGGGTCAGATTTATCTTCACCTATACATTCGGTGTTTGTTTAGAACATGTCGTTTAAGGGTCACCCATGTAGCTGGTCGTTTAACTAACAACACCGGTCGTAGAAACTTTGTCTAGTACATTTTGTGTCCTTAGTGAACACATCGTGTAGTGTAGGGTTATGTGGGAAGTGTTGCTTAGCCATGTGAAGAGACTCGGGAAGGGGAATAGAGTTCAATTAAATGTCGTGTGTGGGGACAACACATCGTGTAGTATGGGGTGTTACACCACCAGTGGTGGCAGAAGTACACGCCCAAGTGTATGGATTTATCAGACATGCCGTGTAGTTTATATACACGTCGTGTGGTCTTTGTTTTATTTTTGAAAAACTTGATTGTTTCTTTCTCATATTCTTTTCTTGTACTATTGTGTTCTCAGTCCTTGATAATCCTGATAAAAGGTTTGATTTTGATCTTTCAGAGCCATTCCGCCAAGACGTTCTCTCATTGCACGTCAGGGATCTTACAATGATCATAAGCCAGATATGGAACCGGAAGTTATCCCGGACACTGGTTTAGACACACAGTTCTATGAGGGATTCATGAGGTTCATACAGACCTTTCAAGGAGCTCAGAAACCTGCCCAGTCTATGGAAGAGCATACGCGAGTCTTCCAACAGCAGCATCCTCCCACGTTCTCTGGGGATGGAGGACCTCAGGCTGCTGAATCCTGGTTCTATGCTATGGTTTCAATCATTGAAAATATTGAAACCCCCTGACAGAAGGGTGAAGCTCGTGACCTACATGTATTGATATTCTGCCAATAGATGGTGGGATGTAGTTTCTCACGCAGGGCATCAGCAGATAGTTTCTTGGGATGAGTTTCAGCGTAGTTTCTATGACTACATATACCCAGTGATGCTGAGGGATAACATAGCCTGGGATTTCATGAACCTATATAAGTGTATTGTATCAGTTATGGATTATTCCTCCATAATTACAGAGTTATAGAGATTCACTCCCATTTTATGGAATGATGAGCTGTTCATAGAGAGGAAGTTTGAGGAGGGACTCAGACCAGAGATCATATCACAGGTGAACATCTTCCAGTTGACTTCTACTACATTGATAGTCAATCAGGCGTTGATCATGGAGGGAATCTGAGGGATACTAGAGCAGTGATCCAGGGCGGTTCAACATCCATAGTTAGTAATCTTCCTTTTGACAGAAGGAAGCGCCACTAAGAGTCTACACGAGGTGACTCGATGAAGCGAGATGTTCCTTCAGGTAGCAAGATTGTGTGCTACCAGTGTGGGAAGGATGGGCATAAGAAGCCAAAGTTCCCGACAGACCCAGTAGAGTGCCAATATTGTGGCAAGATAGGTAATCTTCAGCGGTTTTGCAAGGTTCTCATTCCAGTGGCGAGCATACGAGGATCAGTTTTGACTTCGCATACAGAAGTAGGTTTACCAGTTCCACAGTAGACTTGGGGCTGGAGTTCTTCTGGTTGTTCAGGCCAGGGTAGATGTCGTGGACGCAGTGGTCAGGCTCAGGGAGGATCAGCTCAGGGTTCTCAGGCTGCAACATAGGGTCGGGGTACTGACCTGACGTTTTCGGTAGAGCATATTCATCAGGAGCAGTGTTACACCCCGACCCCAGCTACCTAGAGTCGTTGCATTACTTCGTAACATTGGCATGATCACAAAAGATCAAGTCACGAAAGGCCGATTAGTTTATTAGCCTTGGAAACACTAGATACATTCATAAGTGTAACACCCCAAGCTTCTACGGTACTTTTCCCTTTGAATAATGCGATAGCGTGTGTTGTACGCAACCTCGAGTTCTAACACACACCACAACTAATTAAACTAGCCGTTGTGAATAGTAATACCTAATTTTTGAAATTATATATATTTTATATTTGAAAATGGACTTCATTTTTGGACTTGGAATATCGAATTTAGCCTAAGGTGAAATTTTGGTACTTTTCGGATAACTTTCATATTTTGATGAATAGTGAAAATTACTAAATTTTAATTAAAAACAACTTTTTTAATCAAAATAATTAATAGTGATAATTTTTGAATTTTAGTAGTTTTAAAGTATATTTAGAATATATTTTTACCATTTAATATAATGTTGGTCATTGGACATAATTTTACAATTAAACCGAACATAAACAAGTGTCAATCTTTTGATAGTTATTATCTCTTAAAAACACGCTTTTTGTTTTGACAGCGGGAATTAATTTTAAATTAATTTCTGCCACTTCTGTGTTTTGAATTTAGGAAAATGGATTCCATATTTGGAATCAGGATGTTCAAATTGTGTAAATAGGTAACTTTTATTTTTAGACATTTTGAATAATTACTGCGGTAAATATTTTATTTACCATAGTTAAGGGTAAATCCGGTAAATAAGGTTTAAAAAAATAATATTATAATAATACTAAATTACCCTAAAAACGTGTCTTAACCCTATTGGATGATATATGGTCGACCATGGGCATATTTGTATCAATTTTGGGACCCCATGGATCCACTTGTAAGTGATAATGACACTTTATTTTAATTTAGTTAAAATGAATACAAAAATGACACAAGCATATATCTTTTAGAACAACAATTTTTACATAGGGTTATATATGTTGGATTTTAGATTATAAATATTCATTAGAAAGCTAAAAAGATTTCCTACATAATGCTAGTTTATTTATAATTTTTAGACATTAAATAATTTATTTTATTTATGACCCAATGATGATGCAGTAATTACTATAATAGTGAAAAATTAAAATAATTGATATTATAAATACCCAAATAAATATAATATGAAACTTTTAATGAATTAATCTAATTTTATAGGATAATATGATATATTAGGATTGATTTAATGGACTTTGTTCGAAGTAATCAATCTGTTATGAGTTTCACAAAAATCAACTATTGAATAGTGTCAAAATTGACATAAAAGAGTTCTTAAAACAAATATTATATTATTAATTGATATTAAATTCCTAAAAATCTAAGGTTCGGCAAAGAGACTTATATTATGATAGTTTAATCATTAATGGACCACTTGGGGGTCTCTTGGATGTATATAGTAAGTTTATTAACCATATTATATAAAAATACAAAGAGACATTGTAAAAGTGAAACTAATTAACTTAGAGTTAATACTTAAAGATAAGGTTAATATAAGTACCCAAACCTGTCTAAACTCTATTGGTTGAGTGGTTTTCGACCTATCCCCACCTTAACCTTTATATAATAAGCTTTGGAGCCATTAGAAACCGAATATGAATTTATTATAAATTAATATTTCTAGCTTTTCCAAAGGTGCCCCTCACCCCTCTTATAAAAAGGGCACTCTTCCTTCTCATTTCTTCACACATTAAAAGCCTTTTGGTTCGGCCAAACTCTGCCCAAATACTCTCCCAACATCCCTCACTACAACCTAGAGGCCTTAGTTTGATCAGAAAGCCAACCTAAGGATCCATTTTGATCAAATCAAAAGGAAGAACCCGAAGAAGAGGTAATGATTTCACCACCCTTTTCTAAGTTCATTTCTTCTTCCACTTCTTCTTCCTTTGTTCTTACCATTCTAAAATAATAACTCCAGTATCTCACATATACTGTGATGATATTATAAGTATGGTACAACCATATTCAGTACTCTATCCACCCTTTGAATAACATGTCACCATACGTGCGTACGTACGGCTTACCGTCTCCACGTCGTGGTGTAATTGTTTTTCAATATAATATTATTTGGATGGGTATAATAATGATGTGTAACTCATGTAAATAATAAATATAACATGTTAATGATTCTGTATATATGATATACCATTCATTTATATATTATTTTAATATCAAAAGAATGATATTGTCGCTCGTGCGTACGTACGGACTACCGTCTCCACGAACGTGATGAGATTCATTCTCCATCGTATCCATTCAAGTATAATTATCATTTTATGATTTAAAAATGATGTTTAAGGACTTGATATCATTCTGGATATGAATAAGATACAACAAACATGTCTTATGTAACAAAACATATAAAAGAAAATGAGTAAGTTAACACCCGAAATGATGATAATTCTAAGATATTATTAATAAATCAATGTTAAAAGATCATATATGATATCATATTAATATATATGAATCTTGTATAATTTAATAACAATTATTTCACCATTATACAGGAGGTTAACCTACCCCAACCAAGGAAAAGTACAAGGTAAGGGTTATTTCACAATCTCTTCATTATCCGAGGTTGTATTATACGTAATAATCTACTGGGATCTCTTTATCATCCACATCCATGTTTCTTCGAAATGTATTTCAAAACATTTTTACTATTTACAAGAATATGGGTTAAAGTCATTTATACCCTTGTTTGACTTTTTATAAGAGGTTTATAAAGGAATCTTTCCGTCGTTTTCAAAACAAGGTCCTTTTTAACCTTTTCGACAGAATTGAGGTAAGAATGTTTTTTTAACTTATACGGCGGGTGCGGTTATTTTACGCCGTTATAAAATCTTCAAAGCTTTCCATACAAGCTTATAAGAATATTTTCAAAGAAAATGTTTTATTTTATATGGATCTTAAATGATTTCAAAATAAAAGGAGATACTTCTTTAAAAAGAATTTTGATTTCATCTATGTCAACATCCTTTGATGGATTTTAAGATTATTTGAAGTTGATTTATTATGATACAAAACTTCTATATTGTATTGAAGGTTTTGTGATATGTTTGACTGTGGATGTGCTATTTTTATACCATTCATAGTTTATGGTGAAATTATTGAAATTTCGTATGCTAGTTTTAATACGAATGTTTATGTTATGTTTAAACCTTTTCATATGGGAATGCATTGGACTTAATATGTGACGGGTGGAGCCCGCTATAGCTCCTCGATGCATCGGTAGGTCTCATGAGGCAAACTAGTGTCTTGGCACAAGGCCTTGACAAAATCTTATTTGTAGTCTTGGCACGAGGCCTTGGCTATGTGGTTATGATAGTCTGGCATTATGCATTCCATAATTATGAAAGTGGTTATTGATATTGCATGTGATTATTCGATTAGTAGAATATCCATGTGAATAAGTAAATGGCATTATTTCATTTTATTTATGCCATACCATGTTGAAAGTTCGTATTTAAAAGGCTTTTGTTTTAGTTATACATTGCCTTAAATGTTTATTCTTATTTATGAAAGTTTCCACTTTATTGTTATCCTTACTGGGAATTTGAGCTCACCCCTTTTTTTTATGTTTTATTTTTCCCAGGATGTGAAGAAGTAAGTTATGAATGACCTGCAGGGATTTTATGAGGGGTTAATAGTGTGGATTGTGGAAACATTATGTTGTTGTATTAGTTTTTCATTTTATGATGTAATGTAAAACTTATGAATATATCTAGTGTTTCCAAGGCTACTAAACCAATCGGTCTTTCGAGATTTGATATTTCTTGTGATCATGCCAATGTTATGTAATTAATGCACCAACTCTGGGTAGCTGGGGTCGGGGCGTTACAGTTGGTATCAGAGGAAGTTTAGTACAAACCTTGGAAGCTAGATTTAGATAAACTCTGATTACAGCACATAGACCTAAGATGAACTTTGAGGATTAGTATAGAAGAACTTCCTAGAATTTTGGTATTGTAGAGACTTTGTGAGTTTTCCGAGCAATACATCCTTGTCTGGATACGAGCAGGTAGAGGCGGCTCTGGCACAGATGTACCTAGGGGTAAAACCCGAAAACACCGCTTTGAGCTAGACTCGAACGGGAACTGGTGCACGACAACGGGCCTTGCTGCACTCTTGGTTACGACACTCCCGGGGGATATGCTTAGGATAACTCTCACTTTCTTTACAAATCATTATGAAGGGTTTATGAGTATATACTTCCTCAAAGAAAACATATTTATGATTATGGATTATATCCATAGATAGTTCAATTTAAGTTTAGTGTTTTATAAGTATGGGATTATGTATTTTGATTCATAAACTGATCTAGTTTATGCCATTGTTTAGAAATGGCGCCTAGTGGAAGAAATGGAAACCGTATCAATGCACGCACTCCATGTAGGGATTGCCCTCCTGCTCAAGATAATTATAGTGGGGCTGGTGATGCAACTGGTGCTGATCAGCTAATCACCGTACTGGGACAACTTACTCAGGTTATGAATAATAACCTCACCCGTATGGAGCACCCTGATCCGCAGCGTGGAGGATCAATGTTAGATCGATTCATGAGACAACAACCACCAACGTTCAATGGGAGTACAAATCCCTTAGTAGCTGAGCAATGGATATTTTCCCTAGAGAAAATATTTCAGGCTTTGGGGAGTAGTGAAAGGGAAAAAGTTACCATGGCAGTTTACTGCCTCACTGGAGATGCTGATCAATGGTGGTCATTGATTCAAAACATGAAGGAAGATGATGAAGTATCAAACATGGAATGGAGGGAGTTCAAAGATCTGTTTTTAGAAAAATACTTTCCTCGCGACCATCGAGCAGATATGGAAAGACAATTTCTGAGTCTGAGACAAAAGGAGGATGAGAATGTCACAAAGTATGAGGCTAACTTTACAAGGTTAGCGAGGTACGCTGGTGATTATATTCGCAACCCAAGAAGTAAGATTGATCGTTTCTTTGATGGGTTAAAACCATTTCTCCGTCGAGCATTAGTCTCACAATCCTTTTCATCGTACGAAGACATTGTCTCATGTGCTATCAAGACCGAAAAGGAATTCTCTAAGTCTTATGACTTTAAAGCAAAGCAAGAGAAGAAGAGACCTGCTGATCAATCTGGGAATGGAAATAAGGGGAAGAAGGGAAAGGTTGAATATCCATCTTGTGGTAAGTGCGGGAAGAAACACCCTGGTGCTTGCCTGAAGGGAATGGGAGTCTGTTACAAGTGTGGTGAAAAAGGCCACCAAGCTCGTGATTGCAAGGGGAAGAAGGAAGCTACCAACGTTCAGTGCTACAATTGCAGGGAGATGGGGCATTATGCAAATGCATGTCCTAAGCGTCAGGAGAACTTACCTCAGAAAAGGCCAAGGGATCAAGGACAGGCTTATGCTATCACTACTGCTGAGGTAGAAGCTCCGAAAGACGTGGTGGCAGGTAATTTAATGGTTTCCTCAAGTTTAGAAAATGCATTATTTGATTCTGGATCATCGCATTGTTTCATATCTTCCCAGTTTGCTAAGAAAATTAGATATTTCCAATTTGATTTAATAAGGGAGTTGTCAGTTAAAACTCCTAAGGGAAGTATCGTTGCAACAAAGTTTTGTGAATCAGTCCCCATTAGAGCACATAAATTTTCTTTATCTGCTGATTTCATCGTCATACCTATGATTGAGTTTGATATAATCCTCGGTATGGACTGGCTTTCGGACTATGATGCGAAGATTTATTGTAAGAAGAAAGAGGTTACGATTCTTGATGATAATGATAAGGAGCACCTTATTTTTAGAGCAGAATCGTCACCACCTAATTCTTATTTAGATCCACCCCCTGTAGCTCAACTTAATTCAATTATCGGGGAGGAAGAGAATGAAATAACTGTCGGTGAGGAAAGGAATGTTCAAATAGAGGATGTACCTATTGTGAAAGAATTTGTAGATGTATTTCCGGAAGATTTACCTGGACATCCTCCAGAACGAGAAGTTGAGTTTTCTATTGATTTGATTCTTGGATCAAGGCCTATATCGAAGACCCCTTATAGAATGGCCACTGTAGAGCTAGTCGAACTAAAGAAACAACTAGAGGAATTGAGTAATAAGGGATTTATTCGCCCTAGTGTTTCTCCATGGGGAGCCCCTGTTCTTTTTGTTAAAAAGAAAGATGGATCTATGAGGTTATGTATCGATTACATGGAGATCAATGCTATAACGATAAAGAACAAGTATCCCCTACCTCGTATTGATGATTTATTTGACCAACTTCATGGAGCTCAATACTTTTCAAAGATTGACCTTCGATCTGGATACCATCAGTTGTGTGTAAAGAAGGAAGACATTCCGAAAACAGCATTTCGAACCAGGTACGGGCATTACAAGTTTACTGTAATGCCGTTTGGATTGACTAATACACCCTCTGTATTCATGGATCTGATGAATAGAGTTTTCAAGGAGTATCTCGATGAATTTGTGGTGGTATTTATTGATGATATCTTGGTATACTCCAAAACCTACAAAGATCATGAAAATCACTTGCGCATTATCTTGAAGACTCTGAGGAGGCATGGATTATATGGAAAGTTTAGCAAGTGTGAATTCTGGCTTCAGGAGATTTCTTTTCTTGGCCATATTGTCTCTAAAGATGGAATCTCTGTTGATCCTTCTAAGACCAAGGCAATCCAAGAATGTCCAGCACCTACGAGTATAACTGAGGTACGTAGTTTTATTGGTTTGGCAGGTTATTATCGACGTTTCGTCCAGAATTTTGGCCGATTGGCTAACCCATTAACGAAGCTCACACGTAAAGGGGTTAAATTTGTTTGGACAAAAGAGTGTGAAGAATGTTTCAAAGAACTGAAGAGAAGATTAGTCAATGCTCCTATATTGACTCTACCATCGGGGAATGATGGGTTCGTTATTTATAGTGATGCATCAAAGAAAGGACTTGGCTGTGTCCTTATGCAGAATGATAGAGTTATTGCCTATGCATCACGACAGTTGAAAATACATGAACAAAACTATCCTACTCATGATCTCGAGTTAGCAGCAGTGATCTTTGCTTTGAAAATATGGAGGCACTACCTCTATGGTGAAAAATGTGAGATTTATACTGATCACAAGTGTTTGAAGTATATTTTCTCATAAAAAGAACTCAACATGAGTCAAAGGAGATGGCTTGAATTACTCAAGGATTATTATTGTACGATACACTACCACACAGGGAAGGCAAACAAGGTGGCAGATGCTTTGAGTAGAAAAGACCATGGAGTTTTGAACAATATGAGAATTGAAAGGGATCCAATTTTCATGGAGCTAGTGAAGATGGACATGGGAATAACCAGGGAAGGTGAAACATCAATGATTTTTCAAATGGTTGCCAAACCATCTTTACTAGAAAGGATTAAGAGTTCTCAGACTGATGATGAAGAATTCCAAAAGAAGATTAAAGCTGTGAATGATGGGAGATTGAGAGACTTTGCGTATGAAGGTGGAATTTTGAAATTCGGGAAGAGACTTTGTGTTCCCAATATACCTGATCTAAAAAGGGAATAGCTGGATGATGCTCATAGTTCCAATTTCTCTATACACCCTGGGAGCACCAAAATGTATAGAGATTTGAAGGAACATTTTTGGTGGGACAACATGAAGAGGGAGATTGCTGATTTTGTGTCAAGATGTATGGTTTGTCAACAAGTGAAAGCTGGAAGGCAACAGCTTGGAGGAGTCATGCAACCTCTTCCCATACCGGAGTGGAAAATGGGACAATATTACAATGGACTTTGTCATGGGGCTACCAAAGACTCCTAGAAGGAACGATGCAATATGGGTTATTGTTGATCGTCTTACCAAGTCAGCACATTTTCTTGCTATAAGAGAAGATCTACCCCTGGAACGTCTATCAAGACTATACATTAATAAAGTTGTGAGACTTCATGGAGTACCCCTATCGATTGTTTCTGATCGTGATCCCCGTTTTACTTCAAGATTTTGGAAAAGTCTTCAGAAATCCCTGGATACTGAACTTAATTTGAGCACTGCTTACCACCCTCAGACAGACGGACAATCAGAACGGACTATTCAGACCTTAGAAGCATTGTTGAGATCTTGCTCACTTGATTTTCAGGGTATGTGGGATCAATATTTACCACTAGTAGAATTTTCCTATAACAATAGCTTCCATTCGAGTATTCAGATGGCACCATATGAAGCATTATACGGAAAGAGATGTCGTACACCAACCTGTTGGGATGACGTTGGTGAAAGAAAACTTGTAGGCCCAGAACTAGTGGAGGAAACGGTGGAAAAGGTGAAGGTAATCCAAAATCACATTAAAGCAGCTCAAAGTAGGCAGAAGAGCTATGCCGATAATCGAAGGAAGGATTTGGAATTTCAAGTCGGTGATCATGTTTTCCTGAAGGTATCTCCATGGAAGGGAGTCATATGTTTTGGTAAGAAAGGTAAATTGAGTCCCAGGTACATCGGACCTTTTGAAATTCTAGAACGAATTGGGGCTGTAGCTTACCGATTGGCAATGCCGCCAAGTCTCTCCAAAGTTCACGATGTGTTCCACGTATCTCTGTTGAGGAAATACATGCCTGACCCAACGCATGTACTCACCTATGAAGATTTAGAACTGGAACCCGATCTGTCTTATTGCGAAGAGCCCATCAAGATTATTGATACGAGAGAACAAGTGCTGAGAAACCGGACGACGCGTCTGGTAAAAGTTTTGTGGAGGAATCATAAGATGGAAGAGGCAACGTGGGAACCCGAGGAACTTATGATGAAGAACCACCCGAGTCTTTTTATGCAGTAATACCCTAGAAATTGCGAGGAAGCAATTATTTTAAGGAGGGGAGAATGTAACACCCCAAGCTTCTACGGTACGTTTCCCTTTGAATAATGCGATAGCGTGTGTTGTACACAACCTCGAGTTCTAACACACACCACAACTAATTAAACTAGCCGTTGTGAATAGTAATACCTAATTTTTGAAATTATATATATTTTATATTTGAAAATGGACTTCATTTTTGGTCTCGGAATATCGAATTTAGCCTAAGGTGAAATTTTGGTACTTTTCGGATAACTTTCATATTTTGATGAATAGTGAAAATTACTAAATTTTAATTAAAAACAACTTTTTTAATCAAAATAATTAATAGTGATAAATTATGAATTTTAGTAGTTTTAAAGTATATTTAGAATATTTTTTTACCATTTAATATAATGTTGGTCATTGGACATAATTTTACAATTAAACCGAACATAAACAAGTGTCAATCTTTTGATAGTTATTATCTCTTAAAAACACGCTTTTTGTTTTGACAGCGGGAATTAATTTTAAATTAATTTCTGCCACTTCTGTGTTTTGAATTTAGGAAAATGGATTCCATATTAGGAATCAGGATGTTCAAATTGTGTGAATAGGTAACTTTTATTTTTAGACATTTTGAATAATTACTGCGGTAAATATTTTATTTACCATGGTTAAGGGTAAATCCGGTAAATAAGGGTTAAAAAAATAATATTATAATAATACTAAATTACCCTAAAAACGTGTCTTAACCCTATTGGTTGATAGATGGTCGACCATGGGCATCTTTGTGTCAATTTTGGGACCCCATGGATCCACTTGTAAGTGATAATGACACTTTATTTTAATTTAGTTAAAATGAATACAAAAATGACACAAGCATATATCTTTTAGAACAACAATTTTTACATAGGGTTATATATGTTTGATTTTAGATTATAAATATTCATTAGAAAGCTAAAACGATTTCCTACATAATTCTATTTTATTTATAATTTTTAGACATTAAATAATTTATTTTATTTATGACACAATGATGATGCAGTAATTACTATAATAGTGAAAAATTAAAATAATTGATATTATAAATACCCAAATAAATATAATATGAAACTTTTAATGAATTAAACTAATTTTATATGATAATATGATATATTAGGATTGATTTAATGGACTTTGTTCGAAGTAATCAATCTGTAATGAGTTTCAGAAAAATCAACTATTGAATAGTGTCAAAATTGACATAAAAGAGTTCTTAAAACAAATATTATATTATTAATTGATATTAAATTCCTAAAAATCTAAGGTTCGGCCAAGAGACTTATATTATGATAGGTTAATCATTAATGGACCACTTGGGGGTCGCTTGGATGTATATAGTAAGTTTATTAACCATATTATATAAAAATACAAAGAGACATTGTAAAAGTGAAACTAATTAACTTAGAGTTAATACTTAAAGATAAGGTTAATATAAGTACCCAAACCTGTCTAAAATCTATTTGTTGAGTGGTTTTAGACCTATCCCCACCTTAACCTTTGAATAATAAGCTTTGGAGCCATTAGAAACCGAATATGAATTTATTATAAATTAATATTTCTAGCTTTTCCAAAGGTGCCCCTCACCCCTCTTATAAAAAGGGCACTCCTCCTTCTCATTTCTTCACACCTTCAAAGCCTTTTGGTTCGGCCAAACTCTGCCCATATACTCTCCCAACATCCCTCACTACAACCTAGAGGCCTTAGTTTGATCAGAAAGCCAACCTAAGGAGCCCTTTTGATCAAATCAAAAGGAAGAACCCGAAGAAGAGGTAATGATTTCACCACCCTTTTCCATGTTCATTTCTTCTTCCACTTCTTCTTCCTTTCTTCTTACCATTCTAAAATAATAACTCCAGTATCTCACATATACTGTGATGTTATTATAAGTATGGTACAACCATATTCATTATTCTATCCACCCTTTGAATAACATGTCACCATACGTGCGTACGTACGGCTTACCGTCTCCACGTCGTGGTGTAATTGTTATTCAATATAATATTATTTGGATGGGTATAATAATGATGTGTAACTCATGTAAATAATAAATATAACATGTTAATGATTCTGTATATATGATATACCATTCATTTATATATTATTTTAATATCAAAAGAATGATATTGTCCCTCGTGCGTACGTACGGACTACCGTCTCCACGAACGTGATGAGATTCATTCTCCATCGTATCCATTCAAGTATAATTATCATTTTATGATTTAAAAATGATGTTTAAGGACTTGATATCATTCTGGATATGAATAAGATACAACAAACATGGCTTATGTAACAAAACATATAAAAGAAAATGAGTAAGTTAACACCCGAAACGATGATAATTCTAAGATATTATTAATAAATCAATGTTAAAAGATCATATATGATATCATATTAATATATATGATTCTTGTATAATTTAATAACAATTATTTCACCATTATACAGGAGGTTAACCTACCCCAACCAAGGAAAAGTACAAGGTAAGGGTTATTTCACAATCTCTTCATTATCCGAGGTTGTATTATACGTAATAATCTACTGGGATCTCTTTCTCATCCACATCCATGTTTCTTCGAAATGTATTTCAAAACATTTTTACTATTTACAAGAATATGGGTTAAAGTCATTTATACCCTTGTTTGACTTTTTATAAGAGGTTTATAAAGGAATCTTTCCGTCGTTTTCAAAACAAGGTCCTTTTTAACCTTTTCGACAGAATTGAGGTAAGAATGTTTTTTTTAACTTATACGGCGGGTGCGGTTATTTTATGCCGTTGTAAAATCTTCAAAGCTTTCCATACAAGCTTATAAGAATATTTTCAAAGAAAATGTTTTATTTTATATGGATCTTAAATGATTTCAAAATAAAAGGAGATACTTCATTAAAAATAATTTTGATTTCATCTATGTCAACATCCTTTGATGGATTTTAAGATTATTTGAAGTTGATTTATTATGATACAAAACTTCTATATTGTATTGAAGGTTTTGTGATATGTTTGACTGTGGATGTGCTATTTTTATACCATTCATAGTTTATGGTGAAATTATTGAAATTTCGTATGCTAGTTTTAATACGAATGTTTATGTTATGTTTAAACCTTTTCATATGGGAATGCATTGGACTTAATATGTGACGGGTGGAGCCCGCTATAGCTCCTCGATGCATCGGTAGGTCTCATGAGGCAAACTAGTGTCTTGGCACAAGGCCTTGAAAAAATCTTATTTGTAGTCTTGGCACGAGGCCTTGGCTATGTGGTTATGATAGTCTGGCATTATGCATTCCATAATTATGAAAGTGGTTATTGATATTGCATGTGATTATTCGATTAGTAGAATATCCATGTGAATAAGTAAATGGCATTATTTCATTTTATTTATGCCATACCATGTTGAAAGTTCGTATTTAAAAGGATTTTGTTTTAGTTATACATTGCCTTAAATGTTTATTCTTATTTATGAAAGTTTCCACTCTATTGTTATCCTTACTGGGCATTTGAGCTCACCCCTTTTTTTTATGTTTTATTTTTCCCAGGATGTGAAGAAGTAAGTTATGAATGACCTGCAGGGATTTTATGAGGGGTTAATAGTGTGGATTGTGGAAACATTATGTTGTTGTATTAGTTTTTCATTTTATGATGTAATGTAAAACTTATGAATATATCTAGTGTTTCCAAGGCTACTAAACCAATCGGTCTTTTGAGATTTGATATTTCTTGTGATCATGCCAATGTTATGTAATTAATGCACCGACTCTGGGTAGCTGGGGTCGGGGCATTACAATAAGTCTTACATTACATCATAAAGTAAAACAAAACTACAACATCTTCTCTTCATATACCCTTATATTATCCCATCAGGTCATTCATATTATACTTCTTCACATCTTGAAAAATATTACAACATTGAAAGGGGTGAGCTCATACGCTCAGTATAGCGGATTCTTTCATAAATAAACATAAACATTTAAGGCAATGTATGACTAAAACAAAAGCCTTTTAAACTTGAACATCAACATAATATGGAAAAAGTAAAATGAGATAATGCCATTTACTTATTCACATGGATATTCTACTGGTCGAATAATCACATGCAATATCAATAACCACTTTCATAAAGATGAAATTCATAATGCCAGACTATCATAACCACATAGCCAAGGCCTCGTTCCAAGACCACAAATAAGATTTTGTCAAGGCCTCGCGCAAAGACACTAGTTTGACTCATGAGACCTACCGATGCATCGAGGAGCTATAGAGGGCTCGACTCGTCACTTATTAAGTCCAATGCATTCCTCATATGAACAGGTTTAAACATATCACAAACCATAACATAATCGTATCACATAAAACATGCATAAAGGAAACATAACATTTCCACATTTCAATCACAAGATATCAATACAACACATTGATATAATAAAAACACTTTCAAAACAATTTTCAATACCAAAATAGAAGAAAGTTAAAACTTTGTATTTATTTTTCATTAAAAAAAAGTGATGGCTTGTAGAGGAAGCCGAAACTCAAATAATGGTCACAGCGGCTGAGAAGTCATTGTCGCCGCATATTTACGGAAAGAAAAACATTCCCATTTTGTCATTTAGTAAAACGCTTCGTATAAAAAATATTCCTTTTGAATAAACATAAAATTCAAAGGGGTTTATACACCGTATAAAAGAAAGTTGTCTATAAAACCAAATATGACTCAATGAAAGGAGATTGAGACGAAGTCCTTAAAAATATCATTTTTAAAATAGAATAGATCTATTATGTGTATTCACTATATGTACACACATAAGAAATTACAAATACATGATAGGAAATAATAATATCATGACATAATTTGAAAGTAGGAGATTAACCCAAAGAATTGAAATTGGGTTAAGAAGTTCCCTTACCTCGTGTCCGACTTGACTCGACCATTCTTTGATCTCCTAAATAATAAACTGGAGTTAATCTCTACCTTCTTAAGAACCTTTTTCAAGTTCATTATTCCTTTTATATCACTTATTACCATGTCATGAACATTATGTAATTATTTAAGTTTATAAGGGTCGTTTTGTCGATCTTGTTACTTGAGTCAAAAATAAAATTCTTATAATTACAAGTTGTTCATGTGGTGAAATTTCCATTATATCCAGAATTATATTCATGATGTAGATATCATATATATTATGTATATCCATTATATACATTCATTTATAATATTACATAACATTTTGAGGTAATAAATGAAATGCACCGTTCATGGAGATGGTAAGTCGTACGTACGCATGAACGCTACTTTCATTTCTATTTCGTATTTAATGGAATGAAATAATAATATTATAAAGGTGTATTATAATTCCATTATAATATCATATATAATATCATATAATCCATCCTTTATAGATCCCACATATGGCATTAATGATTCAAATCACTTTGAGGGGGCCGTAGTCCGCACTTCCTAAAATGAAATTATCATGTTTACCCATAATGGAAATCATAAAGGTATGCCATAAATGAAAAATACATAATCATAAGTAAAACATAAACATATTATATATCATATATAAATATAGTTACAAATTAATGGCCACCTTTGAAGGTGTTATATGAGTGTTGAACAATCATTGTTTCGTGAGGCAGCAATTCGCCATCCACAGAAACCGTATGTTCTTTAACCATTAGATGTAGGTATGTTGAAGTTTAGCTCTAATACTCATTATAAAAACATCCTTGTATATTGAGGATACTGGTGTTGTTATAAAAGAAAGTAATAAAAAGAGTTAAAGGGGTTGGAGAAGCAAAATAAAACAAAACAACATTAGAGAAGACATTACCTTAAAATCGGGTAACTCTTTTTGATTTGATCCAAAGGCTTCCTTGGGAAGAGTTATGCCCAAAGTGAGGCTTCTAGGAGTATGAGGGGGAAGTAGGGAGAGTATTTGGGCAGAGGTTGGCCTAGACAAATGGCTTTAAAGTGTGAATGAGGTGGTAGAGGTGGGGGCCTTTTATAAGAGGAGAGGAGGGGCACTCTTGGAAAGTAAAGAAAAGTCACTTTATTAAATATGGTATTCGTATTTACGAGGTCCCACATTGATATAATTATAGGATAAGGTGATAAGGGTTATAAATCCACCCATCCAATAGGTTTTGGACATGTGTAGGTCTTAGATATTAAGTTATCTTTCCATTTTATTTAAATCGTTAAATAATGAGGTCATCGCTGCATCATCATGATGTCATAAATAATTTTATATTTTTAATGTCAAAAAATTATAAAAGAAATACTATGATGTAGGGAATATGTTTATCTTTCCAATGACTATTTATAGTAAAAAATATGACTTGTATAACCCCATGTAAAAATTTATTTAGTAAAACATTTCATGTTTGTGTCATTTTTTACTTTAACATTAAATAAAATGTATTTATGTCATTTTCCAACTAATGTGGCTCCATGGGGTCCCCAAGTTGTCCCATGGATTGTCCTAGCCGGCCATGGCACATCCAATGAGTGTAGGATATGTGTCAAGCTCATCTCATATTATTAAACCATTATTTTTACCTTAAACTACAGTAACTACCTCTAATCGCGATTAAGAACTTAAAAGTTACTATTCACCAAAAAATTATTTTAATCCTATTGAACCACATTTTACTTCCTAATGACAACCATTTATGTTGGATTTTTGATAATCAAATCACAGAAGTGGTAATATTTCATTTAAATGAAAAACTAGTTATTTAACTACCACTTAGTGATTTCACTATTCATAAAAAATTGAAGTTTTTCAGAACAATGCCAAAATTTCACCCTAAGCTATAATTGATATTCCAAATTCAAAAATGATGTCTATTTTACAAAATTCTAAACATATAAGTTTCATTAATTAATTTTATAATTAATTCCCGGTCTCACAACAAATAGCGTGTTTTAAAAAAATAATATATATCAAAAGATTGACAATTATTTATGTCCAATTACAAACTGAAATTAATTCTAATGACCACCATTGGATAAAACAGTAAAAATATATTCTAATTATACTTTAAAACCACTAAATAGTATAATTTATCACTATAAAATACTTTGATTAAAAAAGTTGTTTTTAAGTATTTTTCACTATTCATAAAAATTGGAAGTTCTCAGAAAATTACAAAAAATTTAACTTAGGATAATTTCGATATTACGAATACAAAAATTAAGTCCATTTTGAAATATAACATTTCTATAATTTTAATAATTCGTTATTACTATTCATAACGGCTACTTTGATTAGTAGTGGTGTGTTAGAACCTCGAAGTTGCGTACAATGCAAGCTATTGCATTATTAAAAGAGAAGCGTATCATGAATGCTTGAGGCATTACATTATCGCCTCCTTCAATAAATTGTGTCCTCGCAATTTGAAAATGTTCTTCGAAAATAAAAGGTTGAAAATAGAAAATACCTTCGTGGAAAACCCACATCGGAAATAGGGTTAATAAGAATATAACATTAATAGAAAGAAAGATAAGTACAAAGGTCACCCGAGATAGCCCATTCTAGGATTATTTAAAAATATGGATATGGAGGAGAAACAAACCATCAAGGTCTGACGGAGAGTTGTAGAAAACAGGATTAGGAGAAAGTTAACTATAAGAAAATCACAAACTTGTGATTGGGTAAACGATCATTGATTCCCCAGTTGGAAAAGGTAACCAGCAACGTTTTTCTTTTAATTTACCTTTTATAATGTTGAGGAATTTATTTAAGAGATTTTATAAGAACGTAAGGAAATATACTTACTTGTCGTGTAGACTTTCATTCCTTAATAAATTTTTACCACAAACCCATCTTTTAGTCCAAATGGTAACAGAACTCAAAAATATTCTATTTATCCTAATTGTATAAGGTTCTAAATATTACCACATACCATTTAGATTAGGAACATTATTTTGTAATAACCAGGGACTTCATGTAGGCTAGTGGTAGGAAATAAATGCATGTCGCACTATGGTTGTGGGTTCGATTCCTGCAGCTTTGTCCGACGCGACGGGTTATGCCCCACCCTGTAGGTTGTCCTTTTCCAAAAACTATAGTATTATAATATTCCAAAAATAATCTTCAGAAATGTTTTAACCTTAAACAATACTATCCAAAGATCATCTTAATCCATTCCAACCTATATAGTTATCCAAAATACCTCCATCCAGACTTTCTCTAAAAGGTCTCTAAATACCAAAATCAATTGTAACCTCAGATTTCCCAAACAAAGTAAAGTTTCCCTTATTGTCACATACTAAAAATATGATTACTTTCATTATATTAAAACCTTACTAAAACAACAAGTACTGTAGTACAATCCTTATATATATATCACATTATTCTTATAACCAGAATATAATCCTTGAGTCCAAAAGCACCAATACATTAATTATTCCACTTCAACTATAGTAACAACATAAGATTATCCTTGATCCCTTGGCCTTTTCTGAGGTATGTTTCCCTGACGCTTAGGACATTCATTTTCATAATTTCCCATTTCCCTACAATTGTTGCACTCAAAATTGATAGCCTCTTTCTTTCCCTTGCAATCTCGTGCCTCGTTACCAATTTCTCCACATTTATAACAAACTCCCATTCCTTTTAGGCATGTACCAGGGTGATTCTTCCAACAATTATCACATAATAGAAAATCCTTCTTTCCCTTTTTCCCTTTATCTGTCTCTTGCTCCACAGTTCTCTTCTTCTCTTGCTTTACTTTATTGTCATAAGATTTAGAGAATTCATTTTCTATCTTGATATCACATGAGACAATATCTTCGTACGATGACAAGGTTTGTGAGACTAATTCTCGACGAAGAAATGGTTTTATCCCATCAAAGAAACGATCAATCTTACTTCTTGGGTTACGTATATAATCTGCAGCATGCCTCGCTAACCTTGTAAAGTTAGCCTCATACTTTGCGACATTCTCATCCTCCTTCTGCCTGAAACTCAAGAAATTTCCTTTCCATATCTGCTCAATGGTCATGTGGAATGTATTTTTCTAAGAAAAGATCTTTGAACTATCTCCATTCCATACTTGATACTTCTTCATCTTCCATTGTATTTTGAATCAGCGACCACCATTGATTGACATCTCCAGTGAGGCGGTAGACCGCCATGACAACCTTCTCCCTTTTACAACTCCCCAATGCATGGAATATTTTCTCAAAGGAGTTTATCCATTGCTCAGCTACTAATGGACTTTTACCCCCATTAAATTTTGGCGGTTGTTGCCTCATGAAGCGGTCTAACATTGATCCTCCACTTTGCGGATCAGGGTGCTCCATATGAGTAAGGTTATTATTCATAACCTGAGTGAGTTGTCCCAGTATGGTAATAAGTTGATCAGCACCAGTTGTATCCCCAGATCCACAATAATTATCTTGAGCAGGAGGGCAATACCTACACGGAGTGCGTGCATTGATACGGTTTCCATTCCTTCCACTAGGCGCTATTTCTAAACAATGGCATAAACTAGATTAGTTTATGAATCAAAATACATAATTACATACTTATAAAATACGTAACATAAATTGAACTATTTATGGATATAATACAAAATCATAAAAAAATTTCTTTGAGAAAATATATACTCATAACCCTTCATAGTGGTTTTTAATGAAAATGAGAATTATCCTATGCATATCCCCCGGGAGTGTCGTAACCAAGAGTGCAGCAAGGCCCGTTATCGTGCACCAGTTCCCGTTCGAGTCAAGCTCAAAGTGGTGTTTTTGAGTTTTACACCTAGGTACATCTGTGCCAAATCCACCTCTACATGCTCGTATCCAGACATGGATGTATTGCTCGGAAAACTCACAACATCTCTACAATAACAAAATTCTAGGAAGTTCTTCTATACTAATCCTAAAAGTCTATCTTTGGGCTATGTGCTCTAATCAGAGATTATCTAAATATAGCTTCCAAGGTTAGTACTAAACTGCCTCTGATACCAACTATAACGCCCCGACCCCAGCTACCCAGAGTTAGTGCATTACTTCGTAACATTGGCATGATCACAAAAGATCATGTCACGAAAGACCGATTAGTTTAGTAGCCTTGGAAACACTAGATACATTCATAAGTCTTAGATTACATCATAAAGTAAAACAAAACTACAACATCTTCACTTCATATCCCCTTATATTATGCCTGCAGGTCATTCATATTGTACTTCTTCACATCCTAAAAAATATTAAAACATTGAAAGAGGTGAGCTCAAATGCTCAGTAAGGATAACAATATAGCAGAAGCTTTCATAAATAAACATAAACATTTAAGGAAATGTATGACTAAAACAAAATCCTTTTAAACTTGAACTTCAACATAATAGGGAAAAAGTAAAATGAGATAATGCCATTTACTTATTCACATGGATATTCTACTGGTCGAATAATCACATGCAATATCAATAACCACTTTCATAATGATGGAATGCATAATGCCTGACTATCATAACCACGTAGCCAAGGCCTCCTACCAAGACCACAAATAAGATTTTGTAAAGGCATCATGACAAGACACTAGTTTGTCTCATGAGACCAACCGATGCATCGAGGAGCTATAGAGGGCTCCACCCATCACTTATTAAGTCCAATGCATTCCTCATATGAACAGGTTTAAACATATCATAAACCATAACATAATTATATCACATAAAATATGCATAAAGGAAACATAACATTTCCACATTTCAATCACAAGATATCAATACAACACATTGATATACTAAAAACATTTTCAAAACCATTAAAAATTCAAAATAGAAGAAAGATAAAACATTGTATTTATTTTTCATTAAAAACAAGTGATCGCTTGTAGAGGAAGCCGAAACTCAAATAATGGTCACGGCGGTGGAGAAGTCATTGTCGCCGCATATGTACGGAACGAAAAACATTCCCTTTTTGTCGTTTAGTAAAATGCTTCGTATAAAAAATATATCTTTTGAATAAACGTAAAAGTCAAAGGGGTTTATACACTGTATAAAAGAATGTTGTGTATAAAACCAAATATGCCTCAATGAAAGGATATTGAGACGAAGTGCTTAAAAAGATCATTTTTAAAATATAATAGATCTATTATGTGTATTCACTATAATTACACACATAAGAAAGTACAATACAAGATAGGACATAATAATATCATGACATAATTTGAAAGTAGGAGATTAACCCAAAGAATGGAAATTGGGTTAAGAAGTTCCCTTACCTCGTGTCCGACTTGACACGACCATTCTTTGATCTCCTGAATAATAAACTAGAGTTAATCTGTACCTTCTTAATAACCTTTTACAAGTTCATTATTCCTTTTATATCACTTATTACCATGTCATTAACATTATGTAATTATTTAAATTTATAACGGTAGTTTTGTCGATTTTTGGTACTTGAGTCAAAAATAAAATTCTTATAATTACAAGATGTTCTTGTGGTGAAATGTCCATTATATCCAGAATTATATTCAAGATTTAGATATCATATATATCATATATATCTAGTATATACATTCATTTATAATATTACATAACATTTAGAGGTAAGAAATGAAATGCACCATTCATGGAGACGGTAAGCCGTACGTACGCATGAACGCTACTTTCATTTCTATTTCGTAATTAATGGAATGAAATCATAATAGTATAAAGGTGTATTATAATTCTAGTATAATATCATATATAATATAATTTAATCCATCCTTTATACATCCCACATATGGCATTAACGATTCAAATCATATTGAGGGGGCAGTAGTCCGCACTTCCTAAAATGAAATTATCGTGTTTACCCATAATGGAAATCATAGAGGTATGCCATAAATGAAAAATAAAGAATCTTAAGTAAAACATAAACATATTATATATCATATATAAATATAGTTACATCTTAATGGCCACATTTTAAGGTGTTATATGAGTGTTGAACAATCATCGTTTCGTGAGGCAGAAATACTCCATCCACAGAAACCGTATGTCCTTTAACCATTATATGTAGGTGTGTGTAAGTGTAGCTCGAATAATCATTATAACAACATCATAGTATATTGAGGATATTGTTTTTGTTACAAAATAAAGGAATAAAAAGAGTTTAAGGGGTTGGAGAAGCAAAATAAAACAAAACAACATTAGAGAAGACATTACCTTAAAATCGGGTAACTCTTTTTAATTTGAGCCAAAGGATTCCTTGGGAAGAGTTCTGCCCAATGTGAGGCTTTTAGGAGTAAGAGGGGGAAGTTGGGAGAGTATTTGGTCAGATTTTGGCCGAGCCAAATGGCTTGAATGTGTGAATTAGGTGGTAGAGGTGGGGGCCTTTTATCAGAGGTGAGGAGAGGCACTCTTGGAATTTAAGAAAAGTCACTTTATTTCAAAATGGTATTCGGATTTAAGAGGTCCCACATTGATATAATTAGAGTATAAGGTGATAAGGGTTCTAAATCCACCCATCCAATAGGTTTTGGACATGTGTAGGTATTAGATATTACATTATCATTCCATTTTATTTAAATCAGTAAATAATGAGGTTATCGCTGCATCATCATGATGTCATAAATAATTTAATTTATTTAATGTCTAAAAATTATAAAAAAACTACTATGATGTAGGAAATATTTTTAGATTTACAATGACTATTTATAGTCAAAAATATGACTTGTATAACCCCATATAAAAATTTATTTAGTAAAACATTTCATGTTTGTGTCATTTTTTACTTTAACATTAAATAAAAGGTATTTATGTCATTTTCCCACTAAAGTGGCTCCATGGGGACCCCAAGTTGACCCATGGATTGTCTTGGTCGGACATGGCACATCCAATGAGGGTAGTACATGTGTCAAGCTCATCTCATATTATTAAAACATTATTTTTACCTTAAACTACACTAATTACCTCTAATCGCGATTAAGAACTTAAAAGTTACTATTCAACAAAAAAATTATTTTAGTCCCATTGAACCAAATTTTACATCCTAATGAAAACCATGTATGTAGGATTTTTGAAAATCAAATCACAGAAGTGGTAATATTTCATTTAAACAAAAAATCAGTTATTTAACTACCACTTAGTGGTTTCACTATTCATCAAAAATTGAAGTTTTTCAGAACAATGCCAAAATTTCACCCTAAGCTATAATTGATATTCCAAATTCAAAAATGATTTCTAGTTTAAAAAAATCTAAACATATAAGTTGAATTAATTTATTTTATAATTAATTCCCGCTGTCACAACAAATAACGTGTTTTTAAGACACAATATATATAAAAATATTGACAATTATTTATTTTCAATTTCAAAGTGAAATTAATTATAATGACCACCATTTGATAAAATAGTAAAAATATATTCTAATTATACTTTAAAACCACTCAATAGTATAATTTATCACTGAAAAATACTTTTATTTAAAAAGATGTTTTTAAGTATTTTTCACTATTCATAAAAATTGTAAGTTCTTAGAAAATTACAATGAATTTAACTTAGGATAATTTCGATATTACGAATACAAAAATGAATTCCATTTTGAAATAAAACATTTCTATAATTTTAAACAGTAGTTATTACTATTCATAACGACTACTTTGATTAGTAGCGGTGTGTTAGAACCTCGAAGTTGCGTACAACGCAAGCTATTGCATTATTAAAAGAGAAGCGTATCGTGAAAGCATGGGGTGTTACAAGCAGGATCCTGGACTTTCTACAGTATGAGGTATGATCTAAGTAGCCTCTATTTTATCTTCTACACTTTTCGATACATGAGCTTCTCATGGAATTATTTTTGTGCACATTGTGGAGAGCCTTGGACTTAATATCTTTACATCTGAGGATATAATTACACTAGACACTCCCTTGGGACTTAGAACTGCTAGTATGTGTCACTGCAAGGAGTTCCCCCTTGAGGCTAGTTGGTGTCACTTCTTGTGAGATCTTTATGTCCTAGAGATGACAGGTTAAGATGTCATTCATGGAATGGAATGTCGAGTTACTTTTCAGTCCTTTGTCAATTTTTATCGTCGTAGGGTGAGTTTATCGTCACTAGAGAGAAGATCTTTTCTTCACAAGGGTGAATGGGATTTCCAGGCATGCAGAGCCGGTCCAGAGCATCATGGGTTGGGCGGTGTTACAGCCCAGATTTCTAGTTTATATCTGGAAGATAGAGGGACTTCTCAAATTTAATTTCCTCTGGTAATTGATCTTTTTTCAAATGTCTTCCCATAAGACTTTTTAGAGTTTCCTTAGGAGCGTGAGGTAGACTTCTCTATTGACCTTGTGCCAGGAGCATGACCGGTATCCATACCTCCTTATAGGATGGCGATGCCTAAGTTGCAATAGCTCAAAAAGTAGTTGGTGGAGTTGAAAAAAAAGGGTTTTATCTAACCCAGTACTTCTCCTTGAGGACCACCTTTTTTGTTTACGAAGAAGGTGGATGGTACTTTACAGCCTTCTATGGATTAATGGAAGCTGAACCTGTTGACAGTCAAGAACCGGTATCCCTTGCCGAGGATTGATGATCTTTTTTATTAGCTTTGACGAGACAAGGTGTTCTCAAAGATCGACTTGAGATCAGGATATCATCAGTTGCATGTCAGACCATCGACTATACCTCTTACAGCCTTGCGGAGCAGGTATGGTCTGTACGAGTATTTGGTTATGCCGTTCGTTCTCACGAATGTGCCAACAGTTTTCATGGCACCGATGAATAGTGTTTTCCATCCTTACTTCGATTCATTCGTGGTAGTTTTTTTGGATGATATCTTGGTGTACTCTCACACTCGAGATGATAATGATACCCATATTGAGATCGTATTGAGTAAACTGAGAGAGCATATGTTATTTGTTATGCTCCCAAAGTGCCACGTCTGGATGGACGAGATTCACTTCTTGGGCCATGTCATCTTAGAGACAGGAGTATCACTAGACCCTGAGATGGTGGGAGTGGTAGTTACCTGGGATCAGCTAAAGAATTTTTTCTAGGAATGGAGTATCTTAGGACTGTCTAGTTACTACATGCAGTTTATACATAACTTCTCATGATTAGCTTTGCCATTGACGGGTTTGACAAAGAAGGGAGTAAAGAATGTTTGGTCAGAAGCCTGCTATTCATCCTTTCAGGAGATAATTGGGAGATTGACTTCTGCACCGATTCCTATTTTTCCAGTGCCAGGAATGAGTTATATAGTTTTTTGTGATGCATCTGGCATCAGTCTTGGAGCAGTGATTATGCATGAGGATCGTGTTGTCGCTTATGGATCTCGGCAGTTGAGGCCACATGAGAAGAACTATCCTACACATGACCTAGAGTTGGATGTTGTTGTTCATGCTTTCTGTTGTTGGAAACACTATCTCATGGGAGATCATTTTGTGGTATATACTGACCACAACATCCTCAATTATATCTTCACGCAGGGTGACTTAAATCTGAGACAGCGGAGGTGGGTCAAGTACCTATAGTCTTTCGAATTCGAGCATGCTTATACTGTAACAACCGAGATTTTTATGATAAATATTTTGTTTTTATTTTATTTACATCATCAAAGGAATCAATCACTATACACAACACTAGATTGGCTTGCTTTACCTACAATCACGGCCTTCCTCGTCAACTTGCGTGGTATGCAGTACCGTGTTTCACTAAACAACAATATGCTATTAAAATATTATTAAAACTAGCCGTTATGAATAGTAATATCCACATTTTGAAATTTTGTAAATTCTATCATTCAAAATGGACATCATTTATGGATTTGGAGTATCGAAATTACCGTAGGGTGAAATTTTGGTATTTTTCTAAAAACATTCAATTTTTGATGAAAACACTGGGTTACTATTTGAAAACCGACTTTTTATTTAAATAATTATTTATTTTATTCAAATTTATTTTTGGACAAAATTGATACATAATACCTATATAAGTTCAATTCCATTCATTAGAGTCATTTTATAATAATTTTAGATATATAAAAATTTTATTTAACTTTTCACCATCTTTTATCCACCTTATAGAAGAATTTGCAAATTTACATAAAACATAATTTTACCGCTACTGTGAGTGTAATTTCGAAAATCCGAGAGACGTGGTTAATATCAAGGAATAAAATTTGGATCTATAAGATGATAATAATTTTTGGTGAATAGTAACTTTTTAATTTTTTAAAACCACAGTTAAAAGTAAATAGGGTAATTAAGGGTAAAAAGGATATTATTATTACCATAACACATGTATAATTCTATTAGATAAGTTTAATTCGACAAAAACATCCTTAGGAATAAAATATGACCACTTAGGCATACATGGATTATATTAGGACATTTAATATTATTTTATATAAAGAATAGTTAAAATAGTTAAAATCTATGTTTAATAACTAAAACATTTTTAATATAGGGTTATAAAGAAGATAAATTAGACTATAAATATTCTTTATAAATATAAAATATTCTATACATAATGGTATTTTATTTATAATTTTTAGACATTAAATAATTTAATTTATTTCTGACACAATGATGATGCAGTAATTATCTTATTAATGAAATATTGACATAATTAATGTTATAAATACCCAAATAAATGTAATTTTAGAATTTTTATGAATTACACTAATTTTCTAGGTTAATATGACTTGTTAGTATTTATTTAATTAAATTTTTTCAAACTAATCATTCTGTTATGAGTTTCACAAAAATCAATTACCAAATAGTGTCCAAATTGACAAAAAATAGTTTTTAAAACAAATATTATATTATTACTTGTTATTGTATTCCAAAAAATCTTATGTTATGAAAAATGAGTTATATAAGGTTATATATATTAATAATAAACAACATGGGGTTCCTTTGGCTTGTTATTGTACGTTTCATAACATTATAGTGTAAGAAAACAAGAAGACACGGTTAAAGTTAAATTATCTAACGAAATGTTAAATCTAAATGATAAGGTTAAAATATAAACCTAAACTTGTCTAAATTATATTGGATGAGATGATTTCGACCCATCCCCACCTTATCTTCGAAATAAATTAATTTGGAGCTATTAAGAACTGAATATGACTTTATAATAAAATAATATTTTTAGTTTTTTCTAAGGTGCCCCTCTCCTCCCTTATAAAAGGGCACCTCCTCCCTCTCTTTCTTACACCACATTGAGCCTTCAAGCTAGGAAAACCCCTGAAAATTTCCCGTCTCCACTTCCCTAGAAACATCCTAGAGGTCCTGGCCTTCTTCAAAGACCATATTTAGTGCCCTAAGAGGAGGTTATGAAGAGGCGCTTCAAAGAAGAGGTAATGTCCGTTACTGATTCTTTCAACTTTATTTCTTCTTCTACTTCTTCTTCTTTAGTTGTTTCATTATGAAGTAATAATATAAATATCACTCACATACTGATATGTTATTATAAGTATGAAACAACCCTATTTCACCATCTTTCCATCCTATAGAAAATGAAATCAACACGCGTGCGTACGTACGGAATACCATCTCCACGCCGTGGTGTAATCTATTTTCCACCACCACCTTACTTGGATGGGTATAATGGTGTAAAGAATAACTATATATGTTTATTTTAAAGTGATATTGATTATTAAATAGTATACATACACTCTAATACAATACACGATCATGAGAACTATATCATCGCCCGTGTGTACGTACGGAATACCGTCTCCACAATGTGATGTGGCTCGTTCTACCTGATCTTCATTGGATAATAATTATATAAATGAATTGAATGAATGAATATGATATATATTACACTAATAACATTCTAAAAAGGAGGTATCTATAACCTAAAAAGAATAATGAGAATTTATTCGACAAAACATGCATAAGAACAAAAAGTAATAAACACCCGAATAACAAGTATCAATGAAATATTACTAACAAGAAGATAAGAATATGAACATATATGATATCATAACAATGAGTACTATTTTGGAATAAGTCAATAACATTATTTAAATCATTATACAAGAGGTTTGGACACGTACTAAGCAAATCGAACATAAGGTAAGGTAAAATCTCACAATCCCATTTTTATCTGAGATTGTTTATACTTCAAAATTTACTGGGGAATATTTATAATCCACATCCATGTTCCCAAAATATGTAGTATTATTTCTATCCTCCTACAATTGTTTAAATCCAATTTTACCCTTCGGTGATTTTTTAGTAAAATATATGAAAGGAAACTTTTGTCATACGAGGTACTTTTTGAATTTTCTGACCAAAGTACCAGAAGAATGTTTTTTTAACTTATATGGAATGAATGGATTCATAAAACATTATGTCCATGAAGCTTCCTTTAAAAGTTTTCAGGTTTATTTTTAATCAATTTATTTTAGTATAAATTTTTTTGACATGATAAGAAAGGAAAAATGTTTTTGAAGAAGAAAGGATATTTTCCTCAAGAATGGAGTTCAAGTGTTTTATAAAAATTATTTTCCATCTAAGATAATATAGGTTTATATTTATATCCCTATTTTTACATTGATTTGATTATTTTATGATGGAATTATTTTTACGATGTCCTTTTATCTTATATGGATTATGTTATGATGTCATGATGTTTAAGATTACCATTTTTATTAAATGGGTTATGCTATGATCTATGATTTATGATTTTGTGGCACACATAATAATGGTTTCATTATGAGATGAGTGGGACCTATATATCCCTCCAATTCATTGTGTAATGATTTATATCACATGATATTGACATGGATGGAAGGGCAGGTTAATCTGGTTCAGTGAAACAGCACTGAAACGAGGAGTGAACTCGGTTCAGAAATGGACTTTTTCCACTAAGATAGTCTTGGAAATGAGTCTTTACTACTAAGAAATGATTCTATATGATTATGTGTGTATTCTACAAAGTTTCATGTTTTATGTTATGATAATTGGGATTACATTTCAGTATTATGATTTGTCCCATGTTATGATATTATGATATCTATTGCAGGTTATGATTTTCAAAATTTTATGTTCTTATTAATATGATATGAATGATATTTCTTTTGTTTGCCCTTACTAAGAATTTCAGCTCACCCTTTTTGTATGTTTTATTTTCCCCAGATCAGGAAGAAGGATATTAAGTAAGATATTCCAAAAGGAACTCTAGATATGATAAAATAAAAGGGAGATAGTGTAGATGATTTATGAACCAGTTGTTTATGTTTCTCAGTTTCTAAAGACACTATACCTATACGGTTCTTTCATGGTTTTGTTATATGTTGTAATATGTGTGTTTCAATTCTGATGAAATAACAATGTATGTAATGTATGGGTCAATATAGTTGGTATCAGATGAAAGGTATAGTTAACCATTGGAAACTAGGATGTGAAAGCCTTAGTAAGAACCCAAATTATAAGTTTAAGCAAAGAACACAGTCTTAGTGTTTTAGAAATGGCCATGAGTAACCTATGATAAGACCTTAAGTGTTAAATTTTATTCTTGACTATGTGGTTTTACTATTATAATTATTGTTTCTCACACTATTCTTCTTGGTTTTAGTCAATGGATGGAACCTGAAGGAACCGCGTTAATGCGGAATGTGACGGGCAATGCAATGATTGTACCCCTGAGCAACCAAATGTTATGGGAGATGGAATGAAAAATCTTGTATCCATGCTCACACAACTTTCTCAAGCTATGAATGATGAAGTACATCCGAAAGAGAAAAGGAAGGAGCAACATTCTGTTGAATCCTTCAGGAGGCAGTGTCCACCCTCATTCAGCGGGTATACTGATCCATTAGAGGCTGAATAATGGATCAGTACCACAAAAAAGATATTTTCAGTTCTTCAATGTTTTTAACATGATAAATTCATCTTAGCAGTGTATCGTTTGGAAGGAGATGCTGACCAATGGTGGAATATTATCAAGAATATGAGGCAAAGAGATGAAATTGAGTCCATGGAATGGGATGAGTTCAAGAACATATTTTTCAATAAGTACATCCCTCGTATTATTCGAACAAAGATGGAGAAGGAGTTTCTTGAACTGAATTAAAAGGATGATGAATCTGTTGGTACCTATGAATCAAATTTTACAAGACTTGCAAGGTACGTTTCTGGTATTATTATCCAACCTGAGAGTAAGATCGATTGATTCTTTAGCGGTTTAAAACCAAGTCTTTGAAGGGTGTTAGCCATAAGGGACTTCAATAGCTATGAGGAAATTGTTCGATGTGCTCTCAAGGTTGAGATGGAGAATAGAGTAACCCATCAGTCATATGGGTTTGATAAGAAGAGGAAAATGGAATTCAAAGGAATATATAAAGAGCACACTAAAAAGAAGATGAGTTTTCCCTTATTCTCAAAGTGTGGAAAGAAACATGGAGGGAGTTGTCTTAAAGGGACAAGTAAATGTTTCAAATGTATAAAAGAAGGTTATCGGGAATTTGAATGCAGCAATGATGGGAAGAAGATGTCTAGTGATGCGAACAAAGAAAAGGCTACACAGAGTGAACCTCATACACATCAATGTTACAAGTTCAAGGAAGTGGGGCATTATGTTAATCAATGCCCTTATTCAAGGGTTGTTGATGATGATCGACATCAATAAACTCTTAAGTCTAAAGACAAAGGAAAGTCACATGTAGTTTCTATCAGTGATATGGAGTACGATAACGATGTGGTGAAAAGTACACATACCGTCCACTCTAAAGTAGAAATTTTTTTATTTGAGTCTGGATCCACCCACTCTTTTATTTCTGAATACTTTTATAAGGGTATCATCGTATTACCTCAATAATTAGATGTTGAGATAGCTATGACAACCCCTAATGGAATAACAGTCGCATCAAAAGTTTAAAATTCCTCTCTGATTGAAGTTTGTGAGAAACTGCTTCCTACAAATCTTGTGATCCTTCCTATAGTAGAATTCGATGTGATTCTTGGCATGGATTGGCTATCTTTATATGTAGATCATATCAATTTCCAAATAAGGGAAGTCAAATTTAATATTCCCGATCAATCTACAATCAACTATAGATGCAAGGATGAACATATACATCCAGTGGAAATATCTTCCATCTTATGGGTCTTGATTACACTAAATGAAGGTTATTTGTCTCAAATGGTTGGGGAGAAACTCACGATTAAGAATACTCCGACTGTACAGAATTTTGATGATGTCTTTCCGGAGGAATTTCCATGTCTTCCAACAAATCGTGAAGTTTAGTTTTCAATAGAACTTTTACCAGGTTCTTTGCCTATATGAAATACACCATATAGAATGGCCCCAATTGAATTGTAGGAGTTGAAGAAGAAACTCTAGGGGAATCTTGATAAGGTATTCATACGCCCTAGTGCATCACCTTGGGGAGCACCTGTTCTTTTTGTTAAGAAGAAACATATATCAATGAGACTCTGCATTGATTATCGAGAACTTAACAGTATCACTATCAAGAACAAATATCCTCTCGCATTCATTGATGACTTATTTGACCAACTACGCGGAGCTCAATAATTTTCCAAGATTGATCTTTGTTCAGGGTATCATCAATTAAGGGCCAAAAGGGATGATATACAAAAGAAGAAATTCCGTACAAGGTATGGACACTATGAATTTATAGTGATGCCATTTGGTCTTACAAATTCCCCTGCTATATTCATGGATCTAATGAATAGAGTCTTTAGAGACTATCTTGATCAGTTAGTGGTAGTCTTTATAGATGATATTCTTGTCTATTCAAAGAGGACGGAATAAGAAGAATATCACTTGATAAATGTATTGAAGACCCCGAGAAAAGAGAATCTTTATGCCAAATTTTCCAAGTGATAATTTTGGCTTAAAAAAGTTTCATTTTTGGGTCACATAATCTCAAAAGAGGGGATATCTGTGGATACAGAAAAGACAAAGGTTATCGAAAGATGGACGAGACCAACAACAGTAACTGAGATCCGGAGTTTTCTTAGTTTGGAAGGATATTATCAACGTTTTGTGAAAGATTCTTCACGATTATCTAATCCACTCACCAGGTTGACTCGAAAATGAGTTAAGTTCGTGTGGACAGAGGAATGTGAAGAGAATTTCAAGGAGTTGAAAAGATGGTTATCTAGTGCACCTTTAATGACAATTCCTTATAGTGGAGAATGGTTTTTGATCTACAGTGATGCATCCAAGAAGGGGCTTGGGTGTGTTCTTATGAAAAACGATATGGTGATAGCTTATGCCTCACGGCAGTTGAAAATCCCTGAGAAAAATTACCCAACTCATTATTTGGAGTTTGCTGCGGTAATATTTGCATTAAATATTTGGAGGCATTATCTTTATGGTGAAAGGTGTGATATTTATACTGATCATAAAAGTTTAAAGTATATTTTCACACAAAAAGAGCTGAATATGCGCCAAAGAAGATGGTTGGAGATGATTAAGGATTACGACTCCTCAATTCATTACCACCCTGGGAAAGCAAACAAGGTGGCAGATGCATGAAGCTGAAAAGACCATGCTAGCTTATCCAGGATGAGGATCATAAAAGATCCAATATTTATAGATTTACAAAGGATGGGTCTTGGATTATAATTGAAGGGGGAAATCGTATCTTTCTCAAATGAATGTTCAACTATCTATACATGTGAAGATTAAATAGGCATAGAATGAAGATGTAGAGTTACAAAAGAAGGTGAGAAATGTTCCTGAATTCAACTTTCATTGTTATGGGATAATAAGGTTCAAGAATCGGGTTTGTGTCCCTCCCATCCCATAATTAAAGAAGGAGCTGCTGGATGAGGCTCATAGTTCTTCATTCTCTATTCATCCTGGAAGCACAGAGATGTATAGGGGACTAAAAGAGTACTTCTAGTGGGATGGAATGAAAAGAGATGTTGCTGAATATGTATCTCGATGCTTTGTTTGTCAGCAAGTTAATGTTGAGAGACAGAAGTCTAAGGGGATGTTACAACCATTACCCATACCTGAATGGAAATGGGAAAACATCACTATGGACTTTGTCCGTGGAATTCCTAAAACATCCAAAGGCAATAATGCTATCGGGGACATAGTTGATCATCTTAAAAAGTAAGCACACTTCATTACTATTACTGATGATTTCCCTCTGGATCAGCTTTCCAGGATATATATAAAAGAAGTGGTAAGATTTCATGGAGTACCACTTTCCATTATATCTGATCGGGATACGAGGTTTACATCGAGATTCTGGCGAAGTCTTCAGCATGCTCTCGATACAGAGTTGATTTTCAGCACTGCTTATCATCCTCAGACAGATGGTCATTCTGAAAGAACAATTCAAACTCTAGAAGATATGTTAAGAGCTTTAACTATGGATTTCAAAGGTGGTAGTGACCAACACCTATCATTGGTGTAATTTTCTTATAATAATAGCTTTCAATCCAGTATTCAGATGGCTCCTAATGAATCCCTCTATGGAAAGAAATGCAGAACTCCTACTTGCTTGGAAGAAGTTGGGGAAAGAAAGCTATTAGGACCTGATCTTGTTGATGAGATGGAAGAAAATGTCCGATCTATTCAACCACACATAAGATCTGCATAGAGTCGACACAAAAGATATGCCGGTAACCGAATAAACGACCTAGAGTTTGAAGTGGGTGATAATGTGTTCTTACGAATATCTCCTTGTAAGAGAATAATAAGGTTTGGAAAGAAGGGAAAGCTAAGCCCCAGGTATATCGGTCCTTTCAAAATACTGGATCGTTTTGGGAAGGTAGCTTACTGATTGGCGCTTCCACAAAATCACACTGAAGTTCATGATGTGTTTCATGCATCTCTCCTGAGGAAGTACATACCTGATCCATCACATGTACTAAGCTCAGAAATTGTACCGCTAGAGCAAGATCATTCTTATAAAGAAGAGCCGATAAAAATTACGGATCGTAGCGAAAAAGTCCTACGGAACAAGACCACACTCTTGGTGAATGTTTTATAGAGGAACCACCAATTTGAAGAAGCTACATGGGAGCTTGAGGATATGATGAGAGAGAGGTATCCTCATCTGTTTATTACTAAGTGATGAATTTCGAGGGCGAAATTAATTTTTAGCGGGGTAGAATGTAACAACCATGATTTTTATGAGAAATATTTATTTTAATGTTATATACATCATCAAAGTAATCTTTCACTACAAAAAACACTATCTTGTCTTGCTTTACACGCAATCACCGCCTTCCTCGATAGCTTGCATTTACGCAATACCGAGTTTCACTAAACAACGATTTGCTATAAAAAAATTATAAAAATGAGCCGTTATGAATAGTAATAAGAAATTTTTGAAATTTTTTAACTTTGATCATTCAAAATGGACATCATTTTTGGATTCGGAGTATCAAAATTAGCCTAGGGTGAAATTTTGGTATTTTTCTGAAAACTTTCAATTTTTGATGAAAACACTCGGTTACTATTTAAAAAATAACTTTTTATTTAAATAATTATTGATTTTATTAAAATTTATTTTAGTTCAAAATTGATACATAATACATATATAGGTTCAATTCAATTCATTGGAGTCATTTTAAAATAATTTTATATATATACAAATTTTATTGAACTTTTCACCCTCTTTTACCCATCTCCTAGGAGAATGTGAAAATTTACATAAAACATAATTTTACAGCTCTTGTGAGAGGAATTTTAAAAATCCAAGAGACACGGATAATATCATGATATAAAATGTGGTTCAATGAGATGAAAATAATTTTTGATGAATAGTAACTTTTTACATTTTTTTCCACGGTTAAAAGTAAATAGGGTAATTAAGGGTAAAAATGATATTATTATTACCCTAACACATGTCCTAATTCTATTGGATAAGTTAAATTCATCCAAAAACAACCTTAGGAAGAAAATATGACCATTTAGGCATACTTGGATTAGATTAGGACATTTAATATTATTTTATATAAAGAATAGTTCAAATAGTTAAAATAAAAGTTTAATAACAAAATCATTTTTAATATAGGGTTATACATAAGATAAATTGGGCTACAAATATTAATTAGAAATGTCAATATATTTCCTAAATAATGGTATTTTATTTATAATTTTTAGACATTAAATAATTTAATTTATTTATGACACAATGATGATGCAGTAATTTTCTTATTAATGAAATATTGACATAATTGATGTTCCAAATACCCAAATAAATGTAATTTGAGACTTTTTAGGAATTAAACTTATTTTCAAGGATAATATGACATGTTAGTATTGTTTTTATTAACTATTTTCTAACTAATAATTCTGTTATGATTTTCACAAAAATTAATTACCAAATAGTGTCAAAATTGAGATAAAATAGTTATTAAAACAAATATTATATTATTAACTGTTATTTTATTCCAAAAAATCATAGGATCGTCTAAATTAATTATATAAGGTTATATATATTAATAAAAAACAACTTGGGGTTAGTTTTAATTGTTATAGTAAGTTTATTAACCTTATAGTGTAAGAAAACAAGCAGACACAGTAAAAGTTAAATTATCTAACTTAATGTTAAATCTAAATGATAAGGTTAAAATATAAACCTAAACTTGTATAAATTCTATTGGATGAGATTATTTCGACCCATCCCCACCTTATCTAAGAAATAAATCAATTTGGATCTATTAAAAACTGAATATGACTTTTTAATAAAATAATATTTTTTGTTTTTCCAAAGATGCCTCTCTCCTCCCTTATAAAAGGGAACCTCCTCCCTCTCATACTCACACAACTTTGAGCCTTCATGCTCGGAAATCCCATTAAAATTTCTCCACTACACTTTCCTAGAAACATCCTAGAGGTCCGGGTCTAATTCAATGACCATATTTAGTGCCCTAAGATAAGGTTAAGAAGAGGCGCTTCAAAGAAGAGGTAATGTCCATTACCGATTCTTTCAACATTATTTCTTCTTCTACTTATTCCTCTTTAGTTGTTTAATTATGAAGTAATAACATAATTATCACTAACATAATGATATGTTATTATAAGTATGAAACAACCCTATTTCACCATCTATCAATCCTACGGAAAACAAAATCACCGCACGTGCGTATGTACGGAATACCGTCTCCACAACGTGGTGTAATCTATTTTCCACCACCACCTTACTTGGATGGGTATAATGGTATAAATAATAACTATATATGATTATTTTAAAGTGATATTGATTCTGAAATAGTATACATACACTCCAATACAATTCCACGATCATGGGAATGATATCATCGCTCGTGCGTACGTACAGAATACCATATCCACGATGTGATGCGACTCGTTCTGCATGATCTTCGTTGCATAATGATTATATAAATGAATTTAATGAATTAATATGATATATATTACACTATTAACATTATGTAAATAAGTTATCTATAACCTAAAAAAGAATAATATGAATTTATTCAACAAAACATGCATAAGAACAAAAAGTAATAAACACCCGAATAACAAGTAGAAATGAAATATTACTAATAAGAGATAAGAATATGACCATATATGATATCATAACAATGAGTAAGATTCCGGAATAAGTCAATAACGTTATTTAAATCATTATACAGGAGTTTCGGACATGTATGAAGCAAATCAGACCTATGGTAAGGGAAAATCTCGCAATCTCATTTTTATCCGAGATTGTTTATACATCATAATTTAATGGGGAATATTTATCATCCACATCCATGTTTCCTCAATGTGTAATATAATTTCTCTCCTCCTACAATTGTTTAAATCCAATTTTACCATTCGGTGAGTTTTTAGTGAATGATATGAATTGAATCTTTTGTCGTACGAGGTACATTTTAACTTTTCCAACAAAAGTATGAGAAGAATGTTTTTTTAACTTATACGGCATGAATGGAATCATAAAAAATTATTTACATGAAGATTCCTTTACAACTTTTCATTTTTAATTTTAATCAACTTCTTTTAGTTTAAAATTTTATGACTTGTTAAGAAAGGAAAAAAAAATTGATGTTGAAAGGATATTTTCCTCAAGAATAGAGTTCAAGTGTTTTATCGAAAATCTTTTCCATATAAGATAATATAGGGTTCTGATTCTATCAATATTTTTACATTGATTTGATTATGTTATGATGAAATTATTTTTATGATGTCCTTTTATCTTATATGGATTATGTTATGATGGCATGATGTTTATGATTCCCATTTTTATTACATGGGTTATGCTATGATGTATGATTTTTGATTTTTTGGCACACATAATAATGGTTTCATTATGAGATGGGTGGGACCTATATCTCCCTCCAATGGATTGGGTAATGATTTATATCTCATGAGATAGACATGGTTGGAATGGATGGTTAATCTGGTTCAGTGAAACAGGACTGAAAAGAGGAGTGAACTCGGTTCATAAATGGACTTTGTCTGCTAAGATAGTCTTGGAAATGATTCTTGACTACTAAGAAATGATTCTCTATGATTATGTGTGTATGCCAAAAAGTTTCATGTTTTATGTTTTGATTATTGGGATTATATTTCACTATTATTATTTTCCCATGTTATGATATTATGATATATTTTTCAGGTTATGATTTTCAAAATTTTATGTTCTTATGAATATGATATGAATGATATTTCTTTTGTTTACCCTTACTGAGCATTTGAGCTCACCATTTTTGTATGATTTCTTTTCCCGAGGACCGGAAGAAGGATATTATGTAAGATATGCCAAAAGGGACTCTAGATATGATAAAATAAAAGGGGGACAGTGTAGATGATTTATGTACCAGTTGTTTATGTTTCCCAGTTTCTAAAGACACTATACATATACTGTCCTTTCATTGTTTTGTTATATGTTGTAATAAGTGTGCTTCAATTTCGATGTAATAACAATGTATGTAAAGTATGGGTCGTTATATATTGGGCTGGGAAGGGCAATGCTATGGTGAATGTACTGAGCAAGAGGACTCAGTTACATATAGTTCAGGAGGCCAGTAATGAGTGGCATCTTATGGCTCGGTTCTCTGAGATTCATTTAGAGGTGCACGACAGATAGGGACATACAGTTATTTCTTCCATAGCTGTTACCTCTACTCTTCATGATCGAGTTTGAATGAGACAGCTATCAGACCAACAATGCCTAGTCATACGAGAGGGTGTGTCCGGTGGAGACCCAGCTCTAGGGTGGACAGTGAGCGATGATGAGGTGCTATGTTTTCATGGCTGTGTATGGGATTCAACAGACATACATGAGAAGCTGATGCGGGAGTTTCATGATTCATCTTGGGCAGTTCATCCTAGTGTCACAATGATGTATCGTGACTTACTTCATCAGTATTGGTGGCTAGTTATAAATAAGGATGAGGATGGTTATGTTATGTGGTGTTCCACCTGTAAGTAGGTGAAGGCAGAGCATCAGCGACAAGCAGGGATTTTACAGTAGTTACCCATTACTGAGTGGATGTGGAATGATGTAGCGATAGTCTTCGGGACAGGGTTAACGAGATTTCCTCGAGGGAATAATGTGGTTTGGGTTGTGGTGGACAAGCTCATGAAGGTCGCACATTTCATACCGATCAAGGAGACCATCGGTGTGGATGAGCATGGAAGGTTGTACATTTTTGAGGTGTTATGACTTCATGGGGTTCCGAGTTTTATCTTTTAGGATAGGTATGCCCGCTTTACATCACATTTCTGGAAAGGGTTATAGGAGGATTTGGGTACATATGTACTTCTGAGTAAATATTACCATCCCCAAATAGATGGAAACTCTAAGCGCACGATTCAGGTGATGGAAGACATGCTACGAGCATGCGTCCTTGATTTTGGATGTTCTTGGGAGAAACATATACCTCTAGTGGAGTTTTCCTATAATAATTATTTTCAAGAAACTATTCAAATCGAACCTTACGAGGCTTTGTACGGCAAGACATGCCAATCACCCTTGTCTTGGTTGGAAGCAGGAGAGGTAGCTATGATGGGACATCGTCTAGTTATGGAGACCACAAAGCAGGTGGAGTTGATTCAGAAGAGGATGGCTACTGCACAGTATCGGCAGAAGTCTTTTGCTAATCGGTGGAGACGTCCTTTGGAGTTCAAGGTCAGAGATCAGGTTTTCTTTCGTGTTACCCCGAGTTTGGGACATAATAGGATTACGAGATATAGAATGATTTCATAGATATTAATCTGGCCGTTTGAGGTTCTAGAGTGAGTCGTGATGGTTTCATACAGGATGTAGTTACCTTAGATGTACTAGGCTATGCACAACGTCTTCCATGATTCTTAGCTTCGGCGGTATTTACCAGACTCGTCTCATGTTTTTCAACCTGAGGAGGTTGAGTTGGAGAAGGATGAATCCTTCGAGGAGCATCCTATCAGGATTGTTGATCATAGTGAAAAGGTACTCAGTTTCTGGTGTTTCCCTTTGGTATGGGTGCTATGGAAGCACAACCATGTATAGTTTGAGACATTGGAAAGGGAGACTGGTATGTGATCTCAGTGGTCGGAGTTGTTAAAGGGTTCTTCTTTTATGCCTCACTTGGAAATTCAGAGAAGAATTTCATTAAGGGGGGATGTTTGTAAAGAACCCTGATCTTATCTTCATGTATGCTTTTCCTTTTTTGGTCGTTTTTGAGAAAAAGTGGAAATTTTGGAAAATTTTAGAATACACGTCATGTACTTTATAAGTACACATCGTGAACTTCGATGTCACACGAGGCCATCTCTGGCTACATTCGGGCCACACACACGATCGTGTGGGGTGAGATGAAGGCCGCTTAAAGGGGAGTACGAAAAAAAAGTACACGTCGTGTACTTTTAATTTTATTTCATTAATCGGACTCGGGCCGCATCATTACCCTGTTGTCATCTACTTCTCTGCCTAATTCATTCTAGAGCTTCCGAGGAGGCTGAATTTTCCTAGAGCCACCGATCCGTCACCAGTAATCCGAATAGAACATCGTCATTTGCAATAGAATCGCAGCGGTGAGTTCTTGATTCTTCTTTGGCCTCGTTTCCATATTCTTCTTCTCATGTGGGTTATTTGAGGATGAATTTTTTAGGTGTTTTGTAGATATACTCCATTCTAGGCTGATTCACAGGCCATGTTTCAAGTATATCAATCTACGAGGATTGAGGTAGGTGGTTTAATGACTTACGTTGAATGTGTTTGAGTTTTTGGTAAAAAGTGTCGGATATCCATGGATTAGGTTTCTCGAGATAAGGTTTTGAACATGTTTTATTATCTACCATAGATTTCTTATGTACTAGAAGATGTTAGTTGAATAATAATTTCTTGTTAGTATGTTTACTGATCACCCCATGGGTGTTTTTCTTTGTTTTGGTTGTTTAACATCGTTTGGATCAATTTCCTTTGAGGAAAACCCTATTGCAATTTCTAGTTTGCATGTTATAACTAATTGCATGTGTTTCCTACTATTTATATGCTTGTGATGCATTGTAGATATTATCCATGTTGTTGTTGAACTTACATAGGGATTCTTTGAATCATTACGTACGACTGTTTTTACACAGGGTTGCAGAAACCTGGTGTAGTTAGACCATAGGGGGAATTGACGTTGAGTGCTTCCCCAGAGGGCCTATATATTTATTACTAATTTGAGACCATAAGAGGGATTGACTTTGTGCTCTCTCATAGGGTCTGATAATTATCGAATCGAGACTAAAGGGGGAATTAGGTGTAAGTACATCCTCAGAGAGTCTGTAGTATCGATGAAATACCATAGGGGGAATTGAAGATGAGTGCTTCCTCAGAGTGTCATTGACTTTGTTTGAATGCTTGACATAAGGGCCTTCCCACGTGAGCCCCCCCCTAGAGGGCCATTGTAATTATATATCGTTTGGTTGGTTGTGACAAGTCCACCAAGACAAAGAACAAGCTTGGGGTTTGTACTGCTTGTAATTAGGTAGTATACTGAGATACCTGTTCTGTTACTTGTCATGCATTCAGAATATAGAGATGTTACTAGAGTACTTGGTAGATAATTAAATGATTTTATTAAATTAATAAATGAATGTGAATGGAGATTTTTATTATTCTATACTATAGTGTACTTTTTTTCTCTACTTCATTTATTTCCATCACTTTTTCTATATTTATCACTGACAGTAGGGCACATATATTTTGGTGGCTGCCTACTAGGATTAGTCTCACACCCTGTCCGGGTCCTTCTTTTCATCCCAAACAGGTTATTTTGTTGTAGGTGTGGATAGGGATCATAGCCCTTCTACCTCAGGTGCTTGATTGCTGGTTAGAGCTGGAGAGCATGGGACCATGCTTAGGATTGCGATGCTGCTGGAGTTTTTTGTTTACTTTTAGTATTTGGGATTCAGTTATATTTTTACATGATGCTTTTTACTCATTTCTATAGGTACATTTACCATGCTGCATCATTATTATTATGTTATACATTGCTTTCGCTGCTAAGTTTAGTGATGGTATGATGTTTACTGCTTCCACTATTGTTATTTATTTTCCTTCTGCTGCATACTTTACCAAATGTTGGAATAGTTTCCCCACCAACTAACAAAGTACCTCACTCTTAGACGTCATCCTATGGAATTTGGGGAAAAGCCCTTGAGTTCATGTGGAAAACTGAGTACAGAGCACTAGTTGAGTGGCCCCGAATTCGGGTCCTTACATATAGAATAATTATTCTATTGAAAACATGAGTTTATATTTAAGATAATGTCATGATGTTCAAAATTACGAATCCCATGTGTGATGATCTCTCATATAGGTTTTCTTCAAATTTCCTATCACATTAGTGGTTGACTAAGTTCCCCCTATTTCTATAAAACAATCCGAATTAATGAAAAATTATCATTGTTAATTTTTGAAACTACTAAATATTTAAAAAAAATCCTTGAACATTAAAGGGATAAGTAATATTTTAAATATAATCATCTAATTATGAGTTTCTAGGATTATATCCATGTTATTGATGTCCTATATCCTTACATAAAACTAATGGTGTATTTTTTTATTTCCCTTAAAATGGTTTGTTAATGTTAATAAACATAAAAAAGATATAATGTCCCTCTGAATGGGGATCTCCAGGCCAGTGAAAGACTGAGCAACCATTACCTAAATACTTCCGCTATAGAATAGAGGCTGGGCCCCAAACCACAGAAAGAATAACTAAATTGATAGGAATTTTCCTAAAATACATGTATACATGCACTCAACCATATATATTTAGATATGAAGATAAATAAATTAAAATAGTAGAATCTAGAGTAAAAATGCCTATAATAATAAATATGGGAGGAAACTCAGATTATGGAATTAATTATCCAAATTTTATAGGGAGAAAAAAACTCCCAACCAAAAAATATGTCCTAGATATAAAACATATGTATGAAAAACAAAAATGAGAGATATCGTCTCATGCTCTATAAGAATGACCACCTTACTTGGTCAACAAAACAATGAATCGCTATGCTCAACTATAATCACCATAACCATTTCTATTGTCTTCATATGACATTGCTTAGGGTAGAAATTCCCATGATGGTGTGAGTATATAAATACACAGAATGATGACACAAAAAATTAAGGGAGATATATAGAGAAACATGTGTAGTTTTCATAAAACAGAGAAATATGGGAATGCAACCCAATAGATGCACATTTATAAACTCATAATGAATCTATAAAAAGAGAAAATTGATCACTCCATCTCATAGACCAACCAAAGTTGATGAATATGACTGGGGCTCTAGAATTTCACAATAAAAGACAAAATTCAGATGAAACATCACTATAAATATTATTGAGAGGCTTATATCTCACTCATTTTCTCATTATCCAAGGGATAAATATATCCTATAGAAGAAATTAACCCCACCATAGCTCAAATATGAGGGAATACTACTACATATTTATAGAAAAACCACTCTTTAATAAGGGGAGTACAAACCCAACAAATATAAAAAATATGGTGGATCGATTCCTTAGAGTGATAGGGAAGTACATACCCCAATATATAATTGATAGCCTGATGATCATGTACCCATGTGATAGTGGGGATTTATACTCATGTCATATATCTGATGATCACACCATATGACTGTTATCTCCAAGCATCACATGAATATGTTTCATGGACAAGAAATCATGCATATGATCTGGAAATCCAATAGTAAGGTCACCGTTACAATCTAGGTGATGTAAACATAGGATTGACTACTCACGAATTGATATCCAAATACAATGATAGGAGATATCATAGTATTGAATTTTGAGGAAAAGATAATTCCACTACATATAATATGGATACATGGATTGCCATTTCATCCTCAGTTAATCCATTGCATACAACCCATTCCAATGTACATAAACCCATGTTCATGAATTTGGATATGAACCTAGAAATGTACAGTTCCATATACTAGCTTGGGTAATTCGAAATGTCCAGTTTAGTGTACCTGGCCAAGTATATGTCCATGGAAATGTATGTTACTATGTACTCATGAAGCACACACTGATATTCCTCCAGAATATCACATGATGTGTGGGGTACCGAACATTTTTTGAACCTTATGTTGGCCTAAAACCATAGAAACATGGTCAATGAGGTACATATTGTGTTTTCGTCTAGAATACACGGTGTTTGGTAGGGAATTTTCCCAGACATGACATTATTCCCCAAATATTAATATTTCCATTCCTTCTCCTTCTGTTTAACATCCAAAAAGTGTGGGGAAAGACTTCAACAATCATTTTTCATCCATTGATGGTTTTATAATGGAATTCAGTTATCCACATAAAATTGAAAGAACTCTAATCACATGTTTGAAAAATAGTCACCTCCAATCACTAATCCATATCCACAATGAATGAATAAACACGCATAATCCATTTTGATCTATATTAATGCCATTTATGTGGTCATTATGAAGACATATATCATTCATCTAGGGAACTAATTGCACTAAATACTATTTGAAAATGTCTAACTATGGCCTCATTAGCCAAGGGTGATTAATGTGAAGAACGTGTGGGAAAATACACATAAAAAAATGAAGAAAATTTCATTTTGAAAGTGTTATTTTACAAAAATAATAGATTATGGATATCTATGGTAAGAACATAAAATAATCCAGAAATAAAAGAAAATAATTTAATTCATTAGATAGGATCATGTGAAGGGTGGTATATATAGATCATGGTTTAGGATTTATAAATTAATGGTAAATGTTTTAATAAATAAATCGTAAATACATAATTTTTGATATATAACAAGAGAAATAAATATTTTTCGGTGAAGAACATGTTCTATAGTTATTTGGGGATCCTTCTACATTTGTTGACTACTCATCCTTCTTGAATTAATATCTCAACATCCACTAATATGACCCCCCCCCCAATGAAGAAAGATAAATATAATATTATTTCACTTATGGTTATGTGTCTAAAACATTATAAACAATATAAAAACATTCACATGATGTAAATTTTTTATGTTCGTAATATAATAATTAAATAAATTATTTAATTTATTTATTTAATTGAAATGAATTTCCCATAGCTTTCTTATCTGATCCTCTAGTGCTAACCAACATTGAGGCACACATATGATATGACACCCTGACTATAGTTACCCAATGTCGGTGCATTATTACATAACATTGGAATTATACAAGAAATATATTATTGAATGACCGATCAGTTTGGTATCCTTGGTAGTACTATATACAGACATAACGTTTAAATTACATTATGAAATAAAAATAACAACAACATTTTGTCCCCTTTGAACACACTTATATTCATTAGCATATCCCTGCAGGTCATCCATAAAACACATCTTCATATCCTAGGAAAAATAAAACATTGAGAGTGGTGAGATCAGTTGCTCAGTAAGGATAATAATATAGTCGAAACATTCACAAATAAGCATAAACATTTAAGACAATTTATATTCCAAAAGACATGACTTTAAAACATAAACTACAACATAATATGGAAAATATAAATCAAATAATGTCATTTTATTATTAACATGGATATTTTTCTAGTCGAATAATCACATGGAATATCATTCTCCAATTTCATAATGATGGAATGCATAATGTCGGACATCATAACCACATAATCAAGGCCTCGATCCAAGAGTACAAATAAGATTTTTTCAAGGCCTGGTGCCAAGACACTAGTATGTCTCATGATACATACTGATTCATAGACGAGCTAAAGAGGTATCCACCCATCACTTAATAATTATAATGCATTACTCATGTGAAAAGGTTTAAGAATAAAAAGACATTCTTATTAAAACTAGAATAGGAAATGTTAATACTTTAACCATATACAATGAATGGATTTAAAATAACACATCCACTGTCAAAGAAGACTCATTCTATATGATATGAAATATTGTATTATAATAAATCCACCTCAATAAAAAATAAAATAAAATCAGGGATATTGACATAGATGTAAATTATAAGTAAAACTATTTGATTGAAATATCCCCTTTTTCTTGAAAACATTTAAATGTTTCACTATTTATCGAATAAGTCATTTAAAAGAGATTTTTGAATCAAAGTGTCCAATATAACTTTGTAACATTCGAATGGATTCTGAATTTAAATACATTTATATTCCTATAAATAAATCGTTATACCCATTTTTAAAACATGTTCATTAATAAGAATTATTTATAAGAATAAATCATCAAAATGATATTTTTGATAAAGATTTCATAACCAAATGAGAGACTCTTGAATAAAAGTAATTGAGGAATAAAATCAATCAAAACTATATAATATCATGAGAATAAAGGTATTTATGATATAATATTTCAAAGGATAGTATATAAACCAAATTAATGTGAATTGGATCGTAAAAACAATGAAGTATCAATGGAATGAAATTTGAAAAGAAACCGCTTACAATGACCGTATCCTTAGATTAAGGATAAATCAATGACATAATTTTGTGTGAAAAATATAAATACACTCAATATGAATGGATATTAAGTGTATTTCAATAATAAGAAATTCACATATATTCTTTCAAAAACAAAATCAATGACTTGGATGTTTAACTAAATTAATGGAAATTGAGTTAAGATTACCCATATCATGTTTATAGCAATGACATGAGAATTTATAAATGGAGATTTTATGTGTATAAAAAGAATATCAACACAAAATGGAGAGGAAATTAATATATAGATAAATAAATAGTGATTCCACAAATAATCTTTGAGTAAAATAATCCATGAAGTATGCGTAAAACCCAACGAGTGGAAATTGAAATTTAAAATTCCCTTACCGATTTGGTAATATACGAAACATACACCCCATGATAGAAGGATCATAACATGATGTGGTAAATGACCATAAATTAATGTATGACATAGAAGGAATACATTAATGGATAGTACATACACCACAAAACGGTAATTGTGGAAAATATAACATGAATCTGACTGGAATAAAAGTGAGATGAATTCCACATACCTTGTAAATTTCCATAGTTGATGGCACGTTAGCATCGTGTATAATGGTAAAATAATTGTTATTAAATTATAGAATATCCAAAACACATAAATATGATATTATATACGATCTTCTGATATTTCATATTTAATAATATTTCAATAGTATCATTGTTTTGGGTGTTAACTAATTCGTTTTTCTTTATATGCTTTGTTACATTACTAATGTCGGTTAATAATAGGATGTATTTGATTGATATCCAGCATGATATTATGTTCTTAAAAATTATCTTTAATCATAAAATGATATTTATTCTTGAATGGTTACGATGGGGAATGAATCTCATTGCGTTCGTGGAGACAGTAATTTGTACGTATGCACGAGCGACAATACCATTCTATTGATGGTGAAATCATATTTAATTGAATGGTATATAATATATATAGAATCATTAATATGTTATATTTATTATTTACATCATTTTTTATCATTATTATACCCATCAAAAATAAATATTTGTTGAATAACAAACTACACCATGACGTGGAGACGGTAAGCCGTACCTACGCTCGTATGATGACTTTTTCATTCAATGATGGATATAAAAACGTATAAGGTGGTACCGTATTTATAAATATATCATAGTAGGTAGAAGGTACTGGATTTATTATTTTGGTATGAAAACAATAAAGAAAGAGGATGTGGGGGATGAAATGATCCTAAACGAGGTGATGAAATATTTACCTCTTGTTCGAGTGTTTAATTTTTGTTAGATCAAAAGGGATTTATTTGATGGATTTATGATCAATTTAATTCCTCTAGGATGAAGAGAGGGTAATTGGGAGGATATTTGGGAAGATGTTGGCCGAGAAAAATGGCTTTGGAGATGTGATTGTGAGAGAAGTGGAAGTACCCTTTTATAAGAGAGGAGAGGGTCACTCTAGGAAAACCTTGAAATATTATTTTATAATAAAATAATTTTCAGTTTATAATAGATCTAAATGGATTTAATTCAAGGAAAAGGTGGGGATGGGTATAAATTATCTCAACATATTTGTTTTAGATAGGTTTAGTTCTCCATATTAACCATATTGTTTATATTTAACTCTTTGTTAAATTGATTAACATTTACCATGTCTCCTTGTATTTTTTTATTATATGGTTTATAAAATTACTATAAATATCCAAGAGTGCCCCATGTGATTCATTATTGACATATATAAAATTATATAATAACTTTGTCCAAACCTTATATATTTAGGAATGTAATATCAATTAATAATATACTATTTTTTAAAAAACTAATTTATTTCAATTTTGACATTATTTGGTAAATGATTGTTGATAATGTCCTAACTACATTATTACATTAAAAAAATTATTTAATCAACCTTATCATGTAGTATTAACCTATAAAATTTGACGAATTCATTAAATGAATCAATTTATATTTATTTTGATTTTTATAATATCAATTATTTTATTCTTTCATTAATATTGTAATTAATGCATCATAATGATTTCATAAATAAATTAAATTATTTAATATAAAAAAATTATAAATAAAATACCATTATGTAGTAAAATTCTTTAGCTTTATAACTAATATTTATATTCAATTTTATCTTATGTGTATCCCAATATTAAAAATGTTTTAGTTATAGAAATTTTAATTTAACACTTTTAACTCTTATTTAATGAAAATAATAATAAATGGCCTTATTTAATCCAAATGGACAAAAAGGAACATATTTCATTCCTAATGTTGATTTTGGGCGAAATACACTTATCTAATAAAATTAGGACATGTGTTAGTGTAGTAATAATATCATTTTTACCCTTAATTACCCTATTTACTTTTAACCGTGGTAAGTAAAAGTCAAAAGTTACTATTCAAAAAAATTATGTTCTACTAATTGAACCACATAATTACGTACTGATGTCAACTTTGTCTCTCAGATTTTTGAAATTCAATTAACATAATCAGTAAAATTATGTTTTATGCAAATTTGCAAACATGCCTTGATGGTGGCTTAAAGGGGGTAAAAAGATCAATTAAATTTTATGTATATAATATTTATAGAAAATTACTTTAGTGAGTTAAATTTTACTAATATAGGTATTATTTATCTATTTTCCCTTTAAAATAAATTTGAATAATAAAAATATTTATTTAAATAAACTTCAGTTTTAAACAATAACGCAATGTTTTTTCAATATTCATCAAAAATTAAATATTTTCAGAAAATATCAAAAATTAATTCAAATCTAATTTCAATATCCCAAATTCAAATATTAAGTCTATTATTTCAAATTCAAAACATATAAGTTTCCTTAATTAATTTAATATTAATTTCCACTGTCAAAACTAGAAAGACGGTTTTTGAGAAGTAAAAACTATTAAAATATTGATATGTGATTAAGTACAATTTAAATGAGGAATTACTTGAAATAACAAAAATTATATTAAATGATAATTATATAATCCAATTGTACATAAGAAATTAATATGTATAATTTAACACCATAAATTATTTTGATTTAAACAGTTATTTTCAATGAAAATTTATTGTTATTTTTAACTATTCATCAAAATATGAAAGTTATCAGAAAAGCACCAAATATTTATCAAAACATAATTTTTATATACCAATTTTTATAAAGGAGTTCATTCATTAAAATTGAAGATATAAAAGTGTCAAATGTTGGATTAAAAAGTGTTCTCCATTAAATGTATGTAAAATTGCATTTTTTTAAAAATACTTCTTTTACCTGAAAAATTGAATTTTTTATAATATTATGTCTATGAAACACATAATATGTATGTTAAAATTATATAGAGTATATAAAATACAAAAATTCTATTATTACTATTCATAACTGTTTTTTTATGAATGGCCAGTTTGGTAAGTCGTGGTGTGCTCAAACTCGGTGTTGCGTGTAGCACAAGATATTGAATTATATTAAATAAAATTACTTATTATGAAATCATGGGATGTTACATTCCCCCACCCTTTTGGAAATTACATCCTATAAATTTTAAAATTGGGCATGGGAACTTCATTGAATGTCCCACATTGGGAAAATAGTCAATAAAACTATCACTTTAATAGAAATAAAGAGAAGTGCAAAGGTCACCTGAGATAACCCATACTAGTATTCCTTGTAATAAAAAAATATATTGAAGATAAATTAAGTGTCATGTTCTGATGGAGAGTGATAGAAAACTTTATTAGAAGAATGTAAACGACTTGAAAACCATAAACATGTGACGAGTTAAATAGTATTTGATTCCTTTATAGGGAATGGAAACAGACAATGTTTTTGTTTTAAGTTCCTTTTCATAAATTTGATGAATTTATTTATGATATTGACTAAGAACATAAATTTATATACTCACATTTTATGCATAGTTTTATTCATTAAAAAAATTCTACCACTAACTCATCTTTTCTCCAGATTATGAGTATACAAGATGACTTGGTCACACCTGAAGTGCAAGAATCAAATTCTAGAGAATCAGATAATGAAAAATGGATAAACTGTATATTTCCCTTGTCTTTAGAGATTTATCAAAAAAAATGGTTAGTACTAGGTCGGATGATCCACAAAGTTGATAATTATTTATAGAAAGAAATACTAATTCTTAATTTCTAAAATTAATCAAACAAAAAACCAATGTTCAATAAAGACCATTCAATAAACAATTGTCCTTAAAATCATTAAATATTATCCAATATATGATTGAAACCCAAAAAATTCAGAAGAGTTTAATCACATATTTTTTCATAGTAAATCTTACCATTTAACTACAAATATCATAGACTATGATTAAAGCCACACACTTAAAAGTAATTAACCTAGTCACATATTCTATATGATAGGTTAATAATTTCCATAAATAACCCAAATATCGATAAATACACAATAAAAACATAGATAGAAATCCAAATTTTCTTTTCAAATGAAATACCAGAGTCTTATTTACCATTGGCATATAGTGTTTCCAACAGAGAGAACATCATCCAAAATAACATATATCACATAATCACCAAATAATTTTCTTACACAACGGAGATCCATTTCATAAAAAATAATATCTCTAATAAACTTATTATTGGTTAATAAAAACTTTTAACTAATAAGAATTAGTCACACTAACCAGTGACATCACGTAGTACAATGGTAGACGATAAATCCCAGTTGCACTTTGGTTGTGGGTTCGATTCCCGCACCATTTTCCAATGCCAAGGGTTGTCACATGGTATGTGTGTTGTACATTTTCAACAAATATATTTTATAACATTCCAAAAAATAGATAAATAACTCAAAATAACCATATCATAATTTATCCACAAAGTTAATCTCATACCCCCCATTTTAATCCCAAAAATCAATAACCGATAATTACCTCAAATTCAAGTATTATATAAACCCAAATGGTTATTTATAACTATATTCACAAAAGGAAAGATAATTATTCTTTGAATAGATGTTTCTCATAACAAACTGCAGGGTTACACATACAAGAGAAAAGTCAACCAAATTAATCCCTTCAATAAAGAGCACTAAAACATTTATACATTTCGTCATCTATTTATTTCCACATTGGTTCTTTAATGACCTAGAGGTTATCCTATAGAATATGGAATTTAATAGGGTAGTTCCTAGGTCCTCTACATTTATGGAAAATAACTGTAAATTGATTATTGGGATCATTTTTATTTTCATCCATAGTACTCTTCATTTTTCCTCTACAATTCATTACATTATGTCTTTTTATTCCACACAAAAAGAATTTATTTTTTCCATTGAGACACTTTCCTAGAAATCACATTCCTCATTTACTACATGATAGAAATTGAGATTTTATTTCTCCATGGTCTCCAATTTCGTAGATCTTATCATTCACCATCATTATTTTTTTTTGAGTCGGGGAGTTCGTTAATATATATGTTGTTGGTCATATTTTTGGAAAACTAATTCGGTATGAACACGATATCTTTTACTCCTATGAAACATCCTTTTTTTCTCATTTCCACCAATGTTACATCCTTATACATCATGATCAGTATTATGTTGACTTCCTTGGAACCCATCCAATGACTATAACATGAAAGCATTGTGTGAGTACGAATAGTCATAAAATCATTTAATGAATATCATGACACCTTATTTTAAATCTAAAAAACCTTATGATTAACCAATGTTATTTATTCTCATCATATTAAATTATCCTAATCATATCCCCTGGGAGTTTCATAACAAAGAGTTCAGTAAGGCACATTTTTGTGCACCAGTTCTCGTTCGAGTTTATATCAAAGCTGTTTTTTCAGTTTTTATCCCTATGTATATCTGTGTCATATCTGCATCTACCTACTCATATCCAGACATGGATTTATTTCTTGGAAAAACTCACATTATATAATATTATGAAAAAATTTGGACGTTCCTCTATTCTAATACTCAAAGTCAATCTTAAGGTAATGTTCTCTAATCAGAGTTTTTCTAAATCTTGTTTCCAATGATTGTACTAAAATTTCATGATACCAACTATAACACACTGACCCGAGTTACCCAGAGTTAGTGCATTATTACATAACATTGGACAGATATAAGGAATCATGTTATGATAGACCAATCAGTTTAGTAGCCTTGGAAGTACTAGATACATACATATGTTTTATATTACATCATGAAATAAAATCAACAACAACATTTTGTCACCTTTGAACACAATTATATTCCTAAGCATATCCCTACAGGTCAATGATAAAATACATATTCCAATCCTGAGAAAAATAAAACATATAAGGGGGTGATCATAAATACTCTGTAAGGATAGAAATATAGTTTAAACTTTCATAAATAAGCATAAACTTTTAATGTAGTGTATAAGACTAAAACATAAGATTTTTAAACATAAACATCTGTATAAAATGGAAAATATTAATCAAATAACGTCATTTAATTATTTATATGGATATTATACTAGACGAATAATCACATTTAATATCAATAGATAATTTCATAATGATGGAATGCACAATTCTGAACATCATAACTACATAATCATGGCCTCATACAAAGACTACATATAATATTTTGTAATGTCTTCATGCTAAGACACTATTTTGTCTCCTATGTCCTACCGATGCATCATATAGCTATATTGGGATCCACCTATAACTTACTAATACCAATTCATTCCTCATAGGAAATTCTTGAATCATAACATAATCATTCGTGTTAAAACTAGCATACGAAATGTTAATACAGTAATTGTATACCATCAATGGTATAAAAATAACACATCCACAGTCAAACTTAACTCATTAAATACAATATGGATTATTTTATTATAATAATTCAACCTCATTCAATAATAAAATATAATTATTGATATTGGCATAGATGAAAATAATAAGTTAAACTATTTTAGAGAAATATCCACTTTTTTTCAAACATTTAAAAGCTGCACTATTTATCAAATAAGTAATAAAAATAGATTTTTGAATCACAATTTCCCATAACACCTTGAAACATTCGAACGGAATATGAATTTCAAAAGATTTATGTCTATATAAATGGATTCATAAAACCATTATTAAACCATGTACATTAATGATAAAGATTTATCGATGGAGTTATAACGTGTATCTATCATATATCCACAAAAATGGGAGTTGCAATTAATATATAAATAAAAAAATAGTTATTCCACATATAATCTTGGAGTAAAATATTTAATTAAGTATGCATAAAACCCAACGAGTGGAAATTGAAATTTTAAATTCTTTTACAGATTTGGTAACTTACGAAACATACACCCCGTGAGAGAATGATAATACAATGATGAGGTAAGTAAACAGAGATTCATTTATATTACAAAAAGAATACAATTATGGGAAATGGATACACCACACAAAATGTAATACTGGAAATTATAACATGAATCTCATGGGAATAAAAGTGATATGAAAACCCCTTACCCTGTACTTTTCCTTAGTTGAGGGTACTTGAACCTCCTATATAATGGTGAAATAATCTTTATTAAATTATTCAAGAACCATATACATAAATATGATATTATATATGATATTTTAATGTTCCATTGTTAATAATATTCTAGTAGTATCATTGTTTCGGGTGTTAACTAATTCGTTTTTCATTATATGTTCTGTTATGTAATTCATGTTTATTATGGATAAGATTTATTTGATTCATATCCAGAATAATATTATGTTCTTAAACATTAATTTTTTATCATAAAATGATATTTATTCCTGAATGGTTTTGATGGGTAATTAATCTCATCACGTTCATGGAGACGGTAATCCGTACGTACCCATAAGCGACAATACCATTCTATTGATTGTGAAATCATATGAAATTGGATGGTATATCATATATAAAGAATTATTAAAATGCTATATATATTATTTACATCATATGTACTCATTATTATACACATCCAAAATAATTATGTGTTGAATAACAAACTACACCATGACGTGGATATGGTAAGGCATACATACTCACATATAGTGACTTTGTCATTAATTGGATGGATAGAATAAAGTATTATGTGATACCATATTTAAAATAATTTAATAGTATGTAGAATATACTGGAGTTATTATTTTAGTATGGAAGCAAAAATGAAAGAGGAAGTGGAAGAAGAAAAGAACTTGAAATATGTGATGGAATAATTTCCTCTTCTTCAAGTGTTTTCTTTCGATTTGATTAAAATGGATCCTTAAGATGGATTTCTAATAAATTTAATTTCTATAGGTTGAAGCGAGGGTAGTTGGGAGGAAATTTGGGAAGAGGTTGTTGGAGCCAAATGGCATTGGAGGTGTGATTTTGAGAGAATGGGATGTACCCTTTTATAAGAGAGGTTAGAGTCACTTTAGTAAAACCTTGAAATATTAATTTTATAATAAAATAATTTTCGGTTTATAATTTCTCCAAATGGATTTAATTCTAGGATAAGGTGGTTATGGGTCTAAATACTCTCAAAAATAGGTTTTAGATGGTTTTAGGTCAACATATTATACTTATCATTTAGATTTAACTATTGGTTAAATTGTTTATCATTTACCATGTCTCCTTGTATTTTTATATTATATAGTTAATAAAATTAATATAAATTCAAAGAGAACCCCAAGTGGTTCATTATTGATATATATAACATTAAATAAGTCCTTAGGCCAAACCCTATATTTATAGTAATATAATATCAAATAATAATATAGTATTTGATTTAAAAACTCATTTATGTTAAATTTGACGCTATTTAGTAATTGATTTTTGTTAAAGCACTATCTAATTGATTACATAAAAAATTTTATTTCATAAACATTAACATATCATATTAACCTATAAAATTCTTTTAATTCATTATAAGTCTCAATTTACATTTATTTGAATATTATAATATCAATTGTTTTAATAATTCATTAATAAGGTAATTACTACATCATCATTGTTTCGTAAATAAATTAAATTATATAATGTCTAAAAATTATAAATAAAATACCATTATGTAGGAAATGCTTTTATATCTCTAATGAATATTTATATTATAATTTATCTTATTCATAACCCAATATTAAAATAAATTAGTTATGAAAATTTGAATTTTACACTTTTAACTCTTTTTAAAATAAAAAAATAAAAAATGTATTAATCTAGTCCAAGTGGTCCAAAAGGATCATATTTTATTTATAAGGTTTATTATGGTCTAAATAAACTTATCCAATATAATTATAACATGTGTTAGGGTAATAAAAATATCATGTTTACCCCTAATTAGTCTAATTACTTTTAACTGTGGAAAATAAAAGTCAAAATTTAGTATTCACTATAAATTATTTTCAAATTATTAAACCACATATTAGTTACATATGTAAATTGTGTCTCTTAAATTTTTTAAATTCAATTCAAAAATGTGTAAAAATTATGTTTTATACAAATTTTCTAAAGTACCTAGAAGTTGAGAAAAAGTCGTTAAAAAGATCAATAACATATTTTATATATAATATTATTATAAAATGATTTAAAGGAATTAAATTGTACTAATATAGGTATTATTTATCTATTTTTACATTAAAATAATGTTGAATAAAAATAATTATTATTTATATAAATATCGGTTTTAAACAAAAACTCAATGTTTTTCAATATTCATCGAAACTTGAATGTTTTCAGAAAAATACCAAAAATTCACCCAAATATAATTTTGATATCCCAAATTGAAAAATTAAATCTTTATTACCAAATTCAAAACATATATGTTGCATTGGTTAATTTAAAATTAATTCTCGAGGACAAAACAAGAAAGCAGGATTTTTGAGAAGTAAAAACAATCAAAATAATGATATGTGTTTATGTCGAATTTAAATGTAAAATTACATTAAATGAAAAATATTTTATCAAATGATAAAAATATAATATAAATATACTTCAAAACAATTCAAATGTATAATTTATCAATAGAAATTATTTAGTATTAAAAATTTGTTTTCAACTAAAATTTAGAATTTTTTTCTATTCATCAAAATATGAATGTTTTCAGAAAAAACCCAAATATTTATCCAAAATAGATTTTAATGTCCCTATTCTGAAGTAGAATCATATTTTTTCAAATTTAATATATAAAATTCACAAATATTGGATTAAAAATGGTTTTCCATTAAAAGGCTGTAAAATTGCATTTTTTGAAGAATACTTCTTTTATAAAAAAAATCAATTTGTTCTTATATTATATCTATGAAACACATAATATTGATGTTAAAATTATATGGAGTATATAAAATTCAAAATACAATTCTTACTATTCATAATTATTTTTTATGAACGACTAGTTTGGTAAGTCATGGTGCGCTCGAACTCGGTATTGCGTGTAGCACAAGCTATTGAATTAATTTAAAGAAAATAACTTACTCTGAAATCATGGGGTATTACATATGGTGAACCACGCATTCCAAAATCAACCTTGGTATCTTGTTTATAATCATAGAAACTATTTGTAAGGTATTGAAAGAATTTTTTAGTAAATCTACGTGTGTGTAATATTTATTTATTTTCAATTTTTGTATTATCAATTTTAGGGTCATTGGGCTTAGGAATCTAGAACTCTCTTAAATATATGGTATGAATATAGTCCATAAAATCATTTAATGAAATAAATGTATAATACATGGTCAATTCATTATACCATATTTCAAATCATTTCATCCCCACAATGAAAACTCTAAAAATCTTATGGTGATATTGATCTAATGTCTTGGTATCATGTGCCTAGGATCTAACCTATATGCTCATATGCTACCAGAACACAAAAAAAAGGTCATGTTCCATCCTCATGGGATTCTCTCAAGTGGATCCTCAAAATTCACCAATATCTCCAATAATGTGTCTCTATAATTGATTTATAGCTCTACCTAGTAAATAATGTTTTTAGAATCATACACATATCTCTATAGGTGAGACACATGGAAGACATCATCCACTCACAAAATATGTGTGGGTAATGATAGGTGGTCAGTAACTTTTAAAAACACTGATGGATATTTAACGGCCTAATTAACCATAGAGAACTCTTTCCTCACTAGAAAAATATTTGTACACCTCATCATAGGGATACATTTAATAGAATTTCGTCTCCTTTCTCGTATACAAGGGCCAACAACATTTTTCTATTTAATATTATTATCTATTATGAGATATCCATGTAACTATAATGAAAACATTGTTATAATCCTTTATTACATTCACTGTCTTCTTCCCAATTACAAATTGGTCACCGATCATATTCTTGTATAATAATGACATGTATGGCCTCTGCTAAATGACATCAAAATGTTCAATGTAGATAGTATACTAAAAATATTATTATTAGTAAACAAAAATAACGTAATGTAATTATAAAAGATATAGTAAAATTCTAATACAAAATCCATCAGATTATCTTCCAACCCCTGAATAGTGTGCTCTATATTCTTATCCTTCTAGTGGTGGAAAATCGTACACATAAAAAAATGAGTGATGAATTCCTCATGAAATACTCTCAAAAAATGTGTCACAGACTTTGTATTATGGTCCTATATTATCGTTAAAGGTACCCCATAGATTCAAATGATATATAGAAAATAAATTGTTCCAAAAATCTACAAACAAATATTCTCCATAATAGAAACCAATCTTGTCTTCCTGGTATGTCAGTCAATTATCACCTAGATGACATAACAACCTATCATCAAATGAAGAATCCCTATCACAAAGTCCATGAAAATTATGTCTCTTTCCCACATCGAGATCTCTTATGGATGGTTCAATCCCACCACAACCTATTTTTTATCATTCACCTATTGAATGGTGAGGAATCATAAAACTAACTCATCTATAATCTTCCTCATGACATTCCATGAAAATTGTTTTTTATATACATTTTATATATTTTTTACATCTGGATTAATGGATAAATGGGTCATGTGAATCTACCTTTGCACCTTTTCTCACATCACAACTACTAAAACAACAGTAAATGGAAAATGATTATGTGATTCCTTATTTTAGAGAACACATCATGTGAATCTACTATGTATATATGGTCATAAAGAACATCATATTCTATTTCTCCCCAATGAGACCATTACACGCAATGATTTATTAGGATATTCAACACAATTAACTTAAGATAATATACACCCCACCCCTCCACTAGGGTAATCTATAATGAAATTAACTACATAGATTCGTCCTTCAGTAAGTGAGATTATAAATTATTCATAAGTGTATTTTTCACCACATATACATTCCTATGACTATAGATCATATTAATGTCATAGAACAATATAATCTCTAGACAAAAACTATTTATTAACTATAAATCTCTTAGGCTAAAGATATTCTTGATGCTCTGATGATTTGACTATAAAACATAGTGTTCCCTAGCTGATACTGTCTCCATAATATTATTATAAAGATCATCGATGCCAATTTCTTGTTTTGACTCACACAATGTTTTTCGTGGGGTCTCATATTTCTCAACCCATATGGAATAAATATATTTCAAGACATAAATAGTAAACTAATACCAAAATTTGTGGTATTTTAAAACAATACATACATTTACCCAATGATAGTCCTGACACAGGATCACAATTTAACCTTAGCCTTAATGGATTAATGCTCCCTTCTACATCTCATACATGAAAAATGGACTTCCTTTCTACGTGATGGTGATACAAGGGGATTTAACCCTATAATTGTTTGGAAAAAACCAAATGAACTACCAACCTGAAACATGAAAAATCCATACCTAATTCTTATTATTGGGTGCACCCTAACAAAACCCTACATCAATATTCACTACGTCTGACCTATTCCATTCATGGAAATTACTTTTCCCAAAAAGTGAACATCACATATCCAATGATGATACATTTAGTTATTACCATAACTATGGTTTTCCATGATTAATTCTACATCCATCCTAAAATAATCTTCATGCTCCTATTCTGATGTAGATTATATGAGTATTTAATTAGTGAATTCAACCATAATTGTATAATGATGTTCTAGAAGACATAGTTAATCAAATATATAAATATATCTTCTTCATTATCAGTAGATATGAATCACGAGAAAGAGTTGTTCCCTCAGTGAAATTTAAATGAATCATTCAAAATATAAACCTTAAAAATAGTCATGTTGCGGTAGCCATACCTCAATCTAATTATTTGAAACAAACTGATCCTTCTAAACTAATCAAATAGGTAGTCAATCCTTACAATTAGGCATTTTTTTCATAAAAAAAGGATTGTTTCCTTGGAAGATAATAATAATGAATCCATAATCTAAATTCCATATATGTAATCAACAACTATAGTGTCCCATGGGGATATAGATGGGAAGAGGAAAACCTTTTAAAAAATGTCCAATAACATCTCCCTCATCCCCTAGTTATTGGTATGGGCTATCAAATATTCCACAAAATATTTCATCATGGTCTTTTTGGGTGATAGTCAAAATAGAATTTCATCTCTTTACTCAGTGATTACCCATGAAATTCCCAAGGAATACATCCTAATAGACATAAACTATTTAATGAATCTAGATAATTGAATAATATTCTATGCTAAGGGATAAAACTATTAATGGATGGGTAATGGGCCCATACTTCTACTTGGAAGATCCACTGATTCTATAATGAGATCTCTCTCACCCAGAATGGAGAATATTGCCCCATATTCATAGTCCATATTGCCCAACATCATGGATAGTCAACACAAGATCAAACAATGAATAACCAACCGATACCAAAGATGATTTCATAAGGATTCATCATGAAATAAATTATATCGCATGTGAAAATCACTCCACCATTAGATAACACACAAGTGACTGTATTTTAAAAAATTGAATAATAATTCCCCATAAGAACTTATGGTTGTATATATTGGTCTATGGTCTCAATTTTATGTTCTAACTCTCTAAATAAGAATAATGAGACGTAAAATGAATTAAATTGATTCTGAATATTAATAAAGTTATAATGATCCCAACTCATGCCTCTCAAAGCCAAGGTATACTTCAATAAATTTGAACTATATGAATTTTAACACATCCATGATCGAATATATTATTATTAATAGAAATGATGATTTATATACGAATAACATTTACATTTGAAATTAAGAAAAATCATCATGTTTTTTATAAAACTATTATTACTTTTATCTTATCACCATATATAAATCATAAATCACTTATCATCATTATATAGAAAGGAAAGTTAAGAAAGGGAGAGCTAAAATTCCCAATAAGGGTATGAATACATATAAATATATCAATGATCAATTAATATTAAAATGAGAATAACAGTATAATAACATGATAAAAAACATTTAATGATTATACGATTCACATCATATATAATAATCTTATGTTATGGAATAAACAATGTAACTTCATAATAAATTAATATTAACAGAATCAAGTAGATTAACCCATGAGATAATGATATAGGAAATAAACATGGAGTTTATGAATACATATAATCATAAGAAACATTATTTCAACTCTACTATCTACGATATTCATAAAATGTTAGGGTTATCATAATTACCCCTGTACCTGGTTTAGGATTGGGGTAGCCACCCATGTACCATATTTTTTTATTGGTATAACGTTCCATGCACCCTCTTGTTTCAGGAATAAACTCACATGAACCATCATGTTTGATGTTATTTTCATAATGCAATGGGTTAACATCCCAAAATATAATATTTTTCAAGTTTCACTTCCAGGACCATCATAGTGGAAATAGTCCTTTATGGAAATGGTTCTACTAACCATTTCATTAATGTATATCACACGTGATATAATATTTTACCAAACTAATTGGAGGGACATATATGCCCAACCCATCACATAATTAAATCATAAATATGTATTACAAAATATCAAAAATCATCCATTACAACACTAAACATAATAAGTGATGGGTTTCAAAAAAATCAGAAAATAATTACCTTTGGAAAAGTTAGTTGTTTCATAAAGATTTCACCATTCCATCTTATTAAAACCAATTTGATATATACATGATTCATGAAAAACATTCATCATAATCATGATGATAAACCATCTAAAATACAAATTTGGAAGAAACCATTTGATAATTTGAATGGAAAACATCATAGAGGGAAATTGAAATGTTTACGTCACTTGGATTATTTCACGATGAAAATAATAATTCCACATTGACAAAAATTTAAAAAAACATAAAATGTTTACAAAATTATTTTCTTTCTAAATATCTAATGAAACATATAAAAGTTTTCTTATAAAACATCTTGAGGGAAGTAAACATAAATTGAAAAAAACAATTCGAAAATATAAAAAATTATAAAAATCCATTTCATATTGAAATATAATTCATTCATGTTTTGATATCCTTTTTGAATTTTTTTTTAAAACTAAAACTTTCTAGAAAATATATATTTGATTGAAGGGATAAATAAAGTCTAATATTAATAAAGAATATGACTTATTATATATACGAATGTTTAAAAAATGGAATTATTAAATTAATGAAACATAAATAACATGACAATAATAAAATTGATGAGTTTCATGAGAGATGGATCATTTTATTTTATCATTGGAAACATAATCTCAAACAATCTTGATAAATGATGAGATCAAGATATTTAATATCTACTAGATGGAAACTTTATTTCATAATTCCCATAGTGGAATAAAATTAAATGGAACATATAATAGCATTATTATAAATAACCTCGTGATATTATATATCAAAGAGATTATATATATAGCTAATAAAAAATAGATGTGCATAACATATCCTTTGTCCTCAAAGAAGAAAATTTGAGAAAACATATCCCTTAATACTTTAGTATATTTTTGAATAATAATATATGTTAATGATAAAAACTAAAATGGTTATTTAAATCCCAATAATTGTTATAATATGAATCGTAATATAAATTTATGGAAGTTATATACATCATATAAATGAAACATGTGGTGAATATGAAATTCTCCTCAGCAAAAATATAAGTGAAAATAAATTATATTATTGTTTGAGTAACAATTAAATACTTAAACCAATGAATGAAAAACAACAATATAAAATTTATTTATAATGAAAATAATTAAATCACTGATAAAACATTATATAGATTATGAACAAACACCATAATGACAAATACAGTGTCGAATAAGGTATATGTCTCACAGATGTAAAAGGGAGACTTGAAACCCCCTTATCATATATCAAGCCATTTTATAGAACCATACAAATATACTATATAATAAAAATTAATTTATAATAAATAAATGCCAAAATAAATCATATTATTTTGATGTTATATAGTTCCATTTTATAACATCATTTCACTATTTCCATAACACTATTTTTTTATTAATATTATTATATATGCATAAAGAATGTTTTCTATTTCTCGATGGATGTAATAAAATCATAAAAAATAGAAATTGACAATTATAGAATCAGTATAATTTCCTTTATAAATATATATTTATTATATTTTATCCATATTACCATTCACGTGAATTGCATGTGATAAAAAGATAATATTACTTCACGAGGCGGTTGTCCACCATACACAAGAATGATGCAATCGTATCTCCCACTGAATGACCGATAAATAAAAGACCAATTTTAATAATAATTTAACTATAATTATTACAAAAATATTATAAATATAAATTATATAAATAATCATTCAAAAAAAGTAATTTATTTTATGGAAAATGAGTCACATCAGTTTTTTGAGGTAGCAGTCTTCTGTACACATGAAAAATGTCACATTTCCACATTTAAAGGAAGAGGAGATGGATCTATGACATGAACATATAAAAATAAATATTTAGAATATGGTATTTACTTAGGGTGTAATTTTTTCATGATATAATAAAAATGTAATGAGGTTTAGGAAGAAATTACGTAGAAATGCTCATTAAAAATTATTACGATCAATAAGAAAACATATTTTGGTTTTCAGAAAAATAAATCCATGGTATTATTTCCAAAACAAATGGTTCTAGTATGTGGGCAGAGAAATCATAAACTTATTTTTTTTTTCTAATTGGATAATTAAATTTTGTTTGAATGTGTTAATAGGATATGCGATTTGGTGGCCATTTATTATAGGATATGTGAATTAAATAGTTAAAATCAATTAATAATGTGAATTCCACCAAGATATTATTCATGTCAAATGAATACATTAATGGGAATTTATTAATAATAGAATTTATATGGAGTAAAAATTTCCATAAAATTTGATTTTTATAATTTTATCTATATTTTACCCATTATGAATAACATGTAATCACTCGGTAAGCATGTTATTTACCTAATCATGGTATTTATTTTTTACATTTATCAATAACATTCAGGTGTGAAAGATAATAATTACCTATTAGATAGTTTAAAATATTGGACTTTATAATATAGAATAATTTTAGAAAAATTAAATTCAAAAATATGGTATAATTTAATTTTAAAATAATCCAGCATACATGATGAGAAATGGTTTTTCAAATTGAAATTATTCAAAAGTGTATAGGTTTTTATAAAATAAATCATTGTTTAAATTATTTCAATGACATAAATAAAATAAATTTTTATATTATACAAATAATTTTACTTATAAAACAAATTAAAACATTTTTTGTTTTTAAAAAAAATCAAAATAAATGGGAATTCTTATTAAAACCCAACATTTGTAAATATTTGATGAAAAGATTATCTTTTAAAAAAATTCTCAAAAATTCATTCTCAAATAATTTAGAAATTTTTATTTCAAGAATCTTTTATGTTTCATCAAATTTAATTTCAATTTTTAGTGAATATAAATTTAACCAAACTTTTCCAAATTCATAAAAATGTTTTTTAAGAAAATAGAGCTTAATGATAAATAACATAAATTTTCTTGTCTCATACCAATCAAAGAAATTAGAATAAATTTAGTAACCCCAGTTTGGGGTATATGGCCTTTTTTATGAACTTTTTTATGTGTTTAATGTGCATTGGATGAGTTGTGAAGAAGTTCGGATAGTTTGGAATGGTTTTGGAAGAGTTTGGAGGCTTTTAATGGGGTGCACGATTTGAGCACAGTTAGTGGAACCCGTGCGGGTTCTCCATGAAACCGTTAAAGGGAGACAGTAGTCTTCGCACGTCCTACACACGGATTTCCAAACTGTGTGAGGAAATGATGTAGACTATAGCTCTCGAGGCAGTGGCGTGCACATGGTTAGCGCACGATTTTCCAAACCGTGCGGGCTAACCATGCGGCCACTTAAAAGTATGGTTTTGAAACCTGGGGCTGCTTCGGCTTGCCTCATTTCACTCTTCTTTTCCTCCACTCGAGCCTCACTCAGGATTTTAGGTTCTCAGGGGTTGATAGTGCTCTCCCACACGTTTTTGTAAGTGAGTTGAAGGGTTTTTTAGGATGTTTTAAGGTGATTACTCCCTGGTAAGTCTTCTCTATTGGTTTCTTTGTGTTTTCTTATAGATCTACTCTTCCCTATTTCATGGTTTTCTAGATCTACAATTGTTGTGTGTAGATATAGGGTTGGGATTGCCTTGGATGATGACTTTAAGACTTGTGTTGATTAGGGAAGGGTATCTAGAGAGGTTTTCGTGGTGTGTTCGCTAGATTTGGTGTGCAGTTGATTGTGGGTCGATTTCTCGGGAACCCTAAAGGTAGGTTGCCTCTCTCTCAACTCACCGTGGTTATAACTAGTGGTTCTTTGTTACAATTAATTTTTTGTGCTTGAAATTAATTGTGTTTCATGTGAGAAAATTTTCAGTAATGCATTGGGTGATGTTTTGGGGATTTTTGGGGAAAAAGTGGGGTTTTTTGGTGAAATGCTATTGTTATGGATTTTAAAATGGAGATTTTAATATGGTATTCTATGGTTGATTTGTGAAAATGATTGATGGAAATGGTTTTCAAAAAAAGTTTTGTTTTATTGAAATGTTGTTTTCCATGGAAAATGTTTTTCAATAAATGGGTGATTTATTGAATTGGAATGATATTCAATAGAACTTGGTTGATTGCATGTTGTTGTGACTTTGGTGGGTTTATGATTAGTTCGGTTTGATTGAAATTTTTTATTGAAGTGGAAGGGAAGACTCACTATAAAAAGGGGATGGATAGTGGTCGGAAGAACCACCATATGAGTAGTGGTCGGGAAGTACCGCAAGTTGTGAATGGGTGAACGGGTTGGGCCGAAGTCCCACCCTTTTGATTATTTTGGCATGAATGGGTGAACGGGTTGGGTGAAAGTCACACCATTTTGTTTGTTTGTTTTCCATTTCTTTTCAATATGGAATTTTCGTGCTAATGGGTAAATGGTGTAATGGTTGTGGTTTGTTTGGTTGGATTCCCTTGGTTGTTTGGTTTGTGTGAGATGGTATGGTAAGAGCATGCTAGATCATGGTATGGATTTCACTTGTGATTATTTTATAAAAACTATTTTATATAAATATGAAAACGGATTTATCCAAGAGGCATGTGTAGGGTAGTCATTTTGGGAAATCCTACTGAGTTTTAATACTCACCCTCTGCTTTGGCACAATGGTGTCGTTGCAGATGTTGTGTACCATGACGTAAGAAAAGTTAAGGAATCTCCCTCCATTAGTGGAGCATTGTGATATCATGGTAGAGCTTGGAGCTTGGAGCTTGGTGTGGATCTGTGGTGGTGTCATGGCTTATGGTGTTTGGTTGTATAGTTTCCTCTGGTACTCTAATGTGGTGTAGACATGGTTGGATATTTTGGTTTTGGGTTGTGTTTTGGAACAACATGGTTGCCTTTTGGGAATACATATTTGGTCTTGAAAGTGCATGCATCTTTAGTTGTTGGTTTAGTTGGTTTTGGCATAAGGGAAAATAATTCCCCAAATTGTTCTCGAAGCCATTGGAATTTATTATTATCCTTTGGCACATTGGGAATGTCGCTTAAGGCCAAGTAGCCCGCACCGCCTCCTCAAGCCAATGAGGTAGGGGCGGGGTGTTACAAGTGGAATGAGTTTGTTTGGTCAATTGGAGTTGATTCTCAGATATAGTGTTGACATTCGTTGTGGTATACTCCTTGAGTCGGGATGGTTGAAAGGAGTAGGAATGTTGAAACATAGAATGTATAGCATTAAAAGACATATCTAACCCTTTTATGCTGAAATTCAAGTTACCAAGTAGTTGGATACATAAGTGTTTTGGAGACACTTATAGGAAATGGATATCTCATTTTCATGGGTGTAGCCATTGAGATTAGCATGGGATGCATGGTAGAACTGACTTCCCCCTAGGATTCATATTTCATTGAGGTATAATGATTTATCATGTGATATGAATATGTAAAATTGTAACGTGAATAAATTGGTAATTTATAAATGGTTTGGTTTTTAAAATGGTGAAGCACAGAACATGTGGAAAATGTGAACTGGGGGAATCCTTGTTGTGATAGTGTTGTGTAATGTGATTTGAAATGGGATTTTGTAATGTCTACAGAAGTGAGACTCATGAATGTTTGTTTTCTATTTATAGAAATGGCACTGGGTAGACGTCGTAGATACCAACTAGAGGAGGCTACTGAGAATGTGGTTGCACTTTAGCCTCAGGTGAACCAGTCTCTAGTGCAAAGCATAGTGCAAGATTTCCAGGCTGTGGGAAGTGGAAATAATGTGGATGAACCAAGGCCTGTGGATCATGAGGTTTAGTTTCAAAAGAATATTACACCCATCTTCAGGGGTGATTCAGATCCGGAGAGGGCAGAATCATGGTTAAATAGAATGAACAAGATCTTCGTGTTCTTGGGTACTCCAGTAGAGTTAAAAGTGATGTTTCCCACGTATCTGTTGGATGATCTTTCCCTTCAGTGGTGGGAGTTGGTAGTCCAAGCGGGGACGAACCAGGGTATGACGTGGGAAGGCATTGAATAATTGTTTAATAAAAAATTCTACCAACATACGTTCAGAATTCATCACACGACTGATTTCTTCAGTTTGAAGCAAGGGCTTAATTCTATTATGGATTATGTATCTATGTTTATGAACATAGTGAGGTTTTCACCCGAGGTGGCGGGTAGCACGTCATTGAAGTCAAGGATCCTTGAAGTGGGGTTAAGGAATGATATCTATTAAAATATAGTAGTGCTGTGTATAGACGATTACACAGAAATGGTGAATAGAGCTTCGGTAGCTGAGCAGGATCAATTGGGAGCTCTAGGTGGGGGAATCATGGTAGTACCCATGGGGAATTGTGGTAACTCTAACACTGGGTTCAAGAGGAAGAGGGAAACTTATTCCCAGGGTGGGAATATGGCATATAATCTAATATCAGGATCAGTGAATATTTCTCTGAAACCCCAGAGAAGGACATGATGTTTTAAGTGGGGTTCTATGAGCCTCATCAAGTGGAATTATATGGAACAACCTCATGCATGTCATAATTGTAAGCAGATGGGGAATCTGCAGTGTTATTGTCAGAAAACACCAAGGTCGTGTGCACGTGACACAACTCAGGGATCGCAGATGACGTATGCTTCGACGGGAAGGGGACAACATCATACCCCTCTTCAGTAGAGTAATGTTGGTCATGGTGATTCTTGGAATAACACGACGCCTTAGCAGAGAAATAAATAGCATATCATGGCAAGAAAACATGTGTTTGGAGCTGAACAAGTTGTGGTGGATGATCAGTCGGGACCATCCATAGTACGAGGTACTATTCTGTTAAATTATACCATGATGCATGTGTTGTTTGATACATGTGATTCACACTCTTTTACTTTTGCACGTGTGGTTGATTTGCTGGGTTAAAGGGTAGAAATGATGCCCTTGGTTTTGAAACATCAAACTCCTCTAAGTCAAAGAGAGTGTCAAGCCTTCTTGTGTAGAGAGTGTTTTATCCTTGTTGGTGAGGTTGAGATGAAGTGGAATTTCTAAATTCTTAACATGGATGGGTATGATGTAATCTTTGGAATGGATTGGCTGGTGGCTTTTAAGGCCCACATCGATTGTGATGCGCGAATAGTGGATTTTATGACACACGATGGCGTTATACATATCTTTATAGGATAGATGCCTGAAAGGAAGGGTGCAACGAGTTTGATGGCACCAGCAGTGGGTATGTTATCGTATTAGTTGGCGGTGTTGTCGTTGGAATAGGTAGATGGTGTTGAGAAGAGTGTTCTTCCAGTAGTAGTGAATCAGTTCATGGATGTTTTTCCTGAATAATTCTCTGGGTTACCACCTGCAAGAGAAGTGGAATTTACGATTGATCTCATTCTATGGACCAGTCGTATCTCAATTCTGTATTACTGGATGACACCTACTGAATTGGAGGAATTTGATGTCCAGTTGAAAGAGTTAGAAAACAAATTGTTTATACGGCCTAGCACGTCTCTATGGGCAGTGACAATGTTGTTCATGAAAAAAGAGGATAGAACTATGAGGCTATGTGTTTATTATCAGAGACATAATGAAGTTATTATAATGAAGAGATATCCACTTCCACGAATCGATTATTTGTTCGATCAGTTGAGGGGAGCCCAATGGTTCTACAAAATCGACCTGAGGTCAGGATATCATCAATTGTGGGTGAGGAAGGAGGATATTCCTAAAACAACTTTTAGAAGTAGATATGGCCATTATGAATATGTGGTAATTCCCTTTGGTCTAACGAATGTGCCATCAGTTTTCATGGCATTGATGAATTAGATATTCTAGAGATATCTAGATTCATTTGTGGTGGTGTTTGTAGATGATATTCTGGTGTATTCAAAGACAAGGGTGGAGCAACTCCAGCACTTGGCAATAGTGATGGGGATCTTGAGGGATCATCTGTTGTATGCCAAATTGTCAATGTGTGACTTCTGGATACGAGAAGTGCATTTTTGTGGCCAAGTGATTTTTGAAAGAGGTGTAATATTAGATCCGAAAAAGATAGAGGTTGTTATCTCAAGGCATCCGCTAAAGAATGTGTTTGAGATACGGAGTTTTCTTGGACTAGCAGGGTATTATCTATGTTTTGTGGGTGATTTTTCACATTTGGCATCGCCGATGATAGTTTTGACAGGAATGAATGTTCCATTTCAATGGAATGCATAGTGTTAGCAGTGTTTCGAAGAGATAAATGATCATCTTACATCAGCACCAATCATGGTTTTTCTAGAACCAGGAAATGAGTATGTGGTGTATTGCGATTCATCGGGATTTGGGTTGGGGTGAGTTCTCATGCAGGGGAATCATGTGGTTGCATATGTCTCACGATAGTTGACAATGAATGAGAAGAACATCCCTACTCATGATTTGGAGTTTGTAGTAGTGGTCCATGCTTTGAAATTGTGGCATCATTATCTCTTCGGTGAGAAATTCACGGTATATACATATCATAAGAGCTTGAAGAATATTTTCACACAAAGGGATTTGAACATGAGGAAAAGGATATGGATGTAATATCTCCAAATGTTTGATTTTGACTTAATGTACACATCAGGTAAGGGAAATTAGGTGCAGGATGCATTAAGAAGGAAGTAGTATGCTAATTTGGTGAAATAGGCTTCAGACCTGTGGCATTTGATGTCATTTATAGTTGATATGTGGTTGGAATGTGAGGACTTGGGCGATAGAGTGGTCTTCTTTCTAGTTTTGTTGATTCCTGATGTAGTTGGTCTAGTTAGGGAGGCACATATATTCGATTCTTAGTGTGTGACCATGGGTTCGAGACTCAATGGTGGGGAGACCATTGAGGGTTGTCAACTGAAGGGATATTAGGTTCTTTGTTTTCAGAATCAGATGGTTGTACCAGTTTCTTGTCAGGAGGATCTTCTCAGGGTGTTTCATCATTACATGGGGGTTGTTCATCCTAGAATTCGGAAAATGTATGAAGTGTTGAAATCACAGTTCTGGTGGGAAGGAATGAAAATATTAGTGGCTGAGTTTGTTTCAATATGCTTGACATGTCAGCAGGTCAAGGCAGAGCATCAGGGGCTGGCAGGAATGTGGCAGTCTTTATCAATCCCTGTTTGGAAGTGGGAGCAGATTGCAAGGGATTTTTTCACAGGTCTCCAATGAACGGTTAGAAAGAATGATTCCATATGGGTGATAGTGGATTGACTAACGAAGTCGGCCCATTTCATCCCAATTTATGATTCTCATACGGTGGAGGATCTATCCAAAATCTATATCCGGGAGGTGGTAAAGAGGCATGGTTTTCCAGTTTTGATTGTATCAGATAGAGATCTAAGGTTTACATATTTTTTTTGGAAATCCTTATAGAAATCCCCTACGACGCAATTGACTATGAGCACAGTGTATCACTCTTAGACGGATGGTCAATCCGAAAGGACGATACAAACTCTTGAGGATATGTTGCAGGCTTTTTTCATGGATTTTTGCCGCTCGTGGGAGGAGCAGTTATCATTGGTTGAGTTTTCGTACAATAATAGTTTTCAAAGATCCATACAGATGGATCCATTTGAAGCATTCTATCGGCGACCGTGTCGTTATCCACTATGTTGGGTGGAAACGGGTGAGTCCTCGATGGTTGGACCGAGCCTTGTCCAGGAGACTATGGAGAAAATAAAGCTAATTAGAAAGAGAATGGAGATGGCTCAAAGTCTTCAGAAATTGTATGAGGATCATCGTCGATGACTGTTGTCCTTTGAGGTGAGTGATCATGTGTTCTTTAGGATCTCTCCTTGGTTGGGACATCCTCGGTATGGGAAGCAAGGAATGATATCTCTGAGGAATATTTGAATTTTTGAGATTCTTGAGAAGGATGGTGAGGTGGCTTATCGTTTGGATTTCCCACCTAGGTTCAGTGCGGGGAACAACATGTTTCATGTGTCGCAGTTGAAGAAGTATCAGCCAGATCGTGACCATGTGATTCGATGATATCATGTTGATATAGAACCAGATGCTTCTTTGGTGCACATGACACAGCAGCTTGTGGATAGGTAAGACAAAGTCTTGCATGGAAAAATCCTCTGTTTAGTTCATGTTTTGTGGCAACATGGTCAGATTCAAGAGGATAATTGGGAGCAAGAGAATGAAATGGTCGAGCAGTGGCCCGAGCACTTCTGGCAAAGGGCAGGTTCACTACATTCCGAGGACGGAATGTCTAATGGTGGGGAGAATGTAGTACCCCCAGTTTGTGGTATGTGGCCATTTTTATGCATTTTTTAGGTGTTTAATGTGCATGGGATGAGTTAGGAAGAGGTTGGGAGAGTTTGTAATGGTTATGGATGAGTTTAAAGGCTTTTAAAGTGGTGCACAGTTTGATCAAGGTTAGTGGAAACCATGTGGTTTCTCCAGGAAACCATAGAGGGGATATAGTAGGCTTCACATAGCCTGTGCATAGTTTTCCAAATTGTGTGAGGAAACTATTCGGACCCTGGGTCTCGAGGCACTGGCGTGCACACGGTTAGCGCATGGTTTGGAAAATTGTGCGGGCTAACCGTACGACCATGTAAATGTACTGTTTTAAAACCCGGGGCCACTTGGGCTTGCCTCATTTCACTCCTCTATTCCTACCATTCGAGCCTCACTCGAGATTTTGGGTTCTCAGGGGCTGAGGGTTCTCTCCCACACATTTTGGAAGAGAATCGAAGGGTTTTTGAGGAGGTTTGAAGGTGATTACTCCATGGTAAGTCTTGTCTCATGGTTTCTTTGTGTTTTCCTCTAGATCTGCTCTTCCCTATTTCTTGGTTTTCTAGATCTACATGTTTAGTGTGTAGATCATGGGTTGGTATTTCCTTGGATGATGATTGTATGGCTTGTGTTGATTAGGGAAGGGGATATAGAGAGGTTTATGCGGTGCGTTCGCCAGATTTGAGGTGCGGTTGCTTGTGGGTTGATTTCTCGGGAACACTAAAGGTATGTGGCTTCTCTCTTGACTCCACATGGTTAGAAATACTGATTATTTGTTACAACTAATTTTTTTGTGCTTGAAGTTAATTGTGTTTGATGTGAGAAATTGGTTATAAATCCCTTGGGTGATGTTTTGGGTTTTTTTGGTGAAATAGAGGGTTTTGTGGTGAAATTCTCTTGTTCTGGATATTAAAATGGAGATTTTAAAATGGGATGCTGTGGTTGAATTTTGAAAATGATGGATGGAAATGGTTTTCAATTAAAGGGTTGTTTAATTGAGTTATAGTATGGCATGGAAAATGGTTTTCAATAAATGTGTGATTTATTGAATTCAATTGATATGCAATGGAACTTGGTTGATTGCATGTTGTTGTGACTATGGTGGGTATATGCTTGGATTGGATTGATTGAAATGTTGGATGGATGTGGGCGGGAAGTCTCAAAATAAAAAGGGGATGGATAGTGGTCAGAAGAACCACCATATGAGTAGTAGTCAAGAAGTACCACTGGTTGTAAATGAGTGAATAGGATGGGCAGATGTGTCACCATTTTTGTTGTTTTTGTGCATTTCATTGCAAGATGGAATTGTTGTGCTAATGGGTAAATGGTGGAATGGTTGTGGCTAGTTTGGATGGAATACCATGGTTGTTTGGTTTTTGTGAGACTGCTTGGTAAAAGCATGTTGGCTCTTGGTATGGATTTCACTTTTGATTATTTTATATAAACTGTTTTTTATAAATGTTCTAAAGGTTTTATCCTTGTGGCGTGTGTAGGGATGTTATTTGGGGAAATCCTACTGAGTTTTGTACTCACCCACTACTTTGGCAATGTGGTGTCTTTGAAGATATTGTGTACCATGTTGTGGGAAAAGGTAAGGCATATCCCTCCTTTAGGGGAGCATTGTGATTTCATGGTGGAGCTTAGAGAATGGAGCATGGTGTAGAGATGTGGTGGTGCATGGAGTGTGGTGTTTTGTTGGTTAGTTTCCAATTGTACTCTGATGTGTTTTAGACATGGTTGGTTTTATTGTTTTTGGGTTGTGATGTGGAAAAACTTGGTTGTCATTTGGGAATACATGTTTGGGTTTGAATGTCTATGCATATTTAATTGTTGGTTTGGTTGGTTTTGTCATAAGGGAAAATTTTTCCTCAGTTTTTTCTCGATGCCCTTGCCATTTATTTCCAGCCTTTGGCACCTTGGGAACGTCCCTTAAGTCCATCTAGCCCTCACCGCCTGCTCAAACCAATGAGGATATGGCTAGGTGTATCAATAAAGTCTAAAATATCATTAAATATATGATTTATAATTTAATATTATAATTTTCCATCATTTATTAATTTAATTAGTTGATATAAATCTCCATTGTGCATAGGAAAATTTTCATTCATAATAGCTTTTTATTTATATGGAGCTTTTTTTAATTATAATTATTTGAAAACTATTAATTCATTTTATATATGATTCAACTATACATATTATTAATTAAGATAATCATATTCATATATACTATTCCAACATCTATGTGATAAATATCATACTTAATAATAATATATATATAAGCATTACATGTATTGTTAAATCATGTAGTTGTGCATATATAATGTATGAAAAAATCGGTGTTGATAAATCATAAGCATTAATTGTATTGTCAGTCCATACATATTATTAATTAAGATAATCATTTTCATACTTACCATTCCAACATCTATGATATAACTATCATAATTAATAATATATATATATATAAGTATTACATGTATTTTTAAATCATGTTGTTGTGGATATATAATGTATGAAAAACTCGGTCATGTATGTAACACAAGATGAAGTAAATGTTTAGTTTATTTCACTATACTGAAGAATAAATTCATTTTCTAGAACATATGTTATCGATAAATTTAAATTAAATAGAAAAAATTCATTAAATCTCATGATGATACAGTATACTCACTCTGAATAAATTTCTACCTCAATGTTTTCCTTCGTAATCGTTGCATTAACATTTGAGAATTCCATTATAGAAATCCTAATCATTGAAATGAATAATAAAAATTCCCTATAAAAGGTAATATTTGAAAAATAGTGTTCACCATATGTAAAACATAACTATGTTTCCACATGAGGATATGACTGGATAGAAATTAAAAGAATCGTTTGGAAGTGAAAACTAACACTGAGTACAAGTAGATAGTGTTAGGGAACATTTTTACGGGAAGGATAATGACCACTAAACCATTTCCTGACTATGTTTGAAAAAGATTTTTGATATCATCGGAATTTATGATAATAGGATAAAAAATTATGTATATTCCCTTTTGGAGAAGATATACATAGAAGATTTATTTCCATTTCATAGACACATTCTCATCCTATAGTAATTAATTGATCATGTTCATCTTCAAATCATACTCAACATGATGAAAAAACTGTAATGCCTCATACATTATCATATCATATGATCCATAAAAATATGATATTTCGTTCCATATATTTTCATTTATCAGCATAAAAATTTGGTTCCATAGGTTATTCAATACACATAAATCTTCATATAATGAAGTAAAACATTAATATCTAAAACCTAGTCAAATGTTCAACATAAAAATATTTATAAATTTTAAACCTTTTTTCCACAAAAAAAAATATTACAATAAAAAACCATGGATTTATGTTTAATATTTTAAAATATAAATATATAAATAATTCCAAAAAAAATAATTTCTACTTAATTTAAACATAACAATTGTTTGAGTACATATAGCATAAATCCTATTAAAAATTGTAATAACTTGAAAAATCATAAAAAATATTAAAACATCATGTTTCCTTAAATAAAATACCCCTTGATGGGAATATTCATTAAATCCAAAATTTCAGTAAACATAACCATTTATATCAATCACCGTTTTCTCAACAAATCATTAATCGGATCCTAGGTAATAAGTACAATACAATTTAAATTAACTATATCTGTAATATCATTTTCATTACATCATAATCTCAATATCAACAATATAATAAGGGGTATATATTGATTAATCATGTCTCTAACAGGAATATCGAATTCTGGTTTAATAATTTTTTGATCGTCAATACCATTTAGTATATTAAGGAAAATTATTAACGAAAACCATTTACTTCAGAGTCCTTATATATTTCATAGTTCCTAAATTCTTATGAATAATCATAACACTCATTCTTATTCATTATTTTCCATTGACTAGGATTCATCGTATTTCATTTCATATGTAATTTTCGGTACCTTCATCAACATTATTATATATATTACTCAAAACATGTTGTCGATTATCTTCATGATTATCCCCCACTAAGAAATCGATATTCAAAATTTTCATAATTTATATATATGAATCATTCATCCATTGATAATTTCATAGGGATAATAATATTACAATAAATTATATCAACTAATATATATATAAATTTTATCTTCTACTTTTCGTAATCTCTAACCTCCCTCACCACACACAAGACATCTTCTCACTCCATTAAAACATTCCATTGAGTTATTTTTATCACATTCCTTAAATATTGGAAAAATATCATCATTCATATATTGCCTCAACCATATGATCTCTCAAATAAATCCATGCATCCATTAATTTGTATGGTTGATAGTTGGATAATGTGAAAGTTGTTAATATTGATACTTTCTAACTTATTAGTAGTATCCCAAGATTCTTTACTCATGTCATCATCAAATAGTTCTCCTTATTAATATGTTACCCATCATGTCCAATGTTTGCCCATTAATTTATGGTTCCTATCATCCACTTAAAGTGAAATTTATATTGTCAGAAAAACTAGTATTGATGTAAAACAACACAATAATGAAAATCATATATAGGATTTATTAATAACTACACATTCCTTTTAAACTATGACACCCTAGTTCATCCACAATCAGCATCTGTTTAAATCCTTCATGGTGGTTTGTAACGAATCATCATATTAACTAAATAGTAACCCATAAGATTTAAATACTAGGTATTTTTTAGTGCTAATTTTTTACAATAGTTCCTAATAGAGTTTAGATAAATATAGTGTTTTCATGACTAGTACCCCTCAATACAAATCTTCCATAACTACATCAACTTACAGTATCCATAGTGGGATTTTTTATTTAAAAAAACCACATTGTCTCTTCCCAAACAAAACATTATGATGTTATCGTATACATAGAATTATCATAAAATTATATCACTAGGTTATTCTCCCTAAAATATGTTTTTAAAATATAATTCCAATGCTTATACAACATGTTTTTCGATACCAATTGTAAATGACTCAACTCTATTAACCTAGGGTCAGGGGTAAATTATTAAATTTGAATGAGATATAGTATAATGAATTTGAAAGGACCAAATAATATATTTCTCATAGTATACTAGTTAAATAATCGAATGTATTTTACAACTGAAAAAATTAAATTCAATTTAGAATTTTCATTTGGAACACCATAATTTAATTTCTTTGAACATAGCTTATCAATAATAAATCACTTCTTATAATCCAGGGGAGGAAAACATAGGAAAAAATGGGCTCAGATTATTAGTAAGGGAATCGTTACATCACATGAAATCCATGTATATTGATTCTATTATATCAAATGGAATCCAATATAGAATGGTAATGGTGGTAAATTAAATATCTTCCGTGAAATGAAAAAAAAATCATTCGTATATTTCTTGTTCGAGATCATGATCATTAAAATATATTAAATTTATAAAATATCAGAGACCATTTCAACAAACTAAACAATATGAAAATTGGGAGGTTCTTATAAATTTTATGGTATTTCAAGTGCTAGGAGAGGATGCATTTGTGACACAAGTCATCTATATTTCTTATCATCATCAACAACTCATTCTATTTTATTTTTACCTTCATCAAGAGTTAGTTTTATTTATAATATAAGTGAGGAATGTAAATTTCATAGGGAATGTAATTTTATATTCTATATTTTATTGTTCTACAAATAGTGGTCATCTAGTAATAGGAATTCATTAAATCATATCCAATAAATTGAGGGGTTATCATGATATGATGACCTAGACATTCTGATCTGCTTGATCTAGGCGTTCCTATGTTAGAAAGACAAAGCAAATACTGATTCATTAGATCTAGGGATTCTCGAGGAATGAATGATAGAGATGTACTGATATTCAAATAAAGTGAATTATTGGGAATGAAATACATACCACTATAATATATATTAAAACAATGGATATCTTATTTCATGATTTCTGAATACCTTAACTCTTAAGGTAAAATTGTAAATTCTTTTATATATCATGTATTTCATTATTACTATTATATGTTTTTTTAATTATTGTTTGAATAAATATTTACTATTTTCTGTGAATATACATTATTTAGTAATATTATAATTATATCTATAATGTTATTTTTATTTGAGTCACCTAGACCCCTATAATAAGTTTAATATAATAAAATGTTTTATTAATATGATATTCATAATATGATAATTATTAAATGGTAGCAACATGTCATTTAACATAAGTAGAATACTGTTATGTTAGTTTAATTATTTAAACTACAATCCACCTTATTGTATCCATCACTAACTATTGAGATCAAAAAAATTGTATTAAAGTAGTGTCGAATGATTAAACATGAGGTCTTCATAAAATTATTATTTAATTGAATGTTTCTAGTGTTATGAGAAATTTGTTTTTGTAAATATAGATTATATATTATATAGTAACTATGTATGTTAATAATTATTAACTATATTGATATTATGGAAGGATTTAATGTGGTTTCTGTAGAGACCATGAATCTTGACAGAAATCATATTTTTATCATACTAATTAAGAATAAATTAGAGATATAATGAAGATATATTTGACTCATACTTGATTATACAATATATATATGTTCAATTAAGGTTACATAATTATTAATAGTGACATTAATGGATTAAAAAATGCTGAAATATCTAAATATTAATTAAAAATATAATGTAACGATAACTATTGTATGTTTCATGACTAGGAATTTTCAATGTCAAATTTATTCATGTGAAGTATCTTACTATATTTTTAATATATTAGATATAAAAAGAATTTGTTGATATAATATCATTGAAAAAATAAAATACATACATAGAAAAGATGATCAAGATGATGATTTCATTCTTTGTAGGTTAGTTTCAACGATGTACTAGAGGATTATTACAATAGTAAACAATATATAGTCTCTCAGTGAGAATGATATAATAGAATAAATATTGATTAAAAAATACTGAAATTGTTCCCTATGACTGGGAATGAAATAGAATGATAGTGTATTATACAAGGAAACTAACTAATCTTAATTGTGATGATATTATCATAACACTATTACAATATGAAGAATGATTTAAAAGGTATGTTGAGTAATAGATAAATATTAATAGAGGATATTCTATTGAAACTAAATACAAGGCTACTAAAAATGATTCACATTCTGAAACGATTAATAAGGAATTGAAAAAGTACACTATTAATGTTGAATCATATAGTAATCTTTCCAGATAATAAATTAAAAATTTTTATAATCATGCAAGAAGGATGTATAAGATCATTAGAAAAAATAATTTTAAGTATGAATATAAAAAATTTAGAAGGATAAGATTTATAAGAATGAATCTAAAAAATTAATCTGCTATATATGAAGAAATGTTGGATACATCAGATTTGATTGTCCAAGGAATCATAGAACATAATGGGAAAAAAATATATTTATACGGAAATTTATGAAAAATACAATAATAAACATAGATGGAAAATATGAAATAATTATACCATTAGATTTCAAACAAAAGAGGCATTTCATCACAAATTTCTACTGATGATAAATCTATAACGAAGAATATAAGATTCATTTTTTTTAATTTAGATGATAAATATTTCTATTTTTAAAATTTTAAATACTACTGAATCTCTTAAAAAATTATCATTATATGAAAATTACCTCATAAATCATTATGAAAATAAATTAATATCATTAAATGAAGAATCTATTTCATATAATGACGATAATACATTACATAGTAATTAATATGTCTATTAGTTTTCTAAATTTATTGATAATTGAAATTGAAAAATAAATGAAAAACATGATGTTTTTCAAAGTAATATAGTTAATAAATATTCCTAAATTACAACTTTATTTATAAAAATATAAGTACCTTAAAAACAAATTTAAATTCTAATTATGAAATGGAAATTACACTTACATATATTGAAAAATTTATTTATGATAGAACAAATTTAAAAAATTATTCATTAAAATATGGTTCTAATATTGTTTCCTCTAAGTATAAAAACATATTTGTTGAATATAATTAAGATATTTCAGGTTTGAACAAAACGTAATCAAATTATATATATGGGAAAGTTTGTATTGATAAAATATATAGACCAATTAATTCTCAATGAAATAGTTTTTTTAATAGTTTATAATAATAAACATCATGTTTTTATTAATTATAATTTTCTTGTAAAAAGTGATCCTTTCTACACCATGTTACATAGTGTTCGTATTTTCAAGAAACAATTCACTTTAAATAAAAACCGTCATTTTGTTTTAAAATTGATTTTTTTTCAAAGTAATTATCATTTTTCCAAAATAATGTTAACAAAACGTGGATTCATTAAATATAATATTCTAAAAATACCAGATACAATAAAATGTGGGTTCTATAACTATAATTGTTTTGTTCTTATTAATATAAATAATGATTGAACCAAATTAAAAGTTGGTACATGTATGTGGTTACTCCAGACATATGACTGAAAAAAACTTTTTTATGATGATTATGAAGATGAATGTTGGAAATGTCACCTCTAAATATAATTTTCAAGGATAGATAATAAGTATTGGTAACATTTTTCATCTTGAAAATGTTTTAATTTATAATGTGATATTTTTGATACAAAATAAGAACAACCATATAAGAATAATTAATATATGTGAAGAAGGATATCTTTTCTAATTTAGGAATGGTAAATGTGTTTTTTATATTTATAAATATGATATTATCCATTAATCAAGTGATATATTGAAAATAATACACATTAATCATAGATGGTCATATGAGCTAATATATTTCATACATTACTGTAATGGAAGAAAAATATTGGGAATGCTATCAATGATTTGTACATTGTGGTCATAAATTTTTTTGCACATTTTCCTATTAAATAAATAGTTCCATATCTACTTGATTAATTTATTGACACATAAGAATTTTGTGATCCTTGTTTATTTTTTGAGAATAAAAAACCAAGATTTAAATCAAGTATTAAAGACTCAATATTGGATTACTTATAGTTAGTATAAATTTATTTATTTTCTCCAACACAAATTTGAAGTATTGTTTGAATGTAATGTGTAAATGATTTAGATGATTATTTTTATAGATATACATAGGTCTATTTTAGAGTAACAAAATTTGAAGACCTTATTTTTTTTAAAAAAAAGAAACATTTAAATATTAGAAATCCACTCATCAATATCAATTCATAGTGATCATGGTGTGGAATTTCAAGTGTATGCTTTTGAATATTTTTGTATTATGAAAGGTATTATCCTTCACTTCTAATCACCATGAATAATATAAAAATAGATTATTCAATATATGAAATATAATTCTCAAAAATATTATTAGCACCATGCTAATTGAATACCTAGTTTGTAAACATTTTTGGGCTTATACAGAATGCACAACCTGTTATACTAGAAATCATGTTTTAGTAATACCTTTTCTGATCAAAACCCTTTATGGGTCTTGACCGATTGGAAACCAATCCTTTCTTAATTCAGTGTTTTTCTTATGAAATGTAGTCATCCTATATTATAATTATAAATTCGATATATTTTTCTTATAAATGGGGAGGTAATATTTATAGGTTCTTCTACGCCTAGTAAGAAAACTAGTGTTTTCTATAGAAACAGAAGTACTATTTAAAAAATTGTACATGATAACGTTTTGTAGAATGTCCATTTTTTATTCAAACAACCTCAACATATATAATTGAATTTATTTTAAAATACTAATTTTCAAAAAATGATATAAATTTCTGGTCATTATATAAAAAATTAAGAATGAATTTATAACTTTCTACCTCATGAGGAATTTCAAACAGTAGCTAATGAACAGAGTTTTTCAAACCCACAAATTAGTTGTTTATTAAGAAAAATCGAAGTGGAAATATTATTTTTGACATAGATCAACCAGTTATGAATATAATAACATTATAAAATGAAATTGATCATGTATAATCATTATACTAGTTTGAACATAGGTTTCCATATAAGGCTTTAGGTGATCAGGATTGGACAAAATCTAGGAATAATGAAATCAACGAGCTTGAAATGAAAAATGTTAAGAATTTGGTTGAATGAACTATTGATTATTCTATAATATGAGTAAAATATGTCTTCTGGTACAAATGTGATTTAAATGAAATATTTCGATGAAATAAGTCTATACATTTTTATACAGCTTATAATCAATAAGAGAACATTGAATATGAAGAAAACTATGCTCTAGTTGGAAAGCATTATGCAATTTTTATACATCTTGTTTATATAAAATATTTAATTTTTAAACTAATTAAAATGGATGTGAGGTGTTCCATATTTAATGAAAATTTTAATGTGTTTTATTATGTAGAACAGCCCCTGGTTTTGAGAATAAAAATTGTTAGCAAGAAGTTTTTAGACATAATAAGGCACTATATGTACATATACAAGGCCCTAGAACATGGAATGATAAGTTAACATGATTTTTGTGACAAAACAATACTATTAATGGATAATTATATCCATCACATTTCATAAAATATTTCAATTAAGATATTATGAAATTATTAAAATTTTATCAAACAATTATATTTTGATCAACATAAAAATACCTAAAAAATTCTATTAAGGATCCTCTAATATATGGTTTTGAGATTAGTATGATGGGTGATTAAACATACATTACAGGGTTTAAAATATCAAAAAAAACCAATGTAAATTCTATTAATCAAAATATGTATAGAAATGTGTTTCTTAAATAGTTTGTTTGGAAAAATAAAAAATGTATTAGTACTCTTATCAAAACCAGAAATACATAAAATAAATATGAGAATATCAAACCATTTAATAAAAATAATTTTAGAAGAAACATAAGACGTTTAAATTATATTTTCTAAGATATCCATAATTAATGATTCAACTAAGAATATGTGCTAGATATCAATCCAATCCAAAAGAGTCCAATATTATAGAGGTAAAAATATTTACTCATTATCATAATGGAACTATGGAATTTTTTATTATTTTACTTATCTGGAAATTATTTTTTGATAATGTTTTGATTAAATAAAAAAAATCCGAATTTAGAATGGATAGGAAATGTGAACCCAGGTATTTATATTTCTTATGAGAATATTTTGATTATTTTTATTTTCATGAACAACACTTAGTATCACATTCCACTGCCGATGTTGAATTTGTTACATGGTAAATTTCTTATGATTATGTGTTGTGGATGCATTAAACGCCCTATAATGAACTTATTTTTAATGGAGTGGTACATATTTTATGTTTTTTTTAAATTATAGTTTTTAATCATTTTTTTTTAAAAAAAATTAAATTGTTAGATTACTAAAAATTCTCTTTCTTTTCATATTAAAATTTTCTCATAGGCTAAGAAATTTTACAAAAAAAATTCAATATGATATATTATTAATAAAACTGAAGTCCAGATATTTATCAAACACATTAGGACTAAAATTTATTAATAAACAATGTTCGGAGATAAAAATTTTCTAACTTTAATTTTTTTTAAAACCTCATAAAAATATTTTTTTAAATATCATTATATTAGTTTTCTATTAAAAAACAGAAAGATGTTTTACTCATACTAAGGAATGATGATTAATCTAACTGGTATTGTTCTTTTAGTTTTCTAATTAGCAATTTTATTAGTATAATAAATGTTTGACATACATTTTATTTAGTTTTAAAAGGAATTTTAAAATTGATAGTTTATTTAATTAGATTTTTAACTCACTCTGATGTTTAATTTAAAATTCATTAAGAGGTATAATTTACTGTAAAGTTATTATTTATTGAATCATGATCCTCAAATCTAATATGGTCATCTAACATATGTAGTTAAATTCATAGATTTTGAACCAACAACATGTTTTTTATTTAATAGTTTGGTCACCCTTAATCCGGCATCGATTTCAAGATATTTCATAGCAGAATCTCGCCAATTTGTTTACATAGAATAATAATTCTCCACTCATATGATCACCAGTACCATACTCATTACGATGGACAGTGATGAATACATTTCCAAAGTATAATTATTTATATAAATACACATTGAGAAATACTTGTCTGAAAACTACGATTTTATATTGAAAAGGATTTAAGAGATTCAATTTTGTATAGATATTTGTGTTCATAATGGTGATTCAAAATTTAATATAACGAAAAATGTGAGAGATTTGTATTCATTATAAAATATTATTTCTAAAAAGGATAATGAATTTTTTTATTTTAAATCATTTGGTGAAAAATTTAAAACATTCTTCAGAATGTGTTTCTATATTGGTATAGGGTACCTTATAAAGGGAATCGTATCATATATAAAAAAATATTTTAGAGAATCTAGGAAATTTTAATAAGAAAAAAGTTGAGCCACTTTAAATTTTTATGAAAATGATAGGTAATTGGATAATAATACTATTTATAGTATGATTGTATCCTTCTGGATGTATGTTTAATTGATATAGATGAAAGGTGACAAGAGTACTCTAAATGTTTGTTGCTATTTTTTTGTTAGACATCTTGGTTAATAAGAGGTAGAAATATTTTGTTAATTTTAACATTCTAACTATTTAATCTATGAATAAAAATTCAATAATTTAAAATTTTTCAATGTTTACATATTTCATAAACAATGATTTTGTCAATTGTATATAATTTTTCTATATCCAAAATCAAGTATTTCTTATGTGGGTAATGATTTCCATGATTGGTAATAGATTATTTTAAAAATTATGTTCCTTTTCTATTAAATATTAAAAATATTTTTTGATAAATGGAAATAACCACATCCAATGAAAGAGTGTGTAAAAAAGGAATATGTCAAGAAAAAAAGAGGAATGATGAATCATATCCTCTAAAACATGAATAGAAACATAAAATAATTTCTAATAAAGAGTTAATGAAGCTTATCAGTGATAAGGGTCATAGAAGGCATGTACATTAATATTTACAACATTTTAAGGAAAAGGGAATAGATATAATGACTTAGACAGCTTTTATTCTTAAATAGGCTGAAAAGATGAAGAATGGGATAAAGATAGAAGATGCGTAAAAAATGGTATGGTTGATAAAATTGGTAGAAAGAAACTATGAAATTTAAACCTTTTTAGTTTCCCTATTATTATTGATGCAACTGATTCTAGTATCCAAAATCATTTCATGTAATTATTATAAAATTCCAAATTCAAGTTTGGTTTTTGTAGAAACATTAATCACACCATCATTCGTTGCATCTTATGCATTAATGGGTAATAGAAAGGTGGTCATTGACAAAATAACAATATCATTTCATGAAAAAATTCTGAGGAAATGTGAGAAAGAAGACACCAAGTATATTAATAATGTTACCAAAAAGGACATAAAATTATATGGTATATTGAAAAGGAATTACAGGAAGATGTAAATGGAATTAATGTATAACAGAATAAAATGAAGATGAATAGGAATAAGAACATGCAAAGGGATATGAAAAATAATATGAACATAATAATGAATGATATAGTAATGAAGAGTCAAAACAACATAATAGTTTGTCAAAGTACTCCTCTAACTCAAAATTCTTTCCATACATGTATGATAAAAATATTATTCTATAAAATTAAGGGGAATTAAAATCATCTTCTATGGAGGAATTTTTTTCTTCAAATGTAGAAGAATAAGATCAACAATCTAACTCAATATATAATACAATATGCATTCTGATAAGTATATATATATTATAAAAATATTATAATATAGGAAAGTGTCTTAAAAAGGTAGATGTATCATTTTTATGAATTAAAAACAACAAAATAAACCATGTTGATATTGTACTCCTTAAGCTATATCAAGATTATCAGGACATGATGAAACAATATCTTAGAAAATAATTTATTTCAATTTCCAAAGACTAAGACAATAATGAATTTAAATATTGTATTATTCAAAATAGTGGATAGAAGTAAATTGATTTTGAGGAACATACTTGAATAATTTGATTCATTGATATTTCGATAGAATAATTTATTATATTGATGATTATTTTAAATCATTCCATGTGATGACCATAGAAAAAAACATATCAATCAATATGATGGTAAAACGATCAAAAACTTTTCTAATTATGTCATGGACCATGATGACATGTGTATAAAAGAAAATAAAAATCCTCATTAAATGGAGGAATAAATTTATGTGTAGTCAACATATTCCTTAAACATATTCAAGCTTGTAGAAGTCATCAAAGGGAAGGCTGATGATTGAAATTAAGCATTGAATATTACAGAAGAAAAGGTTCACAAATTTGAGTTATTAAAAAATCTAATAAAACATTTGAACTTTATTTTTTTATTTTAGTGTATAATAATATAAGTGATTATGATTAATGTATACCTAATGATATTCCAATGAATAATTTCATGTAATACTTGATTTTGAGGAATGAGTAATCAACTATAACAGCTCAGAAGGATGATGTTGCTGTTATGATGATAAAGCGACCATGTAAAAATTATTAGTAAAAAAATACATTTTTTCATTTGAACTCATTATGTATTTTAAAGAAAAACTTGAATAATAATAAATGTGAATAAATTATTATTTTTACTATATTTCTAAATGTATTCTAATTTTTCTTGTATTTATTTTCATTAGCTATATCTGTGATAAATAGTTAATTAACGTATAATTGTTCTCTATCTTATTATATATCTAATATTTCAAGGGTTATATACTTTCACAACGCTTTTTGTATATAACAAAGGTGGAGATATTATGGATGCAAATTGGAATATTTATGGGCCATATTTAATGAGATAGGTTTAGAGGGGAGAGCTCTAAACAGTGATATTTCATTGAGTTTTTGTAATGGTAGTGAATTAAGGTGATGTTATATCCAAAAATCGAGAATAAAAAGTATTAATAGTTTCACTTATATTATAAAATTCTTCTTAATCTCTTTGGGAGTTCTGATATAAAGTATATCATTGAATATTATAAAATTAAAAAGGTTTGTAAGTATTTTATTTTTATAAAATTTAATTTTATGTGTTGATTTTTTAAATATGTAAAAGGGGGGTTATTTATGTGTAAAAACTCTTACCACTAAATTTAACAGTCCTTATTTTTTAAATCAAAAACAATTTATTAATGAAAAATTTTACATAATTTTATATCCCCGGTATTTTGATTATTATTGTAGAAAACATTATTTTATACAAATCATAAAATTTAGAGTATTATCAAACTATTGTAAAAATCATTTATTTTTTTTCATGTATTACAATGATGGTATATCAAATAAATTGGACCAACTATCTACCTAACTATTGGATAGACTTATGTGATGTCTATTAGACTGAAAATATCAATGATCATCAGACTTATATTACGATAGATACCATAAACATACCATTGATTAGTTTGTTATATTGAAAATTAATGAAAGATTCCCAAAATACATTATAATTTTTATTATTAAAGTATATAAATTTCATTCTATAAGATGGGATCGAAATATAATTGTAATGTTGATAAACTAAACAAGATCCCAAAAATAATGATAATTTAATTCTTAGACATCAGGTTCAAGATCTAGATCATTATGATAATTCAAAATAGAAGTTTTCTATAGTCATTGAAACCAAATCAGAAATATGAATTTTGGGGAATATACCATAAACCTGAGCTCATATGAATAGATGTGAGCTGATTCATCCATAAATAATTTTATCTATGTTCTCACCTTCTTGAATATCTCATTCTTTATGCTTTATAATTTCCTAGAGTGTTGAAGTTATAAGTATTCAATGTTAGAATGGTAAAATATATATATAACATTTAAGATTTTTTTTAATGTCCAATCATTATATCGTTTGAGGGATTCTTGGTATAGAATGGGAGTTAATATGACCCATCAAATTGAGGGCTTAAAGGGATAGAAAGATTGAGATATTCTGATTTATCGTATTGAATGTTTTTTGTTGTCAGAATGATAGATATGATACTAATCTATCAGATCGAGTGATTCTAGGTTATTATTCTAATTTTTTGTATCATTCTATGTATCTATGGAATTCTTAGTAATTAAATACATACATTAAATGATGTTATTAAAAATTATGATATCTTAATTAGGATTTTTGATTTCCTTAACTCATAGGGTTAATGGGGAAATTATTTTATAAATAATGTAAGTAATTATTATTATTATAATATTTAATATTTATTTTCTGTAAATTTGTTAATTTTCCTACGTGAATATAAATTATAAATTTAAGGTTTACATATCTTTTTATAATTACATTCCTCGGACTAATCATTAAAATGATAATATCTCTGATTTAATCATGCATTTCCATATTCTTGTTTGGATATTAAGATAATCCAACTAATTCAAATTCAATTTTTTTGATAGAACATGAATAATATTTTGTGATAGATTAATTATTTAAAACATCAATTCACCCCTATTGAACCCATAGTAATATCTTCTGATATAATAAATATATATTAATAATTCCAAAAAATTTAAATTTTTAAACATATAATACCCAATGATGATATATATATATATCATTATAAAGGTTATGTAATGACTATTTTACTCTTATTAAATCAAAAAAAAAATCATTATATTATTTATTTTCATATAACAATCAACATTCAATTAGTTTTCATTTTTGGTTTATTAGAATTATTTTTTCTTTCTTGTTTTTTCTTCATTTTAGTTTTGGTATATTGATGGTGATTATCAATTGTTAATGTGATCTATGTGATATCCAAGAATTGAAAATTTTATTATTTTCTATATATTATCCCATTATAATTTATTTAAATTTCAAGACTATAATAATTCATGTTATTAATGGAATGGTTATATAATGGACCATTACAGAGGATTAAAGAGATTCTAGTCTAAATCATATAATATGAAAACTTAATCCATAAATTTTTATTCATTTCAATGAATATAATTTTTTATAACTATAAACATATAATATATGAAAATAAATTAGCTTATATGACCTGGGGTGTAACATTCTACCACATTAATAAATTGAATCCCAATTATTATAATTATGATAAACTAATGAAAATAGATATGGATATCCAAATATTGATATAACCAGAGATAAAATTTCTTATCAAATTTTAATATCACTATCTTAGATGCAAATATCAAACACATTTATTTTCAGTATAATAAGAACATAATGGGATTATAAAAGTTTTCATCAATATGTGACAGTCCCTTTTATTTTATTATATGAAAATCAAGATTCTATAAACATACCATTAACATATTCATTTTCATAATCCTTCTACCAAAGAAACAAATAATTAATTTTTTATGGAACCATATTAGAATTATATTAAATAGTGTTAAAACACACTATGAGTATAAAATATCAATTAAATGATGTATTAGTATTTAATAGTTTTATATTATTATATCATAAATTCAGTCAAACCAATAATTATTTATGTTTGGTTTTATTATTATTCTTAATGTATTCCACAAAAATAAATAAATTCCATTGTATTACAAATATTGACATCCCAAACATTAAATTTATTCCTTTACCATCATTTATATAATTAAAACTATAACATAACTCAAATAAGATGAAAAAATAAAATGCAATTGTTAATTGTTTATATATATTAGGTATAAAATGATATATTGAATATAAGTTCCTCAAAATAACGTAAAAACATATCCACGCATCAGATCCTTCCAATCTTAATGATCAAAAAATATACCATGTGAATAATGATTCAAAATTACTGAACTCAAATTCATAGAAATGTGAAACATTCTAATGTTTCATACATGAGATATACCCTAACCATATGAAAATGCATGATCATCAATGAAATATATTATTAATATACGTATGGAACAATATCATTTACCTAATAATGTACAGAATATTTAATTATGACCAACAATAATGAATCAAATACCATACTGTTTGAATGAGGAATCTATAGTGAATAATATAGAACCATGGAGCATATCATTTGACTATAACAGAGAAATGTTGAATTTGTAGAGTCATATGAAATATTATAATAATTGATTAGGCATAACAACCATTTTACCATAACATAGAGGATCAGTAATCAAACCATGTTCTCCATAGTGGTTTAAGAATTGAATTATTTTTACCAATGTTGATAATCATCAAAAACTCTTTTCTCATTGTGAATCAAACCATACAACTCTTTATCTACAATGGATCTAGCATCACACATTGATTCACAATGTAATAAAATTTTATTAAATGATTTACTGAATTAATTTTAGAGAGATGTATGGTTTACCCATAATATAATGATAACTAAGACATATGTGTTCCATTTTAAAAAAAATATACAACATTTCATGATATAACTATGTAATAAAATTTGTTGATGAAATTTTTAGTTGATATCATACAAAATGAAAACTAATAGAAGATTAGTTGATAGAAAAATTCAGTCTCCCAAAAAATGTATATCATAAAATCACATGGAATATCACAATAACTGTTAACCATAAGGAAATATTAAATTTATATATAGTTTAAATTTCACAACTCGTCCTTGGGGCCTGTGCCATGACTACCCCAAGTCTGCCTTCCATAGGCCAGGGGCTGGCGACAAGCCCCAAAAGCGTAATTCCCTAAGCTGGGAAGGCATTCCCTTTTTAATAGTAAACAACCATAACAGAGTACACAACAGGAAGTAAACACTATGTAAAACTATATACAAAAGTCTGTGTTGGAAAGTAAATGGGCAAGTATACAAACGCTACTGAACAAAAAGTACATGTAAAAAGGGAAAAACGGTTGAAGTAAAGAGTAGCTCCAAGATCATTCTCAAGTGTCCCAACTTGAATGGTAGGTAGAGATGGACACCTCACCACTCATGTCCGTCAGTCTCCTCCGTGTGTCGACACGTCGCGAGGTCCACCTCGGGTACTGTCAAGTCGTGGTGCTCTCGGCCTCCGTCATCGCTATCATTCATCGACATCCCACACAACAAGGTACTGGCATAGCTCGTGAAGGGGTGAGTATAACGATGCTCAGTGGGGACCCCGAGACCCACAAGGTCTCACAATATCTAGTAAATATAAACAAATAATAAAGATACAACCACGAAGTATCAACCAACCCTACCTAGGAATATGCCCAAACATATACCTAAGTTAATAATCTTAGCCCGGCTCCAAATATTGAGCCCAATCACAACCCATTCCACACAGGAAGTAAAGTCAATAACCACGATGATAATGGTTGAAATACATGACTCATCTCACACATGAATGCCACAAAAGAAGTGAGATATAGATGATCAGATGTAGCCATAGGACTAGCTATAATGTCGGGCCCATAGAGGATACATGCCAGCTCTCTCATCTAGGCTATCAGACCAACACATGATACAGACTAACTATCTCGTCTAAGCTGTCGGACCCACACATGATACATGCATGCAATTCTAGAGTAAAAGATATGACCGGATGTAGTCACTAGAACATCTAAGCTGTCAGACCCACACATGATACAGGACCAGCTACTCCGTCAGAACAATCGAACCCACATAGGATTCTAGTACATTTTTCGTCATCGTCGAACCCATGAAGGATTCTTGTACAGTAGTCGTCGCACTCGCAGCAAGATCTGGGGTTCCCGCACACAACACGCTCGATTCCGGGAGGGTCCGCTCCTCAAAAAAAGGGGGTTTAGATACATCAACTATCACGAAGTCAAGAGTTGATGTATTCCAAATTTACGTCTCATCATAAGGAACCCAACGCGACAGAAATTTCTTTAATCGTACACTTGGTCTGAGAGTTATTATCTTTTCTGTTCCAGGGGCCCGATGGGATTTACGTGCGTTCCAAACACGAACATTTTCCAATGTTCTCCAAAACTCACTTAGAGTATCGCAAAGGATCACCTCATCGCAAGGGTCCCAGTTCCATAGATAGCACGTCGATCAGACGCGCGGTTTAGAAGTTATTCACGATTAAGCGAAACGAGATCGACCCTTAAATCCCAGTGGGCTGGCAGGTCGGCCCGACCTAGTTCGGTGTGTCCGACCCGTCTGGGGGTCGGCCCGACCCGGTTTGGTGGGTCTGACCCGGCTGGAGGGTCGACATGGTTTTTTGGGGCATGGCCCACCCACAGACCCGGCCCGCAGTGCGGGCCGGTGTTGTTTACCCGGTGGCGCCAAGCGACGCTGCCTCTCCTTGGTCGGTAGGCCGGTTTGCCCGGAAAGCAGCAGGTGGCCGGCCGGTTTGCCTAGAAAGTAGCTCTTGGTTGTGGGCCACAGATCCTCCATCACGTATCGCATGCGGGCGCTGTGACCTTCCAGCTTAGCCGGCTGGTTCTTCCCTAGCCGAGCGGCCCGCAGATGCGGGCCGTGGTTTTCCTCCACACAGCCGGCACAACGGTGCCACATCTTTTCATCCACTGCAGTTCTTCTCCGGCGTGGTGCGACGACACCGCGACCTAATGGCTCCTCCTTGTCGTTATCTCGATCAAAAAATATGGGGGAAGTTCTGGCCACTCAAAACAACCCCTACATCGTAATTGATGTTTCACGTCGACGAGCCGTGGAAGACGGTGTCGCAGAAGTCGAGCTATGTGGAAGACAGATGTTGATTTCGTTGATGTCGGGAAACATCTGAAGAAGAAGCGTAGTCGATGTTCCTCACAGGTGGCTCCTCCACTTGTGGCTTGAAAGAAGATCGAAGAAGGTTTCGTCGTTCTTCGTTGTAGAGGATGGGCATTCTTCGTGTTCTTTGGGGAAGAACATGCTCTCTCTAATTATCTAAAAGTTCAACCAAGGTCACATGTGCCAACCAAATTAAAATAATGTAATGTCTTCATTTAATGTTGGGAAAATAAATCAAAAGATTTCAAAAACTCAAATTAATTAATTAAGTTATTAAATAACTGTGTTGGCACCTTAATGAGAGAAGGTGGATGGTTAAAAAAATTTAATATGGGAGAGGTGGCTTCATTAATTCAATTGGAATTCCAAGAGTTTCAGGGGGGTTGCGGGGGAGTTGAGGGGTCTTTGTTCGTGTGGGCCCCACCCCTAGTTATATAATCCCATGGGAGGTTAGTGTGTGGTGGGCCCCACCCCAAACCTACACCTAGATACTTTAACCACCTTTCAAATAAAAATTTGTTGCACACACATTTTTATTTAATTTCTAATTGTAATTAGTAACCCTAATTTATAACTTCCATCCTTTATAAAACGCAACTGCGGTAAAGGTCCAATTAAGTGAATACTGGCCATGTGAGTTCATCGGTGTCCTCAGAGTTCAATTTTGAGAACTAGTTCAAAAGATATAAAATCCCGTATGTACATTTATTGAACGTACATGAAAAAATCATTGGAAATTGATTCCGAGAACACCAGGCCTCATAATTAGGCGCCGTTAGAAACTACCGACTCGTAAAATTCAAAAAAAAATAATGAAATTTTTTTCATGAATTTTAGGGTTGTTAAATTACCCCCACTTCAGGTTTTTACGTCCTCATAAAACTACAACACACACTATTAAAATAATTGGGGGGTACTGAGAACGCATCTGAGCCTCCCGCTTCCATGTGCTATCTTGGAGGTTCCCGTGCATCCAGCGAATGCGCACCAGAGGAATCAACTTTCCACATAGGGCTCGCTCCTGTCAATCCTCAATCTCCACTAGAACCTCTGTGAATGTCACCCCGTCATCGATGCCTAGCTCTCCGTGGACGATGATGTGGGACAGGTCGTGCTCATATCTCCTAAGCTGAGATACGTGGAAGACGCCGCACACCCGGTGCTACCAAGGTTGATGGGTCATGACCTATGCCACCTCGCCTACTCTGTTGAGGACCTGGAATGGCCCGATAAGTTGCTGAGATAACATTCTACCTCGGCCAAATCTCTATAGTCATTGATGAGGTGATATATGTTGGAAGATGTGGTCGCCATCCTCGAACTATAGTGGTCTCTGTCTTCTATCATCATAGGAATTATTTCTGCTCTGTGGAGTCATCATCTGCTCCTGGATGATCTGAAACTTCTCTGTCGTAGCCTAAACCTTATCTGGTCATACAGGTGCTGACTCCCCTGGGCCAGTCCAGCACAAAGGTGATCTGAAAAGTCAGTCGTACAGTGCCACTTAAGGGGAAATCTAGATGGTGGTGTGGTAGTTGTTGTTGTACGCAAGCTCCACCAGGGGTAATTGATCCTCCCAAGAGTGACCGAATACAAGGAAACAAGCACGGAGCACGTCCTCGAGAGTCTGAATGGTCCTCTATGTCTGACCATCCTTCTGAGGATGGAAAGAGGTGCTCAAGCAAAGTTGCATCCCAAATGACTCCTGTAACCCCTTCCAAAGCTGGGAAGTGAAACAAGCATCTTGATCAGAGATGATAGTCGATGGAACATCATGAAGACGTAAGATCTCATGAACATAGAGGCGTATCAAGCTCTCTACTGAGCCCTGCTCTCTGATCGGTAGGAAGTGGGTCGACTTGGTGATTAGGTGCACAATCACCTAGATAGAGTCATGCCCTTTGGATGTACGTGGAAGTCCCATCACGAAATCCATGGATATCCCATCCCACTTCCACTATGGGACCTCTAATGGTTGAACGAAGACCAATGGAAATTTGTGCTCCACCATTATTTGCTGACAAGTGAGGCATCGCGATTAAAACTTTGCTACTGCTTTCATCATACTTGGCCACCTGTGCTGTCGTCTGAGGTCCTGATATATCTTCGCCACTCCTAGATGTACCGCTATTGGGGATGTGTGGAACACCCTTAACACCTCCTCATATAGTGCAACTGGTACCATGGTACGTCTAATGAAGAGGATGACGTGCTCCCCACCATCAGAAAATCCATCAGGCACATGCCCTTTGGATATCATAGTATGTCGCGTCTCACAATCAACGTCCACGTGCTTCACCTCCCTAATTCACTAAAGAAGTGGAGGAGTGACTATGAGTGACTAAATAATGGCTTCTCCATCTCTATCTATAAAGGATATCTGCAACGCGGCTAGTCGCTTGGTCGCCTCTCCTAATAACTGAATGCCTGATCTCTTGCGGAGAGCATCTGGCACAACGTTCCACTTCCCAGGAGTATTGAATATCTCAAAGTCATAGTCCTGGATGAATCCGAGCCATTGCCACTATCTCACATTCAGGTCCTTCTGTGAGACTATATACCTGAGACTCTGGTGGTCAGATTAGTCTGTAAAATGCTCGCCCATCAGATAGTGATGCCACATCTTCAAGGTGAATACCACTACTTATAACACATGGTCATGGGAAGCGTAGTTCTTCTCGTGCTATCTCAACTTTTGGGAACCATATATGATCACCGCTCACTCCTGCATCAGGACACACCAGAGTTCGATAACTGATGCATCGCGGTAAAATTCTTACCCAACACCCTCCTCTGGTGGCCTCAACATGGGCGCACAGGACAACCTCTTCCTCTGCTTCTGAAAGCTCTACTGGCATCTCTCTGACCACACAGATGGTTTCCCCTTATTCATCAAAACTGAAAGTCATGCTGCAACTCTGGAGAAGTCTAGTACAAATCTCTGATAGTACCCAGCCAGTCCCAAGAAAATTTGTACCTCCGTCACACTCTTGGGTGGCTCCCAATCAAGTATTTCCCCGATCATCGCTCGATCCACAGTAACACCATCCTCCGAGATGATGTGTCCCAAGAATTTAACCTCTAGATTCCAGAACTGGAACTTAAAGAGATTACCATAATGCTGGTGCTCTCTGATTGTATCCAATACCACCCACAAATGGTAGGCGTGCACCTCCTCAGTAGTCATGTAAATCAGTATGTCCTCGATGAAGACAACGATAAATCGATCGAGGTAAGGTTGGAAGATCATGTTAATGAAACTCATGAACACTATTGGAGGGTTGTTTATTTCAAAGGGCATAACGAATAACTCATAATAGTTATATCGACACCTAAAGGTTGTCTTCTTCACATCCTCATCTCGAACTCTGAGCAGGTGATAGCCTGACCTAAGGTCTATCTTTGAGAACCATCGTCTTCCAGGAGCTGATCATAGAGGTCATAAATAATCAGGATTGGGTACTAGTTCTTCACGGTCACCTGATTCAGGTGACGGTAGTTGACACACTATAGCAAGATTCCATCCTCCTTCTTGGAAAACAAAATTTAGGAGGCCCGGGGTGAAACCCTGGGTTAGATAAAATGTTTCCCCAGCATGTCCTCCAACTGTACCCACAGCTCACGAAGCTCGATGGGAGCCATCCAATATGCTGGAGAAGATATCCATGATGTCCCAAGCTATAGATCAATATATAATTCGACCTCTCGGCGAGGAGGTAGTCCTGGAATGTCGTGAGGGAAAACATCCTCATACTGATCCACCACAATACGAAATCTCGGTCTCCGCACATCAATCGCTCCAAGGATGAGACTAGCCAACTAATGTGTGATCGACTGCCCCCCCCCCCTCTGCATAAGTTCATCATGTGCTACAAAGGTTCCCTTCTCACTGGTGAAGGTGAAAATGTTCCAACCCGTGCAGATACACATCATATTGTTGCTAATACAATCAATATGAGCATGAACTATGGATAAACAGTCCAAAACCAATATGACATCGTGAGGCCTCGACGCCACTACATAAAGAACACAGCTGAAGCTCTCACCACCTAGAGTAATCTCACACTGCCGGCACCTGTGCATAATCATCGAGTCTGCTCCCGTAGGAATCTCTAGCAGTAAGGATCGAGCCAACGACTCCGTCAGAATCTTCGAGCTCCAAACAAGCATAGCGACAATAAAAGAATGACTCACACCTTTGTCTACAAGTACTACATCAAGGGTGGAGTAGACAAAAATAATACCTCAAATAATCTCAGGTGCACCGTGGTCATAAGACTTGACTTCCTGGAGCAGAGCCCACCTCTGTCCGCCAGCTCCCTATGGTCGGGGTGGACCTCCTAGTGGTGGTGGGAGTAGAGCCTCGAAACGGCATCCACCACCGGCTTCTCGGCCAGCTCCTCTACCTCGTCCGCCTGCTCCTGGTGGACCTCCACGGTCAAACCTCTGCCTCTGCTTGGGGGGTCCCTCTATAGTCTACTACTCATCTGTATGGCAGGTTGGCCAGTCAAAAGTCATGTGGCCCTGCCCGCCGCATGCATTGCACTACCTTCTCCTCGTATAGATGACTCTGTCTCATGTGCCCCACACAACCGAACTTGTATCCAGTGATCACCCACCTGATAGCCTGGTCCACTTAGACCTCTATGATATATGTCTACTGCTGGCTGTAGAAGACTCTAGTATGTGTCGCCCTGTGGTGGGTCTCACCATTGGAGACTGCTCAGCGAGGAAACTCTCAACTATAAGGGCTCACTCCAGCACCCCCACCTCCATCCGAATGCTGAGGGGAATCGTCGAAGCCCTGATCTCATGCTCGAGTCCCTGCTCAAATGTTCGGGCCATGAAGAACGAGCCCTGTACCATATCTGTGGAGTAGCGTGAGAGGTCGGTGAACCACGATGAGTACTAAGATACTCTCATGCTGCCCTGCTGCAGATGAGGAAACTCCTGATTCCGAAACGTACGAAGGGTGGATAATACAAACACCGCCTGGAACCGGATCTCGAAGTCTACCCAGAGTAGTGATGCCTCTTTATGCACCTAGAACATCATGATCTAACATCTAACTCCTGCTTCCTACAGGATACTCACGACAAGGATCACCATAAGGTCAGCTGGTGTCCCTACCAATATGCAAACTCTCATAATAGCCGCCAGCCAATACTCAACTCCATGTGGGTCCGTCTATCCCAGGAACCTGGGCGGCCTCTAGCGCTGGAACTCATGCAATGCACTCCGGAGACATGCGCTCTCTTCTACTGGAGCTGGTGGTATTGGAGGACCAGCGGGTAGTGGTACCGCTGCTACCTCCGATGTGATGGGGCCTGGCTCTGAGGCCTCATCACTCGGTGGGCTACCATATCGTACCTAACTCGGAACCCTAGCTGGCTGCCTTCAAGGGGCCACCTTGAAATGAAATAGATGCGCCAAGGTTAAAATAGTATACCTGGTGAGACAACACAAAGTAATCATGACGAAATCATTTTCAAGGAAGCATACATGCAATTAGTGTTTTCGTGCACTGAGTCGGAGATCAGAATTTAGAGTCCTAGTGTATCGATACGTCGGCCGCATCACCGACACCGGTTTTCCTAATCTTATAACCACACACAAAACACTTAACATTATTTTTGTTAAATGAATTAGTGTCCAAGTTCTTTGGTAGAACCGAAGCCTCTGATACCAATTTGTCACGACCCGTCCTCGGGGCTTGTGCCCCTACTACCCCAAGCCTGCCTTCCATTGCGTAGGGGCTGGAGACTAGCACCGAAGGCGTAATTTTCAAAGGTGGCAAGACATTTCCTTTATAAATGTAAACAACCACAATAGAGTACGCAACAGAAAGTAAACACTACGTAAAACCATATACAAACGATTGTTCTGGAATGTAAATGGGATAGTATACCAACCCAACTGAACCAAGAGTACATGTAAAAAGGGCCAAACTGTTGGAAGTAAAGAGAAGCTATTAGATCATCCTCTGGGGTTCCTACCTAAAGGGTAGGTACAGATGGCCACCTTAGCACTCATGTCCATTAGTCTCCTCCGTGTGCCGACTCGTTGCGAGGACCACCTCCGGGTACCATCTAATCGTGGTGCTCTCGGCCTTCGTCAACGATGTCTGTCGTCTGCATCCAACACAATGAGGTGCAGGCATAGCCCGTGTAGGGGTGAGTATAACGATACTCAATAGGAACATCAATACCCACAAGGTCCCACAATATCCACTAAGGATAATCAATGAAGGAAGTTACAACCATGAAGTAACAACCATACCTACTTAGGTATATGCCCATATATATATACCTAAGTTACCAATCTCATCCCGACTCCAACTCTCGAGCCAAATCGTAACCCATTACACACATAAAGTATAACCAATCACCACGATGATAATGGTTGAAGGACATGACTCAGCTCACATAGGTATGCAGAAAATGTAGTGAGATATAGATGATCATATGTAGCCACTAGATCATCTAAGCTGTCGGAACCACACATGATACAGGACCAGCTATGCTGTCGGACCCACATAGGATACATACCAGCTATCTCGTCTAAGGTATCATACCCACAATGGATACATGCCAGCTATCTCGTCTAAGCTATCAGACGCACACAAGATACATGCCAGCTATTATAGACTAAAAGAGATGATAGATGTAGTGATTGGTTCATCTAAGTTGTCACACCCACACAGGATACAAGACTAGCTACTCTGTCAGAACTGTCGAACCCACGTAGTATTCTGGTACAGTTGTCATTGTCGTCGAACCCACCTAGGATTCTAGTATGGTAGTAGTCACAGTCGCAACCAGCTCTAGGGTTCCCACACACAACACTCTCGATTCTGGGAGGGTCCACTCCTCTAGAAAGGGGGGGGGGGTCAATACATAAACTATCACGAAGTCCTTAGTTGATGTATCCCAAAGATCTGTCTTATTATTAGGATCCCAACGCGATAGACGTCGCGTCAATCGGACGCCCGATATAATAGTTATTAGCTTTTCTGTTCTAGGGGCCCGATTGGATTTACACCCGTTCCAAACACGGTCATTTTCCTAAGTTGTCCAAAACTCACATACAGTATCTCAAAAGGATTGCCTCTACGCAAGGGTCCTAGTGCCATAGGAGGCGCATCGATTGGGTAATCATATTATTTATAGTATGATTGTAACCTTTTGGATTAATGTTTAATTGATACAGATGAAAGGTGACAAGAGTACTCTAAATTTTTGTTGCTATTTTTTTGTTGGACATCTTGGTTAATATGAGGCAGAAATATTTTGTTAATGTTAACATTATAAATATTTAATCTATGAATAAAAATTCAATAATTTAAAATTTTTCAATGCTTACAAATTTCATAAACAATGATTTAGTGAATTGTATATAATTTTTCTATATCCAAAATCAAGTATTTATTATATGGGTAATGATTTCCATGATTGGTAATAGATTATTTTAAAAATGATGTTAGTTTTCTATTAAATATTAACAACATTTTTGGACAAATGGAAATAACCACATCCAATGAAGGAGTGTTTAAAAAAGGAATATATCAAGAAAAAAGAGGAATGATGAATCATATCCTCGAAAACATGAATATAAACTTAAAATAATATCTAATAAAGAGTTAATGAAGCTTATCAGTGTTAAGGGTCAGAGAAGGCGTGTACATTAATATTTCCAACATTTTAAGGAAATGGGATTAGATATAATGATTTAGAAAGCTTTTATTCTTACATAGGCTGAAATGATGAAGAATGGTATAAAGATATAAGATGCGTAAAAAATGGTACGGTTGATAAAATTGGTAGAATGAAAGTATGAAATTTCAACCTTGTTAGTTTCCCTATTATTAGTGATGCTACTGATTCTAGTATCCAAAATCATTCCATGTAATTATTATAAAATTCCAAATTCAAGATTGGTGTTTGTAGAAACATTAATTACACCATTATTCATTGCATCTGATGCATTAATGGGTAACAGAAAGGTGTTCAGTAATAGAATAACAATATCAGTTCATGAAAAAATTCTAAGGAAATGTGAGAAGGAAAACCCCAAGTATATTAATAATGTTACCAAAAAGGACATAAAATTATATGGTATATTGAAAAGGAATTACATGAAGATGTAAATGGAATTTATGGATAACAGAATAAAATGAAGATAATAAGGAATACGAACATGAAAAGGGATATGAAAAATAATATGAACATAATAATGAAACATATAGTAATGAAGAGTCAAAAAAACATAATAGTTTGTCAAAGTATTCCTCTAACTCAAAATTATTATCATACATGTATGATAAATATATTTTTCTAAAAAATTTAGGGGTTTTAAAATCCTCATCTATGGAGGAATTTTTTTCATCAAATGTAGAAGAAGAAGATCAAAAATCTAACAGAAAATATAATACAATATCCATTCTGATAATTATATATATATTATAAAAATATTATAATATAGGAAAGTGTCTTTAAATAGTAGATGTATCATTTTTATGAATTAAAAACAACAAAATAATCCATGTTGTTACTGTACTCCTTAATTTATATCAAGATTATCAAGACTTGATGGAACAATATCCTAGAAAATAATTGACTTCATTTTCCAAAGACTAATACAATAATGAATTTAAATATTGTATTATTCAAAATATTGGATAGATGTAAATAGATTCCGAGGAACATAATTGAATAATTTGATTCATTGATATTTCTATAGAATAATTTATTATATTGATGATTATTTTAAACCATTCAATGTGATGACCAAGGAAAAAACATATCAATCAATAAGATGGTAAAACAATCTAAAACTTTTCTAATTATGTCATGGACCATGATGACAAGTGTTTAAAAGAAAATCAAAATCCTAATTAAATGGAGGAATAAATTTATGTGTAGTCAACATATTCCTTAAACATATTCAATCTTGTAGAATTCATCAAGGGGAAGACTGATGATTGAAATTAAGCATTGAATATTACAGAAGAAAAGTTTAAAAAATTTGAGTTATTAAAAAATCTAATATAAACATTTGAAATTTATTTTTTTATTTTATAGTATAATAATATAAGTGATTATGATGAATGTATACCTAATGATATTACAATGCATAATTTCATGGAATACATGATTTTGAGGATTGAGTAATAAACTATCGCAGCTCAGAAGGATGATGTTGCTGATATGAAGATAAAGGCGACCATGTAAAAATTGTTAGTGAAAAAAATGCATTTTTTCATTTGAACTCATTATGTATTTTAAAGAAAAACTTTAAGAATAATGAATGCAAATAAATTATTATTTTTACTATATTTCTAAAAGTATTCTAATTTTTCTTGTATTTATTTTCATTAACTATATCTGTGATGGATAGTTAATTAACATATAATTGTTCTGTATGTTATTATATATGTAATATTTCAAGGGTTAAATACTTTCACAATGATTTTTGTATATAACAAAGGTGGAGATATTATGGATGCACATTGGAATATTTATGGGCCATCATTAATGAGATATGTTTATGGGGGAGAGCTCTAAACAGTGATATTTCATTGAGTTGATGTAATGGTATTGAATTAAGGTGATGTTATATCCAGAAATGGAGAATTAAAAGTATTAATAGTTTCCATTATATAATTAAATTCTTCATAATCTCCTTGGGAGTTATGATATAATCTATATCATTCAATATTGTAAAATTAAAAAGGTTTGTAAGTATTTTAATGATATAAAATTTAATTTTATGTGTTGATTTTTTAAATATGTAAAAGGGGGTGTTATTTATGTGTAAAAAGCCTTACCTCTAACATTAACGGTCCTTATTTTTTAAATCAAAAACACTTTATTAATGAAAAATTTTACATAATTTTATATCCCCGGGATTTTGTATATTATTGTAGAAAACATTATTTTATACAAACCATAAAATTTAGACTATTATCAAACGATTGTAAAAATTATTTATTTTATTTCTTGTATTACAATAAAGGTATATCAAATACATTGGACCAAATATATACCTAACTATTGGATAGACTTATTTATTGTCTATTAGACTGAAAATATCAATGATCATCAGACTTATATTACTATAGATACCACAAACATACCATTTATTAGTTTGTTATATTAAAAATCAAAGAGGGATTCCCATCAGACATTATAATGTTTATTATTAAAGTATATAAATTTTATTCTATTAGATGGGATCCAAATAGAATTGTAATGTTGGTAAACTAAACAAGATCCCAAAAATAATGATAATTTAATTCATAGACATCCGGTTGAAGATCTAGATCATTATGGTCATTCAAAATACAAGTTGTCTATAGTCATTGAAACCAAATCAGAAATATGCATTTTGGGAAATTTACTATAAACGTGAGCTCATATGAATAGATGTGAGCTGATTCATCCATAAATAATGTTATCTATGTTTTCACCTTCTTGAATATCTCATTCTATATGCTTTATAATTTCCTAGAGTGTTGAAGTTATAAGTATTCAATGATAGAATGGTAAAATATATATATAACATTTAAGATTTTTTTAACATCCAATCATTATATCATTTGAGGGATTCTTTGTATATAATGGGATTTAATATAACCCATCAAGTATAGGGCATCAGGGGCTAGTAAGACAGAGATATCTTGATTTATCATATTGAATGTTTTTTGTTGTTAGAATGATAGAGATGATACTAATCCATCAGATCGAGTGATTCTAGGTTATTATTATAATTTTTTGTATCATTCTATGTATCTATGGAATTCTTAGTAATTAAATACATACATTAAAATATGGTATTAAAAATTTTGATATATTATATTTGGATTTTTGATTTCCTTAACTCATAGGATTAATGGGGAAATTATTTTATAAATTATGTAAGTAATTATTACTATTATAATATTTAAAATTTATTTTTTATACATTTTTTAATTTTCCTACGTGAATATAAATTATAAATTTAAGTCTTACATATCTTTTTATAATTAGATCAATCGGACTAATCATTACACTGATAATATCTCTGATTCAATCATGAATTTTATGATTCTTATTTTGATACAAAGATAATCCAACAAAGTCTGATTCAATTTTTTTGATAGAACATGAATAATATTTTGTGATAGATTAATTATTTAAAACTTCAATTCAACCCTATTGCACCCATAATAATATCTTCTGATACAATATATATATATTAATAATTGAAAAATTGTTTAATGTTTAAACATATAATACCCAATGAAGATATATATATCATTATAAAGGTTATGTAATTACTATTTTACTCTTATTAAATATAAAAAATTCATTGTATTATTTATTTTCATAAAACAATCAACATTGAATTAGTTTTCATTTTTGGTTTTGTAAAATTATTTTTCTTTCCTGTTTTTTCTTCATTTTAGTTTTTGTATATTAATGGTGATTATCAATGGTTAATGTGATCTATGTGATATCCATGAATTGGAAATTTTATTATTTTCTATATATTATCCCATTATAAATTATGTAAATTTCAAGACTATAATAATTCATGTTATTAATGGAAAGGTTATATAATGGACCATTATGGAGGAGTAAAGTGATTCTAGTCTAAATCATATCATATAAAAACTTAATCCAATAAATTTTTATTTATTTCAATGAATATAATGTTTTTATAATTATAAACATATAATATATGAAAATAAATTAGGTTATAAGACTTGGTGTGTAACATTCTGCCACATTAATAAATCAAATCCCCATAATTATAATTATGATAAACTAATGAAAATAGATATGGATATCCAAATATAGATATAACCAGAGATAAAATTTCTAATTAAATTTAAATATCACTATGTTAGATCTGAATATCAAACACATTTTTTTAGTATAATAAGTATATAATGGGATTATAAGAGGTCTCGTCAATATGTGACAGTCCCCGTTATTTTATTATAATAAATTCGAGATTCTATAAACATATCATTCACATATTCATTTTCATAAACCTTCTACCATAGAAACAAATAATCATAAAAAATTTTATGGAACCATATTAGAATTATATTAAATAGTGTTAAAACAGACTATGAGTATAAAATATCAATAAAATGATGTATTATTATTTAATAGTTTTATATAATTATATCATACATTTAGTCAACCCAATAATTATTTATGTTTGGTTTTATTATTGTTCATAATGTATTCCACAAAAATAAATAAATTTCATTGTATTACAAATATTTACATCCCAAACATTAAATTTTTTCCTTTGCCATCATTTATATAATTAAAACTATAACATAACTAAAATAAGATGAAAAAATAAAATGCAATGGGTAATTGTTTATATATATTAGGTATTAAATGATTTATTAAATATAAGTTCCTCAAAATCACCTAAAAACATATCCACACATCAGATCCTTCCAATCGTAGTGATAAAAAAATACCATGTGAAAAATGATTCAAAATTACTGAACTCAAATTCATAGAAATGTGAAACATTCTAATGTATCATACATGGGATATATCATAACCATATGACAATACATGATCATCAATGAAATATATTATTAATAGACGTATGGAACAATATCATTTCCCCAATAAGGTACAGAATATTTAATTATAACCAACAATAATGAATCAAATACCATACTGTTTGAATGAGGAATCTATAGTGAATAATCTAGAACCATGGAGAATATCATATGACTATAATAGAGAAATGTTGAATTTGTAGAGTCACATGAAATATTATAATAATTGATTAGGCATAACAATCTTTTTACCATAACATAGAGGATCAGTAATCAAACCATGTTATCTATAGTGGTTTTGGAATTGAATCATTTTTACCATTTTTGATAATCATCAAAAACTCTTTTCCCATTGTGAATAAAACCATAGAACTCTTTTTATACAATGGATATAGCATCGCACCGTGATTCACAATGTAATAAATTTGTATTAAATGATTTACCGAATTAATTTTTGGAGATATAAGGTTTACCCGTCATATAATGATAATTAATACATATGTGTTCTATTTTAAATAAGTTATACAACATGTCATGATATAAATAAGTAATAAAATTGGTTGATGAAATTTTTAGTTGATATCATACTAAATGAAAACTAATAGACGATTAGTTGATAGAAAAATTCAGTCTCCCAAAAAATGTATATCATAAAATCACATAGAATATCATAATAACTGTTAACCATAAGGAAAAATTAAATTTATATATTGTGTAAATGTCACGACTCGTCCTCGGGGCCCATGCCATGACTACCCCAGGCCTGCCTTCCATAGTCCAGGGGCTAGCGACAACCACCAAAGGCGTAATTCCCTAAGATGGGAAGGAATTCCCTTTATAAATGAAAAAAACCATAACAGAGTACGCAACAGGAAGTAAAAACTATGTAAAACTGTATACAAAAGACTATGTTGGAATGTAAATGGGACAGTATACAAACCCAAATGATCAACAAGTACATGTAAAAAGGGACAAATAGGTTGAAGTGAAGAGTAGCTCCAGGATCATTCTCTAGGGTTCCTACTTGAACTGTAGGAAGAGATGGACACCTCACCACTCATGCCCGTCAGTCTCCTCCGTGTGTCCACTTGTCGTGAGGTCCACCTCGGGTATTGTCCAGTCATGGCGCTCTCGGCCTCTGTCATCGCTATCCGTCATCTGCATCCCACACAAGGAGGTGCAGGCATAACCCATGCAGGGCTGAGTATAACAATACTCAGTAGGGACCCCGAGACTCGCAAGGTCTCACAATATCTAGCAATGATAACAAAGAAGAAAGATACAACCACGAAGTAACAACCAACCCTACATATGTATATGCCCAAACATATACCTAAGTTAATAATATCAGCTCGACTCCAAATCATGAGCCCAATCACAACCCATTCCACATAGGAAGTAAAGTCAATCACCACAGTGATAATGCTTGATATACATGACTCATCTCACACAGGAATGCCACAAAAGAAGTGAGATATAGATGATCAGATGTAGCCATAGAACCAACTATAATGTCAGACCCACAGAGGATACAGGCCAACTCTCTCGTCTAAGCTATCAGACCCACACTGGATACAGACCAGCTATCTCGTCTAAGCTATCAGACCCCCACATGATACATGCATGAAATTCTAGAGTAAAAGAGAAGACCAGATGTAGTCACTAGTTCATCTAAGCTGTTGGACCCACACAGGATACAGGACCAGCTACTCTGTCAGAACTATCGAACCCTCACAGGATTCTGGTACAGTTTTCGTTATCGTCGAACCCACGGAGAATTCCAGTACAGTAGTCGTCGCAGTCGCTGCCAGCTCTGGGGTTCCTGCACACAAAACCCTCAATTCCGGGAGGGTCCGCTCCTCGATCAAAGAGGGTTCGATACATCAACTTTCACGAAGTCATGATTTGATGTATCCCAAATATACATCTCATCATAAGGAACCCAACGCGATAGACATCGCTTTAATCAGACACCTGGTCTGAGAGTTATTAGCTTTTCTATTCCAGGGGCCCGATGGGATTACGTTCGTTCCAAACACGACCATTTTCAAAAGTTCTCCATAAATATCTTAGAGTATCGCAATGTACCTCCTCTTCGCAAGGGTCCCAGTTAAGTAGTCATCGCGTCGATCAGACGCGCGATCTAGACGTTAATCACGAATAAGCGAAACGAGCTCAACCCTTCAAGCCTAGTGGGATGGCGGGTCATCCCTACCTAGTTCGGTGGGTCTGAACCATCTGGGGGTCGGCCCGGCCAAGTGTGGCGGGTGTGAACCAGCTGGAGGTTCGTCCTGGCTTGGTGGGGTGTGGCCAACCCACAGACCCGGCCCACGGGGCGGGCCGGTGCGGTTCACCCGGTGGCGCGGAGCGACGCCGCCTCTCCCTGGTCGGCTGGCCAGTTTTCCCGGCAAGCGGTAGGCGGCCGGCCGGTTCGCCTGACAAGAATCTCATGGTTGTGGGCTGCAGATCCTCGATCGCGCGTCACCTATGGGTTCTGCGACCATCCAACTCAGCCGGAAGGTTCATCCCTAGACAAGCGGGCCGCAGATGCGGGCCATGGTTTTCTTCCACACGACCGGCATGACGGCGCCCAATCTTTTCATCCACTACAGTTCTTCTCTGCCGTAGTGCAACAACACCGCGCCCTATTGGATCCACCTTTTCATTATTACGATCAACAAATATGGGTGATGTTCGGGCCACTCAAAACAACTCCTACATCGTAATTGAAGTTTCACGCCGACGAGCAGTGGAAGACGATGTCGTGGAAGTCGGGGGTCGTGGAAGACGGATGTTGATTTAGTTGATGTCGGGAAACATCCGAAGAAGAAGCGTAGTCGACGTTCCTCAAGAGAGGCTCCTCCACTTTTGTCTTGAAAGAAGATCGAATAAGGTTTCGTTGTTCTTCGTTGTAGAAGAAGGGCATTCTTCGTGTTCTTCGGGGAAGAACGCTCTCTCTCTAATTCTCTAAAAGTTCAACCAAGGTAACATGTTCCAACATAATTAAAATAATGTAATGTCTTCTTTTATTTTTGGAAAAATAAATCAAAATATTTCAAAAACTCAAATTAATTAATTAAGTTATTAATTAACTGTGTTGGCACCTTAATGAGAGAAGGTGGATGGTTAAAAAAATTTAATATGGGAGAGGTGGCTTTATTAATTCAAAGGGAAGTCCAAGAGTATCATGGGGGTACCTGGGGAGTTGTGGGGTCTATGTTCGTGTGGGCCCCACCCCTAGTCATATCAAACCATTGGAGGTTAGTGTGTGGTGGGCCCCACACCTAACTTTCACCTAGATACTTTAACCACCTTTCAAATAAAAATGTGTTGCACACACATTTTTATTTAATTTCTAATTGTAATTAGTAACCCTAATTTATAACATCCATCTTGTATAAAACACAACTGCAGTAAATGTCCATTTAAGCAAATACCAGCCCTGCGAGTTCATCTGTGTCCATAGATTACAATTTTGAGCAACGGTTCTAAATATATAAAAACTCGTACGTACATTTACTGAATGTACATGAACAAAACTATAGAAATTGATTCCGAGAACACCGGGCCTCAGAATCAGGCGCCGTCAGAAACTACGGACTCGTAAAATTCCAAACAATTTATTGAAAAAAATTTCATGAAATTTCAGGGTCGTTAAATTAACCTCACTTTAGGTTTTTTCGTCCTCGTAAAACTACAACACACACTATGGAAATTAATGGGGGTACTGAGCACACATCTGAGCCTCCCGCTTCCATATGATCTCTTGGAGGTACTCGTGCATCCAGTGAATGCGGACCAGAGGAATCGACTATCCACGTAGGACCCTCTCCTATCAATCCTCAATATCCTCTAGAACCTCCGTCAATGTCTCCCCTACATCGATGTCTAGGTCCCCATGGTCGATGATGTGGGACGGGTCGTGCCCATATCTCCTAAGATGAGATACAAGGAAGATGCCGCGCACCCGGTGCAACTAAGGAGGATGGGTCATGCCCTATGCCACCTCTCCTACTCTTCTGATGACCTGGAATGGCCCGATAAATTGTGGAGATAACATGCTGCCTCGACCAAATCTCCTTAGACCGCGTTGAGTTAAGACCTGTTGGACGATTTGGTCGCCATACTCGAACTCCAGTGGTCTCTTTCTTCTATCATCATAAGACTTATTTCTGCTCTATAGAGATTTCATCTGCTCTTGGATGATCTACAACTTCTCTGTCATTGCCTGAACCATCTGTGGTTCTACAAGTACTGACTCCCCTGGGCCAGTCCAGCACAAATCTGATCTGAAAAGTCAGTCGTACAGTGCCTCCTATGGGGCCATCTAGATGGTGGAGTGGTAGATTTTGTTGTACGCAAACTCCACCAGGGGTAAGTGATTCCCCCAGGAGTGACGAAAGTCGAGGACACATTCACGGAGCACGTCCTCAAAAGTCTGAATGGTCCTCTAAGTCTGACCATCCTTCTGAGGATGGAATGTGGTGCTCAAGAGAAGCTGCATCCCAAATGCCTCCTGTAACCCCTTCCAAAGCTGGGAAGGGAAACGAGCATCTTGATCAGACATGATAGTCGATGGAACACCATGAATCTGTAGGATCTCAAGAACATAGAGGCATCCCAAGCACTCTATTGATCCCTGCTCTCTGATCGGTAGGAAGTGGGAAGACTTGGTGAGTAGTTCAATAATCACCCAGATAGAGTCATGCCCTATGGATGTATGTGGATGTCCCATCACAATATATATGGATATCCCATCCCACTTCCACTCTGTTACCTCTAAGTGCTGAACAAAGACCATTGGAACCTTGTGCTCCGCCATTACTTGCTGACAAGTGAGGCATCGCGAGTAAAACTCTGCTACTACTTTCATCATACCTGGACACATGTGCTGTCGTCTGAGGTCCTTATACATCTTTTCCACTCATAGATATACCGCTATAGGGGAAGTGTGGAACTCACTTAACACCTCCTCATGTAGTGAAACTGGTACCATGGTACGTCCAATGAAGAGGATGACATGCTCCACACCTTAAGAAAATCAATCAGGCACCTGCCCTATGAACATCTTAGTATGTCGCGTCTCACAATTAAAGTCCCCACACTGCACCTCTATAATACACTAACGAAGCGGAGGAGTGAATATGAGTGACTAAATAAAGGCTTGTCCATCTCTATCCAAAAAGGATATCTGCAATGCGGCCAGCCGCTTGGTCGCCTCTCCTAATATCTGAATGCCCAATCTCTTGCAGAGAGCAACTTCCACAACGTTCCCCTTCCCAGGAGTATTGACTATCTCAAAGTCATAGTCCTGGAGGAACTCGAGCCATTTCAGTTATCTCACGTTCAGGTCCTTCTGCGAGACAATATACCAGAGACTCTGGTGGTCAGAGTAGACTGTAAAATGCTCGCCCATCAGATAGTGCCGCCACATCTTCATGGTGAATACCACTACAACTAACTCCTGGTCATGGGTAGCGTAGTTCCTCTCGTGCTATCTCAACTGTCGTGAACCATATATGATCACCACTCGCTCCTGCATCAGAACACACCCGAGTCCAGTACCTGATGCGTTGCAGTAATCTTTGTACCCAACACCCTCCTTTGGTGGCCTCAAGATGGGCGCACATGTCATCCTCTTCCTCTGCTTCTGAAAGCTATACTGGAATCTCTCAGACCACACGAAGGGTTTTCCCTTATTCATCAATGCTGAAAGTCATACTGCAACTCTAGAGAAGTCTAGTACAAATCTCTGATAGTACCCAGCCAGTCCCAGGAAACTTTGCACCTCCATCACATTCTTGGGTGGCTCCCAATCAAGTATTTCCCCGATCTTCGCTCGATCCACTGCCACTCCATCCTCTGAGATTACGTGTCCCAAGAAGTTAACCTCTTGAATCCAGAACTGGAACTTCAAGGGTCTACCATAATTCTGGACCTCTCTGAGTGTATCTAGTACCACCCAAAAAATGGTAGGCGTGAACCTCCTCAGTAGTTAAGTAAATCAGTATGTCCTCGATGAAGACTATGATAAATCGATCGATGTAAGGTTGGAAGATCCTGTTAATGAAACTCATGAACACTGCTAGAGAGTTTGTTATGCCAAAGGGAATAACCAATAACTCATAATCTCCATATCGACACCTGAAGGCCGTCTCCTACACATCCTCATCTCGAACTCTGAGCTGGTGATAGCCTGACCTAAGGTCTATCATCAAGAACCATCGTGCTCCCAAGAGCTGATCATAGAGGTCATAAATACTCGGGATTGGGTACTAGTTCTTCACGGTCACCTGATTCAGGTGACGGTAGTTGACACACAGTCGCATGCTTCCATCCAATTTCTTGGAAAACAATACTGGGAGGCCTGGGGTGAAACACTGGGATAGATAAAACATTTCCCCTGCAAGTCCTCCAGCTGTACCTGCAGCTCACGAAGCTCAGCAGGAGCCATCCAATATGCTGGAGAAGACATCCATGATGTCCCAAGGTATATATCAATATAAAAGTCTACCTCTCGGTGAGGAGGTATTCCTGGAACGTCTTCAGGGAACACATCCTCATACTGATCCACCACAACATGAAAACTCGTACTCCGCACATCAATTGCTCCAAGGATGAGATTAGCCAACTGATGTGTGATCGACTGCCCCCTCCTCTGCGTAAGTCCATCATGTGATACAAAGGTTACCTTCTCACAGGTCAAGGTGAAAATTTTCCAATCTGTGTGGATACACCGCACATTGTGCCTAATACATTCAATATGAGCATGAACTATGGATAATCAGTCCAAACCAAAAATGACATCGTAAAGCCTCGACGCCACTACATAAAGAACACAGCTGAAGATATCACCACCTAGAGTAATCTAACACTACCGGCACCAGTGTGTAATCATCCAGTCTGCTCCCGTAAGAGTCTCCAGCTCTAAGGATCGAGCCAACGACTCCTTTGGAATCTTCGAGCTCCAAACAAGGGTAGCGAAAATAAAATAATAAATCACACTTTTTCTACAAGTACTGCATAAAGGGTGGTGTAGACACAAATAATACCTTGAATCAAATCAGGTGCACCATGGTCATAGGACTTGACAGCCTAGAGCAGAACCCAAGTCTATCCTCCAGCTCCCGAGGTCGGGTTGGACCTCCTGGTGGTGGTGGTAGTAGAGCCTCGAAACAGCATCCACCACCCACTGCTCGTCCAACTCCTCTACCTCGTCCACCTACTCATGGTGGACCACCACAGTCGAACCTCTGCCATTTCTTGGGGGGTCCCTCTACAGTCTACTACTCATCTGTATGACAGGTTGGCCAGTCACAAGCCATGTGGCCCTGCCCGCCGCTGGCATTGCACTGCCTTATCCTCGTATAGATGACTCTGTCTCATGTTCGCCGCACAACCGAACATGTATCCAGGGATCACCCACCTGATAGCCTGATCCACTTGGACCTCTGCGACATCTGTCCATTGCCGGCTGCAGAAGACTCTTCTATGTGTCGCCCTGTGGTGGGTCTCGCCACTGGAGACTGCTCAGCGCGGAAACTCTCCACTATAAGGGCTCACTCCAGCACCGCCACCTCCGTCGGAATGATGAGGGGAATCGTCGAAGCCCTGATCTCATGCTCGATTCCCTACTCAAATGTTCGGTCCATGAAGAACGGACCACGTACCATATCTCTGGATTAGCGTGAGAGGTCGGTGAACCACGATGAGTACTGAGCAACACTCATGTTGCCCTGATGCAGATGAAGGAACTCCTGAATCCGCAACGCACGAAGGGTGGATATAACAAACTCCGCTCAGAACCGGCTCTCAAAGTCTACCCAGAGTAGTGATGCCTCATCATGCACCTAGAACATCAGGCTCTACCATCTACCTCCTCCTTCCTACAAGATACTCACGACAAGGATCACCATAAGGTCGGCAGGAGTCCCTACCAATATGCAAACTCTCATAATAGCCTCCAGCCAATCCTCAACTGCAAATGGGTCTGATTCTCCCAGGAACCTGGGAGGCCTCTAGAACTAGAACTCATGCAACACACTCAGTCCACATGTACTCTATGCTACTGGAGCTAGTGGTATTGGAGGACCAGTGGGTAGTCGTACCGCTGCTACCTCCGATGTGATGGGGCCCTTCAGTGAGGCCTCGTCACTCGGTGGGCTACCATCTCGTACCTAACTCGGAACCCTAGCTGCCTGCCTTCGTGGGGCCATCTTGAAATGAAACAGATGCGTTGCAGATAAAATAGTATACCTGGTGAGCTGACACAATGTAATCATGACGAAATCAATTTCAAGGAAACACACATGCAATTAGTGTTTTCGTGCACTGAGTCGGAGATCAGAATTTAGAGTCCTAGTGTATGGATACGTCGGCTGCAGCACCAAAACCGGTTTTACTAAACTGATAACCACCCCCAAAACACTTAACATTATTTTTGTTAAATGAATTAGTGTCCAAGTTCTTTGGTAGAACTGACTCCTCCGATACCAATTTGTCATGACCCATCCTCGGGGCTTGTTCCCTGACTACTACAAGACCGTCTTCCATAACGCAGGTGCAGGAGACAAGCACCGAAGGCGTAATTCCCTATGGTGGCAAGACATTGCCTTTATAAATGTAAACAACCACAACAGAGTATGCAATAGAAAGTAAAAACTACGTAAAACTATATACAAATGATTGTGCTGGAATGTAAATGGGCTAGTATACAAACCCAACTAACCCACAAGTACAAGTAAAAAGGGAAAAAGAGTTGGATGTAAAGATAATCTCTTGGATCATCCTCTGGGGTTCCTACCTAAAGGGTAGGTACATATGGACACCTCAACACTCACGTCCATTAGTCTCCTCTGTGTGTCGACTCGTCGCAAGGTGCACCTCCGGGTACCATCTAGTCGTGGTGCTCTCGGCCTTCGTCAGCGATGTCCGTCGTCTACATCCAACACAATGGGGTGAAGGCATAGCCCGTGTAGGGGTGAGTATAACGATACTCAATAGGAACATCGAGACCCGCAAGGTCCCACAATATCAACTAGGTATAAACAATGAATAATGTTACAACCATGAAGTAACAACCATACCTACTTAGTTATATGTCCATACATATACCTAATTTACCCATCTCTGCCCGACTCCAACTCTTGAGCCCAATCGCAACCCAGTCCACACATCATGTATAGTCAATCACCACGATGATAATGCTTGAAAGACATGACTCATCTCACACCGGTATGCCACAAAAGTAGTGAGATATATATGATCATATGTAGCCACTAGCTAATCTAAGCTGTCGGAACCACACATGATACAGGACCAGCTAAGCTGTCAGACCCACACATGATACAGGCCAGCTATCTCGTCTAATCTATCAGACCCACACAGGATACATGCTAGTTATCTCGTCTAAGCTGTCGGACCCACACAAGATACATGCCAGCTATTCTAGACTAAAAGAGATGACCATATGTAGTGATTAGTTCATCTAAGATGTCGCACCCACACAGGATACAGGACTAGCTACTCTGTCAGAACTATCGAACCCACACAGTATTCTGGTACAGTTTTCATTGTTGTCGAACCCACAGAGGATTCTAGTATGGTAGTAGTCGCAGCCGCAACCAGCTCTAGGGTTCCCACACACAACACTCTCTATTCTAGGAGGGTCCACTCCTCTAGAAAAGGGGGGGGATCGATACAACAACTATAAATAAGTCCATAGATGATGTATCCCAAATATCTGTCTAATTATTAGGATCCCAACGCGACATACGTCGCGTCAATCGGTCGCCCGGTATAAGAGTTATTAGCTTTTCTATTCTAGGGGCCCGATTGGATTTACACTCATTCTAAACACGTCCGTTTTCAAAGTTTTCCAAAACTAACATAGAGAATCTCAAATGTACTGCCTCTTCGCAAGGGTCCCAGTGCCATAGGCGGCACGTCGATCGGATGCACGATCTATAATTTATTCACGTTTAAGCGAAACGGGCCCGACCCGTCAAGCCCAGTGGGCTGGCGGGTCAGCCCGACCCGGTTCGGTGGGTCCGACCCGGATGGGGGATGGCCCAACCCGGTTTGGCGGTTCCGACCTAGCTGGGTGGTCCACCCGACCCAGTAGAGCGCGGACCACCCGCTGAGCAGGCCGATCTGGTTCGTCCGGCGGTGTCGAGCGGCACTGCCACACCATGTTCGGCCGGCCGAAGCCGACTAGTTCGGTCCGGTGTGAGTGGTCCACATAGTCAGTTACTGTTTTCCCTTACATGGCTCCACGTGGCGTCGAGGGTCTTCAGCCTGACAAGCAGGCGGTCGGCCTGTTCGCCCGGCGAGCGGCCTGCGACACCTCTGCCACACGGCGCCTACAGGCACAGCGACCTTCCAGTTCGGCCGGTTCTTCCAACCCAGCCGGTTTGAGTCCGGAAGGTTCTTCCAAGGCCGAGCATCCCGCGGATGCGATCCGAGATATTCCTCCACACGGCCGTCACGATAGTGTCGTTCCACCACTACCACGGCCAGGCCTGGCCGTTGCCTTCAGTTCTATAACGCGGGGAGATTGTGCTACATCTTTTCATCCGTCGTGGTTCCTCTCCTGCGCGGTGCGACAAAACTGCGCCATATTGTCTCCGCCTGCATCTTTATCCATATCAAAAAATATGGGGGACGTTTGGGCCGTGTTCGTGTGGCCGGAACCCTCATCGTTGTGACATTAACAGTTAGAAAATTTACATTTCAAAATTAGAACGATGATTTTCGGAAACATAACAACATTAAACAACCCCCTACCTCATAATTGACGTTGCATGTCGACGATCCAAGGAAGTCTTTGTCGCAGAAGTCAAGTGTCTTTTAAGACACACGTTGATTTCATTGATGTCAGGAAACATCCGAAGAAGAAGCGGAGTTTAAGTTCTTCATGGGAGGCTTCTCCTCTTGTGGCATGGAGGAAGATCGAAGACGGTTTCGTCATTATTCATTGGAGAGGTAGGGCGTTCATCGTGTTCTTCGGGGAAGAACGTTCTCTCTCTAATTCTCCAAAAGCTCCACCAAGGTAATATGTGCCCACCCAATTTAAAAAATGTATTGTGTTCTTTTAATTTTGGAAAAATAAATTCAAAAGATTTCAGAAACTAAACTTAATTAATTAAGTTATTAATTAATTGTCTTGGCACCTTAATGAAAGAACGTGGATGGTTAAAAAAATTAATAGGGGAGGGGTGGCTTCATTAATTCAAAGGGAAGTCCAAGAGTTTCAAGGGTGGGGGGGGTTCAAGGGGAGTTGAGGGGTTTGTGTTCGTGTGATCCCCACACCTAGTTGTATCTTCCCAAGAGAGGTTAGGGTGTGCTGGGCCCCACCCCTAACCTCCACCTAGATACTTTAACCCCATTTCAAATAAAAATGTGTTGCTCACACATTTATATTTAATTTCTAATTTTAATTTGTAACACCAATTTATAACTTCCATCCTTTATAAAACACAACTACGGTAAAGGTCCACTTAAGAGAATACCGGCACTGCGAGTTCATTGGTGTCCTCATATTTCAATTACGTGCACATGTTTAAACGATATAAAAAACTACATGTACGTTTAGAGAACATACCTGAACAAAACATCAGAAATTGATTCCGGGAAAACCGGGCCTTAGAATTAGGCGCTGTTAGAAATTGCGGAATCGTAATATTCCATAGAATTTATGAAATAAAATTCCTTAAAATTTTAGGGTATTTATAGTAAAATACAAGGGAAATTATAAAAATACTTTTCATTAAAAAAAATCATAATTTTCCTAAAAAGAAAAAGATGTCAGTAACATTAATTTTTTAAAGCATTTGATGGGATGTAATTATAAAAATATAATTATTCAAATGAATAACGTGTAAGGGAAAAATTTTAAGAGTAATGATAATTTTTTTTATGTTTATTTGAAATTAAAATATTTTATAAACCTAATTGAATTTTCTTTTATGATTTTTTTTAATTTTAGAGACAAACCTAGATCAATGAAGTGGTAAACAAATTAATATTAGAAATACATATAAATAAATAAAAATAGTGTTAATGATTACATATAATTGTATTTCTAATTAATATATGGGAACAACAATGTAAATAATGAATATATACATGGTTGAAAACGATCTATTAAAATAATGGGAATACTTCTTGACAACAATATTCCTTTATTATTATGAAATTATTCGACCAAATACGAATACATTGATTTGAACATTTATGTCATGTATAAAATAATTAAAATAATAATAATAATCATACATTGGATGAAACCAAATATATATTATTTATTTATAGGAATGATGAACATAGAACAATGAAATGTAGTTGAGTTAAGGAAAACCCATTCCTTGGAATGATGTATCAATAGACACACTATAAAAAACTTCATTCTAAAAATAACCATATTGGAAACATATTTTAAACCCATATTCATTTATTTTCCCTTTTATACCCTTTATTTATAATCATTCACTACACATATATTAGTTTTTAATAGATTTCTTCATGTCCACATGTTGTTTTTTTTTGTATAAGTGTTGAACTAGAGAATTTGGTTCATCTTTATTAATAATATGTATCCCATTCCCTAAATTATCAATATTAATGAACAAATGTGTTTCAATGATTTCATATCCACATTTTTATATTATGGTAGGATATTGTCTAATGTGTGAAAAAGAATTCATTTGGAACTTGTTTCATAAAATCTCGTGTTATGTGTGTATTGATCATTCAATTTTTTTGTTCTAATTTTGAAAAATTATTAATATAATTATTTACTAATTAATAATATATATTACCTCAGTTTATGTTTCCATAGTCAGTCACAATATAAAATTTTATCATCGTCATTGTAGTTGGTTACTCCGACCCACAACCAAAACATGTTAGACGCAGTTGGGTGATTATTATTATGGAAGTGATTATTCATTTCGTAATATTGTTATTTAAAATTATAAATAAATTATACAGGTTTTATTAATAGAGTGAATATAATTTTAGGATATTATGATGAGATATATTGTGATTAATATTATATAGTATGAGAAATATTCATATTGAGATCAGGATTTTTCCGTTAGAAGTCATCTTGGATATGTAAAATTTGGTCTCCTTTTTTAGACAAGGGTTACTAAAAGATGATTATTGTTATAATAGTGGAATCTTTTGATGGTATTATATAATTATTCATATAAATAGTTCTTAATTGATTCATTATTTATGATATCATTTTATAGGTGATAAATATGAACATCTTTTTGGGAAACATATTTTATGTGATATGTAACGATTTAATTTCATAAGTGTTATTTGAGTTTGGAAAATTTATTTACCATGAATCATGGTTATGGAATCTACATCCAACATATGTATTCTATAATTAATATGTTTAATTTATAGTTAAAAACAATGATATATGGTATATTACCTCGTTTTACCATCTGTAAATGACTTCTAATATTTACCATGATATTTCTGAATTCACTGAAAATATATGAAGAACCTATGAAAACATATTACAACTATATCATACATAAATTGGAATCCATGTAACATTACTAAACTGTTGAATATTATAGAATTATCATTAATATTAAAACTAATAATATATTGTAAATAATTTTTTTATAACATTTAATATTTAAAAAATAAGTGTACATGTTGTAATTTACAACCAATTAAAATTTTAAATAGTTTTTTATACAATTTATTGTATAAAAAATATATATTATAGTGATAAATTAAAGTCTAATAATTTAATTTATTTTTATAAAATTACATAACACTAGTAAAAACAATCCATTAAATATAACCAAATAACATTTTCTTATGAAACAATCGGTTACCTTATTTACATATTATTATTTCTAAAAATGTAATTATATAAATTTTCTAATTTATAAAAAATGATCATAATTTTTAAAATCCTTTTTATTTGATTTAATTTTTAAAAGATAAAAAAGTTAATTTTTAATTAAAATATAGATAAATTATAAAAAAATTGTTATAAAATTGTATTTTTAGCCTATAGTGATATATTCATATTCCTTCTAAAAAATAATGTTTTGAAGAATAATTGTTTTTATATATATTATGAATAAATATTATTAATAGCATTATTTTTTAGTGATTGATTTTACATAGAAATATAAAATTACATTATATGAAGAAAATACTTTAGTGAAATATATATATATTTTGTTTAAATAATTTTATCTTAAATTTTAACCAATTTATAATCGTAATATTAAATATTAATCATTTTATTTTATTTTTAAAAAACATTTTTGATATTTTATTTTTAATTTGATGATTTTATCTTTTAAAAAATAATTTATAAAAATAAAAAACAATTTTATTATATAAACAAATTTTACATTTCTATGAAATATTAAATTATTATTCATTATAGTAACTTTTTTATATGATATATATTTAACTTAACATTACAAATTTCTGACCTTCCATTGAATTGAGATATTTCATTATAAGATTAAAAATCATAAATTAAATAAAAAAGTTATATAATATAGAATTTTGCTAACATACAAATTTATATCCATTAATATTTAAATAATATTACCCTATTTAAAAAATACACATAATGAAAATGGAAATTTTTTATTTAAAATATAAACTATATATAGTAAACATATTCTAGTAATTCCAAAATGGTAACACATTTTCTTGTACTATAACCAATGAATATATAGCCCTTTATAACAACTATATGATTGATATATTACACCAATGAAATCCTATATTATAATACAATTTTTTCTTCTCAATTCGAAATTCTCATTCTTATAGTTCTCATTTTGGTTTTTATATCATTATTTTCTTAATCATTATCTTTGTTGTCATTTTACATTTTCATCCAGTGACAATTATTCTAATAGTTGAAGATAATCTTGGTGTTACCATTGTTTTGAAAATAATATTATTATCTATATATTCTATCAATTTATATTTCCCACTTTTAATGTATATAATCATATATCACAAATAATATTTACATTCATATAATAAATTGTATCCTATGCCTATTTAGTACTTTTTCACTATTTGTGAGTAGTGTCTTTTATGTATTATTCATATCATGTTCAACCAATTTAATACAACATTTTTTCATTGTTAAAATGAAAATTATTAAATTATAAATAAAAACATGTAACTTAATGAATGAAAATGGGACCTGATTCCTTGGGTATTATATGGATTGTTCATTATATAATGGGATATAAGTGTTTATCCTATTACACCATGACCTGAATGTCATTATGTATAACATTGACATAGTATTTCATTTTAGTCTATTGTGATTGCAATAAATTCTTATTTTATATTTCTTTGGTTAGAAATTAATTTCTTATAATACTTTACATTTATATAATGATAATGTTCAATGATCCTCATTATGTTCTTACACCTCTTGTAATGAAATTATTATTGTGTTCCCATCTATATCTATTCATTATTTCTAACCCAATTATGATCATTTCCATGTTTAAATATTATTAATCAATTAAAATATTTTATTTCATATCCATTACAATGAATATGAGGTCACCAGTTTCATATAATTTCATTCCATATGTAATCGAGAGTATTCATATGTATATTTTTTCTTCAATTATATCATCTATATTATGGTTTTCATTATTGTCTAATAACGACTATTATGACACGGATAATTGAATTCAAAACATGTATAAGTATCTCCCATTAATGATAGATATAACAATTCATAAAACATAAATTTAAGAACAATTGTAAAATGAAAATCGTTAGAAAAATTTATTAATCTAAATTATTATATTTACAATCATTTGATGAAGAACACAGATTAAAAACCAAAATACGTCCACTCTTAATATCATGTCCATTTTAAGAACAAATAATACTAATTTCATATTATATGGATCCTCCCACTATGGTCTGATAGATACTCAAATTCAATGGACAATATTTGTGAGTGATTTGGGGGAGGTGTATTCCCAACCAATAATGAAGCAATCACCCCACAAACTGAAATAAAATTGATGTGGTTAATGTGACACCTTAGGAAATGATGTAAATGTTATTGTATTTATTCATATAATATAATCATGGATAAATGATATATCCAACATTAGGAATTATATTTTCCAATTAAACATATTATCATTATTTCACCTTATGAGTCAGTTCTATAGTTGATATCTTATTTGCGAGGGAAAATTAGTATTAATAGTATATCATTTTGTTCCTTGATTCATTATGTTATATAAGAGGAATGGAAAATTGATTTTTTATTCAATATGAAAATTTATATTTATTAAATATATACAAGTCCTTTGATCATATCTCTATTAACTTCCAACATTAAATAAATCATAAAAAAGTTATTCAATTTCAATATATATTCTATCATATACAATAACATGTAAACAGATTTTATAAATAGTAGTCTAATATTTTTTTCAACCACTTATATAAAGATAACATTAGCTTCCCCATTTATCGTATCATATATAATAAATTTTGTATATAAATCCATGAAATCAATGGATGGAATCAAAATATTTTCAGAGAAACTCACTAAGTCAAACATTAACCCCATTTATCCATCCAAAAATTATTACCCCACAAGATTTTATAGAATTGAAAATAAATATTAATCATTGAATATATATATTTAATTAAAATATCACCTATATAAAAGTTTTAACGCTATTAAAGTTATAAGTGGATATTACATAATCACCATCAATAAAACGTGTCTTAAAACATTTGTTAACCATCTGTCATCATTTTAAACCATTCATTCTAATATTATTCAATTTCTCCTGACCTAGAGTGACAATGAGACACAATGTACGTCAGTCCAAAATATCTAACTCATATTTGAAAATCTAATTTAGAAGTCTAATCTAATTGAAGAATCGATAACATATCATTCACCCATATGACTATGTACATATCATATCCCATATCTAACTAAAATTTAAATAATATTTTGATGGTTTATACCCCCATAATCTCTCTCAATTGAAGGCCTAGATGTCGTAAACAACATATGGGAGGAAAAATTCCATCTTACTTAGGCTCCACCCGATTACATCATCAATAACATAGGTAACCAACCAATATATTAGCTAGGATTGTATGTATACAAGAATGGGTAGGGTATCAATGTATGTAGGTTCGTAAGAAATGAATATCAATATGAATTGGCAATGGTGACTCAAATATTATGCATGCACATCTAGTATACCAATTAAATATCTATGAAACACAATGTGGTATACATAGTCTGTGATATAGAACACACAACGATTCATAATCCTCATGTTCGTCCTCCTGAGAATACAAATTATCCCTATGCAAGATTCATATTGAATCTAAACTTAACATTTTTCCCTAATATAAAATACTCCATAATGAACATCATTTTAATGATATATTCAATTACATAAATTAATAGTTCAATTATCATTTCACTCTATGAAATATATATCTATATATACATTATTGTATACACTGTTAATGAATAATAAAATGGCATTTACCACTAATATGATACATTTAAATATTCATAAATCATTAAAAATTTTCAATAAAACAAAAATAATTCTCTATATTATCATTTCATATATTATAAATTTCTAATAATCCTTATGTTTTCTATATATTTATGGTTTTGTTAATAGATTATATCATTATTAATCCATGTCAAATTTCTATATGACCAATTTTTAAAACCATAATACAATAAACATTGGTGAGAAACATCTATAAAGAAATTCATTTTGAATAATGCTGAGTAATAGGATGTAGAGACCGAATTTTTTCTTTTTAAGATGTTGAAATATATCAACATAAATTTCCAGAGTTAATAAATGAGGCAACGTGAAATTATGTGGCCCGTTGTGCCTAGAATAATTTATTAAAATATATTATGTGTTTTTTACTATTCATGTGTTGGAAATGGGATATATCTTAAATGATAGGTCGAATTAAAAATCTGACACCACAGTTGAGTTTAGAACATTACGTTTACCTAAGGTGGGGAAAAACTTTTGTTAGAACATTCCTCTTGTACAAAACACCACCAACCGAAAAAATTGAATTTAAAATAATTAAAAATAAATATTTTAACCCTGATGCCGAATCAAATAGATTTTAAATGAGGGATCAGATTGGAAATCTGAGAATGCTGTTGAATTTAAAATAGGGTGTTTTCCAAGGCATGAAATAAAATAAGAGGGCTCCATAGTTTATGTTTTCCACACATATCGAGATGGATATAAATAAGGAGTTACATATTAGATTAGTATTTAAACTCAAATCTATATATCTATCTCTAAAATTAATCTATCTTTATCTCTCTAGTCTCTCTTCAATGTTCTTCACCGGATTGAGGGAAAAACTCCACATAATCTTAGACGGATCAAGGAGGGAGCAACATGGATTCATCTATTACAATGAATGATCGGATCTAGGTTGGATTCCCCTTTTTATTATCTTTAATTTGAGTTTTAATTTGATAATCTGTTCTATTCAATTTTGTTTCATTACTAGCTTATTGATCACAGATGGCCACACTAACACGTCAATCGATCCATATTTTGAACACATGTTTCTATCAAAAATCCTCTCATTCCTCATGTATAATCAATGCTCACAATAGGGCGTACTAGTCTATAATAGGATCATCGATCACAGGCTTGCGTTTTTATGGTTTCATTTCAGATATCATATATTTGTTCTTGGATCTAAAATCAGGCTTTCGGTGAAGTCTTGATGGTGATTGGAATAGACCTCCAAATCTAGGCTGACCAGTAGGAGCGTGACAGTTTTCTGAGGTGATGCGGTTGGGAAAGGTGGTAGCTGGATGAGTCATAGTAGAGATTAGGTAGTTTTTTCATGGAATATGGGGCTCGACGGTGATTCGGAATCGGGCTGGAGGTGGGTTGGCGGGAGGTGAGGTCAGCATGCCTAGAGCGGCAGGTGGTAGACGACAGTATCAACCCAGACTAGCAGCTAGAGATAGACCGAGTGTGATGTGGTGTTGGCATGGTAGAGGGATATCATAAACAAGTTGGGGCAGATCAATATTGAGGATTGTGACTCCTGGTGGTAAAATCCTATATGATTTTGGTTACCAGTGTGACTAGGTTATCGGGGGGATGGGAGGAAGGCTAGACGCTTGGATAGTTGGTGTTGGAAGGTGGGCTGTGTGCCATGCTACCAGGTCATAAAAGAATGGGATGGACATATAGCTAGGTCATGGGCCGGTGATCCAGATAGGTATGGATTTGAAGGATGGCCTTACAGGAGGGGTCCGACCAGTTTGGACCTGACCGACCTAGTTTGGACCAAGGTCCTTTAAGTGCTTGTTTCACATAAATCAGGCCTTCGATTAGTGTGATTTATTTGACCATGAAACCATCTCATCGAGGTGGATATATTATGATTATTGTTTGTCTTGATATTTTTTATCACATCCATGAGACACATATATTTAACAATAATAATTTAATTATTATTATTCTGACTTCTTCTTATAGATGTGGTGCCTACATGCAGTGTCTGATTAATAGGTCTTCAGTGGTGTCACAAACATTTTCCTTGGGTGAAAATTTCACGATGACTTTATGGTGTTTAAAATATTTGACTTATAGGCCACACAAGGACCGGTTCACATGGTTTGTGGTGAAAAGTAGCTTTTTCACTGGGTATCTGTTTTGGACGAATGTGTAGTCCATCTCATGTGGATTTCCATGAGGATCGAAATGCCTCGATCCAGATTATTGTTTCATGATCGAGGAATGGGCCCCACAAGATGTCTTTTATGTGCAATTCGGTGAAATTCTAATTTTCCATCGAATGTACCTTTAGGAAGAATAAATAATCAATCTTACGCATTATTCTACAATTATCACAATGGTGTGTCCCATTTGGGAAATAAAGCCTTTCTGGTGATCTCATTAAATGTGAAAAAAATTGGAGAAATATCACAGGAATATGAATTGGAAGTTTGTGAAGAGAACCCATGACATGGGTTAACAATTACTAAATGGATAGTGGATAAGATATATGAAGAGATCCGTTCAAATGTTCTTGAGCCGTTTGAGGAGGTGTCTGAGCATAATTACACTATTGGCTTTTTGGATCAATGAAAAGTAACATCAACTTGACAGCATTTTCACTAGCCATATCATGTACTCTAGGAGTAATTCATCATGCCTAGGTGTACATATTCACTGTTTTATACCTGATAATGGTCAGGTATAATGCTAGGAAACATGGTGGGGCCACACGATGTGTGGGACCCATATGCACTATGTACCACATTTTTAAACTTTTACCTCTCACATCTCTTTATTTTATACTCATATTTTGGAATGTGTGTATCATATCTTGAGTGTTTTATCATTCAAAATGCTATGGTACCCGCTATAATGGATTATGAGTTACGATGTGTGATGTTCTAGTAGTAGCACATATCTTGGGGCGACACCCAATGACTACCGTAGTGTTATTCTGAGTGGTATCATCTAGAAAGGTTGTGTAGTGTTCCTCAACATTCTTCTAAGAGGTACCATCCAGTAGGGATGGAAAATAATTGTCAACATTCTATAAAGAGGTACCACCTAGTTGGGAAGACCAATGTTCCTCAACAATATTTCTAAGAGGTACCATATTATAGGGATGGTTAGAGATGTTCTTGGGTTTCCGCAAGCTGGGCATGGAATTTTTCTTTGATTGGAGTATAGGGGTAGCTCTAGATGGGCTTGGAAGTGGTCCCTGATGATCTTTCAAGGCTTTACTTCTATAGGGATGTTCATTGGGACCCTTCACAAACTCTTTTTAGGAAGTACGCTCTAGCTAGGATGGGTAGTGGGCCCCCCATCAACTTTCGGGTGATGATCCCCCCATATGTACTAGGGAAAAGACACCTGATGATGAAACAAATCCTCTAGTTGGGATCAGAATTGATCCTCATCTCTGTGACACAATCTCTCGACTGTGTGAAACAATTATGAGATGTTATCTGACGTGACATTAGACTCTCATAAATAAGGACACATTTTCCATCAAGATGCGTCTTTGTGACACTAAATAAAATTGGGATAGTAAGATTGTTTTTTCCAAGGAGGATAGTATCAAGGTGTTGTGATTGAGTCTGTTTGGCTAGAAGATCAAATAAGACATGGGGGATTCTAGGCATAGATGGTGGTTACATCTGGAACTATTGGCTACTAATTTATGTTAAGATAATCTTGTGAAATGATGGTCCACCTACTCTCTCATTTGGGGTTCCTTGACTTTGAATATTTAAATTCTATTTTCTTGTACCTACTCATTGATATTTGGTTCATCTCCATTCAAAACTTTTGAACACACATGGGGTCTTCCATGTTCTTTCCATGTTTATCTTCTCATTGTTCTACAAGTTTTCTCTCCTACTATAGGTATAGAAGACTCGAAAAGATGTTCTTATTCTCACAATTTCTATCTATGTGTGTTTGGACGATCATAATACACTCTCTTGTTTGGTTGATCTATACTTATTTTACATATACCTTATTCTCTACACTATTTTCTTCTATAGTTGTATCTCATATTTCTCCCCTATAAAGTTAATATATATTTTCTCCCTCAAGAATTTGGTTCAAACTACTAAATATTTCTATACTCACATCTACTTGGAGATTGCATGCACATTGTGTGCACTTGTAGACGATAGATAGGATGATCGTGACATCAGAGGAGCTTAGGGATATTGGGTTCTGGGACCGCATGTGGAGGATGTATATTGGGATTTCAGAGAGGGACTCTCCAATATGTTATACTTTTTCACAAGTTTTTGGGTTGTGGTACATTTGTTGTTGGGGATTAAATTTTCCCTTTTACCTTTTAATTTACAATAAAACACCAATACATGTACTATATAGAGGTCGACGAATATGTGTTTGATTTCCTTTTAATAATAGTGTTTCATCTGGTTTCCCTTTCCCTATACACATTGTCAGTGTACATGTTCATAGGGATATGACTCCTTGAGTTTTTATTCCTTCGACAATAGTTTCTATCCCCATGCCATTGGAGGCAGGTTTGGGGAAGTTGTGGCTTGAGCCCCAACATGATTCGTGTCAGGATAAAGTAGTTTCATAGGAGGTTCTACCAATGGAATTGTTCTTAGATGTTTCCCTAAAAAGTACATGGATTGGTTAAGGAAAACATTTTTAAAGTGTCTCAAGTGTAGCTCTCAGTCTAGTTGGTCCAGTGATGGTTCAAGCGACCAACGTTTCCCTTCAAAAGAACACTATTTACCTTCTTTTTGACTTAGCACCCTGAGAAACATGTTGCGTGGAACAATGATATATGGATCATATTGGATCAATTCATTGATTGTACTTTTTGAGTCAGCTCCCCATCACTGTTTATATATATATATTCTCATTTAATCATTGTACACATTAGTAACATTTAGGATGTCTCTGCGATGATTTCCAACTAGGATACAAGATTTTTTTCATGACGATGCCCATGTCAGAAATAAGGCCTTAGTTCCGGACCCGTCATGTGAGCCCATTTGTCTTTGTGGGTAGGTAGAATCACGTCTACCTGTTGAGCACCTGAAACACCCAGTAGATCGGGTTGAGGATGTGCACATGTTTTGTTCACGTCATGTGTTTGAGTGATAGGGACCACCAATGTTTCATTGTGTGATAGATCCCTAGGTAGTAGATGTTTCGTTAGAGTTGTTGGTCTACCTCTTCGGGCTTGCACATAAGCTCATATATCATATAGTTGATTAGGCATTCATCTTATCCATGTACCATTTAGAAATTCGTGGATCATGATTACTTATATGCACGCCGAGACAACACTTTTGTGGGATGTCATTCTACTGAATTTTCGAGAGGATTTACACCCCTCCATCATACCCTTCATTCAACATTAGGATCTCATATAGTTGAAGTAGGGAGGGATGAAAGGGGATGAGTACATGACTAGGATTACAGACCATGTGAACTACTCCTTGGAAATGATCAATGATAGTTACTTATGAGCATGTATGTTTGAGAAAGGACTCCATAGATGGATCTATTCCATTATAGAACCCTTGTTCATCCCCACTTATTCCAAGGTGATGTGGGGTTTCGGTGTTGTTTGAAATAGCTTCAAATACATAAGTAAGAGGGGCACATCCTCTACCAAGGCATATTTTTGTTACATGAGAAAAACCATGTGGGTGATTCAGTGCCACCGAAAGAAGATAATATCAAGGTGTGGCGGATGAATCCATCTGAATTTGGCTTTTAAAAAATTATGTTCATTTTTTTGTCAGAATTGGTCTTGGATTGTCCATTGCAGTTTATCTTTCTTGACACTTTTTCTTGAGATATCACTAGTGGGTGTGGCAGAGTGTCTAGTTTGGGGATTACCATCCTTCCAAGTTAAGCAAAGACACATGGTGTATGATACATGCTATTCATTTCATGATTATTTGGGGTGGATGTGTTTACTCACCTTCCATGTTTGTTGGAACCCTATGTGATCAACATCAACCTATATACCACATTTATCAATTACATGTCTAGGTGTTTGCTACCTGATTAACAGAACTACATGACACACTAACTAGTGAAAAATGTGGTATTATTCTCTCTATGAATGTTCACGTGATAAATTCTTGGAGGGAACTTTGTGCTTTTTGAAGAACATCAAATTCTCATGTACATTATCTCCTAGAGAGACCTGAGCCCGAGGTAGTGACAGTGGTTGAAAATCTAGTATGACTAAAACATCAAGAAAGTCTATACTCCTTTAATGGAAAAAGTCATTGTAGATTTCCTTAGTAGGATGTCCAAGGTTATCCTAGTGCAAGATGTTTTGGAGAATTTAGAATCTCTGCATAGACCCAGGTGGAGTAAGAGGGTACAAATTTCATTAGTGGATGGTGTTGACTCCATCGCTTCTTGAGTTAGTATGAGAGTCTTGGTTGTCATGCACTGACTGTGAAACCATGAACGACCATATATCCTTAGGTGTTGAACTAGATGGATATTCTGAAGGATGGGATCACAAGACAATGTTTTTGGGACAAAACTGATTCCAATCACAACATGCGATGTAAATGATTGGTCGTGTAGAAAATCTGTCACTCGAGTAGTTTTACATATTTTTTATTTTCAAGTATTAAAGCAATGAAGGAGGTAATGATGTAGAGACTTAGTTTTTTCCCTTTTTAGACATTTAAATATTTCTTCATATATTTTTGGACCTAGCCTCTAAGGCAGCTCGCAATTCGATGCCCAGGCCTGCCCAAAATAAATTATACTAATATATTAAGTGTTTTTACTATTCATGTGTCATAAATAGGATATATATTAATAGATAGGTCGGATCATAAATAAAAGGCCATATTTGAGTTAAAAATGTGTCATTTACCCTAGGTCGGGAATAAATTTTTTTGGTGCAGGACTTCTGTGAAAAACGCCACCAATGGGAAAATGGTAATTCAAATAAATAAAATTATATATTTTACCCCTAATGCCGATGAAAATAAATTTAAAACGGGGTATCATAGTGGACATATACTTCCACCATTGATTTTATAATATTGTTTTTTCCTAATCGCACCATTAAATGATAGGGTGCCAAGGTTTCAGTTTTCCACACTGAGAGAGACGGCTATAAATAGGGAGTTTAGATTCAGATTAGGATTAAAACCCTAATCCCACACACACTCTCTCCCTCCAAAGTTATTATCTATAACTCTATATATTTTATTCATCATTATTCCATGGAACAAGGGGAAGAAATTGCAAAATCATCATTGGATCATGGTGGGACCATCATGGACGCATCGCCTAAAACAAATGACCGAATGGAGGTAGGATTATACCTTTATTTACATCTCATTGGAGTTTTAATTTTATTATCTATCACTATCCAGTTTAATTCACCATTGGACTAACAATAATTTATGGCCTCACTAACACGATCCTCTATCCATACATTGAGCCCATATTTGAATCCGAAATCTGCTAGTTCATCACGTATAATTGCCTCTCACTTTCAGACACACTAATCCAGCGTCGACCTGGACTAGTGAATGGAGTTGGAGCTTATACGCTATGACATAGACACAGTGGGGGTCATCAAAGCAAGGATGGGGCAGTGTGGGGTTATGGATCGGGACCCTAGATGACAATGACCTGTGAGACGCAGGTCACCGTGGTGACTAGGAGACCGATTTGGACAAGACGGAGACTTGTCGCTCAGCCGATCGATGTTGGATGGTGGGAAGACGGCAATGTAGCTAGTCATGGATGAAAGAAAAGGACCTACTGCTGGGCTGCTAGCTAGCAGTCCTAACTGGACTGGTCGGGGTGGGTGGCTCTAAGAGGATGGGGTCCGACCAGTTTAGGCCGGACTGACCATGTTTGGATTGTGATTCATTATGTGCTCTTCTACTGTATACCATGAATCTGGTTCTGATTCCGTATACGTCCACACATCCATCTCGTAGAGGTGGATATTTAAAGATAATTTCAAGAGATTTATATCTTCATTTCATTGTTTGGATTCACAATATTCATATATTTAATAATAATAATTTAATTATTATTCCGACTTCTTATATCAGATGTCGTGGCAACATGTGATGCCCAATTAACGCACTCAACCCTGGTCCTCAGATGAACATGTCAAGATTACTTTCAATTGTTTAAAATAATGTCAGTGTGTGGGCCCCAAAGGGGATAGAAATGGAATTACCAGTATAATTGATTTAGGATTGGGGCATGGGCCCTACATGACATCATTCATGCAGAAGGTGGAAACATACAAATTTTCTACCGTATGTCCATTTGGGTATAATATATAGCCAATCGTGTGTGTTTCTTAGAAAGGATCACAACTATGTGATCCTTTTTGGTATGTAGAGCCTTTCTTGTGATCTCATTAAATGTGTAATCATGAAAGGAATATTGGTGGAATATAATTTTGATGTGTTTGAAGGGAAGACATGACATCCGTCAAAAACGGCTCTTGTGAGAGTGGAGTTGATGTATGAGGAGATGGGGTGAAATGTTCTAGAGCCATTTGAGGATGTGTGCCAGCATAATTATGATTTTGGGAAACCGAATCAATAATGAGCATTGTTCATTGATCAGCATCATGACTATGTGTGTCTTTTACATTGGGAGTATGCTTGCATGCCTAGGGGTATATGATCATTATTTCGTACCCGAGAATTGTAAGGAACAAATAAATATGGTGAGGCGGATCAACACGACCTATGGGACCCACACACACAATGTGCCCCTTTAAAAATATTCAATCTCTCGCATATCATTTTTTGTACATGAATTTGGTGGTGTGTAGCCTATCCTTAGTGTATTTTTTTTGTAGAATGTGAGGGTTCCTTCCATAGTGCTTTCCTTGTAATGATGCAACATGTTCTATGTGTGGCGCACCTTCGAGGTTACATCTGATGACTAAAGACGTGTTCTTACGAGAGGTATCATCCATCTAGGAAGGCCAGTGTTCCTCGAAATTCTTTTGAGAGGTAAAATCCAACAGGGATACCCAAAATTCATCAGAATTCATTCGATAGGTACCATCTAGAAGGGATGGAAATTGTTCCACAGTTTACTTTATGATATGTACCATCTAAGAGGGATGACTAGAGAAATTCTAGGTTTACGTCCAAATGGGCTGGGACTTGGTCTCCGATGGATGTTCAGTAGTTACCAATGTTGTGGTGGGATGTCATCCTCGATTGATGTTCCGTGATTCCACTTATTAGGATTTAGCACTGTGACTTATTGAGGACTCTTCCCGTGAAGTACCCTCCATCTGGATAGGGTAGTGGGCCCCCCATCAACTTCCATTTGATGATCCCTCCTGATGTAATAGGTAACTCAAACCTAGTGATGAGTAGCTTCTTCCAGCCACGATGAGAATGTATCCTCGACATTGTGACATGATTTCTTGATTGTGCAACACAGTGATGAGATGTTCTCTAACATGACTTTGGACTCTCAAGAATGTGGGACACTTATCCCACCATGATGCGTCCCTATGATGCGTCCTAAATCCAAAAGGGTGAGATTGTTCCACCCAATGCATATAGTATCAATGCATTGTGATTAATCCCCTTTGACATGCAGTTCAGAGCAGATGTGAGCGATTCTCAGCCTCGATGGTTGTTACTTCAAGAATTGTTGGCTTGTCAATTTTCATTAGCTGAGCATGTGAAATAAAGATCCTCTTAGTATCTCTTATGTGTTACTTCGACCTAATATATATATATATATATATATATTCTATTTTCTAGTACCCACTTCTTGGGTTTTGGGTACTCTACAATCAGTAGAGGTGAAGATGTGCATGGAATTCCACGTGCATTCCGGGTCAAGATTCTCGTGGTTGGATGACTCTACTCTCCTTTTATAGGTAGCGAATACTCAATAAGATGTTCTTCTTCACACAATTTCTAGATCCTTGTGTTTTGAAAAACATACTACACTCTCTTTTTTGGGTTAAGCTATAATAATTTTACCTGTAACATATTCTCTCTAATTCATTCTTCTTCATTTGTATGTCTTACTTATCCCCTCGCCAGTACATCTATTGCTACTCCCTCGAGCCTTCTGGGCATCCTACTAAGTATTTTTATACTCACCCCTACTTGGTCTTTTTTTACACAATCTATGACCTTGAATATGACAGACTGTTTGATCATGAAATTATAGGACCTTATAGATATGAGATTATTGGACCGTGAGCGGTGGTTGTAGCTTGGGATTCAAGAGAGGGACTCTCCTAGCAGTTTACTTTTTCCTATATTGTCGGGTTGTGAAACCTTTCTATATGGGAATGTATTTTACTCCATTAACTTTCTGTTTAGTTTACACTAACTATATTATAATATTTATAGGTCGATGAATATATGTTTGGTATCCTTTTTATTGTAGTTTATTATCTTGTTCCCCTTTGGCTCTACACTTTTGCATTGAGAGGGCTACATGTGTGCACATATTCATAGGAAAAGGACTCCCCAAATTTGTTTTTCCTTCAATTCAAGTTACCATCCCTATGCTTATTAATGTGGGCTTGGGTTAGTTACGGCTCGAGCCTCAGCATGGGTCTTGTAATGAAAAAGGAATCACATTCAAAATTATTATACTTTGTAATAATATTAATGCCCTGAAACATGAAGACATCAAATATTATGATGTTATCTTCTGTTAACATCCTAGAACTACCAAAAGAAATTCAATATTCAAATTTGAAACCATAATACATCAAAATTTTCATGAAAATTATATTACCAAAAATATTTGTAGAAAATCAGTTTTTTCCCTCTATGACTTTGTAAAATTTCTACATATAATTCCAGAGCTAGGAATGAAGATGGTGTGTGATTCTGAGGCTCGGTATGCCCGGAATAAATTTAATAAAAATATTACTATTTTTTATATTTTTCACATGGAGAGACTTTGTTTCCTCCTAAATGGTATATCAGATCGGAAATCTGAGGGCATAGTTTCTTCCGGATCGTGCCATTTACCCTATGCGGGGTGTAAAAGCAGCGGACACGAGCCTACTGTGAGAGATGTAATCCAGGGGAAAAATCATCATTTCTTATTAATGACTTATTGATTTGTATCACTGGCGTTATTTTCGAATAACATTCGACCAAAGCCTCAGAATGTAAATCTGAGACATCAGTTGAGTTCGAAATGGGGCATTTTGCCTAGGTGCGACATAAAATTAGAGGTCACGGTGAATTTGGATTCCACACAACGTGGTTTTTCTTTAAGAATTGAAAACTGAGGAGTTGGAGTTAGGGATCCTCTCTCTCTCTCTCTCTCTCTCTCTCTTGTTCTTCAGCGTTCTTCACCCTTCATTGTCGGATCGAGGAGCGATATCCACCAGAGCTTTGGCGGATCGAAGTGGGGGCGTCATGGACATGTCTCTAACAACGAAAAGGATGATAGAGTTGGTATTCTTTTTAAATTTCGAAACATCATTGATTTATTATATTTTCATCAAGTTTTTCCTTTAAAAGTCTATAATTTTGGAATTGGGACGATGGCTGAATGAACACGGCCATCGCCCGAGCCCCGATTCAATTCTCGTTCTTGGGTGTTCTTCGTCCCGGTTTTCGGATCGAAAATATTTTTCGGATCGAAGATCTGGAGTAGGCATTAAAAATGCCACACCCCAAGGATTCCAAATCCTCTTTTGGATTTGTAATCGGGCCACCGTAGCGGTGGTGGCGGTCATTGGAAGCCCCGTCTCCAACAAGGGTTGTGTCTGGAGGTCGGGCGTCACACAACGAGTGCGGTCGGGGGGTTCAGACGAGGCGGAGACATCAAGTGTGGATGGTGCAGTGTGGTGAAATTCGGTGGAAGAGCCGACTAGGCTAGGGTGGTTGTAGCTTTCGGCGGGCCGACGTGAGGTGGCTATGACGTCAGCAGCAAGCAGGGGGTGTGGGGCTTCAGCGGAGTGGCAGAGAGGGGGAGCCAAGCGACACCGCAAGTAGAAGGTTCCACGTCGGTGCGCTTAGCAGGACGACAGCGAGAGGGCATCACCATAGGGCTATCGCGCTAGGGAGGAACCCTGAAGCACTGACCTCAGGGGTGCGCTATGGACAAGGACCTGCATAGTGCAGGTACTACTGAGTGACGATGACCATCCGAATGGAAGGTCTGCTTGAAGAACTGGGCCGGAGGGAGGGGGTATGTTGTTTCTAAATCGGTCCTTTTCCAGGGGGCCGTGATGAGTCAGGCCGGACCACCGGCTGGGCCATGGGCCGGTTGTTCGGACTGGGCCAACCGGGGTGAACCGACCCGTTTGGGCCCCTTGTGTTCGGGGGGCCGTAACTCCGAAACGGCGTGTCCGTTTGACGCACCGTCTGTGGCTGTAGGTTTGTGTTGGGAAGGCGGTCTATTTGATGTTGGATTTTGGTTTTTTGGGTATTATTCCCAAAATAGGGTAACCCAGAGCGCTTTAATTTAATAATATCACATTGTTTTTAAAGTTGTGACGAACGTGATTCGTGAGCCGAACGTCCGTTTGATGCCCCGTCAAAGGCGTTGTGGCCCAGGAGTTGTGTTAATCCTTCCAAAGATGGTTCGAGACAATTGAGGTTTGGATTCGTTTCTCAGTAGCATTAAATGCTTAGTGAGAATAATTAATTAGTTAATTAATTAATTAATTATTCTAGCGTCGGGCCTAACTCCTTCTTGGGATGTCCGATGGACGGGCCGTCAGCGTCATCATGACCCCAGTCCTCGTGCAGAATTTTTTATATGCTTTCCGAAGAATTTGGGAGGGAGAAAGGTGTGGGCCTCATAGGTTATAGTTCAAACGTTATGTGACGAAACACCACTTTTTCACCTAACATCTGTTTGGAGCATCTGAGCACTAGTTTCTAAGTGTTTTTACGAGGGGATTGAAATGGCGCAATCCGCCCGCATAAATTCGGGCCCGAGGTGTGGGACCCACAAGGAGGATTTCAGACGTATGTTGCATTTTTACAACTTATGATTTATAAGTCCATTCTGGTTTAATGAATTGCCTATGTTGTGTGGTTATCTATAAGGAATGCAATGATATGATCTGCGTGATGTGTTTCGGGGTCCAGGTCTGCTCCCCATAGGGCTCCATTTGTATTTAACGTGGGGAGTTGCAGCTTCTACATCCGGAGTCTATTTTAGGCATTGTCTGCAGCGTTTTGACCCTGGAATTAAGTCGAAGTTCGCCAGGATGGTTTCAAGTGGTGAAGTCGGACATGAGGTGTGCGACCCATGGGCTGTCTCCTATGCTCTGTGCAGCATACTTGGAATTTTTCTTCAGACATCCGTTTGGGGAAAATGAGTAGTCGCTTTGGTGTGTATTTCTGAGAGCATCGCGATGGGGAAATTTTCTTGACCAATTTCAGGACCGAGGTGTGGGCCTCAGGAGACGTCGTATGGGCATAATGCGGTGTTGAATTACATTTCCATCAGTAGGCTGTTTCCAGCGAGTGAATAGTCTACCTCACATGGTTTACCATGAGGATTAAAACGGTATAATATTTTTGGTAGAGTGGAGCCTCTTTATAGATCTCATTAAATGTGGAAACATGAATGGGAATTGGTCGGAGGTTCCTTTAACGCACATGGACCCAACACATGGTCGTGATGTTAGCGACACCCAGAGATGGTTCAGGCAATGCTGAGTTATAAGACCTGTTTAGGGTTTACCCTCTAGCGGGGCTAGGTAGTTGGTTACCAACTAGCATATCAGGGTTTACCCTTTAGTGATGCTAGGAAGTGCGTTACACATTAACCATTTAGGATTTACCCTCCAGCGGGGCTGGGCAGTGGGTCACCCAAGGACATTTTAGGGTTTACCTACCCGTAGTGCTAGGAAGTGGGTCACCTGATGAACTTTTAGTGTTTTTCCTCCAGTGGGGTGGGGTAATGGGTCACCAGACTACCTTTTGGAGATTACCCTCTAGTCAGGCGGGGTAGTGGGTTCCCCGATGACTTCTTTTAGACTCATCCCTTTTCTATAAGTCTAGTCAGTGACCTTTCTCCATGGTTATCAGAGCGGGGTCATTGGTTGCATGTTTTAGCAATGAGGCAGTTTTGGCATGCAATCCTGTTGGGAATCAGTGATAGATATCCTTTGAATTGTTGGCGACTTTTCTTGGGATGAGCATGGAGATAAAGATACCCTTAAACACACTCGTTCGGGTTTCTTGTTGAGCATATATATACACCCTAATTATTCCCCACACCTTGGGTTTAGTTACTCTCCTTCTAGGATGGGAGAAGACATATGGGGTATTCCACGTGCTTTTCATGTCTAGATCCTTCTGGTTGGACGATCCTGCTTAATTTCTCTTGTCGGTTTGAGTTTCACTCTCTCTTTTGTACTCTTACAATGTCCATGTTATATCTACTGCTCACCTTTTTAGTATCCCATTTGTTTCTACCTTGAGATTTTGGGGCATTCTACTAATTATTTTTATACTCACTCCTGCTTGGCCTTTTCCCGCACTTGGTGTGCCCTTGTAGATGACAGACAGGTTGATTGAGACTACGGTGGAGCATAGAGGATGCAAGATCTTGGGCTATGTTCAGTGGTCGTAGGAGGATTTTCGGGTGTGAGACTCAACATATTCTTGCTTTAGTTTACATATTTTCAGGTTGTGGAACCTTTCTTATTCGGTGCATGTTTTTTCCCTTTTACTATTCAGTTCAATTTTCAGTCTACTTTTCATCACATTATTCGTTCTAGTTAGAGTTCGATGCATGTATGTTGGTTTCCCTTTTTGTAGTAGTGTTTCATCTCGCTATAATTTCTTTGCACTTTTGCATTTATTTAGGTGTGTGTGTGAGTACAGTTTCATAGACAAAGGCCTCCCCTTTTTTTTGTGCCTTCGACGATAGTCGCCAGCCACATGCCTATGTAGGCGGGCATGGGGTAGTTGCTACTCGAGCCCCGGTAGAGATTGGGTCGTGACAAAGTGGTATTAGAGGTGGTTCGTTCCTTGGGGATTTTTTTGAATGTCCCTAAAAAGGAATTGGTTGAGTTTTTGTGAAATAGTGTCAATGTGTGTCAAGAGAGACTCTCAGGCCAGGGAGTCCAGTGATGGTGCGGCGACTGACGTATCCATTCATGAGGGCCATGATAACCCGCTTGTCGACTCGGCTCACTAAGACACTTGTTGTAGGGAATTTGGTTCGTTCATCATATTAGATTGAGTCTTTGACTATCCTTCTTGAGTTAGCTCCCCATTGTTGTTGGTATATATATGCTCATTTGACTGTGGTACTCCTTGATCGGATTCACGATGTCTCCACGATGATAGCCAGCCAGGATACTGGCTCCAGTTCGAGATGACGATTATGTGAAAGATGAGGCCTTATTTCAAGATCCAGCATACGATTACACTTTCTCAAGGAGGAAATGCAGAAGCACCTCAACCTGTGGAGTATCAAATAGTACCGGTAGCGAGGGCTGATGATGAGTGAATGATGGGAACGCTACGTGAGTTCCAGCGTAAGAGATTTTTAAGTTTCCACAGTGAACCATACCCTCATACACTGAAATGTTGGCTAGAGTCAGTGGTTCGCCTCTTGAGGCTTGTTTGCACACAGACATGTTGATGTTGGCTTTGACAGACAAATTTTCAAGCAAGTAGTTTGGCGTTAGTAGATCTAGGGTTACTCAGATACACAATGAGTCAGTACTCTCATGGGATGACTTCTAGCAGATGTTTCATGAGGAGTAATACCCCTCCTACATATGTTTTTTGCGGTTTCGGGAGGTGTTGGAGCTTCACTGAGGAGTGATGGTAGTGGCTGGGTACGCGAATGGGTTCGAAGACCTTACTCGGAACTATTTAGACGTGGTCCATGATGGAAACTTCTCAAGAAAAATAGTTTGAGCGATATCTCTAGAGGGGAGAGTCATGCCAGCGTAGTTCCCTTGTGCATCCTCACCCATCTCAGGGTGCTAAAGCAGCCACTAGTGATAGAGAAACTTATAGAAAAGGGATGTCGATGGGAAAGTCCTTGACGCCGGAGGTCTCCCCATGATGAGATGCAGGCACGTGGTTGGGGGGAAGCATAGAGCACTGAGACATCCAATGAAGGACTTGATCAATAGTTGTGATGTACGGGGTAATGTGGCGTGAGACTACTCGAACAAATTTGATGAGTTTTCCAGATAATTGGTAGATGAACCACCATGATAGAGGTAGTGTTGTGATCAGTGAACTCCCAGGTGAGGACATGGTGATCCCCAGGGAGGTGGTGTTAGCAGGAAGAATTGTGGTTGGAGGACGACTGTTCGAGGTTCTTCCACCACCACTAGGTAGACCATGTCAGGCTCAGGGAGCCGACGGACGGTGCCGCGAGCGGCTGTGTGTTATGGATGTCAACCATCCTGCAACACGTGAGATGATAAGAGGTATGCTCTATGTCATTTTCTACTTTTCCCAGTAGAACATGTTAGACACTGCGTGAGGTACTCATTTCTTCTAACTATTTTTTTCAGGTGTTACCGAGGGTGATGAATGGCGTCGGTGTAACCTTGTGTTGGTGTTGTCCGACGTAGCATTGAATGCATGGGAATGAGGGATTCTTCCCCCACTGAGATGAATTTTTGTGATGCGATAAAAACCATGAGGGAGTGTTAGTACCACCCAAATAGGATATTAATGGGGAGCGGTGGAGGAGTCATTCTCACATGTTCATTCTTGGAGGGGTTGTGCTGTGGAGTTCAAGAGAAGGTTCTTGTTTTTCCAGTAGGACTTTTCTACATGACCTCCCTTTTCATGAGGTTACACTAGGGGGTTTGGAAGAATTCTTGTTTTTGGGATTACTCTCCTTCCAAGAAGGGAAAATACACATGGGGTATGCCACTTGCTTTCCATGTCTAGCCTCTGGCGGTTGGATGAGTTTTCTCTCCTTCCATTTTCGATGGTACCTTGCGTTATCAATGTCAATGTTGATATCATTATCAAGTATAGGTCTAAGAGATGGACACCCCATATACATAACTACATGATTCACTATGTGGTACTAGTGGTGGTAGTCTTTTCCCTGATAATATGGATATTATATCTTCTAGGAGAGTGTTTTGTGGTTTTCTCAGACTACTAGTGTCTCAGGTGCATACTCACCCAAAGTGTCTCGGTTGTGATGCACCATCTGTGAAAATATGTGTGAGCAGATATTGTTGGGTGTTTCACCAGTTGGGTATTCTGAAAGAGGGAATAATGAGACCATGTTCCAGGAACAAACTGTCATTTCAGTCATGACGTGGAAATTAAAGGATCGACTAGGGAAGTCTCCTGAGATTCGTTGGGTCGTTCAGGAAACATGCAATCATTTGAGGGGTTGCCTATCATCTTGCCTTACCCTAAAAACAGTAGGAGTGGGCACAAGATTCCTAAAACATGTCGCAACAGACGAGGTGCATGCGTATTCTTACACATGTCCTCGAGAGTAGTAGACCTTATAAGGACGAACCATCCCTTTGGTTCGTGTGTTGTGCCAGGACGGTGTTGTGAATGTTTTTTTGGGAGTGGGAGAGATAGGTGTGAGCTCTGTATCCCAAGTAGTTTTTCCTACTTTTTCATTTTGTGGATGATAATCTTGAAGGTAGAATGAATTAGAGACCCGGTTTTTCCCCTGTAAGACTTTGGAAAATTTCTACATATATTTCAGGAGCTAAGTGCCAAGACGGCATGCTATTCCAAGGCTCGGTGTTCCCAGAATAAATTTTATAAAACTATTATGAGATTTTATACTATGCACATGGAGGGATTGTGTATCCACCTAAACGGTAAATCGAATCATAAATCTAAGGGCACGATTGCATCCAGATCTTTCCATTTACAATAGGAAGTGTGTAAAAGCTGCGGGTGCGGGCTTGCTGTGAGAGATGTCACCTAGTGGAAATCGTCATTTTAAATTATTGACTTAGTGATTTTTATCACTGGCGTTCTTTTCAAATAACATTCAAACGAAGCCTTGGAATGTAAATTGGAGACTTTAGTTGTGTTCAAAACGGGGCGTTTTTCCTAGGCGCAACCTAAAATGATAGGGCACGGTGAATTCAGATTCTGCGCTAAGTGGTTTTTTCTATAAAAAGAGGAATGAGGATTTAGAGTTAGGGTTCCTCTCTCTATCTCTCTCTCCAGTTCTTCGGCATTATTATCTGTTCTTCGTCGGATCGGGGAGCGATCACTGCTAGAGCTTTGGAGGATCGAAACCAGGGTGACGTGGACACATCGCTAACGACAAACGGGCAGATTGAGGTAGGATTCTTGTTAAATTTTGCACCATCTTTGATTTATTAAATTTTCATCATGTTTTTCGTTTAAAAGTCTATACGTTTGGAATTGGGACGATGGCCAAACAAACACGGCCATTTCCTGAGCCCCGTTTCAATTATCATTCTTGGGAATTCTCCGTCCCAATTTACTGACGCGCCAATCGTTGTCGGATCAATTATTGGGAGTAAGCGCTGCAAAGTAAATGGCCCGAGGATTCTGAATCCTCCTTCAGATTTGGAATCGGCCACTGGAGCGGTGGTGGCGACCGTCAGAAACCCCAGATCTGGAAAGGGTGGTTGCCAGTGGTCGGGCATCAGGCAATGGGTGAGGCCGATGAGTTCAGACGAGGTGTCGACATCAGGTGCGGCCGGTGTGGTGCGGCGGCGTTCGATGAAGGAGCCGAGTAGGCCCAGGCGGTCGTTGTGTGAGGGGGTCTGGCGTGAGGCGGTGACGACGTCGGTGGCGAGCAGGGGGCGTGGGGCATCAGCAGAACGAAGGAGCGGGAGAGCCAGGCGGCACCGCAGGTAGTAGGTGCCACAGAAGTGCGCTCCGCAGGATGGCAGCTTAAGGGTTTTTCCCTCGGGCAGTTGTGCTCGGGAGGAACCCCGAGGCGCTGACCTTGGGGGTGCACCGTGGACAAGGACCTGCAAAGTGTGGGTCCTGCTGGGCGATGAAGACTGACCAAATGGCCGGTCTGTTTGAAGAACTGGACCCGAGGGAGAGGGGGGGTCTGGTTTGGCTGGAGTGGGCCACCGCGGGCAGGCTGCGGCATGTCGGGCTGGAACCACGGCTGGGCCGTGTGCCGGCGGGTCGGACCGGGCCGACCGGTGTGAATCGGCCCGGTGGGGCCCCCTGTGTTCAGGGGGCCGTAACTCCTAAACAACGTGTCTGTTTGATGTTTTGTCTAGGGATGCAGGGTCTTGTCGACAAGGTGGTCCATTTTAAGTATGTTTCGATGTTTTTGAGTTCTTTAGTCGAAGGCGGTAACTCGAAACGCTTTAATTTAATACTATCAAATTGTTATTAAAGTTGCGACGAATGTGATTCACGAGCTGGACATTCATTTAATGCGCATTCAAGGGCATTGTGGCCCTGGAGTTGTGATGATCCTTCCAAAGTTGTTTTGGGACCCTTGCGGTTTGGTTTCATTTCTTGGTAGCATGAAACACTTAATGCAATTAATTAATTAATTATTCTCGCATCGGACGTAATTGTTGGTTGGGATGTTTGATTTATGTGTCGTCAAAGGCAGCATGGCCCCAGTCCTCGTTCGGACATTTTGAGATTTGTTTCGAAGCGTTCGGGTTGGAGACAAGGTGTGGGCCCCACATGGCCTAGTTCACACGTTTTACGGTGAAACACCATTTGTTTCAGCCGACATCTGTTTGGAGTGTTTGAGCAGGAGTTTCAGAGTGTTTTTCCTAGAGTATTGTAACGACGCTATCTTCCCACCAAAATTTGGGCCCGAGGCATGGGCCTCATGAGGAAGCTATTGGACATATACTGCGTTTTTACAACTTATGATTCATATGTCCGTTCAGGGAAAATGAATAGTACATGCCACATGGTTATATGCAAGGAACGCAATGGTATGATATGGATGATGTGTTTCAGGGACTAGGTGTGGGCCCCACAGGCCCCCATTTTCATTTAACGTGGGGAGTTGCAGCTTCTGCATCCGGAGTCAGTTTTAGGCACAGTCAGCAGCGTTGTGACCCCGACATCAAGGCGAAGTTGACCTGGGTGGTTTTAGGCGGTGAATCCGGAGTTGAGGCATTTTCCCCACGGACGGTCTCTTAAGCTGTGTGCAGTGTACTGTGACTTTTCTTTCAGATGTCTATTTGGTGTGTATGATTAGTCGCATTGGTGTGTTTTTTTGAGATCATCGTGATGGCGCAGTTTGCCCGACATATTTTGGGACTGAGGTTCGGGCCCCATGAGACTCCGTAGAGGTATAAAGCGGTGCTGAATAACATTTCCATCAGGAGGCTGTTTCTAGTGAGTGAATAATCTATCTCGCATGTTTTACCATGAGGATTATAACTTTGTAATATGTTTGGGAGAGCGGATCCTCTTTCGAGATCTCATTAAATGTGGAAACATGAACGTGCACTGGTCAGAGGTTTCATTGACACACTCCGACCTAACGCACGGTCGCGATGTTAGCGACACCCAGAGATGGTTCAGGTAGTGCAGAGTTATCGAACTGGTTCAGGGTTTACCATCAAGAGGGGCTGGGCAGTGGGTTACCCACCGGCTTATGAGGGTTTACACTCAAGTTAGGCTGGGAAATGGGTTACCCATTAACCTTTTAGGGTTTATCCTCCAGTGGGGTTGGGCTGTGGGTAACCTGACGACCTTTTAGGGTTTTCCCTCCAGCAGGACTGGGCAGTGGGTCACCCGACGTCCTTTTAGGGTTTACCCTCTAGCAGGGTTGGGTAGTGGGTCACCAAACGACCTTTTGGGGTTTACCCTCCAGTTGGGCTGGGCAGTGTGTTACCCAACAACTTCTTTCAGACTCAGCCCTTTCTATAAGGATAGTTAGTGACTTTACTCCATCGTTACCGGATCAGGGTCCTTGGTTGTGAGGTTCAGCGATAAGGCAACTTTGGGATGCGATACTGTTGGGAATGATTGATGGATATCCTTTGAATTGTTGGCGACTATTCATGGGATGTTCTTAGAGAAAGATATCCCCTTAAACAAACTCATTCAGGTTTCTTGTTTAGAATATTTATACAACCTACTTTGGTTACTACTCCTTGGGATCAGTTACTCTCTTTCTAGGAGGGGTGAAGATGCACATGGTATGCCATGTACTTTCTGTGTCTAGCTCCTCCTAGTTGGATGTGTCTACATCCTTTCTCTTTTCGGGTTGAGCTGCACTCTCTCTTCTGTACCTTTTCACTGTTTTTGTTCTATCTACTGCTCACCATTTTTGTATCTCAATTGTTGCTCCATCATGATTTTGGGGCATCATACTGAGTATTTTTATACTAACCCCTACTTGGGATTTTCCCGCACTTGGTGTGCCCTTACAGATGACAGACAAGTTGATCGATAATATAGAAGAGCGTAGAGGTTGCAAGAGCTTGGGCTGCGTTCAGTGGTCATAGGAGGATTTCCGGGTGTGAGATTGTCCAGATGCTTACTTTCATTTACCAGTTGTCGGGTTTTGGAACCTTTCTAGGTGGGGGCGTGTTTTTCCCATTTTACTGTTCAATTTAATTTTGAATCTACTTTATAGCACTTTATTCGTACTAGTTAGAGGTCAATGAATGTATGTTTGTTTCCCTTTTTGTAGCAGTGTATTATCTTGCATTCGTTTCTCTACATTTTTTCATTGAGTTAGCTGTGTGGGTGTGTACACTTTCTTATTCAAATCCCTTCCCTAGTTTGTTGTGCCTCCGGTGCTAGTCGCCAGCACCTGGCCTATAGAGGCAGGCTTGGGGTAGTTGCGACTCGAGCCCCGGTACAGGTCGAGTCGTGACAATATTACTATTTAATAGTCCTTTAAAACACATTTAAGATATTGTGAGAGTAATATTAATAAAATAATAATATGAAACTGTAATATTTATATATAAATCCATAACATGAACTATTTTATGATTATTTGATAATGACATTTTTAGTGTAAAAAATATTACTCGTTACATTTGTCTTTAAAAACATACCCTATGTCCTTTTAGGATAGGAAGTGCAAATCATTGTTAATTTGGGATTCTATAATACATTATGAAATAGTTTACATTTCATTTCTTGATTTTAAAAAAATATCTCTTATTTATCATTACATATACAAAAATCTTTTATTATATTGATGTAAAATACTATACTATTGTTTGGATGTTATAATTATTTGAAAAATATTGTTATTTTTATTTGAAATGTTGATTAGAAGTAAAAAAGTTATATTTTTTATTATAATAACCTATCCAAAATGTTTTAGTTTATTTGTCTGAAAACACATTTACATGAGACCAGTGGTAAATTGTATTTTTTATCATTGATCTCCATTATTTCCTAACATAACCCCCCTAGCCTATGTGAAATTAAATATCTTTTATAAATATTTAATGAGATACAAAAAATTATTTTATTAATAATAAAACATTTTTTTCCTTTTCTGATGGATCATTTTACATATTAAATCATTCTATCTATATCGGATAATCTATATGATTAGGTAATTTTTAAATATAAATGATTAATTTATTATGATATAAAATAGATTAGGTAAGTGAATAAACTATCACATATATATTAAAATTTCTATATAAAGACATTTATCCTGGATAAACACATTTATCAGAATCCACTTCTCTAAACATGCTATAGAATTTTAAGAATCACAAACCATTCGTATAATATTATTTATCTCATGTTTTTAATAAATAGAGATTGATATCAAACATATTATGTTAATATATATGATAAATGATAATAAATATTTATTTCATTCACATAGATTCATATGATCTTAATAAAATACATTACAATTAAATCATTGTTCTAATATCTATTTAAATCATCTCATGTAATTACAATAAAAGAAATATGAATTATTTTTTTTATTTTAGACTCCTTTATATTAACAACACATTTTATAAAATACATTTTTTATCACACTACTTTCAAAATTAATAGACTAATTTCTATAAAATATATACATGGTAGAGAAATTCCATGATGTTTCAAATAATCCTTCATGAATTTCATAGATATAATATCATGATTTTTTATTATGATATGTTTTATATATACCAAATATTTCAACGACAATGCTTGGACTCTTGAAAAACATTGATAAATGTTTTCAATGAAATTTTATACATCCAAAATGAACATTTACCTACGTGTGATGTTTGTACATTACTTGAGAACCTAAGCTTCATATTCAATTTTCACATATAGTCAAAACAGTTTGACAATTTTTGGTAAATATAATTTGAATTCATTAATATTACAAAAACATTCCAATATTGAAAATTAGAGAATCCACATTAATGGGACAATCCATTTTTAGTATATTCACAATTCATATAATATATTAAAAAATAATAATAGACCATGTGTATTAAAAATCCATTTAACCTGAGTTAAAGAATGTTATTTACAACACTTATCATGAGATAAATGCGATAAAAATAGACAACCTATGAAAAGATTATCCAAGAAGGAATTCTCTAAATTACTATTTCACAACTGATAAACTCGATTATGTGAATTAATACATCAATACTCAGTAATATATATATTTTTAAAATCAGTTTATTTAAAAAATTTAATAACTATAGTTGATTTAAAATATTTTATATAGTAATAGATTTTAGATCGATATCTAATAATGTTTTCGGAAAACAATTCTTCTCAAAAAGTCATTAAAACATTAAATAATATGTAATAACATTTTGAATACCTAATAATATTGATGATATTTGATTAACACTTCATAAACATTGATGTAACAATTATTATTGGGAAAAATATTGGAGACATAGAATATGTCAATTATTTTTTGTCTAATTCCCTTTTAACTTTACCAGAATGCTTATGATTCCATAAGAAAAATTATTCACTTTAAAAAAAACCTGGTTATTCATGGTAAACATTTCCTAATATATAGAATTTAAATGAAATTAATTTATTACATAATAAAATGTTCTCATTATATTTTTATAAATAACATGTTTTAAGAGACTTTTACATTAGGTGTCTATACCCAAATATTATTCTAAAAATTTATGTTCATGGTGTTGAGTTTTTCATCTATTATAGCATAAAATATCATATAAAAATTATTATTTATAACCATTAAATAAGAACATGTTGGATTGAATATGTAGATATGAGATGCTCAAATACAAGAGGGGGGGGGTTAATTGTAAACTTTACAAATTTCTTTCGAACCTTTAATGTTGGTTACGAAAAACTATGTTTAAGAAGGTTAAACTATGTAAATTCACAACACCTCTAAGTTCAACAAACATAATAGGTTACAGAAATGTGGTTCTGGATATGAAACTTAAGAAAAGTTTACAAGTAAAAGATTCTACCTTAAAGCGTATAGAATCCAACTGTTCATAGTAAAAGTTTTAGGAAGTATAAGATAGTTATAATTTCCTAAAAAAAATAAATGCAGTAGAAAAATAAACTTGTATCAAAAAAAGTAACAAGTATGAACTCTTTTAACCCAAAAATAAGGGTATCCAACAACCTTGGATAATGGTCCCTTGATTTATACTTTCAAGAAATTCGGTCTTACCCACACCGGGGTAAGACCTCGATATGAAGATCGGAGTCTGTCTTGCTATCCCCGCAAGATGTCAACTTCAAGGTACTCAACAACTCTGTCTACCTCAGAAAAGAAGTCCTCAACTTCAAGGTAGTCGGTACCCTTGTCTTCCTTTCCCTGGAATACCTCGATTGTACATAGAAACAATCAGAATCACACAATGAAAATATGAACAAGATGTTCAGTATGCAGAAATAAATGAAAATCCTCTCTCTCTAGAAATCACTTCAGCATGTAATCTCTAGATTGATCAACATGTTGGGAGCTCTTTAAAATGATCTCATATTCATGGGCATGGGTGCAACAGACTGCTCCCTCTTCCAACAGTCATATTTTTCCTTGAAATTTGGCGGGACATGTACATGTGTGACTCAAACAATGGTTAGTTAGTAACTTAATGCACGACATCATTTTATAACGAATCAGGTGTAAGAATAATATGGTTACAAAACTGAGACCCTGAATTTGGAATGTAAGCGAATAAATATTTAGAGTTTAACCAAAATTGAATTTGGAGTATATAATATAAGGATATTTGAATTCTGTTTTCTAGGAATTTGGAACCTGAATTCTATAGAATCATGGTGTATGAATTTCAAGGAAATTAGGAATCTCGATTCATAAGAAATCGGATCAAGAACACAAAAAGTTCGGAGTCATTGTTCTTGAGAATTCGGAGTTAGAACTCATAAGAGTTCGGAGTATGAATTCAGAGAACTCGGAGTCAAAAAAAAGAGAAGTTCGTAACCAGAATTCATAATCATAATTCAGAGTAAGAACTCAGAAGAGTTCGTAACAGGATTTTTATAATTAGAATTCAGAGTCAGAACTCAGAAGAGTTCGTAACTGGAATTCTTAATCATAATTTAGAGTCAGAACTCAGAAGAGTTCGTGATCGAAATTCGTAATCAGAATTCAGAGTCAGAACTCAAGAGGAATTCATATCCTGGATTCTTAATCATAATTCGGGGTCAGAACTCAGATGTTTTCGTATCCAGAATTCATAATCAGAATTCAGAGTGAGGTCATAAAGGAGTTCGTAACCAGAATTATGAGAATTCGGATCCTAAAACATAATTCCTCATATGTAGGTAATTATAGGATTCTGAGGATTTTGTTTCGAACCAAATTTAATCATAGAAAAATTATGATATGAGGAATAGAAATATGATAAGGATAAATTTCCTTGGAGACGAAAATTTTTCGTTATGGAAGGAAAACATAAGGTAAAAAAAGATTTTCCTTGAGACAAGGTTTTTTTGATTTTCAAAACAAGAAGGAGCGGTAAAGTCATAAGGAAACCCTATTGACTTAACAATATCCCCCAATTATGATGGAATGGAAAAGTCATAAGAAAATCCTTATTGACTCAACAATCTCCCTCTTTTTTCAAAGCATAAACATTCTTAAAAAAATAATATGAGGCCTCAGAAAATATTTTACTAGACTTTGTAAATAAAACATATCTCCTTTTAATTATGGACAATGGAAAATATGAACAAACTCCCCCTTAGGCTTTGGAACACTAAGGATCATATTCTAGATTTTTAGAATGAGAATTTTCTTTATCTTGAGTATGGAAATCTTCATAATGAGAAATCAAACTTTGATAAACTCCCCCTTACAAAGGGGTATTTAATTTATACTTAGGATACTTTTTCCTTATACCCCTTTGAATTCTTTTTCATTCTCTGCCTTTGTGATTTTCAAAAGGAGTTTGAGGGAATAGAAAAAGAATATGGTACCTGAAATATTAGTACAAACATCCAACCAAAAAAAGCAAGCACAATTTCATTCAGATAGGAATAATTGGTACAAGGAAAGACAATACAACAAAACAGCGGATTTGGATCTATTTTTCTTCTTTTTCCTTGGTTATCATCTTCTTCAAGATGGTTTTTGGCTTCTTTAGTTCTTTGTGATCCTCCTCAACTTGCTTCTCTAAGGGTTTTATCCTATCATCTTGAGCCTTTAGAGCCTCTTCTTGTGCCTTCTGCAAGTCATCTTGCTTCACTATATTTTCTTGAATCTCTATCCAATGATCCCTTTCTGTTTTCCAACATTGTAAAACAAAATTCAACTTCCCATTCAAGTCCTTCAACTCTTAAATCTGAGTATTTTGTTCTAGAGTCAGCTTTTATTAAAAAAATCTTGTAAGATCCTTGATCTGCCCATATTCTATATCAAAAGCCTCCATGACTCCATCTTGGAACTCATCAAGCTTACTCATTTCATTTATTGACCCTTTTTGACCATCTGACTATTTTATTACAAGATTTTATGTGAGCTTCATACCCTATGAAGAAGGTTTTGAAATCTGATTCCATCTTGACACACTATTCCATCACCATGGACACTGAATCTGATTTCTGATTAAGTGAATGTTGAAGCATCTTGCATCTAGAGTCTTTTCTTGAAAATGTCGGAATAGTGCTGACAAGTTTCTTCAATGATTGTTCATCAAAATAATGTTCAAGTGAAGATGATTCAGAATTAGATACTTTACTTGGTGAGGCTTGTTTTTCTAGCTCAACAAGCTCCTCTTTAATGTTCCACCAACTTCCTTCTTCTGTACTATTGATTTTCATGTAGTATCAACAAACGCTTGTTTACCCTTATCAGTTTTCGGAACATATCCCTCATTTGAAGAATCATTCTCACTTTCAGACATCTGAATAATTCTATCTCCACCAATCTCTCTCATTTCTGTGTTCTAGCCTTAGCTTCCTCAGGATGAATGAAATCTTGATTTAGACTTTCTTCTTCAGAAAAATTATCAACTTCTTCTTGACCCTTCTCCTTTCCGTTCTCTTCATCCTTATTTTCATCCTTCTCTGGAGTTAAAATCTTGGAGGATTCTACTTCATATGTTCGGAGTGAAAAAATTTTAAATGGGGTTCCCTTGTCTAGATTATCCTTAACTTGATTTATAATATTATATGTGTCACCAGATCCCTGTTCTTCTTCTTCTTCCTCTTCGACTGCTTTCACTTCTTCAGCGAAATTTTCTTTAGCTTTTTCCGGAATAAAAACACTTTTTCCCCGGTGTCTCAGGCAAGGATTAAACTAATAAAGATTTAGTAATATGAATGTTCTCGGATGCTAATTCAGTAGCCTTCAAAAGAGATTTACCAAAATCTGCCTCTGATATCTTCTTCTTAATCTTCTTCTCTTTTTCTTGCATCTCAATCTCTTCAGCAACATTCTCTCTCAATTCTTTGGCCCCTTTAAGGTCTAGGCCCAACTGTGGCTCCACTTCGTTCTGGTTCTGTTTATCCTCCCTCCATTGGTCAATGACTTCATCTGGATAGGATTTCTGCTTTTTGGGTCTTGGGGGAGTGGATTAGACTTCCTTAGACTAAGGGGTTTTGTCTTCTAATTCCACTATCGTCATCTATCACTTCTTTCTAACTTTCATTTATGGTTCATCTTCTTCATCATTTTTTGGAATAGATTCTGCCTGTTCCACTAGATGATCATAAAACTCTCTTGAATCATTAAAAAATACCATATTCATTCATTTCAATGTGTCATAACTAACTAACATAACTTTGAAATACTTCGGCTTGGAATCGCTAGGAATCTCAAATGATTCAAGACACCAGACTATCAACTTGGAGAGTAAGGCAGGATACATGATAATATGTGCTCTCAAATTTCCATTCTTGATATTAACTATTGTAATGATAATGTACCTTATCATATTGGTTTTCCTTACATTTACCATGATATCAACGATTTATATGTAACTCTTCTTTAATTTTTCCTTATGAACCTTTCTCGATACGAAAAAACATTGAACCCATAACTGAAGGTTCTGATTGTTGATAGATAAGTGAGAAGTCATTGCGGTATTGACATAAGAAAGTCAAAGACATTCCAAAGCCATCACCTAGATAAAAATTCCTTGAACATTCGGTAACTTGTGGGAGTGAAACCATGCTTCCTCTTCATAATAAAACCTCACCAAACTAGCAGCCTTGGTGTATGAATGTTTATAAGTTTTCCAATAAATTTTTAAGGAAAATTTTTCTCTTCCATCATCCTTAAAGAACCAAACTGATTCATAAAATTATATATGTAAATATGAATACACCAATTCTAGGTTTCCTGGATTTGATATGCACATGATCTCCCATTCATTATGATTTTTTTTCATTGAAATAATAGAATCGTATTTGAATATGTTCAGATGGACCTACCATTCTCTATACACTTGCCAACTAGATATTTCCATCACGGTAGACATCTCTTGAGAAGAAGATTCTACAGACATTCAGATTAGAGGATGACTTTGAAAGGTTCATAAAGTTCATTTGAACTGAGGTAGATCTTTGACATGCAAAAGCTTGAAAACCAATGTGGGACAACCCATCGGGGGTCCTTTATATAGGTGATTGAGGTGACCTTTCATCTTGAAAATCCTATCCAATTGTTGAGAAACCTCCGGTTCAGAATTAAATGGTTAGTATGATATTCACAATGAAAAATTGAGTAGGATCCGATCTTTTGAGGTCATTTTATGTAAAAAACTAGAATCTGAGAATTTAAAATACAAAAGAAAATTCCAGCAATGAAATAATGACTAAGAAAACTTAAGAAGGAAATCATACCTTTTGGATTTCTAGGATGATTATTCATATTGAGGAAATTTCTTCTTGATGAACTTTAGATTCCAAAAAAAACATGACTACGGAAAACAAACTCTATTACAAAAAGAAACTGAGTACGAAAATCTTCTTTACCAAAATATTCATCAAGAAAATGTTCATTTCAAAAATTTTCAATACAAAAATTATCATTACGAAAATCTTCATAATGAAAATTCTAATTACGAAAATCTTCATTACAAAAATCATGAGTATGAAAATTTCATTACGAAAATTTCATGTATAAGTTTTTCATTACGAAAATTTTATGTATGAATGTTTTCATTACAAAAATTTTGAAGAAATAACTACAAAAACTTTCATCATGAAAAATTTGAAAAACATGCTATGAAAATTTTACTACAAGAAACTTCTATTACGAAAATTTTCATTACGAAAACTTCCATTAAGAAAATTTACTTTAAAAAAATTTCAAAACAATGAATTTTAACTAACACCCAAATGTACTCCCCTTATGAAAAGTAGTTTATTACTGTATGGAGGCTGGTTTAATAGGAAGATATTGAGGTGTATTACCTACTGTTTATCATTCCTAACTTCGGTTTAATGTATTCCAATCTATCAGAGGATAGTGTTTTTGTGAAAATAAAAGCATGTTATTCTTGCGTTCCGATAAATTGGGGAATGATATCTCCGTTATGTGTTTGATCCCTAATAAAGTGATGCCTAATATCTATGTGTTTTGCATGAGAGTGATGTGAAGTGTTTTTAGTAAGGGAAATGGCATTGTATTATAACAAAAAATTTGTGTTTTAGTAAAACTCAAACCATAGTATGTGACTGTGTGTTGCATCCCCAACACTTGAGCACAACAACTTCCAGCTGCAACATATTCATCTTCACCAGTGGAAAGTGCAACTGAGTGTTGCTTCATGAATGAACAACAAACTAATGAATCTCCTAAGAAATAAAAAGTTCCAAATGTAATTTTTCTATACATTCAACATCTACCAATGTCAGAATCCGAAAAACTTTTTAAAACAAAATCATGTCCAGAAATATAAAAGTGTCCTAAATCCATGGTTCCCTTTAATTAGAGAAAAATAATTTTCACTACCTTTATATGAGATTCCTTAGGATCAGATTGATATCTTGAACATAATCATAGAAGAAACATTATGTCTGAATGACTAGCCATCCAGTAATGTAGAATTCCTATCAAAACTCTAAAATATGGTGGATCTACTAGTTTCCTAGCTTCATCAAGATCATGTGTGTTTGAGTTACCAATGGGAGTACTTATACTTTTAGTGTTGTCATATCCATACATTTTAAGAAGATAGTTAATATAATTATGTTGGGATATATAGATTCCTTCTTGTTTTTGAGATATTTGAAAACCAATGAAAAATGTTTACTCACCCACCATACTCATTTCAAACTCATATTTCATTAGATCAGCAAAGTAATTAGTTAAATATTGCTGACATGAACCAAATATAATGTCATCAACATAAATATGAACAATCAAAACATTTTTCTTATCTTTCTTTATAAAAAGGGTTGGATATGAATTTCAATTAACATAGTTATTTTGAAGAAAAAATCATGTATGTCTATCATAATCGGTTCTATGTTCTTGTTTAAGGCCATATAAAGCTTTGGAAAGTCTAAAAAAATTATCAGGATGTTTTGTATCTTCAAAACTAGACGATTGTTCAAAAAAACATCCTCTTGAACATAACCATTAAGGAAAGAACATTTCACATCCATTTGAAGAATTTTGAAATTTAAGAATGCTGCAAAGTCTTGTATGATGTGAATAGATTCATGTTGAGCTACTGGAGCATAAGTTTCTTCATACTCTATTCCTTATTATTGATTATAGCCTTTTGCAACTATTATAGCATTATTTTTTACAATGATTACATTTTCATCTCACTTATTTCTGAAGACCCATTTTACTCCAATAACAGAAGATTCCTTATGTCTTTCAACCAAGGTCCAGACATTATTCCATTCGAATTCATTTAGTTCATCCTGCATAGCTTTAATCTAATAATCATCACCTAAAGCTTCATCAGTTCCTTTTCGTTATAATTGGGAAATGAAAGCAAGATGTTATACTTTATTTCTTAAGGAACTTCTATTCTTGGTAGGTTGATTCACATCACCAATGATTCTATCACTAGGATGATTCTTTAGAAGCAACTAATTTGGGTTTTGTAGAAACTGTTCATCAACATATGGTAGGAAATATTCTAGTGTGAATATTTCAAAAGTATCTTCTTGAAAATTATTCTTATCAGAATGATATTCTATCAAATGTTGATAATCAGTTTTTTAAAACACGTCAGAAGATGTAGGTTGGGGTTGTTTAAAACAAATTATCAGTTTCATCAAATTTGACATGTATTGTCTCTTCAATAGTACATGTGATTTTTTTGAAAACTCTTTAATCCTTCGAAGTTGTGGAGTATCCTAATAAAATTCCTTCATTATCTTTTGGTGAAAATTTATGTAGTCTATCTTTAGTATTCAGAAAGAATACCTTGAAACCAAAAACCTTGAAGTAGGAATGTTTAGGTTTCCTACCATTCCATAACTCATATGGATTTTTATTAAGAACATGTCTAATCAAAATCTGATTTATTGTATAACTAGAAATACTTACAGTTTCAGCCCCAAAATGATTGGCAATAGAATACTCAATCAACATGGTTCTAGTTATCTCATGATGAATTCTATTTCTTCATTCAACATCACCATTTTTTCGAGGTGTTCAGGGTGCGGAGAAGATTTGAGTAATGTCTTTTCTACTACAAAATGTTTCAAAACCAAAATTTTGAAACTCTCCAGCATGATCACTACGAATAGTTTTCAAGGGAAGGTTTTTCTCATTTTTAACTTGGGCTCTAAAACTTTTGAAATAAGAAAAATCTTCAGACATCATTGCTAGAAAATAGACCCACGTAAATCTAGTTTAATTATCAACTAAAAAAAATACATAATACTTTCCTCCAATGCTTTCAGTTTGTGTTTTACCAAATAGATCCATATGCACTAACTGTAAGGAATCAGTAGTTGTGAATTCACTGAATAATTATGAACTTGAGTTATGTTTCTTTCTATATTGATAAGGGTCACAAACTTTTGAAGAATATAATCTATGCTCCGGTAGATCCTTAACAAATATCTTATTTGAATGTTTTCATAAGATCCAAAGGATTCAGTGTCCTAACCTTTAATTCCATAACCATGAATGATCCTCCATTGCACTAAGTCAAGGTATATTTTGGCTCCTATGGTCTTCTATGTTTAGTGTGTAAACATTTTCTTACCCATGAGAAGAAAGAATAACTATTCCCTGGAATTGTGTACAATGAACATGTCATTCCTAGAATTCACAAAGTAACATTCATCACATATTAGGATCATGATAATGATTTGGTTCTTAATAACTTTAACAAATAAAACATTTGAAATCAATGTTTTTTCATTAATAATGATGTTACTTATACCAATAATCTCTCTCTGAGAATTATCTTTGAAATATTCGTTTCCTCCTTTCATTTTGATAATCTTTTCAAAGTAGTTTTTGTTACCATTCATATGCCGGGAACATACACTATCCATGTACCATTTATTTCTGTTGGTACTTTCTATACTTTCCCAAAAACAAAATATTTAGACATTCAGAATCCAAACTTGTTTGGATCCGGAAATTTCATAAGGAACAATTTTAGTTATCCATATCTTCTCAGAAAAATAGGCTTTATGAAAACCCAGGGACTGGGATTTGTTTAGAGACCAATTAATTTCCCAATGTCCACTACACTGACACTTAGTACAGAATGGAGGACTTGGAGGAACAAAGTAATTGTTACTAATTTTTTTTTAGAACTTGTATTACCAAAAACAAAACTATTCCATAGAGGTCGGATTTGATAATACATTTTATCAAAATTTTCTTTACATAAAATAATGTTTGAAAAAAAAACTCCCTCAAGGAAAATATTTCGGATTTGAATTTAATAACCAAGTTATTGTCTTAAAAACATTTGATTTAGAATTCGAGCTAGGCTCGGGAACATTTTTCATAGAAATTATGTTTTCTAGATCTTTCGAAAGTTTATTCTTCTCAAAACTCACTTCCTCGCGATTTTATGAAATACATTCAAAATCAACATTTTTCTTATCAAGATCATTAGAAAGATCTGATATTTCATTAGTATGAATAATTTTCCAAAAAATTTCCATATCATTTTTTTCATGAGTTTTGAATTTTCAATCTCAAGATGTTTGGAAAACCATGGAACTTATTCATAGGTAGGTATAGTATCATCTTCATCTGAAGAAGATTATTCATCCAAAGAGTTATAATATTTATCATTACTATAATTTTCATTTAAAGAATCATTTGTCAATGATTCAGAATTGTGTGCCTTGGCCATTAAGAAATGATTGTTAATAGGTATTCTGGCTATTATACCGAGATTCTTCTATCAAGATGATTCATAATCTGATGATTCATTTGATGAGTCTCCACAACTAGCAATCCAGGTGTCATTAGCTTTCAGGACATTCTTTTCATTAGAGTTGTAATTATTCTTTCTGTTTCTTTTTTAATTCCATTCCTTTCTTTCTTTTCTCTTAAGAATATGACAATATTTTCTTATACATCCATATCTCTTGTTTTCCTAACATGTCACTTCAAAATCGTTCTTATATTTCCTTTACTTTTTATTATATGTATTTTGAATGTTCCTCTGTCCAGCTATCTTGTTTATCATTCAAGAATGATTTCATTATTTATTTTCTAAGGATTCACTTCCACTAGGTTCTTATTAGATAAAAACTTTCTTAGATTTGGATATGTTAACTCTCTCATGAGTCTTATAATTCTTATGATTTGAAGTAGATGTAAAAGAAACACCTCCATTTCCCTTTTTCTTCTTTACGTTATCATCATCTCTCTTCATTCTAGTCTCATGTTGATGAAGAGTTCTAAACAGTTCATCTAAGGAAATCTGAGTAACCTTTCTCTTCTCATCAATAATAGTCCTCTTGGATTCCCATTCATTCGGAATGATGTCTATGATCATATCTAGAATATCATTATCATCTAAACCTTTATCACCCAAGGATTGTAATCTATTCACAATAGTCATGAATCTTTATTGCACCTTACATATGGGTTCTCCATATGAAAAGATGAAGCCATGATATTCAACTCTGAGCATGGATCTTCGAGTTTTAATTACATTGGAAGTTCCAAATTGAGTAACTTCAAGAATAATCCATATACTATTTGCTTCTTCACAAGTTGAAATTTGGCTATATATATTTCTAGGCATGGAACAAAGAAATGTATTGCGTACCTTATAATTCAGTTGATATTCATGATTTTCTTGATTTGTGAAGGTACTAAGTTCTTTTTCATTGATTTTATATCCTCCAGTATGCATAACAATGTTATCAACACTAGTATTGATAATGAAAGTATTTATACGATCTCTCCAATATTTGTAGTCATTTCTATCAAAGATAGGTGGTCTAGTTGGATTGAGCTTGTCTATGGAACCAACATTGATTCCTTCCATATTAAATAAAATTCTTTCCAAAAAAAAACATGTTAATAATAAAAGTTTGTAAACAAGGAGAATATTCCTTTGAAGGAAAATATATAACAATAGTGTCTCTAAGAAAAAATGAATCTTAACTATAAGAGTATGAAAAAATGATTCCGAGAAAAGTATGAGATGAAATCTCTTCTGAATCTAATTGCAAGATTAATTCAGATGGAACCAATAATTCTGTGGCGAATTGTTGAATTGGTTCAAGATTCAAGATTACCTTCTCTGATACCAATTTTTGTATTGGTACAGGGTACAATGTAGTGTATCATAGAAAACAAAACATGAGTAAGGAAAACATATATGTGAATATATGTATTTCAGAAACCTTCTCCGATACCAATTGTTGGATTGAATATGTAGATATTAGATTCTCAAATACAAGAGGGTGGTGAATTGTACACTTTAAAAATTATATTGGAACCTTTAATGTTGGTTACAAAAAAACTATGTTTAACAAAGTTAATCTAAGTAAATTCACAACACCTCTATGTTCTAAAAACATAATAGTTCCTGGTAATATGGTTCCAAAAATGAAACAAAAGTAAATTTTACAAGTAATAGATTCCACCTTAATGAATATAGAATATCACTATTCAGAGTACATGTGTAAGGAAGTATAAGATAGTTATACCTTCCTCAACAATCAAAATGCAGCAGAAAAATAAACATGTAACAAAAAAAATAACAAGTATAAACTCTTTTAACCCAAAAATAAGGGTATCCAACAACCTTGGATTAAGGTCCAATGATTTATGCTTTCATGAAAGTCTATCTTACCCACACCAGGGTAAGACCATGATATGAAGATCAGAGTCTATCTAGATATCCCCAAAACCCACAACATAAATGTAGTTGGCACCTCTATCTTCCGCAGCAAGGAAGTCCCCAACTCCAAGGTAGTCGGCACCGCTGTCTTCCTATCCTTGGAAGCCCTCAATATTACACAACAACAATCAGAATTCCACAAAGAAAATCTGAACAAGATGCTCAATACACACAAAGTAATGAAAAGCCTCTCTTTCTAGAAATCACTTCAGAATTTAATCTCCAGATTGATCGACATGTTTTGAGATCTTTCAAATGATATCTTATCTCTAGGCACAATAGCAAAGTAGGCTCCCTTTTCCAACAGTCATATTTTTCCTTGAATTTTGTAGGGACATTTAAATGTGTCACTCAAACAACAGTTTGTTAGTAACTGAATGCACAAAACTCTTTTATAAAAAAATAGGTGTAAGAAAAAATATGGATACATAACTAAAACCTAGAATTCATAATATAAACAAATGAATATTCAGAGTTTACCCAAAATTGAATTCAGAGTCTATAATACAATGACATTCGGATTCTTCTTTCTAGGAATTCTGAACCTAAATTCTATAGAATTCTAGAGTTTGAATTTCATAAAATTTAAGAATCAGGATTCATAAGAATATGGAACCAGAAATCACAATGTTTGGAGTCAGAGTTCATGATAATTCGGATTCATAACACATAAGAGTATAGAGTCTGAATTGAGAGAAGTCGTAGTCAAAACTTAGAGAGGTTCGTAACTAGAATTCGTAATCCGAATTTGGAGTCAGAACACAGAAGAGTTTGTAACCGGAATTCATAATCAGAATTTAGAGTCAGAACTCAGAAGAGTTCATAACCGAAATTCGTAATCAGAATTTGGAGTCAGAACTCAAAAATGTTCGCAACCAGAATTCATAATTAGAATTTAGAGTCAGAACATAGATGATTTCATATACAGAATTCGTAATCTGAATTCGGATTCAAAAGTCAGAAGATTTCGTATCCAGAATTCGTAATCAGAATTCGGAGTAAGAACTTAAAGGAGTTTGTAACCAGAATTCTGAGAATTCAGATCCTAAAACAGAATTATTCATATATAGGTAATTATAGGATTCCGAAGTTATGGTTTCAAACTCAATTTTACACTTAGGCAAATTTTTATATGGGCAATAAAAATATGATAAGGATAGCTTTCCATGGGGAAGGAAAATTTTCCTTAGGGAAGTAAAACATAGGGTAAAAAAATATTTGCCTTGAGATAAGGTGTTTGTGATTTTCAAAACAAGGAGTGGTAGTCATAAGGAAACCCTATTGACTTAACAATCTCCCCCAAGTATGAAGGAATGGGAAATTCATAAGGAAATCCATATTGATCCAATACAACATATATTTTATTGTCTATTAAATTGATTACTAGTTTTTTGAATCATATATATTAATAGGATATTATCCATTATTAAATAAAAAATTACTATACAATATCATTTAAAAGAATACATATTTATATATGTATGGGTAATCCATTTATTCTCATCATTGACACATTAATAATCATTTAGATAATTGCTTTCCTAATTGATCGTATAGATAAAATAAATAGTATTCCTCAAGTAACCTAAATTATTACCTCCTCTAAGATAGTTTAACATAATGAATATTCAAAATACAAGATAAAAAGGATAGAATTAGGGCTCCCAACATTGGAATGTCCATCTGAATGATGTTATAGTATCTGCTATCTATATATTTTATGAACGTGATAATCCATGGACACTCAAAATTGTAATCTCATTTACAGTTGGATGATCGAGGTATTAACAAGATTTTCATTAAAATAAAATGACACATAGTATTTGAAAAGGGTTCTAACCTCGCCAAATTATCTCATTCTAATCCCATTCATGTGTGCATAGATCTCATAATATTGTTAGGATTCATATTAGATCAACCCAGATAATTTTTACAAACCATATATGTGTGTAAATATTTAATAAACCATCATGATTTTGTTACTCACCCAATAAAAAATAGAATCAATTTAAATTATTAGATATTTGAATAAATCATTTTCATAAGGCATATAAACTATCATTGAATTGGTTTAATATTACATGTGATTGAAAATATCTATATTCTAATGACCGGATCTATTGATTTCAAACACCATGTACACTTCTAGATAAATCAATGACCTATAGGTAAGAATGAAATAAATACCCATGAACCTATACTAGAGGATAATTTACATAGTAGATAATAAATGTCAAAAGAATACAAGATCAAAATATGAAAATAATATTCAATAAAAATATTCATGTCATTAAATTCAATTACAAATAGTTTTCATCTTAGATGAATAAATAAACACATTATCCTACAAATGATGTAATCCAATTCACATTTCACAAATCAATTTAGAAAAAATTAAGATAATAATTACTTAACATTAAATAAATGGTAAATTAAATTATTTTTGAATGAGATAAAAATTTACCAACAATTAACATATAACCGGAAATTTTAAAACAATAAACTATTTATCCTTTAATAATATGATGATACCATAATTGTAATATAGTCATATTATATACATGTATTTATGAATTCTATCATATTTAACATTGTATAAAATTTATTCCATAATGGTATTATATTTTATAAATTATAAACCATTTATAATCATCATTAAATTCTTTAAAAATTTAACATAATCAAAATATAATATAATAATTCATTATTTAATATTTGATTATATGATTAGTCAAAACACTTTTTATGCCTCATAAATTATATCCAAATAATTATGCCTTCTATTTGAAGAATAAATAATTCTTAATTTAAATATAAACTGCCTTAAAAAATGATATTTCTTCATAATTCATTTACATTTATAAAATATATAGTATCATTTACTAATATAAACTTTTAATTCTAGATTATATGCCTAGTAATATAATTTATATAAACCTATTTTACATTTGATCTTCAAATTCCTCTACTTTGTCTGGTTATTGCTGACTTGTTTGTATTATGGATAGGCTGTCATTATCAATTTATTTTTTTTATTCTATGAACTGATTAACCTATGTCTGGGCTGGTTCATCCACTTGTTCTCTTCAGTTGGATCTGAGTTATTTTTTCTTTTCATGATTCGATATTGGCATGATAATGACTCGCTGGGATATTTTCTGTTTTGTTTCTTCATGACTTGATGAGAGAGTTTCTATTTGAGGAGATCTCTTCCTTTCATTTTGGTCTCTTTCTATTGTTGTTCTAGACATGAAGTTATGAATTACATAGAATCCTATTTTGGGGTAATAAAGTTCAGTTCTGTGATTTTATCTGAATTCTGACTGGATATTGTTCCTGGCTGTTAGAGTGTTTTCCTTCAGATCGTGATATTCCTTAGATGGATCTTTTTTCGTGATCTGAGGTTGATTTGGATCTGCTTATGATATGGTTTACCTGTTTGTTTAGAGAGAACAGTCAATTCTTTCTGCTTTAGCTACATGTTTTGATGAGTTCTAGACTATTTGGTTTTCATGGTTAGATATTTTCATTATCATTGTTTTGGTTGATGACTCCCTTGATTTGCTGAGGAAATTGATGAGGAATTTTAGGACTAAGGAAAGATGGAGATGGATGGTTCAGCTTCTTACTGAAAGGAAGGTCATGCTGTACTTTTTTATCACTATTTGGCAGTCTTTAATTTTAGTTTTTGGTATGTTTGGTCTACCTTTTTTATCCCCGTTAACTCCCCGCTGGTGTAAGTTCTTTACACCTCATGTTTGTAATGATACTTTTGGTTTTTAAAAAAATTCCAAAGGGGGCATGAATTGGGAAACAAATTCATGTCACTACCTTTAAAAAATAAACCAATTTTAAAGATGAAATTTAGTTTTTTTATAAAATGGTTTCATAATAATTTATTTAATTATGAAAAATAAAAAATAAATAACTTATAAAACTCTTAGATACTAAAATATTCCTAGAATACAAAATATGATGATTTATAAATATGTTTAGAGTAATTTTATTTCATTTTATATGTTAAACTGTTTTTTACAATAAATAAAATTATTTTTACCTGGTGCATGTTTCACATGTGGTCTCTATCATAAAAATCTCTTTATTGATTTATAATATAGAAATAAATTTCATTAATTTATATGAGCTTTACTGATCAGTGTTTTATAGAATTTTTTTCACAAATCATAAATAAAAGAACCATACATTATAGGTGAGAAGAATCCACTCAGTAACTTATTTCCCAAATACAGTACATTTATAATAAAACATGGATTATTTTCTTGAAAAAATATTTTTTATATTGAACATTACTTCTTATCTATTAATTTTATTTTATAAAACATGTGTAATATATTTAATCACAATGGATTATTAGAGAAAAAATACTATGGGACATAATAGGATGAATAAATAAACATGACATTTCATTTAAAATCAATTATATCATAAAAAAGTGTTTACCTTTAACGCAATTGACATAGAGCTCAAATAATTGTTTACAAACTGATGAAATTATATTTACTCCACAATTTTATTCATAAAACAAATTGAACAAAAATTTAATGGAAACATCATAATCATGATGGATACATAGTAAATAAGATCACTGATGAAAATTGAATCAGACCTCCTTGTAAAGGTGGTAATCCACACATACACATTAATGAAGATATCAATTTTCAACAGATAAAAATGTATATAAATATATAACAGAAAACAATTAAAAATGATAAATATTTGTTTAATATCATATATATATATTAAAGTAATCATTATATATATATATATATATGATTTTTTATTGAAAAAAATACAACAGTTCAAAAAGCGGTAGTCCTCCGTATTAAAATGATTGATTTATTTCACATTTGGTGGAAGAGGGGGATACATAAATATTATTCCATAAAAAATAAATCAACTTATTATATGGGATATATTGGAATTATTTTTTCAACATGCCTTTTGAATATGTGAATGTGGTATAAGATGAAATTAAGCCAAAAAAGATTCGTTAAAATCAATAACACATCATCATAAAACATCCTTTGCATTACATTTTAATCTCTCTAATGATTGTTTTATTTCAAAAAATAGACTTCTATATCATGGTGTTAGAAGTTTTATATGTATTTATGCATGGTTATAATGAGGTAGAGTTCTCAATACTTTTGTGGAATAAAGGATAGAGGTTCCTTTTTAAATGTTGTGTAAGGGAATTAATAAAATTTATCCCAGAATGAAATTATTATAAATTAATTTTCATTTAAAAATATATACAAATTGATATGATTCTAATATATGATGTCAATGAGTGGAAGTAATATAATGTAATAATATATGGAAATGCTCACACAATGTTTTCACCCTAATTTCTTTATTTTAACCCAAGTTAACCCTTCAACAATTACCCTGACGTCAATTTTTTTCATTATATGAGTCATAAAATAAAAAATAGTAGAAAAATTGACTCACAAATTTTTAGATGTTGATATTATAAACCATAATATATTCAAAATTCTAAAATTAATAATTTAATTAATTTTAATTGATTTTAAAAGTAATTATACATTATAATATAACATTAAGTTCATTTTTAAATAAATTTATTTATATTCACATTAATGATATCAATACAATAGATGATGTAAAATATATACATTTAACGAATCATTAATATTATATATATATATATATATAATTTTTGGCCACTATTGCACAAAAATAATAATATAACATTTATAGTTTTTTAATTAATTTACATGTTTCTTCTACCACATTAACAATCACTATGATGGAATTGTGTAAGCAGTTAAGGATATTATTTAATCACTGAAAATAATTAATAAATTACCAAAATAATATTTTTTATATTTACGTCAATATGTACATTAAATTTATTTCACAAAGTATTTTTATCCCCATGGGGACATATGTAGGAAATTTAAAACCGGATAGTAAATTTTTGTAATTTTCACTAGTAATAATAAATAATGAACACAGTCGATGAAAAAATGAAAAAAGGGGTTCATATATTACAATAATAGATAACCATGTATTAAATATAATCACCTAATTAAATTTAATGTTTTTAATGAATTTTAGTCTCTATCACATTATATTAAATCCTAACAAATATTATATTAATAGTTTTAGAAAATATATAAATTTTACTACTAATTATAACCAAAAATAAATGTTGAATTTTTAATAAAATTGGAATTCCTAATTCCAACTATGTAATACATTTTTAAATATTCAATTCCTTTTGATGGAATAATTTAATTTAAAATTTAAAAGGCCAAATGGGATGAAGAACTAATTTTCAACATAATTCTTTTTAAGTATGAATAATTTTGTAATACCAAATACACTATTTATCTTTTTTTTTTCTAAAGACCTTTATTGGATTATTATTATTTGAAAAGTATATATTAAATTTTTAAAATAATCATATTCATAATTTTTTCTTTTAAATAGTTGATAGTAAAACAGATTTTTTTAATAAAAATCATTATTTCTCACCATTCATTTAAATGTGAAACATTTTAGAAAAATTGGGAAAAAATATTCATATGATAAATTTTACATATGTAATTAGAAAATAGTGTAAAATAATTTATATTAATATTATATAATTTTGAATAAATTATTTTATATATAAAAATATAATTCATGAGACCCCAACATCGTAAGAAATGATGATTTTTCCTTTTATCATAAAAATTACATATTAAATTTTTAATGATATTACATATATATAATATAATTACTATATATATGAAAATAAAATATATTATTATTATATTTTTTTTGATAATATTCCACCCAATTTATTAATTTCTCCCTTACAATTTTATTCATTACATAGACATGCGATCATATATGTACTTCATAGAATCGTCATATTCCTATGTTTCATCATCAACTGTATGGATTATTCTGAAACTCGTAACCTAGTGAATCAATTAATTTTGTAACACCTACTCATTAGGATCAGGAAACTGAATATTATTCTCCTCATATAAAATTCATTATTCCATCTTATCTACTTTAGTAATAAAAAGATGAGACATACCAGACAGATATTTTCATTACAAAAATAATGAAATATGAAAAATTGTAAAGATAAACTCCTAGTAATGGCCACCTAGAAAAATTGTGATCTGAAATTAATCAAGATTTTATATTTTTTAATTACCCAGTGATGTATATTCCATTTGATTCCATAATAAATAACATTTTTGTATATTGTACCTCTATGAAAAAAATGATCACTTACATTGAATTACTATTATTTCTTCGAGATAACTTTGAAACTTTTCCACCTACAATGATCCAATATCATATATTGCAAATCAACATCATGTAATCGAACATTAATTCTACCTTTTTTTGTCCCAACACATTCTATTCCATGGCTTCATCCCAAAAATCTAGAGTCTAAAATATATGTAAATATAGTTCATCAAAATGTTCCATTAGATTAGTAGAATGAAAACTATTATTTTATGAAAAATCTTCAGATTTAATTTAATGATAAGAACAATAATTATAATACATTTTCACAATATCTATCAATATCCTTAAAAATGTAATTGTTTACTATAACTATCTATAAAATTAAGGGTGAAAGGCTATAATAAAATTTAATTCAATATTTATTGTCTTCTACTGTCCATTTTAGAAATTATAGTAAAATATAATATCATGGTTATATTCAATTGAATTTAGTAATACATGTAATATACTTATCTATATAACATTATCTCAATAAATATAATTGCAGGGTCCTGAAAAATTAAGCAGATGAAAGTAAATATGGGAAGAAGCAGATTGCAGAGTGAAGAAAATATTCCTACAAGTCTAGTAAGGAAAATGTATGAAAATTATATTGAATTTTTTTAAGAAACATGCTGAAATAAAATTTTTAAAAGGGGTTTCATCTAACCACATACCATCATTGGAAAAGTTTCATTGGCCACATGAACAATAAACCAATATAACGTGGAAGGACCCGTGAGGCACTAGCCTACAAGGTGATGGTTAGCAATCCCAAGATGTCATGAATAATGCCATTTCCAGAATTGAATGCACAAATTCATTATCTATACAATCTAGAGAAGTAAGAAGTTTTTGGATGAAGCAATCTAGATGGGTTCCTCGGAACATGTCTTGCAAACCACTACCCCCCCCCAAACGCAAGTTGGTTGTGTCTTCTGCAGGCTGAGATATATATTCATGGGCTTCCAAAAATAGTGTTGCAGTCCCACATATATGATTTACCCAGTGTTTTATAAAAGAATAATAAGAGGAATTGGAAAGTGGATGGGTGGAAGAGAGCATAATGGAGACAATATAGGCAAGAATAGAGAATTCAGATACGCAAAAGATTCCAACTTCGGTTTCACATCATTAACTAATTCTAAACCGTGATCCACTTTTCGCGGGTATAAGCCAATACAAACCCCAAAAATATAGATCATAATAATAATTGGTGAACTAAAAACCTAATTGGTATAATAAAAAACCATAAATCCTTCATAGGTGAATCGATGGAGAGGAGATTGATGTCCTCATGGAAGAAGTGTTGAAATAGTGGGTGCCCTATACCCAACAATGTATTACTTTTGATTACTGTATAATTTGTACAGTTAGATATCCGTGATGATATTGTACCAATATAGTGAGAAAATTTCTGCATCCACTATAACAATGGTAATATCCAAAGGTTAATTGTCTTGTCAATAGATTTTAGCAGATCCCAGGCTATAATGAGAACCTCTAGATACAATGACATTGATCATAAATATATCTTCTATAGTCTAGATACATCTTAATGGCTGGACATAGTAGATGTCTGACTATCAGGTGCTGGGGGCTCATAATCATTGAGACTTCTTCTCATGAAGTTCGCACTTGGTGATCTCTAGTAGTGAGATCATGAGGTCAACCCCCCCCCCCCAATAGGAACACCACATGTTTTGGGTGTCATTCGTTGTTCGTATCTACAGAAATGTGAATTAGTCTCTTGAATTGAGACCATTACAAATGTATATCATTTTATTACGTACATTAATGCATGACGAAAACCATGGATGTAATGTTGTGGCGATGTAATTTGTGTTGGGTGTGTCGTTGGTGGTATGACATTGGTAGAATGGTCAAGAAAAAATTTGTCGCTTCCAAGTTTAGGAAGTTGTATATCATAGGCCTGGTTGATCATGATGGTGCCGCCTTTATAAGTCATTTTCCAATGTAGTAGAAAGGTGAATCCATCTGGATAGATCAAAAAATAATAATTAAAGATAGGTACAATGACGTAAATTTGTGTCATGCTTTATGAGATATTTAATGACAAAGAGAATATAGTACACAGTCAGTGTCCGTAGGATGGTAGTCATTGCAATGACTATCCTTATCTCATTAGGGGCCATGACGGGTAGCTAGACCCCTCTCTTGGTCTGTGAATTTTATTCACTACTATTATGATAAGGGCCTAGAGGGTCACACACAATAGCGTATTCAAGAATCCTCTATATTCAGTTGAATAGGAATATGGAAATAGTGGGCCCCGCCATGGGGTCCGAGCATTGTCCAAGTTGTCGATCACCAAAAGAATTAAATAAATTAATTAATATTCATGTTACGAATAATTGGGATTGAATTTATTTAATGTATTTACAAGTTTAGTAAATATAAGAAAAATATTAATCAAACGAATATTATTTAATATTCAAGGTTTTTTTAATATTAAGTTGGATAGCGAGTCGAGTTAAATGGCTCAGTTTTATCGCGTAATATATATATTACATGTATGTGATAAAATATTAAATAACATTGGTTTAGTTTAGTCCGTCGAATTTAATTATTTAGAGAACGTTGAATTTAGTGGGGGTCGGGGAACCCTACCATGTATTTATCAACGTCTCTATAAATTTGAGAGGAGGCACTCTCTATGGTGTTCATATCACTATTCATTCATTTATGGATTGAAAAATGAGAGCCTCTCTCTACCCCCACTTCCTAGAGAGATAATCTAATGATCCAAGAGTTCAGATCAAGATCTTACTCATGCATCGAAGGCATATTGCTCCTGTGATCATCGGGACATCGAAAACAACCCCGAATCGCCGCGCTAGCACCCGAAGTTCAATGATCTGTGTTCTAGAGGATTTCTGAAGCGTGTGTGGATGATCTAGAGGGATCATTCTATGGATCCTTCTAGAGATGATCGTCATCAGCTAACAGCAGTCGACCACACCTTTGGATTTGAATCAGGTATTTTTTCATTATAATATCATGCTCTTAATAATCTACGCGAGATCCTTGGACCTTTCTGGGGCTCGGCCCACCGGCTTCTGGTGCGGGCCCCGGGAACCTAATAGTGGTATCAGAGGGATCCGTGTAGATTTTCTGAACAAAATAAAAATAATTTGCATAAATTTATGTAGAGCGTTTAAAATCGGTCACAACCGTTCAACTCGAGATTCAATCCGATTTTGAACGACTAAGATATGGTCATTAAAAATTTTCAGAATGGCTCGTGTTTTCGTTTTTGAAAAAGGCTATTAAAATTTTAATATAATTATAATTATTATAATTTATATTATTCTTATAATAATAAAATTATTATATTAATATAATATTTTATTATTATTATATCTAAAGGTTAAAATAGCCTTTATAAAATAATTAAAAAAAGGGGGGATATGACTTGACATGTTGGTCATGTCTTAAAAGTAAAAAAAAAGTAAATGGATGGGCGGTGGAAGAAGTAGAAGCAAAAAAAATAGAAAAAAATATAAAAGATAAAATATGGGGCTGTGCGTGGAAACCGAAAACCAAAAAAAGGAAGACTTGCAGGGGGTCCAAGCGGACCCCCTCCCTCTCCCACAGGGTGCACAGCAGCACCACCATGAGTCCACCCCGACACGACGGACAACCCAGGGGCCGCCAAACCCCTCTCCATGCGCCACGCTGCAGCCGCACCCCTCTTTCGAGGGCACCGACCCATGTATGCCGGCCGCCGCACCACCTATCCCCCCCGCTCCCTGTAGCAGGGCCAGCACCCAAAGACACCCCACCGGTGCCTCACCTCCTGCCCAGGGCTGCTGCACCCCTTTGCCGCCGAGCACAGCGCCCCACCTCTGCCTACCTTCCCTCGCGCGCTAGCTGTGCGCCCAAGCCGCATATACCCTTGGTGAGCAGGGGAAGCCCACCGAGAAACCGCCTGCCCAGGCGGCTGAGCCGCACGGCGCACCCTGCCGGTGCACCCATGAGGCATGTCCGGCCACCCCGACCTCCTTGTGTTGGCTCCTCATGCAGCCCTACATTCCCCTCACCTCGCCGCCCAACAGGTGCCGCGTCACCCTCCCTCGACGCATAGCTCCCATGTGCACTCAGCCAGATGCCCCGCTCAGGAAGAACCAGGCGCGGCGCTTGTAGCGCCGTAGAGCAGGCCACCGAGAACCAGCCAGGCCAGAGCACGCCGCCGCCTGGAGTTCCCGAAAAACAGCCGGAACCGCTGCTGCGACTCATCAGCCTCCTCGTGCCCGGTCTGTGCCAGAACCGGCGTTACACCCTCCTCCCTGCGCTGCTTTCGCCTCACGGCCATCGGCCAAGCCTCGGCCGAACCCACCCTCTGGAGACCCAAGTGGCCAGAAGCCTCCCATGTACCTCACACCACAAGACCCCGCTGCGCCACCATTACATCTTGGCAACGGCGGGTGTCCGTGCCTCCAGCCGCCGCCCGGTCCTCCTAGCGGGCAGGTTACCCCTCAGGTTAATTTAAATAAATTAATATAATTATTTAATTTCATTAATTAAATTAATTAATATATTAATTGTATTGAAATAAATTTTAATACCTGACTAGAATTAATTTAATTACGATATTAAATTAATCTATTTAATTAATTTAATTTTTAAGTATTACATTTAAATTAATTAAAGGACCATTAATTAATTAAATTAATTTAATTTAGTAATTAATTTAATTTAATTATATATCCCGCATAATTATTTATGCATTTTAATTTTAATCGATCATTATATTGTACCCGACTACTGGTCTTGAGCACTAGCCCCCTATATCTGCTTTTAAATTATTTATTTAATTTAATTATATTAAATTATGTGGGATGTGTGTAATTAATTAAATGATGGTCTGCACATCGTCTTTATTTTTGGTTAAAATGTATAATGGATTGTACACCCAATTTACTTGATGTAAATTTATACCCAAGTTCCCCTCACCTGCGCACGAGTATCTTTGTACTTCGGACGAAGACGACGAGCGACATCGACCCCACCAAGACAAGCCAGAGCATGTTGATTAAGATGATGCAGGATGACAAGTTGACCATGCCATGATGAGGTGGTACGCTAAGACGTGACGTGGACACCTCCAAGACGAAGAGATGCTCCAAATGAGAAGCATTCATACAACATAGGTTGAGCTGCATCTAGTGTCACGTTTTGCAAAAGTATAATGCCCCTTAGGTCATTTAGATGATCAAGGCCAGTTAGGTAGTAGTTTTAACTTTATTAAATTATTTATTATTTTATGCATTTAAGAACAGCGGGAAGAATACATAAAATAATAGATAATAAAATGCATAAAGAAGCGACATATGTTTTTCTATTGATGTTCAGTTTTGAGCGCGACAACATAGACGAAAAAGTTTAATAGAAATGGATCACATTAATCAAGAGAAAACCAATAAACCCCTCAAAGAATATATTACGTCACAAACAGCCTCCCATCATTCATGTTTAAACAAAACTGGGTGTCCAAGGTGTCGGTTCATGCCTCAGCTGAGGGTGCCTCTTACTACCAGGGAGTTCTTATTTCTGTGGTGGGTCGACTCTAATAAAATTGCAGCAAATATATAGAATTACCTAGTTTGTTTTAATTTTATAGGAAAGCATTGAGTAAATCATTAAATTATTTTGAAGCTGCGACTTCACTAACAGATCAAGGATCCGCAAGTTAATGCAGTTGGCCAGAAAAAAGCCAACCTTGGAACCTCCGAGTAATGGCGTAGCCCTAGATTGTAGAATATGAGGGAGGATCAGGGATCCAATCCACTAGAATACTCAAGAGTATTCTGATTATAGATCAGATAGGTCATAGAATTAAAAAAATTAGTGGGAGACATTTAATGATTAAATTATAAGTAATGGCAGAATAGGAAATCACACAAAAGTACAATATACTAAAGTATATTTGTAAATAATGGAAAGAAATTCATTAATAAAATGACGATAAACATTGGACAATGATAATGTCCAAACAAGCATGAATTTCTTAAATGTAGTACAAGTGCTTGCGCACATTACTACTAAAATAGAAATTCAATGTGCTTGTGTCCTAACCTGGTAAGTCACCTCAAGAATCGAGGGGGTAAAAGTGCTTTCAGGAGACTCATGAATAAATCATATGTTGGTGCAGTCATAATGCTATCATGAAATCCTGATTTTAGTTGTTGTCGCTACATCATGACTTGGATGATGATCACATGTAGTCTCATCTCCAAGATCCTTCATGAAGAAAGCAAAGCAGGATTTGAATGTGATGATTACAATCGGGTTGTGTAAAGTGAAATGTAGTTCCCAATATTTCATGCCATCCAATTCCTTATAACATTTACACAAAATTACTCTAGTTTCATATAAAGGTACAAACAGACCGTATAGAGTAAGCGCTTCATTACCATTAAGGTAACATTCGCCATGTCATAAGAATATTGGAGATAACACCATCTTTTATTCATATGGAAAATACATTGAATGACAAGGCGAAAAGGCTTGTTGAGATTTATGCTAAATGGAACCATCATCATGTCCTTCAATAAAAATGGTTGGATATTAAAAATTAGATTATTTGCATAACATAATGAAATGAATTAATGGATGTTGAAAAACTGAAATACAAGAATCAAGTACTCGCTTATCATTCAGTGTGTATTCATCAAATATATTAATGTTTCTGACATACTTCTTGGGTATTAAAATACAATATTATTTTCACAAATATGTATTGAAATACAATAACCATGTAATTAGTTAAACATTAAATGAATTAATGTGACTTCTTCAAGCAGCTGAAAAGGGTGATTCCTATGTCCGTAGGGAGAAACACATAACTTCTAATTGCCAAGTGATTGATTCAAATTGAACAAGTTGTGGTGTATAACCAAAAACATTTATCTCACGTGGAATTTGGAAATGATGAGACATTATTCCATGTTTTGGAATGAATGTTGTTTGTGGTAACATACTCAGAAAATTGTTCACTACTATTTGAATCAATGGAAATACATGATGATTATAAAATGTAAGGCCTACCCAGTTGTGGAAATGTGATTCTTTTTCATGTAAAACTAAAAGTGGACGTCAACAATATACCCATTATGGATTTTAGGCAAGGCACAACTAAACACCTATGGTATTATTGACACCCTTAGATTAGACAAGGAATCCTTTAGAAATAATGGTATTCCACAAAGCATTCAGAGGTTAGTGCAATAAGACAATGGGAACTATTCCAAAGAAAGAAAGAGGAAAAGATATTTCATAAGTTTCCTTTAAGTCATTATGGAATAGTGAAGTATAAGTTTTTTCAGAAGATATGAGTTTCTTCGGATCGGCAGGCCGAAGAATATATTGATGAAGCAATCATCGATCATGATAATGTATCGTGGAGTAATTCCTAAAGGCATGTTACCTTATCTGTATCACCGTATTGATTTTCATAAAGAGGATCGATGATTATTCTTAAATATTAACATTGATCAACAAACATGTAGCATGGATCAATTACTAAATGCTTATATTACACAGCAATGTTATGATGTAAGTCGTTTCAATGTTGCATCTTGCAGAAAAATCCATAATATTTAAAAAATGTGATTTACAAAAAATAGCATAAACCCATAACCAATATGCCATCTTAAATGACAAATGGATATCATAAGAGTAATTGTATGATGGAAAATCCTTTATTTCATAGGACTTGTTTAGATGAAAAGAATTTGTTAGAATTTAAACAAACCTGCATCAAGATTAAACATGTCTTGCATCTATGGTAATTATACTAACAGTGGCTTAAGATATTACCTAAATCCCTAAAAAAGAAAAGATGTAGTCATGTATTAGAATAAATTTTTGTACAAGGGTGCACATCTCTATTAGAGATAGTGGGAGTTGAATGGGCATTTAATTATTCAATTCTCGAGACGCAAAAATGGTTGGCATAAGGAACAAATTCCACAAGTACATGTGGAATAGGAATGTTCCAGAGACACATACTGCATATGAAGAATGAAACCATTTTGATGGTTTTATATTCACTGTGGCCGGTGATATATTATTCATTAAGAATAATAAATTCTACAAGTAATAAGTATAAGGAAACAATCTAAGATTTCAAAAGTTCAACTAAAATTCAATAATGGATTCCATGTATCAAATTACAATGGGGTTTATAAATCGAATACTACGGTGGGTATTCAAATCAAATGATACATGGATGGTACAAGTCTAGTACCAATAAGGCTCAATTGGTTATACCAAGTCGGTATGCCTAAATCTATTAGAATTTTACTTTTCATATCCAAACATCTAAGATCATATATTATACATTGGTTGTCAAGATCATCTTTCGTGGAAGGTGTCTATATGACCCAACCCGAAAGAGATGATGACATCAAATGATGCCAATAAGGGTTTAAAGTTACTAAAATATAGTTTTTGGATTAAATTAAGTGACAAGATCTCATAGAATTCATTATAAATTAATCTTTTCCTAGTGTCTAGCAAAGGTTAGTGGGAGCGACAATGTTTTCCAAATGAAATATGTTCGGCAACATATGGAAAACAGATTTTGATCATACAGTTAGTTAAGATCAGGTTGAAAGAAATACTCCAATGATTGAATTCAAGTAGGAACAATATTCAAGAGAACATGATCAACTCAGTAAGATCCAAAGGTATCTCGGTCCTTGTCAATCGTACATATAGTGACATTGTATTGAAAAATACAAGTTGAAACAATTCACGTTCAGAATTGTTGCCTATGTCACATTGATTAATCTCTTTAGGTTAATATGTTTGGAGCATGTATAGAGATTAAAGTTGCGAATTGATACCATATTCTTTATCAATTGATCAATAACATATGATATAATATGTACACTAATTGATAATGCCAGGATAAAATTTATTATAGGCATAAATCAATTATTTCCAGGAGCACTACATGTGATGCAGTCAGAACATTCATCTTGTACTTCGATAAGTACAAATGATATTTACCTAGAATAAGGAGAGAAAGGTATACTAGTTTTGGTGGGACAGAACCTAGTAATCCTTGGATCAATTTGATCAAGTTCATGTGGGAGTGTTGAAATAGTGGGTGCCCTAGACCCAACTATGTAGTACTTTTGATTACTGTATCATGTGTACAATTAGATATGCGTGATGATATCATACCATTATAGTTCAAACTTTTCTGTGCCCACTATAATAATGGTAATGTCCAATGCTTAATTGTTATGTCAATAGGTTGTAGCAGATCCTAGGCTATAATGAGAATATCTAGATACAATGAAATTGATCTTAAAAATATGTTATATAGTCTAGATACATATTACTGACTGGAAATAGTAGATGTCTAAATATTAGGTGCAGGGGGATCATAAGCATTGAGACTTATTCTCATGAAGTTCTCACTTGCTGATCTCTAGTAGTGAGATCATGAGGACAGAACTGCCAATAGGAACACCACATGTTCTCGGTGTCATTGGTTGTTCCTATCTACGAACATGTGTATTGGTCTCCTGAATTGATGCCATTATTTATTTATATCATTTAATTACGTACTTTAATTCAAGGGAAAAACCATGGCAGTAATTTCATGGAGAAGTAGTTTGTGTTGGGTGCATCGTTGGTGGTATGACGTTGGTTGAATGGTCAAGAAATAATTTTTCACTTACAAGATTAGGAAGCTATATATCTCAGCCCTGGTTGATCAGGATGATGCCACCTTCATAAGTCTTTGGACAATGTAGTAGAAAGGCGAATCCATCCGGATAGATCAACAAATAATAAAGCAAGACAAGGATGATTACAAAAGAGTGTGTCCTACTTTATGAGATATTTAATGAAAAAGATAATATAGCACAAAGTCAGTCTTCGTAGGATGTTAGTCATTGCAATGACAATCCTTAACTCTTTAGGGGCCGTGATGGGTTTCTAGACCACGCTCTAGGTCTGTGAATTTTTTTCACTACTATTGAGATAAGGTCCTAGATGGTCACACACAACAACGTAATCAAGAATCCACCCTATTCAGTTGAATATGAATATGGACATATTTGGTCTCGCCATGGGGTCCAAGCATTTTCCAAGTTGTCGATCACCAAAAGAATTAAATAAATTCATTAATATTCAAGTTACCAATATTTGGGATTGAATTTATTTAATGTATTTATGAGATTAGTAAATACAAGAAATATATTAATCAGACAAATATAACATAATATTCAATGTTCGTTTAATATTAAGTGGGATAGTGAGTCAAGATAAATTTCTCGGTTTTATCACGTAATATATATATATTACAAGTATGTGATTAAATATTAAATAATATTGGCACTGTTTAGTCAGTAGAAATTATTTATTTAGAGAACATTGATATTAATGGGGGCCAGGGAACCCTACCGAATATTTATCGATGTCTCCATATATAAGAGAGGAGGCTCTCTCTATATTGGGAATATCACTATTCATTCATTTATGGAATGAAAAATGAGAGCCTCTCTCTCCTCCTGCTTTATAGAGAGATATTATAATGATCCAAGAGTTAGGATCTGTAACGCCCCGACCCCAGCTACCCAGAGTCGGTGCATTACTTCGTAACATTGGCATGATCACAAGAAAGATCAAATCTCGAAAGACTGATTGGTTTAGTAGCCTTGGAAACACTAGATATATTCATAAGTTTTACATTTCATCATTAAACGAAAAACTACTACAACTACATATTGTCTCCATAATCCACACTCATATCCCCACATAATATCCCTGCAGGTCATTCATAACTTACTTCTTCACTTCCTGGGAAAAATAAAACATAGAAAAGGGGTGAGCTCAAATGCCTAGTAAGGATAACAATATAGCGGAAACTTTCATAAATAAGAATAAACTTTTAATGCAATGTATAACTAAAACAAAATCCTTTCAAACATGAACTTTCAACATGGTATGGCATAAATAAAATGAAATAATTCCATTTACTTACTCACATGGATATTCTACTAATCGAATAATCACATGAAAAAATAAATAAACACTTTCATAATGTTGGAATGCATAATGCCAGACTATCATAACCACATAGCCAAGGCCTCATTCCAAGACTACAAATAAGATTTTGTCAAGGCCTTGTGCCAAGACACTAGTTTGTCTCATGAGACCTACCGATGCATCGAGGAGCTATAGAGGGCTCCACCCGTCACTTACTAAGTCCAATGCATTCCCATATGAAAAGGTTTAAACATAACATAAACATTCGTATTAAAACTAGCATACGAAATGTCAATAATTTCACAATAAACTATGAATGGTATAAAAATAGTAGATCCACAGTCAAACATATCACAAAACCTTCAATACAATATAGAAGTTTTGTATCATAATAATTCAACTTCAAATAAGCGTAAAATCCAACAAAGGATGTTGACATAGATGAAATCAAAACTATTTGAGAGAAATATCTCCTTTTTTAAAATCATTTAAAAGTCACACATTTATAAAGGAAGTAATTAAAAAGAGATTTTTGAATCAAAGTGTCCCATACCACTTTTAAACTTTTGAAAGGAATTAAAATTTATTTAAAAACATTCATGTCCATATAAATAAATCCTTAAAAACCATTTTGAAGAAATGGACATTAATTGAAATGATTTAGAATGATAAATCTTTAAAACATTGAAAATTCTGATTTTAATAAAGAGTACCTTTCTGAAATTCTTAAAATATTCATTTTGAAATCATTTAAAATCAAAACACTTTTTAGAGAAATATCTCTTTATATTTTTGAAATCATTTTAGAGCCATATAAAATAAAACATTTTCTTGAAAATATCCTTGTAAGCTTGTAAGGAATGCTTTGAATTATTTATAATGGCGGAAAACAACCGCACCCTCCGTATAAGTTAAAAAAACATTCTTACCTTAATTCTGTCGAAAAGGTTAAAAAGGACCTTGTTTTGGAAATGATGGAAAGATTCCTTTATAAACCTCTTATAAAAAGTCAAACAAGGGTATAAATTAATTTAACCCATATTCTTGTAAATAGTAAAAATTTTTTGAAATACATTTTTACGAAACATGGATGTGGATGATAAAGAGATCCCATTAGATTATTACGTATAAACAACCTCGGATAATGAAGAGATTGTGAAATAACCCTTACCTTGTACTTTTCCTTGGTTGGGGTAGGTTAACCTCCTGTATAATGGTGAAATAATTGTTATTAAATTATACAAGAATCATATATATTAATATGATATCATATATGATCTTTTAACATTGATTTGTTAATAATATCTTAGAATTATCGTCGTTTCGGGTGTTAACTTACTTGTTTTATTTTATATGTTTTGTTACGTAAGACATGTTTGTAAAGGATAGGTTGTATATTATTCATATCCAGAATGATATCAAGTCCTTAAACATCATTTTTAAATCATCAAATGATAATTATACTTGAATGGATACGATGGAGAATGAATCTCATCGCGTTCGTGGAGACGGTAGTCCGTACGTACGCACGAGCGACAATATCATTCTTTTGATATTAAAATAATATATAAATGGATGGTATATCATATATACAGAATCATTAACATGTTATATTTATTATTTACATGAGTTACACATCATTATTATACCCATCCAAATAATAATATATTGAATAACAATTACACCACTACGTGGAGACGGTAAGCCGTACGTACGCACGTATGGTGACATGTTATTCAAAGGGTGGATAGAATACTGAATATGGTTGTACCATATTTATAATAACATCACAGTATATGTAAGATACTGGAGTTATTATTTTAGAATGGTAAGAACAAAGAAAGAGGAAGTGGAAGAAGAAAGGAACTTGGAAAAGGGTGGTGAAATCGTTACCTCTTCTTCGGGTTCTTCCTTTTGATTTGATCAAAAGGGATTTTTAGGTTGGATTTCTGATCAAACTAAGGCCTCTAGGTTGTAGTGAGGGATGTTGGGAGAGTATTTGGGCAGTGTTTGGCAGAACCAAAAGGCTTTGAAGGTGTGAAGAAATGAGGAGGAGTGCCGTTTTATAAGAGGGGTGAGGGGCACCTTTGGAAAAGCTAGAAATATGAATTTATAATAAATTCATATTCGGTTTCTAATGGCTCCAAAGTTGATTATTCAAAGTTTAAGGTGGGGATAGGTCGAAAACCACTCAACCAATATAATTTATACAGGTTTGGGTACTTATATTAACCTTATCTTTAAGTATTAACTCTAAGTTAATTAGATTCACTTTTACAATGTCTCTTTGTATTTTTATATAATATGGTTAATAAACTTACTATATACATCCAAGCGACCCCCAAGTGGTCCATTAATGATGAAAATATCATGATATAAGTCTCTTGGCCGAACCTTAGATTTTTAGGAATTTAATAACAATTAATAATATAATGTTTGTTTTAAGAACTCTTTTATGTCAATTTTGACACTATTCAATAGTTGTTTTTTGTGAAACTCATAACAGATTGATTACTTCGAACAAAGTCAATTAAATCAATCCTAATATATCATATTATCCTATAAAATTAGTTTAATTCATTAAAAGCTTCATATTATATTTTTTTGGGTATTTATAATAACAATTATTTTAAGTTTTCACTATTATAGTAATTACTGCATCATCATTGTGTCATAAATAAAATAAATTATTTAATGTCTAAAAATTATAAATAAAATATCATTATGTAGGAAATCGTTTTAGATTTCTAATGAATATTTATAATCTAAAATCCAACTTATATAACCCTATGTAACAATTGTGTTGCTAAAAGATATATGCTTGTGTCATTTTTGTATTCATTTTGACTTAATTAAAATAAAGTGTCATTATCACTTACAAGTGAATCCATGGGGTCCCAAAATCGACCCAAAGATTCCCATGGTCGACCATGTATCAACCAATAGGGTTAAGACACGTTTTAGGGTAATTTAGTATTATTATAATAGTATTTTTTAACCCTTATTTACCGGATTTACCCTTAACCATGGTAAATAAAATATTTACCGCAGTAATTATTCAAAATGTCTAAAAATAAAAGTTACCTATTTACACAATTTTAACATCCTGATTCCAAATATGGAATCCATTTTTCTAAATTCAAAACACAGAAGTGGCATAAATTAATTTAAAATTAATTCCCACTGTCAAAACAAAAAGCGTGTTTTTAAGAGATAATAACTATCAAATGATTGACACTTGTTTATGTTCGGTTTAATTGTAAAATTATGTCTAATGACCAAAATTATATTAAATTGTAAAAATATATTCTAAATATACTTTTAAACCACTCAAATTCATAATTTATCACTATTAATTATTTTGATTTAAAAAGTTGTTTTTAATTAAAATTTAGTAATTTTCACTATTCATCAAAATATGAAAGTTATCCGAAAAGTACCAAAATTTCACCTTAGGCTAAATTCGATATTCCGAATCCAAAAATGAAGTCCATTTCAAAATATAAAATCTATATAATTTCAAAATTTATGTATTACTATTCATAACGGCTAGTTTGATCGGTTGTGGTGTGTGTTAAAACTCGACGTTGCGTACAACACACGCTACTGTTTTATTCGAAGGAAAGCGTACCGTGGAAGCTTGGGATGTTTCATTCTAAATTTTTTGATGTCTCCATTTAGTCAAAAAGCTTAAAATATTGTATTTAAAAAGGTTTCACAATCAAAAGTTGATAAAAGTGCAATACTGAAAATGAATCTGTTCTTGCATTATGACTAAGAAACTCATAATATGGATTCTAAAATTATAAGGATTATATAAAGTTAAAAATGTAGTTAATGCTATTCATGACCTCTTTTAATGGCTTTTTTTTTGTATGTCATGGTGCAATTGAACTCGGTGTTGCGTGTAGTGCAAGTTATTGAATTATTTTGAAGAAATAACACACTATGAAATCTTGGGGTGTTACATTCTCCCCTCCTTCAATAAATTGCGTCCTCACAATTTGAAATTGTTCTTCGAAAATAAAAGGTTGAAAATAGATAATATATTTTTGGGAAAACCCACATCGGAAATTGGGTTACTAAAATTTAGTCTTAATATGAGGAAAAGAGAAATGAAAGGGTCACCACCAAATTATGATCTTGATTAGGAGAACATTGGTGGCAATTAGAGACATATAATCGGAGGAAAAACGTAAATATTTATAGGTAGTGATTGAGGTCATCAATCAAAAACAATTGTATAATTGAGGTCCTTAAACTCATCAATCTATGATGATTTGAAGTACCATCGGTTCAACAAAATATAGGGTATTGGGATAACACATTTTTGATGTTTCAAAATATCTTAGTTGAAATCCCACATTGAAAAATGAATTAACGAGGCCTCTATTTAAAATAAAGAGTCGAAAGTATGAAGATTACCGAAAATAACACATACTAGGGTTCCATGTAAGAAAATATGGATATGGAAGAAAAATCTAACCATCAATTATCTGATGGAGAGTGGTAGAGAACATGGCTATGAAAAGGCCAACAATCCAAAAGCCATAAATTAGTGATGATTTAAGGTACCATCTAGGAAAACATTTTTGTTCTAAGTTTCTTTTCTTAATATTGAGGAATTTATTTATGAGATTGGCTAATATCATAAGGAGATATACTTACTTTATAATTATAGTTTTATCCATTAATAAATTTCTACCACAAACTCATCTTTCACTCTAAAAGATAATAGAATGTAAAAAAAATTCTATTTAAACTATTCGTATAGGGTTCCAAAATAAAAGAATTTATAATTCATCTACAAGATCTTTTATTAAAAACTAAATTATTTAATCTAGGACATCTCGTGGGCCAGTGTTAGGTGATACACCCTTGTCGCCCTTCGGTTGCGGGTTCAAGTCTCGCAGCCTCGCCGGACGCGACGGGTTGCCGCCCGACCTCTGGGTTGTCCTTTTATGGAAATCCAAAATAATCCAAACTAGAACTATCCAAAATACTTCTATCCATACTCACAGTCCAACATTTATAAGTAAGGTAAACATAATGTAGAACCTTTTTACCCCATAATCGCATATGAATACCTTCATCATGTATTCTTTTAATACACCGAAACATCCTGAATTACAATATTCCTTATTGATTACATTCATGCTCCCTTATTCCATATAGAAAGTTGGATATACTTCATTAATCCAAAAATGTTTTAAACCACAACAATGATGGAATATACAAATCATTAATCAGTTCCAGGGTAGTCAAGAATATCCAATATAATTTATCCAAAACAATCACATATTATTCCAAAATCACTACCTCAGTATTAGAACTATATTATGATTTATCATTCTCTCAACTATATATTTTCCAAAAATTTATCCTGCTATTGAGTCACTTTTCTTTGTTCCACACAATCTCATGTCCTTAATGAAATAGTACTGCAGTACAATCCTTATATACTCCATGATTATTGTAACAAGTACATTGTTGATACAACACTCAATTGACATAATCAACATAAGAACTCTAATTATCCCTCTTCATCTGTGGTAGTATCATAACATGATTATTATCCAATAACATCATTTGCGGCATAGTCTGATGACTGGGACATAGGTTCGCGTAGTGTCCAAACTCCTTGCAAATGAAGCATTGTACATTTGAAACCATTTTCTTACCCTTGCAGTCACGTACTTTGTGCCCTTTTCCTCCACACATATAACAAACTCCCATTCCTTTCAGGCAAGTTCCAGGGTGTTTCTTTCCACAGTTACCACATATGGGAAAATTATTCTTTTCCCTCTTCCCTTTATCCATCTTTCTCTCTTCCATCCTTTTCTTCTCTTGCTTCCCTTAAAAGCCATAGGACTCAGTAAACTCTTTACTTATCTTATCAACACATGATATTATTTCTTCATATGATGATAATACATGGGAGACTATTTCTCTTATAAATTCTAGCTTAATACCATGAGATATATGATCCTTCCTTCTCTTTGAATCATGTGCATTTCTGGAGTTATCATTCCTTCTACTGGGCGCCATTTCTAAACAATGGCATAAACTAGATTAGTTTATGAGTCAAAATACATAATCCCATACTTATAAAACACTTAACATAAATTGAACTATTTATGGATATAATCCATAATCATAAAAATGTTTTCTTTGAGGAAGTATATACTCATAAACCCTTCATAATGATTTGTAAGGAAAATGAGAATTATCCTAAGAATATCCCTCGGGAGTGTCGTAACCAAGAGTGCAGCAAGGCCCGTTGTCGTGCACCAGTTCCCGTTCGAGTCTAGCTCAAAGCGGTGTTTTCGGGTTTTACCCCTAGGTACATCTGTACCAGAGCCGCCTCTACCTGCTCGTATCCAGACAGGGATGTATTGCTCGGAAAACTCACAAAATCTCTACAATACCAAAATTCTAGGAAGTTCTTCTACACTAATCCTCAAAGCTCATCTTAGGTCTACGTGCTCTAATCAGAGTTTATCTAAATCTAGCATCCAAGGTTTGTACTAAACTTCCTCTGATACCAACTGTAACGCCCCGACCCCAGCTACCCAGAGTCGGTGCATTACTTCGTAACATTTGCATGATCACAAGAAAGACCAAATCTCGAAAGACCGATTGGTTTAGTAGCCCTGGAAACACTAGATATATTCATAAGTTTTACATTACATCATTAAACGAAAAACTACTACAACTACATATTGTCTCCATAATCCACACTCATATCCCCACATAATATCCCTGCAGGTCATTCATAACTTACTTCTTCACTTCCTGGGAAAAATAAAACATAGAAAAGGGGTGAGCTCAAATGCCCAGTAAGGATAACAATATAGCGGAAACTTTCATAAATAAGAATAAACTTTTAAGGCAATGTATAACTAAAACAAAAGCCTTTCAAACATGAACTTTCAACATGGTATGGCATAAATAAAATGAAATAATTCCATTTACTTACTCACATGGATATTCTACTAATCGAATAATCACATGCAAAAATCAATAACCACTTTCATAATGTTGGAATGCATAATGCCAGACTATCATAACCACATAGCCAAGGCCTCGTGCCAAGACTACAAATAATATTTTGTCAAGGCCTTGTGCCAAGACACTAGTTTGTCTCATGAGACCTACCGATGCATCGAGGAGCTATAGCGGGCTCCACCTGTCACTTACTAAGTCCAATGCATTCCCATATGAAAAGGTTTAAACATAACATAAACATTCGTATTAAAACTAGCATACGAAATGTCAATAATTTCACCATAAACTATGAATGGTATAAAAATAGCACATCCACAGTCAAACATATCACAAAACCTTCAATACAATATAGATGTTTTGTATCATAATAATTCAACTTCAAATAAGCGTAAAATCCATCAAAGGATGTTGACATAGATGAAATCAAAACTATTTGGGAGAAATATCTCCTTTTTTGAAATCATTTAAAAGTCACACATTTATAAAGGAAGTAATTAAAAAGAGATTTTTGAATCAAAGTGTCCCATACCACTTTTAAACTTTTGAAAGGAATTAAATTTTTTTTAAAAACATTCATGTCCATATAAATAAATCCTTAAAAACCATTTTGAAGAAATGGACATTAATTGAAAAGATTTAGAATGATAAATCTTTAAAACATTGAAAATTCTGATTTTGATAAAGAGTACCTTTCTGAAATTCTTAAAATATTCATTTTGAAATCATTTAAAATCAAAACACTTTTTAGAGAAATATCTCTTTATATTTTTGAAATCATTTTAGAGCCATATAAAATAAAACATTTTCTTGAAAATATCCTTGTAAGCTTGTAAGGAAAGCTTTGAATATTTTATAATGGCAGAAAATAACCGCACCCGCCGTATAAGTTAAAAAAAACATTCTTACCTTAATTCTGTCGAAAAGGTTAAAAAAGACCTTGTTTTGGAAATGATGGAAAGATTCCTATATAAACCTCTTATAAAAAGTCAAACAAGGGTATAAATGACTTTAACCCATATTCTTGTAAATAGTAAAAATGTTTTGAAATACATTTTTATGAAACATGGATGTGGATGATAAAGAGATCCCAGTAGATTATTACGTATAAACAACCTCGGATAATGAAGAGATTGTGAAATAACCCTTACCTTGTACTTTTCCTTGGTTGGGGTAGGTTAACCTCCTGTATAATGGTGAAATAATTGTTATTAAATTATACAATAATCATATATATTAATATGATATCATATATGATCTTTTAACATTGATTTGTTAATAATATCATAGAATTATCGTCGTTTCAGGTGTTAACTTACTTGTTTTCTTTTTATATGTTTTGTTACGTAAGACATGTTTGTAAAGGATAGGTTGTATATTATTCATATCCAGAATGATATCAAGTCCTTAAACATCATTTTTAAATCATCAGATGATAATTATACTTGAATGGATACGATGGATAATGAATCTCATCGCGTTCGTGGAGACGGTAGTCCGTACGTACGCACGAGCGACAATATCATTCTTTTGATATTAAAATAATATATAAATGGATGGTATATCATATATAAAGAATCATTAACATGTTATATTTATTATTTACATGAGTTACACATCATTATTATACCCATCCAAATAATAATATATTGAATAACAATTACACCACGACGTAGAGACGGTAAGCCGTACGTACGCACGTATGGTGACATGTTATTCAAAGGGTGGATAGAATACTGAATATGGTTGTACCATATTTATAATAACATCACAGTATATGTAAGATACTGGAGTTATTATTTTAGAATTGTAAGAACAAAGAAAGAGGAAGTGGAAGAAGAAAGGAACTTGGAAAAGGGTGGTGAAATCGTTACCTCTTCTTCGGGTTCTTCCTTTTGATTTGATCAAAAGGGATCCTTAGGTTGGCTTTCTGATCAAACTAAGGCCTCTAGGTTGTACTGAGGGATGTTGGGAGAGTATTTGGGTAGTGTTTGGCCGAACCAAAAGGCTTTGAAGGTGTGAAGAAATGAGAAGGAGGAGTTCCCTTTTATAAGAGGGGTGAGGGGCACCTTTGGAAAAGCTAGACATATTAATTTATAATAAATTCATATTCGGTTTATAATGGCTCCAAAGTTGATTATTCAAAGGTTAAGGTCGGGATAGGTCGAAAAGCACTCATCCCATAGAATTTAGACATGTTTGGGTACTTATATTAACCTTATCATTAAGTATTAACTCTAAGTTAATTAGTTTCACTTTTACAATGTCTCTTTGTATTTTTATATAATATGGTCAATAAACATACTATATACATCCAAGCGACCCCCAAGTAGTCCATTAATGATGAAACTATCATGATATAAGTCTCTTGGCCGAACCATAGATTTTTAGTAATTTAATATCAATTAATAATATAATATTTGTTTTAAGAACTCTTTTATGTCAATTTTGACACAATTCAATAGTTGATTTTTGTGAAACTCATAACAGATTGATTACTTCGAAAAAAGTCAATTAAATCAATCCTAATATATCATATTATCCAATAAAATTAGTTTAATTCATTAAAAGATTCATATTATATTTTTTTTGGGTATTTATAATATCAATTATTTTAATTTTTCACTATTATAGTAATTACTGCATCATCATTGTGTCATAAATAAAATAAATTATTTAATGTCTAAAAATTATAAATAAAATATCATTGTGTACGAAATCTTTTTATCTTTCTAATGAATATTTATAATATAAAATCCAACTTATATAACCCTATTTAACAATTGTTTTGCTAAAAGATATATGCTTCTGTCATTTTTGTATTCATTTTGACTTAATTAAAATAAAGTGTCATTATCACTTACAAGTGGATCCATGGGGTCCCAAAATCGACCCAAAGATGCCCATGGTCGACCATGTATCACCCAATAGGGTTAAGACACGTTTTAGGGTAATTTAGTATTCATATAATATTATTTTTTAACCCTTATTTACCAGATTTACCCTTAACCATGGTAAATAAAATATTTACCGCAGTAATTATTCAAAATGTCTAAAAATAAAAGTTACCTATTTACACAATTTGAACATCCTGATTCCAAATATGGAATCCATTTTTCTAAATTCAAAACAAAGAAGTGGCAGAAATTAATTTAAAATTAATTCCCGCTGTCAAAACAAAAAGCGTGTTTTTAAGAGATAATAACTATCAAAAGATTGACACTTGTTTATGTTCGGTTTAATTGTAAAATTATGTATAATGACCAACATTATATTAAATTGTAAAAATATATTCTAAATATACTTTAAAACCACTCAAATTCATAATTTATCACTACTAATTATTTTGATTAAAAAAGTTGTTTTTAATTAAAATTTAGTAATTTTCACTATTCATCAAAATATGAAAGTTATCCGAAAAGTACCAAAATTTCAACTTAGGCTAAATTCGATATTCCGAATCCAAAAATGAAGTCCATTTCAAAATATAAAATATATATAATTTCAAAATTTAGGTATTACTATTCATAATGGCTAGTTTGATCGGTTGTGGTTTGTGTTAAAACTCGATGTTGCGTACAACACACGCTACTGTTTTATTCAAAGGAAAGCGTACCGTGGAAGCTTGGGATGTTTCATTCTAAATTTTTTGATGTCTCCATTTAGTCAAAAAGCTTAAAATATTGTATTTAAAAAGGTTTCACTATCAAAAGTTGATAAAAGTGCAATACTGAAAATGAATCTGTTCTTGCATTATGACTAAGAAACTCATAATATGGATTCTAAAATTATAAGGATTATATAAAGTTAAAAATGTAGGTAATGCTATTCATGACCTCTTTTAATGGCTTTTTTTTGGTAAGTCATGGTGCAATTGAACTCGGTGTTGCGTGTAGTGCAAGTTATTGAATTATTTTGAAGAAATAACACACTATGAAATCTTGGGGTGTTACAGGATCCAGTTATTCCTCAAGCATCGAAGGCTTCTCAATGCGGTGATCGTTGGGAAAACGAAAACATCGTCGGATCGCCGCGCTAGCACCCGGAGTTCGACGATCGGTGATCTAGTGGATTTCTGAAGCGTGTGTTGATGATCTAGAGGGATTTTTCTATGGGTCCATCAAGCGATGATCGCCATCATCTAGCAGCAGTCGACCGCGCCTTCAGATTTGAAAGGGATATGTTTTAATTTTAATTTTGTGCTCCTATTAATATACGTGAGATCCTAGGACCTCTCCGGGGCTTGGATTGTTGGCGACGACAAGTTCCGTTGATCCGCCGACGAAAATTTTAAAATCCCTGGCCCACCATCTTCCGGTGCGGGCCCCGAGAACCTAACAAGAAGTGAAAACTAAAACATTAGGAACACACCAATCAGTGGACATGCTCTCCCATTAAATTAAAATTATTAGATATTATTTTTCAATATGATACAATATTGTGCCACATTTTCCTTGAATATCCTTCCCTGCCATGTTCATGCTAATTTCATTCACCAAGCCCCTAAACTACATCACAGAACTATGTACTCCTGGCCATTTTCCACATGGGGGATGGATGTCGTGGGACCATATCCTCCCACCACATCTAAACAATTTATTTTCATTCTCATAGCAACTAAAATCTTCTCCAAATGCGCTAAGGTCATACCCAAAAAATTGGTCAGAGCTAGAAGCATTTCTAGATTTGTAAAATATAACATCATCCCCATATTGGGTGCCCATCATAGAATATTGATGGAAAATGGATCCAACTTCTAGTCTGGTGAGTTGGAAATACTATACCATGAAAATGGAAAATAATCCAACCATTCACCCCGCTACCATGTAGCAATAAACATGCAGATATAGACATTCAATAAGAATTTGTAAAATATGCACTAGTTGATTGTATACATGGAGATGAAATCATGGCCATAAAATCTCCTCAATTCTTTATGGGCTTACCAAACCATGACCCACATTGCCACCCACGAAACCACCAACTCACTATTATATGGGACAGAGGCGATTCTACCCATCGAAGTTCAACTCCAATTGCTCCACAATTCCATTTTTGATCAACTATCCTTGGATTAGAAATATCCAAAATGGTTTGATGAGTTTGAGTGACCAGATAAGAAAAGGTTTCCCATATTGCACCACATGAAAATCTACCTAAATAGGATTATAAAAGCTTTTAAAAAAATGTCCTCCTTCATTCATTCTAGGAAGGAGAAATGGTGTTGGTCCATAGAACCCTGATGATACTCAAGTTGAAACCCCCAAATCTTGATCCAATGCGGGATGGACCATATGTCATTAATAGGTTCTACTTAAATGGAGAATATTCCTTGACATCAATAGATTGACAACTCTGCAAACCCCCACCAATGCAAGGATTCTGAGGAATTACTTCACAAAATAGAGACACATACATCATAGTAGCAAGATGCTAAACTATATAGAGATATGAATCATCCAAATTTACAACTTAAAAACAACATGATAGATTTTTCCTTACTGGAAGACATGAAAATTCGAGGTAGGTATTGTGTTCTAGCTAGAAACTGTCGCGTATATGTTAAATTCATGTAAGGAAAATAAAGCAATACCAACCCCTTTCTCTGCACAGGTCATACCAACACAGGAAGTGATTTATTTAACTATATATAGATTGACTCACATTCATCATTTTTATATATAGCTACACCACAACCCTCGATCTTCGCACATCCATCACATGAAATAGAATACCCATATTATATCATCTATCACCCCTACAACAAGGGAAATCCTTATTTTTCCATTTTTCACATTTCATGTATAACATACATGATATTAGGATTGGTGGTAAGGGTTCCCTTGAATAAAAAAATAATAGAAGAACACGATATACTTTGATCAAGTAAAGGATGAATCCAAAATTCCACAACTCCTATGCTCATGTCAGATCAGGACATGGTGCATATTGCGTGGTGAAGTACACATGGATTGATTATATCCCTTATAGGATACATAGTGACGCCTGAATTTAAAATCTTGTACCAGTCAGTGATAAATGAAAAATTCCTTGTCATCTCCCTATACATGGACCAGACCTCTGTAGACAACTTTTAGAACTATGTATGGCTTCATTCTTACCCTTTTCGGATACATAGTTATTCTATGACCATCTATTTTAGAACATCCATCAGCACCAGATAAAAATACCCCTTCCGATATATGGACTACACCTAGATATGGAAGGAATATTCCGAACTACAAATGTATTGATTTTTATCTCAGTGGGATACATAGTGATTCTTGAATCCCATGTTTTGGGCCCAACTGCAATATAGTTATAATCCACATAGTTTTACCTTCATCATTACAGTATGACATTAAAATACATGAAATCTACTAGAAATACATATGTAATGATTTCTATATCACTGGGATATGTAGTGAAACACGTATCTCATATACCGATTCATCCATCATTTAAAATGCATTCCCCATCTATATGCATGGTCTGAACCATTAAGGGGAGTATATGTCCGAAATTATGTGTGTATTTATTCCTTCCATTATAGGATACGTAGTGAAATGTTGACCTCAAATCACGGTCCATCCACAAAGAAACAATAATGAACATTTTATTTATATACAAGAAAGAACTATGTAGGGAATTAATTTGCCTAACGACATATATATCTTGATTCATTACCATGAACGACATATAGTGATGCTTGGATTCTCAGTCTTGGTCCAGCATCCTTTGAAAACATGAAAAATTCCCCTTCCACCGTGAGTAGTCCAGACTTGCATAGGGGAATCCAAGAAAGGTGCTAGCCACATGAGTAGTCCCCTCCCATTTCATACACAACAAAATTTTAAGAGATGATGGGATTTCCATATCTGAATTCTGATACCCCGAAGGATTCAAAAGATCGTGATTCCCCCTCTATATGAGTTATATCTATGTCGAAGCTTATGTAGTTCATTGATGATCGTGTTCTTGGTATTTATTACATTACCATAAACATCCTTCCCATTTATCAAACTCTATGATCCGAGAAATATTAGGTCCCCATAAACATTCAAGACCATTAGAAGAAAAAGAATGGTGTCCTATTGATAACTGTTTGGACTATTGACATCATGCCCCCATGGATCTGCATATGTTTCAAACAAAATGTGAATGTTAATCAAAGGAAACTTCGTCCTCATTAGAGTCTCTTCCTTATTACATATGACTAATGACTTCTAAGAGCGATGTTATTAATTCTAATAAAATTACCCCGTTAGATTATGGTTTATAAATTATATCAGCATTCATGCCTATGGAATATCAAAATATCTTGACCATGATTAACCCATAGAAATTTTTGGGGTTTTGATGAGCAGATTGGACTTCCTTAGACTTAGGGGTTTTGTCTTCTAATTATACTATCTTCATCTTTCTCTTTTTTCCAACATTCATTGATGGTTCAACTTCTTCAGTATTTTTCAAAATGGCTTTTTCCTATTCCACTAGCAGATCAAAAAACTCTCCTGAATATTTAGAAAATCCTATATTCATTCTTTTCAATGTGTCATCACTAACTAGCATAACTTGGCAATTCTTCGGCTTGGAACTGCATGGAATCTTGAATGATTCATGACAACAGAATGTCAACTTGGAGAGGAAGGTAGGATACATGATAATCTGTGCTCTCAAATTCCCATTCTTGATATTCCCTATCATAATGAGAATGTGCCTCATCAAATTTATATTCCTTAGATTTACCAAGAAATCCAAGATATATATGTCACTCTTCTTTAAAGTTTCTTTATCACCCTTTCTCGGTACAAAAAAACAATGAACCAATAATGGCAGGATCCAATTGTTGATAGATAAGTGAGTAATATTTGTGGTCTTGACATCTGAATGTCCAAGACATTCTAAGCCTTCACCTTCATAAAAATTACTTGAACATCTGGTATCATGTGGGTGAAAAACTCATCTTCCCCTTCATAAGACAGCCCCACCAAACTAGCAGCCTTGGTGTATGAATGTTTATAAGTTTTCCCATAACCTTTGAAGGCAAGTTTTTCACTGCCATATTTATTAAAGAAATAATCTTATTCATGAAATTCTATATGTAAATCCAGATACACCAAGTCTTGGTTTTCCGGCTTTGATATGCACACACTCTCCCATCTATTAAGCATGATGTTCTTTGAAATAATAGAATCATATTTGAAGAAGTTCAGATGGACCAACCTTTCTTTTTACACATTCCAACAGAATATTGTCTTCATGATAAACATCTCTTGAGAAGAAGCATCTACATACATTCTGATTGGAGCAAGACATTGAGAAGTTCGGAATGGGCTTTTGAACTGAGGTAGAGCTTCGACACACAAAAGCATGAAAACCTATGTGGGAAAACCCTTTGGGGGTCCTTTATATAGGTGATTGAGGTGACCTTTCATCATTCAAATCCAATTTAATGGTTGAGAAACCTCCTGATCAAATTTAATGATTGATATGATAGACACAATGAAAAATACGGTAGGATCCGATCTTTTGAGGTATGTTTTTAAAAAAAACTAGAATCTATGAATTTAAAATATAGAAGAAAATACCTGAAATGAAATAATGACTATGAAAACATAAGAAGGAAATCATACAATTAGGATTCCTAGAATGATTATTCTTATTGAGGAAAATTCTTCTTGGGGAACTTTTGATTTCAATAAAAACATGACTATAGAAGAAAAACTGTATTATAAAAAGAAAATGTGTTCGAAAATCATAGTAACGAAAATATTCATCACAAAAATCATTATTACGAATTGTTTCATTACAACAATTTTCATTACGAAAATCTTCTTTACAAAAATTTTATTTATGAAAATCTTGAGTACGAAAATTTCATTACGAAAATTTCAATTATAAAGATTTTCATTATGAAAATTTCAAGTATGGAAGATTTCATTATGAAAATATGGAAAAACTAACTACGAAAAATATCACTATAAAAAATTTGAAAAACTAGCTACGAAAATATTACTACAAAAAAATTATTTTACGAAAATTTTCATTACGAAATTTTCCATTACAAAAAGTTTCATTATGAAAATTTCAAAACAGATAATTTTAACTAACACCCAAACATACCTCCCTATGAAAAAGAGTATATTACTATAAGGAGATTGGTTCAACATGAAGTTATTGAGGAGGATTACCTTATGATTATCATTCTGAACTTCTGTTTAATGTATTAAAATCTATCGGAGGGTATTGATTTTCTGAAAATATCAGCAAATGGTTCTTGCATTCCAATAAATTGATGAATGATATCTCTTTTATGTGTGTCATACCTAATAAAGTGATGGCTATTATCTTTGTGTTCTAAAAGAGAGTGATGTGCAAGGTTTTTACTAAGGGAAATGACACTTGTATTGTCAAAAAAATTTGGGTTTTGGTAAATCTCATACCATAGACTGTGAGTGTGTGTTGCATCCACAACACTTGAGCACATCAACTTCCAACTTCTACATATTTAGCTTAAGCAGTACAAAGTGCTACTAAATGTTGCTTCTTGCATGACCAAGAAACTAATGAATCTCTTATGAAATGACAAGTTCCAAATGTAATTTTTCTATCCATTCAACATCCCCAAAAGTCAGAATCCTAAAAAAATTATAACAAAATCATTTCCATAAGTATAAAAGATTCCTAAATCCATGGTTCCCTTTAAGTAGCGAAACACACTTTTCACTTCCTTTAATTGAGATTCCTTAGGATTGGATTGATATCATGAACATAGGAATATTGAAAACATTAAGTCTGGATGACTAGGCGTCAAGTAAAGTAGACTTCCTATCATACCTCTAAAAGATTTTTGATCTACTAGTTTCCCAGCATCATCAAGACCAACTGTGTTTGAGGTACAATGGGAGTACTTATTCTTTGAGTGTTGTCATATCTGTACTTATCAAGAAGATCTTTAAAATACTTATGATGGGATATATAGATTCCTTCTTGTTTTTGGGAGATTTGAAAACCACGGAAAAATGTTAACTCACCCATCATAGTCATTTCAAACTCATATTTCATTATATCTGAAAAGGAATCAGTTAATGATTGCTATATTGATCCAAATATAATGGTATCAACATAAATTTGAACAATCAAAACATTTTTCTTATCATTATTTATAAAAAGGGTTGGATCTTTATTTCCCTTAACATAGTTATTTTGAAGAAAAACTATTGTATGTCTATCATACCAGTTTCTATGTTCTTGTTTAAGTCCATATAAAGAAATTGCAAGTCTAAAAATATGATCACGATGTTTTGAATCTTTATAACCAGGTGGTTGTTCAAAAAAAACTTCATCTTGAACATAACCATTAAGGAAAGAACATTCCACATCCATTTGAAAAATTTTGAAATTGAAAAATGCTGCAATGGATAGAAATATACGAATAGATTCAAGTCTAGATACTGGAGAATAGGTTTCTTCATAGTCTATTACTTCTTGTGGATTAAAAAATTTTGTAACTAATCTAGATTTATTTCTTACAATGATTCCATTTTCATCACACATATTTCTGAAGACCCATTTTACACCAATTACAAAAGTTTCCTTATGGAATTCAACTGATGTCCAGACATTTGTCCTTTCTAATTCATTTAGTTAATATTGCATAGTTTTAATCCAATCATCATCACCTAAATCTTCATCAGTGATTTTTGGTTCTAATTGGGAAAGTAATTCTAGATGTTCTACTTCATTTCTTAAGGAACTTCTAGTACTTACAGGTGGATTCACATCCCCAATGATGCTATCAATAAGATGATTCTTTAGAAACAACTAATTTGGGTTTTGTAGAACATGTTCATCAACATAATTTATGAAATATTCTAGGGTGAATGTTTCAAAAGTATCTTCTTTAACATTTTCCTTATCAGAAGGATATTCTATCAATGGTTGATAATCTGTTTTTTAAAACACATCCAAAGATGTAGGTTGGGGTTGTTTAAAAAAAGGATCAGTTTCATCAAATTTGACATGTACTGTCTCTTCAATAATACATTTGTTTTTGTTGAAAACTCTATAGGCCGTAGATTTTTTGGAGTGGCCTAAGAAAATCCCTTCGTCATATTTTGGTGGAAATTTTTGTAGATTATATTTCGTATTCAAAATGAATACCTTGCAACGAAAAACCTTGAAGTAGGAAAGTCTAGGTTTTCTACCATTCCATAACTCATAAGGAGTTTTATTAAGAGAGGGTCAAATCAAAAAAAAATTATAGTATAACAAGAAGTACTTACAGCTTCAACCAAAAGAATTTTGGCTACAGAATACTCACTCAACATGTTTCTAGTTATCTCATGAAGAATTATATTTCTTCTTTCAACAACACAATTTTGTTGAGGTCTATTGGGTGATGAGAAGTTGTGATAATGCCTTTTCTACTACAAAAAGTTTCAAAATCAAGAATTTTGAAATTTTTCACCAGGATCTATATGAATATTTTTCATGAGAAGGTTTTTCTCATTTTTAACATGGGATCTATAACTTTTGAAATAAGAAATATCTTAAGACTCCTTTGCTAGTAAATAGTTCCACGTAAATCTAGTGTAATCATCAACTAAAAAATACATAATACTTTCCACCAATGAGTTCAGTTTTAGTTGGACTAAAGAGATCCATATTCACTAACTGTAATGCATCAGTAGTTGTGACCACACCGACTGATTTAAAGCATGATTTTTGTTTCATTCCATATTGAAAAAGGTCACAAACTTTTGAAGAATCAAATCTATGATCTGGTTGATCCTCAACTAATCTTATCTCATAAAGTATAAATATGTTCCTAATGTCACATTGTCCTAACCTTCTATGCCATAACCAATAATGATCCTCTATTTCACTACGGAAAGGTAGATCTGGGATCCTAAGTTCTTCTAAGATTATTGTGTAAACATTTTCATGCCTCTGGGTAGAAATAATAAACTCTTCCATGGAATTGTGTACAAATAACTTGTCATTCTTAATATTCATAAGGTAACCTTCACCAAAAAATTTGATTAAGCTAATGATGTTGTGGTTATGAACATAAATAAATAAAACATTTGAAATCAATGTTTTTCCAAGAATAACGATGTTACCTATACCAATAATCTATCCCTGAGCATTATCTCTAAAAGTTAATTTTCCTCCTCTCATCTTGATAATATTTTCAAAGTAGTTTTTTTCACCAGTCATATGATGGGAACATCCACTATCCATGTACAACGTATTGCTATTGGTACTTTCTGTACTTTCCAGAAAAAAAAGATTTTGAATTTTATAATCCAAACTTTCTTGGATCCGGAAATTTCAGAAAGGAAAATTTTAAGTACCCACATATTCTTAGAAAAATTTGCTTTATGAAATCCTAAGGACTAGGTTTTGTTTAGTGAACAATACATTTCCCAATGTCCACCACAGTGACAATTTGTACAGAATAGAGCACTTTGAGGAACAAATTAATTGTTACTAAAAATTGGTTTAGAAATATTATAACCAAAACCATAACTATTCCTTAGAAATCAAATTTGAGAATAAATTTTATCAAAAAAATTTACCTATGGTAATGATTTACATACACTTAAGGAAAATATTTCATATTTGAGTTTGATAACAAATTTCTTGTCCTAAAAAACATTTGATTTTGAACTTGAGCTAGGCTTGAGAACATTATTCTTAGAAATTATGTTTATTAGATCTTTAGAAAGTTTATTCTTCTCAGAACGTACTTCCTCATGATTTTTTGAAATACAATCAAAATCAACATTTTTCATATCAAGATCATTAGAAAGATATGATATTTCCTTAGTAAGAATAGTATTCCTAGAATTTAACTTATCATGTTTTTTCATGAGTTTTGAATTTTCAATCTCATGATGTTTGGAAAACCTAGAAACTTCGTCGTAGGTCAGTAAAATATCATCTTCATTAAAAGAAGAGTCTTCATCCGAAGAGTTATAATATTTATCATTACTATAATTTTCATTTAATGAAACATTGTTCAATGTTTCAGTATTGTGTACCTTAGCCATTAATAAATGATTTTTAATTGGTAGTACAACTATTAGACCAAGATTATTTGTTCCAAAAGATTCATAATTTAAAAATTCTTCTAAAGAGTCTCCACCACTAGCACTCTAGTTTTCAGAATTTTTTATAGACTTTCTTAGCTTTAGCCATGTAAAACTTCGTTATGTTTCTTTATGAATGCCATTTTTTTATTATATTCTCTTAAGAATAGGAAAATCAAGTCTTATATGTCCATCTCACATGCATTCATAACATGTGACATCCGAATCATTCTAAACATTTCTTTCCTATTTTGTATATCTGGATTGAAAGTTCCTCTGTCCATCTATCTTCTTCATCCTTCATGAAATATTTTCTAATTCATTTTCTGGGGATTCACTTCCAATAGATTTAGAATGGATATCAACTATATTAGATTTGGATCTAGTAACTCTCTCAGGAGTCTTAGCTTCCAAATGATTTGAAATAGTTGTAAAAGCAACACCTACATTTCTATTCTTCTTATTTATGTTATCAGAATCTCTCTTTATTCTAGTCTCATGCTAAAGAAGTGTTCCAAACTGTTCATCTAAGGAAATCTGAGTAACCTTTCTGTTCCCATCAATAGCAATCCTGTTGGATTCCCATTCATTCGGAATGATGTCTATGATATTATCTACAAGAGAATCATCATCCAAACCTTTCTCACCAATGGATTGTAATCTATTCACAATAGTCATGATTATTTGTTGCACCTTACATATGGTTCTCCATAAGGAAAGAAAAAACCATGATATTTATCTATGAGCATGGCTCTTTTAGTTTCAATTACATTAGAAGTTCCAATGTGAGTATCTTCAAGATTCTTCCATATACTATTTGATGCTTCACAAGATGAAACTTGGGTATATATATTTCTAGTCATGGAACAAATCAAAGTATTGCATACCTTAAAATTCAGTTAATATTCATTATTTTCTTGAATTGTGAATTTACTAAATTCTTTTTCTAGTATTTTATATCCTCCAGTAAGCATGACAATGTTATCAACACCAGTATTGATAATTAAAGTATTCATACAATATCTCCAATATTGGTAGTCATTTCCATCAAAGATTGGTGGTCTAGTTGGATTGAGATTGTAAATGGAACCAATAATGAATCCTACCATTTTAAAAAAAATCATTCCACAAAAACTTGTTAATATTAAAAGTTTGTAAACAAGGAAAATATTCCAATGCAAGGAAAATATAGAACAAGAGTATCTCTAAGTAAAAATGAATCTATAATATATGAGTCTGAAAAACTCATTCTGAGAAAAATAGGAGATAAATTCTCTTCTGAATCTAATCTCAAGAATAATTCATATTGAACAAAAAATTCTGAGGCCAAATTTTGAATTGGTTCATGATTCAAGGATACCTCATCTGATACCAATTATTGGATTGGTAGAGGTAACAAGGTAGTCTATCATAGGGAAAAAACGTGAGCAAAGAAAACATATATGTGAATATAAGTATTTCAGAAACCTCTTCTGATACCAATTCTTGGATTGAATATGTAGATATCAGATGCTCAAATACAAGAGGAGGGTGAATTGTACAATTTAAAAATTCTTTTGGAACCCTTAATGTTGGTTATGAAAAACTATGATTAACAATGTTAAACATAGTAAATTAAAAACACCTCTATGTTCTAAAAACATAATAGGTTCCAGAAATATGGTTTTTGAAATGAAACATAAGAAAATACTACAAGTAAAAGATTCTACCTTGAAGTGTATAGAATCACTCTATTCAGATTACAAATGTATGGAAGTAAAAGATAATTATACTTACCGCAAAAATCAAAATGCAGCAAAAAAATAAACTTGTAACATAACAAGTAACAAGTATATACACTTTTAACGCAAAGAGATGGGTATCCAACAACATTGAATAATGATCCCTTGATTTATACTTTCAAGAATGTATGTCTTACCCACACCAGGGTAAGCCCTCAATACGAAGATCATAGTCTATCGAGCTATCCCCACAAGACCTCAACTTCAAGGTATTCAACACCTCTTTCTTCCTATCCCTGGAAGTCCTTGATTGTACACAACAACAATCGGAATCGCACAAAGAAAATCTGAACAAGAAGTTTAGTACACACAAAGAAATTAAAAGACTCTCTCTCTAGAAATCCCTTCAGCATGTAATCTCTAGATTGATCAACTTGTTGTGAGATATTTCAAATGTTCTCTTATTTATAGGCACGACTACAACGGTCATCTCCCTCTTCAAACAATCATATTCTTCCTTGAAATTTTTAGGGCCCTATACACGTGTCACTCAAACAACGGTTAGTTAGTAACTGAATGCACGACATCATTTTAAAAAAAAACAGGTGAACAGAAAATATGGTTACATAACTAAAACCCTAAATTCGGAATGTAAGAAAATGAATATTCAAGATTTAACAAAAATTGATTTCGGAGTCTATAATACAAGGATATTCCGATTCTGTTTTCTATGATTTCAGAACCTGAATTCTATAGAATTCCAGAGTGTGAATTTCAAGGGAAATCAGAATATGGATTCATAAGAATTTAGAACCAGAACTCAAAAAGTTCGGAGTCAGAGTTCATGAGAATTCTAGGTCATAAATCTTAAGAGTTCTGAGTCTGAATTCAGAGAACTTATAGTCAGAACATAGAGAAGTTCGTAACAAAATTTCATAATCAGAATTCAGTGTCATAACGTAGAAGAGATATTTACTGGAAATCGTAATCTGAATTCGGAGTCAGAACATAGAAGAGTTCGTATCTGGAATTCATAATTAGAATTTGGAGTCAGAAATCAGAAGATTTCATAACCGAAATTCATAATCAGAATTCGGAGTCAGTACTCAAAAGAGTTCATATCCAGAAAACGTAATCAGAATTCGGAGTCAGAACATAGAAGAGTTCGTATACAGAATTCCTAATTAGAATTCGGAGTAAGAACACAAAGGAGTTTGTAACCAGAATTATGAGAATTCAGATCCTAAAATAGAATGCTTCATATCTAGGTAATTATAGGATTCCATGGTTTTGATTTCAAACCAAATTGTATACAAAGAAAAATTATGAGATGAGCAATTAAAATATTACAAGGATAAATTTCCATGGGGAAGGATGTTTTTCATTATGGAAGTAATACATAGGGTAAAAAGGAATTTTCCTTGGGATAAGGTGTATGTGATTTTCAAAAACAAGAAGGAGAGGCAATTTCAAAAGGAAACCCTATTGACTTAACAATCTCCCCCCATTATGAAGGAATGGAAAATTCATAAGTAAATCATTATTAACTCAACAGAACTTATAATTTATGGTCTATTAAATTGTTTATTAATTTTTTGAATCATATATATTAAAAGTATATAATCCATTTTTAAATAACAAATTAGTATACAATATCATTCATATGAAAACATAGTTATATTGGTATGGGTCATCCAAATAATATCATCTTTGACACATTAATAATCATGTAGATAATTTTTTTTCTAATTGATCGTACTGATAAAATAAATAGTATTCCTCATGCAACCTAACTTATTAACTCCTCTAAGATTTGTTTAACATAATGAAAATTCAAAATACAAGATAAAAAGGATAGTCTTAGGGAACCCATCAATGGAATGTCCATCCGAATGATGTTCTAGTATCAACTATCAATACATTTTATAACATTAATTATCCATGGACACTCAATATTATAATCCCATAGCTGGTTGGATGATCGAGGCCTTAACAAGATTTTCATTAAAATTAAATAACACGTAGTATTGGAAAATGATTCTAACCTCGGAAAATTATCCCACACTAATCTCATTCTTGTATGCATAGATATCATAATATATTTAGGAATCATATTAGGTCAACTAGGATAATATTTACAAACCATATTTGTGTTTAAATATTTAAAAAACCCACATGATTTTGTTACTCACCTAATAAAAAATAGAATCCATTTATATTATTAGATATCTGAATAAATCATATTTATAAGGCATATAAACTATCCTTGAATTGGTTTACGATTATATGTGACTCAAAATATATATATGTTTATGACCAGATCTATAGATTTCAAACACAATGTACAATTATAGATAAATCAATGACCTATAGGTAAGAAGGTAATAAATACCCATGAACGTATTCTAGAGGATAATTAACATAGTAGAGAATATATGCCAATATAATACAAGATCAAAATATGATAAAAATATTCAATAACAAAATTCATGAATTTATATTCAATTATAAAGAGATTTTATCTTATATGAAGAAATAAAATCATTATCTAACAAATGATGTAATCCAATTCAAATTTCACAAATCAATATAGAAAAAATTAGCATAATAATTACATTACATGAAATAAAAGTAAAATTAAAATATTTGTGAATGAGATAAAAATTTACCAACAATTAACATAAAACATCAAATTTATAACCATTAAACAATTTCACCTTTAATAATATGAACATACAAATATATTCATATAATATACATTTATTTATGAAGTCTATCATATTTAACATTTTATAAAAATTATTTCATAATTATATTATATTTTATAAATTATAAACAATACATAATCATCTTTAAAATCCGTAAACATTTTACACAATCATAATATCATATAATAAATCTTTATGCAATCATTTATTATATGATTAATCAAAACACTTATTATGTCTCATAAATTATATCTAAATAATTACGAATTTTATTTGAAAAAAAAATCATAATTTAAATATAAACTACATTATAAGATGATATAATTTCATAATTAATTTCCATTTATAAAATATCTAGTATCATTGACTATTATAAACTTTTATTTCCAAATTATATGTCAAGGAATATAATTTATATACTCCTATTTTAAAAATTGAAATTTAGTTTTTTTATACAATGGTTTTATAATAGTTTTTTTAATTATGAAAAATAAAAAATAATAAATCTATAAATCTCTTAGATACTAAAATATTCCTATAATAAAATATATTATGATTTATAAATATGTTTACAATTAATTTATTTCATTTTATATGTTAAGCTGTTTTTTACAATAAATAAAATTTTGTTTACCAGGTGCATGTTTCATATGTGGTCCCTGTCATAAAAATCACTATATTGATTCTTAATATAGAAATAATTTTCTTTCATTTATATGAGCTTTACTCTTTAGTGTTTTATATTTTTTTTCACAACTCTTAACTAAATGGCCCATACATTACATGTTAGAATCATCCACTCAGTACCTTTTTTTCAAATACAGTACATTTACAATAAAGCATGGATTATCTTCTAGAAAAAAATATTTTCTACATTGAACATTACTTATTATCTATTAATTTTATTCTATAAAACACGTGTAATATTTTTAATTTCAGTTGATTATTAGAGAGAAAATAATATGGGACATAATTGGAAGAATAAATAAGCATGAAATTTCATTTAAAATCAATTCGATCATAAAAAAGTGTTTAACTTTAACGGAATTGACATAGAATTCAATTAATAGTTTACATACACATGAAATTATATTTACACCACAATTTTTTTTTTCAAAAAACACATTGTATTAAAATTTAAAGGAAAAATTATAATCATGATGGCTACATAGTAAATCCGATAAATGATGAAAAATGAATCAAACCTCCTTAAAAAGGTGGTAATTCACACGTACACATTAACGAGGATATCATTTTTCAATAGATAAAAAGGTATATAAATATATAACATATTACAATTAAAAATGATAAATATTTGTTTAATATCATATATATAAATTATATTAATCATTATATGTATATTTATATGATTTTTATTGAAAAAACATTACAACTGTTCAAAAAGTTGTAGTCCTCCGTATTTAAATGATTGATTCATTTTACATTTTGTGGAAGAAGAGGATACATAAATATTATTCAATAAAAAATAAAAAACATATTCTGTGGAATATATTGGAATTATTTTTTCTTTATGTCTTTGGAATAAGTGAATGTGGTATATGATGAAATTGAGCCACAAAATTTTCGATAAAATCTATAACCCATCATCTGAAAACATCATTTGAATTACATTTTCATCCCTCTAATGATTGTTTTATTCCACAAAATAGTCTTCTATATCTTAGTGTTAGAGGTTTTATATGTATTTTTTTCGGGATATAATGAGGTAGAGTTATCAAAATGTTTGTGGAATAGAGGATAGAAGTTTCGTTTTATATGTGCTGTGGGGAATTAATAAAATTTATCCAAGAATGAAATTATTATAAATTAATTTTATTTTAAAAATATATAAAAATTGATATGATTCGAATATAGGATGTAAATGAGTGGAAATAATATAATGTAATAATATTTGGAAATGTTCAGACAATGTTTTCACCCCTATCTCTTCATTTTAACCCACGTTAACCATTACGAAATTACCACGACATCAATTTTTTTCACGATATGAGTCATAAAAAGAAAAAATAGTAGAAAAATTGACTCATACATTTTTAGATGTTTATATTATAAACTATAAACTATTCAAAATTCCAAAATTAATAAGTTAATTAATTTTAATTTATTTAAAAAATAATTATCCATTATAATATAACATTATATTCATTTTTAAATAAATTTAATTATATTCGCAACAATTATATCAGTACAATAGAGGATGTAAAATAAATACATTTAAAGAATCATTAATATGAGATATATATATATATATAATTTTTGGACACTATAACACAAAAAATAATATTATATATATAGTTTTTAATCTAATTTACATGTTTCTTCTACATCATTCACAATCCCTATGATGACATTGTGTCAGAATTTAAGGTTATTATTTAATCCCTGAAAATAATACATAAATTACCAAAATAATATTTTTTCTATTTATATTAATATGTACTTTAAAATTATTTCACAATGTATTTTTATCCCAATGGGGACATATGCATGAACTTTAAAATAATAGAGTAAATATTTCTAATTTTCACTAGTAAAAATAAATTATGATCACAATCAAAGAGAAAAAGAAAAAAAGGTTCGAATATTACAATAATAGATACCTATGTATTAAATTGAATCACCCAATTAAATTTAATTTTTTTAATGAATCTTAGTCTCTATCACATTAGATTTAAACATGTCTCATACTACATTAATAGTGGTGGAAATTATATTATTTTTACTACAAATTATGACCCAAAATAAAAGTTGAATACTTAATAAAATTGGAACTCTTAATTACAACTATGTAATACAATTTTAAATATTCAATTCTTATTGATGTAATAATTTAATTTAAAATTTAAAAGACAAAATGTGATGAATAACAATTTTTCAACATAATTATTTTTATGTATGAATAATTTTGTAAAACCAATTTCAATAAATAAATTATTTTCTAAAGACCATTATTGGATTATTATTATTTAAAAATTACTTATTAAATTTTTAAAATAATCATAATCATAATTTTTTCTTTTAAATAGTTGAAAATAAAATACATTTTTTAATAAAAATCATTAATTTTCACTATTCATTTTAATGTAAATCATTTATGTAAATTTAAAAAAATATATTAATATGATAAATTTTACATAATGAATTAAAAAATTTTGAAAAATTATTTATATTAATATTATATAATTTTGTATAAAGTATTTTATATATAAAAATATAATTCATGAAACCCCAACATTGTAAGGAATGATGATTTTTTCCATTTATGTTAAAAATTAAATTTTAATTTTTTAATAATATTTCATCTATAAAATATAATTACTGAATATATGAAAATGAAATATATTAATATTATATTGTTTTTGATATTATTCCACCAAATTTATTAATTTCTTCCTCATAATGTAATTCATTACATAGACATGTGATCATATATGTACTCCAAAGAATCTTCATATTCCCATGTTGCATCATCAACCGTAGGGATTTTTTTGAAACCCTTAACCTTGTGTATCAAATAATTATGTAACACATAGTCATTAGGATCAAGAAACAGAATATGATTATCATCATATAATTTTATTTATTCCATCTTGTCTACTTTAGGAATCAAAAGATGAGACACATCAGACAAATATTTTCAATACAACAAATAATGAAATATGTAAAATACTAAAGATAAACACCGAGTAATGGCCAACAAGAAAATATTGGATCCAATATTACCCATGATTTTATATTTTTTAATTACCCACTTATGTATATTCCATTTGATTACAATATTAATAACAAATTCGTATATTGTACTTTGATGAAAAAAATGATCACTTATATTGAATTAATGTTATTTCTTCAAGATATATTTTAAACATTTCCACCTACAATGATCCAATTTCAAATATTTTTAATCAAAATCACGTAATCAAACTTTTATTCTACCTATTTTTGTCCCAGCACATTCCATTCCATGTCTTCATCCAAACAAGCTGGAGTCTAAAATATATATCACTTTAGTTCTTCAAAATGATCCATTAGAATAGTAGAATGAAAAATACAATTTTATGAAAACTCTTCAGATTTATTTTAATGATAAAAATATAATTATTATCCATTTTCACAATCTCTATCAATGTCCTCAAAAAATGTAATTGTTTACTATAAGAATCTATAAAAATAAGGATGAAAGTCTATAATAAAAAATAATTCAATATTTATTGCCTTCTATTGACCATTTTAGAAATTATAGTAACAAATAACATCATGGTTATATACAATTGAATTTAGTAACACATAAAATATAGTTATCTATATAACATTGTCTCTATAAATATAATTATAGGGTCCGGAAAAATTGCACAAATGATGGTAAATATGGGATGAAGCACATTGCATAGGGATGAAAATATTTGTACAAGTCTAGAAATCTAGATAGATGAAAATTATATTGAAAATTTGTGAAGAAACTTGGGGAAATAAAATTTTTAAAAGGTTTTTAATATAACCACATACCGTCATTGGGAAAGGTTCATGGGCCACAAGAACCATGAACCAACGGTATGTGGAAGGACATGTGAGGCACTAGCCTAAAAGGTGATGGTTAGGAATCCCAAGACGTCGTTAATAATGTCATTTCCAGAATTGAATTCACATATTCATTCTATATTTTATCTGGATAACTAAGAATCTCATGGATGAATCAAGCTAGCTGGGTTCCTCGAACCATGTCTTGCGAACCATAGCCTCCACAAACCCCGGTTGAATGTGTCTTCCACAAGTTGAGATACATATTCATGGGCTTCGAAAAATGGTGTTTCATACCCACATATATGATTTACCCTGTGCTTTATAAAAGGAGAACAAGAATAATTGGAAAGGGGATGGGTGGAAGAGATCATAAAGGAGACAACATAGTCTATAATAGAGAATTCAGATACGCAAAAGATTCCATCATCAGTTTCACATCATTGACTAATTCTATACTGTGATCCTCTTTTTTGCAGGTACAACCCACTTCAAACCACAAAAATATTGAACATAATAATAATGGGTGAACTAAAATCCTAATTCGTATAATCAAAAACCATAAATCCTTCTTTGGGGAATCGATGGATAAGATACAGATGTCCTCATGAAAGAAGCGCAAACTGGAACATGAGGAACACACCAATCAGTGGCCATGCTCTCCCATCAAATTAAAATGATTATATATTATTGTAAAATATGATACAGGATTGTGCCACATTTTCCATGATGATCCATCCCTAACTTGTTCATGTTAATTTCATTCAAAAAACCCCTAAACTGCATCACGCAACTATATACTCACGGCTATTTTCCACAAGGGGGATGGATGTCGTGGGACCATACCCTCCCACCACATCTAGAAAATTTATGTTCATTCTTATAGCAATTGAAATATTCTCTAAATGTCTTGAGGTAATACCCAATAAAGAGGTCCGACCTAGAAGAATTTCCATATTTGTAAAATCTAACAGAACCACCAAATTTGGGTCACATAATAGAATATTTAATGATAATGGAAACAACATATGCTCTGCTGAGTTATATAAACTATACCATGAAAATGAAATTGAATCCAACCATTCATCCCCCTACAATGTAGCAATCAACATGTCTATATAGACATTTAACAAGAATTTTAAAAATATACACTATATGATTGTAAACATGGACATGAAATCATGGCCATAAAATATCCTCCATTGTTTACGGGCTTACAAAACCATTACCCACACTACCACCCACGAAACGTCCTACTCACTAGTATATGGGACAAAGGCGGTTCTTCCCATCGATGTTCAAGTAAAATTTCTCCACGACTCTATTTTTGATCAACTATATTTTGATTAGAAATACCCAAAATGGTTTGATGATTTGGAGTGACCGGATAAGAAATGGCTGCACAAATTGCACCACATGAAAATCTACCAATATTAGATCATAGAAGCCTTTAACAAAAAGTTTCTCCTAATGTCATTCTAGGATAGAGAAATTGGGTTGGTCCATAGAAACCTGATGATACTCAGGTTGAAACCCCCAAATATTGATCCAATGTGGGATGTACCATATGTTATAAATAGGGTTTACTCTAATGGAGCATATTCCTTGACATCTACAGATTGACAACTCTGCACAACCCCCACCAATTCAAGTTTTTTGAAGAAATACTTCAAAAAATAGTAACACATACAACATAGCAGCAAGATGCTAAACTACCTAGAGATATGAATAGTCCATATTTTTTAATTATAAACAACATGATAGATTTTTCTGTACCGCAAGACATGAAAATGAAAGGTAGGTATTGTGTTTTAGCTATAAATTGTCGCATATATGTTAAATTCATGTGAGGAAAATATAGCAATACCAACCCCTTTCTCTACATAGGTCATACCAACACAAGAAAGGAATTATATAAATATATATTGATTGACTCCCATTCATCATTTGGAGACATATCTACAACATAACCATCGATCATGGCACATCCATCACAAGAAATAGAATTCCTCTTTTATATCTTCTATCACCCATACTACAAAAGAAATCCTTATTGCTCCGTTTTTCTCAAATCAAGTATAACTTACATGACATTAGGATCGGTGGTAAGGGTTCCCTTGCATAAACCTATCATAGAAGAATATGATATACTAGGATCCAATAAAGATGAATCCAAAATTCCATAACTCTTACGCTCAAGATAGATCATGATATAGAGCATATTGCGTGGTGAACTACACATTGATTGATTCCTCACCTTACAAGATACACAGTGACACATGAATTTAACATATTTTCCCAGTCAACAATAAATGAAAAATCCCATCTCGTCCCACTACACATGGACCAGACCTCTATAGAGAACTTTTAGAACTATGTATGGCTTCATTCCTACCCTTTTTGGATTCATAGTTATTGTAGGACAATCTATATTAGAAAATCCATCAACACCAGATAAAAATCCTCCTACCTATATATGTACAATACATGGATTGGGAAGGAATATTTAGATCTACTTATGCCTTGATTCTAATCCCAGTGGGATACATTGTGATTCTCGAATCACAAGTTTTGGGCCCAACTGCAATATGGTTATTATTCAGATTGATTTACCTACATCATTATGGTTTGACATTAAACTACACGAATTCATCTATAACTACATATGTATTGATTTTTATATCACTGGGATATGTAGTGAACCTCGTATCTCATATACCAATTCATCCATCATTTAAAATGCATTCCCCTTCCCTATGCATGGATTGGACTTTTAATGGGAGGATATGACCCAAACTATTTGTGGATTTATTCCTTACATTATAGGATACGTAGTGAAATGTTGAACTAAAATCGTGGTCCAACCACAAGGAAACAATAATGCACATTTTCCCTATGTACGAGAAAGACCTATGTAAGGAATTAAATTTTTCTATCAACATATAGCATGATTCATTCCATTGAAGGACATATAGTGATTCTTGGATTCTCCCGCTCGGTCCAGTTACCATTGAAAGCAATAAAAATTCACCTTCCACCGTGGGTAGTTCAGACTTGCATATGGGAATCCATGAATGGTCTTAACTGCATGACATTAAACTTCAAGTTTCCTCAGGAATAATGTGTGTCCCGATTCGTAGTGTTATGAGATCCTAAACATACCCCTGATTTCATACAAAATAAAATGAAAAGAGATTATGGGAATTCCATGTCTGAATTCTCACACCCAGAAGGATTCAGATGATCGTGAATCCCTCTATATAAGAGTTATATCTATTAAGAAGCGTCCCTAGTTCATATATAATCATGGTTTACACATATCTTACATTCCCATAAACATCTTTTTCATTAATCAAACTCTATGATCTGGGAAATATTAGGTCCCCATAAACATTCAACACCATTAGAAGCAAAAGTATGGTGTCTCATGGATAGCTGTTTGGACTATTGACATAATGCCCCCATGGATCTGCATATGTTTCAAACAAAATTTGAATGTTAATCAAAGCAAAATTCATCCTCATTAAATACTTTTCCTTATTTCATATGACTAATGTCTTCTAAGCCCGATGTTATTACTTCTGATCCATGTACCCATTCAGAGTATGGTTTATAAATTATCTCAGCTCCCATGCCTATGGAATTTCAAAATAACTTGACCATGATTAACCCATAGTAACTTATGATCTCTGTGAAATTTTGTCCATGAAATATGATGGTAAAATGTGATTCCAATGGCTTTACTTCATGAAGTTAAAAATACAAGGCCATAAGTGTAACATATGAATGACATTAAACTTCACTGAACAATAGAAATGATTAGATTCTTATCGTGGAATAGACTCACCCAAAAAATACTTTCCTGATAGCCTATAGGCTAGACCTCCCCAATGAATGTTCATTGGGAATTATACATGACTCAGTTAAACCTTAATGAATTGTGTGGTGATACACGAATACTGAAATTCAAAATTATAAATATAAAGTATTAAAATGGACACTTATCAATGCGAAAATTGTGTCAAAGAAGAGAATCCCAATAAAATTCCTATTTATAGTTCTTCTCAAGGGTAAACATATTTCCCTTATCTCAGGCTAGGATGACTCTACATCCACCACACATGATGATATATTATGTGGAATATTTCTTCATTGCCCAATGTTAAACTGAACAATGTCTATCTAATGATAAAATGATCCCTTCTATTGATTATTCCATTTATAGGTGGTGACCGAGAATTATTTTCACCCGTTATTACTCATACAGAGCATAGCTCATGTGAGTTTAGGGACATCATCAGGGAATCCACCGTGGTTTCTTGGTAATTTAATCAAAGTTTTTAGTCATAGTATAATGACTATAAACGGCGTGTTGTGGTCCCCCAATCCATAATAATGAACCCCCAATCCTAATAATTTTACAATAAACTATATGGTACTCCAAAAAATGGAATAGATTCTTCACTCGTTGTATGTTTCAGATCAATGTAGTGGATTACTTGATCCCATGGGTTAATAAAAGTGAAAAAAATGTATAATGTATCCGGATACACACTTTCCACAAATGAAACTCTGTGCATTGAGGAATCCTAGATCCCCATAACCCTCCATGGACATTGAAGATATAAGTACAAAGTCTTTTGGACACAATTGTTTGTCTATTCCAATCATGCACCGATTTCATTGCATATGTTGCCTAAAAAATAGCCATCAATCAAAGTCAAATTCATCACCAGGAGAGTCCTATCCAACCTCAATAAGCCAAATATTCCCCAAGCCCCGTGACATCCCTCTATATTATATAACCCTAAAAATAATTTTTTACATTCTCTTTCCCACCAGCTTCCTTGAAATATCAGACCATCCTAGCTCGATTTACATATGCATGATGTTGATCCATGTACGAAAAAAATTCCCCCACTTATTTATGGTCTTCCCAGAAATGTTTAGACAAAGAAATTTCACATTAATGTTTAGGAACAACGCCTTTCATAATACATATGACATATTTATAAAGGTCGGAGTCCGATCTATGGCCATTAGAAATGCATGTACAGTGTCTAGTGGACACATTTGTTTAATGATGCACATCATGCCTTAGTGGCATTGCATATATTGCCTACAAAATGGCCATCAACCAAAGGAAAAGTCATCCCTAGGATAGTCCCTTCCTATTTCTGTATGACAAAATGAAATTAATGTCCTATATAACTCCCCAAATATATTAAGCACATCGATTACGATTTAAATAATTTTACCTTTTCAAGTTCCTAAAAAAGATGAACATTTCTTGTAAAAAAATTGAATCACTATAACCATTCATAGTCAGAGTATAATGAATCTGAAAAAATGATATCCAGGATATATGAGCATAAACTACATCGAACATCAAAACTCACATACACAAGAAAAATTCTTGCCAGATCGGTTTCACATTCAATGCCGATATGAATTTCCATAATACATTTAGACATCATCCCCTAGATATGCCCCCAAAGTGGTCTTCAGCCACATAAAAATCCAAAAATCATATAAATCTCGTAGGCCATCAGAAATGGAAGGCTAGTATCTTGCGGAGTCCTTTGATTAAATATGAACATCCTGCCCTGGTGGATCATCATATGTCACCTACAAAATGGCCATCAACCAAAAGAAAATTAATCATTAGGAGAGTGTATTCGTACCTATGTTTCCCTAAATTGGATCCCAAGAACCTTATAAATCCAAAAATGGTAATGTCATGGTCATGAAAAATCCATCATTAATGTCTGAGGGTTATTATGACATTCTTGTCTAATGAATCCAAAATTGGGACCCATGCCCTGTCTATTGTTGTCAAATCTCACTGGCCTAAAACATTATAAATATGTATGATAATAAAGACTATAAACCTCTATTAGAATAGATTCAATACACTACATTATGAAGACCCACAAAAGTGAAACATGGATAAAAGTATAGAACCATCTTGTTAAACCTATACTATGTATGGTTTAGTAAAAATGATGCGGAATCAAATATTCAAAAGAGATATAATGGTTGTTGGGTCGAAACCCTATAAAGGGATTCCAATGATAAATTCATGTTATACCCACTAATCCCATAAAAACATGATTTAAAAAAATAAGGGTGATAATGAAATAGGAACAAAAGTTAGTGAGGATTTTCATGTACCCTTTGCAATAGAAGAAATACGCTTGCTGAGTCCCGTGACTTAGGAAAAAATTACATCATGAATTGATTTATAACTCCACTTTAAATTAATAATTAATTGAAATTATATTTACATGATCAATTATGATTGATTAATGTTAAAGTAGATAAATGAAAATGTTGTACTAGACTATAATCATGTTTCTATTCCATGAAATGAAACAATGTATCATCCCCAGTATGAAGACTCTCAATTATATAAAAAAGTAATAGTACCGAGACAGTCTGAGGAAATTACAATGGAACCCATTTGACCAGTTCTAACAGATCAATGATCTTCTATTATGATTCTTCTAGGGAATACTCTAATGTATCACTATATTTATCTTCAGTATCAACCATTGTATGTGATCCCTTCATAATAGATCTGAGGTTTCACCCCTTATTCTTAATGTCTTCGTAATTGACACTTGATAATTCTAGCTCTGCCATTATCCTAGCCACATGAGCCTTGCATTCTCACAACTCATCTATCTTATTGGTTACAAAATCACGATCGCTCATATCCATAGACATCACATGATTTTGTTCCTAAAAAAATCTAACTATTTCAGTGCTTAATGATGTGAAGAATTTAATCTGGCAAGGATGTCCTCACATAATGAGTGGTCTTACTGAGCTATGACAACGTGGTTTATAAGAATTTGTAGACACCAGTAATCGGAGCCACACAAACCCAATTCAAAAAATAATCATCAGATGTTTTCCTCTTCATCGATGAAGTTAGCCAAAGAAGATTCTCCATCATGGGATCATAATGTATAACACCCATGTTTTCTCATGGCTTGATGCCTCCTCATGGCATGAATACTTTTTCCCTCCACCACTACAAGGGGTCTATATATAGGAAGCATCATTGTGGAAGATGGAAAGAACCAATGTTAGGTTACCAAAGCATGTGTATTTACCTTCAAATAGATGGTTTAGAAAATGGAACAAGGTACATGGGAGTGGCCACTACATTTGGGAAATCTGGTGACACTCTGATAGGGCAAGCCACATTAGGACCACAAGTAGTGACCAAAAGGGGGGAATAGTCTAAATCACTGCCTATCGAAATGGGTGGCAGAGATGAAATCCCCTTCTAGATGCATATGATGGATAATCTGGATTCTTTTCACCATATGGAGAGGAATAAATGCAATTAGTATCATGTCCATGAAAGGGTGGATTCCAGTTAATGGATTTTGGGCATCTCGATTTGGTCTTGCAAGCACCATGGAAGGGTAACAATCCACCAACAGTTGGGCATACTACACTGATAGAGAGGTCGATCCAATCAAATATATCATGATGAAATCCATGGTTTCCATTTCCCACATCATTATAATACATAAATGCAGAAGAGTTTCTATATGATATTCTCCCCTCAAATGAACATCATGAATAAGAGCAGTCTGTTGAAGGTATCCAAATTTACTCGAAATCCAGTGGGAGATGTACGGATCACAAATAGAAACTCAATACATGCAAATAGTTTACATCCCATCTCAATATGTAAAGATATATGAGTGGTCCAATGAAAGAACACTTCCATATCCCCTTACAAACCCTTGAAGGATAGGGTGCGATGCAAAAAGTGTAGTGAGATGTATCATTCAGTATCCTGACCACATCGCTAGTACATAAGTTCATGGGATGAATAGTCGAAATGCTAAGAAGGGTTGGGTAAAAATTAGAATCAGGAACCCTCCCAGGGTGTGGATATTCATAGTAGGGAAATTTTATTCTCTTCACCCATATAAAAAAAATGTTCCATTGAGATAATTTAGAGGCTTAACTTCTTATAATTTCCTGAACAACTCATAAATATGGGAAAAATTATAAATAACTAGATTTATTGGTTGACCCACTACCAAGATAGATTCCATTAATTAGAGTAAAAACTATGACCCTATTATATATGTCACAGGTGGGAAAGATCCATATGCTAAAAAACAAGGAGAAGAATCATTCCAATTTATGATAAGGTGTCACATATGATTGGATCTCGTATCCCTAGGTGGTGTATCATCCTGCTTCATGGGTGGAACAATACGACCCATGAATATTTCGTGATTATTGGGTTGGATGAGTACAAATGTGACAGACCCACGACATATGCTCATTCAACTACAGAAATGACCCTATCTAGTCCTCAAATGAGATAATGGATATAAAATGGAGTCTTCGACCAGGAAGTCCCTATGCTACGACCTGTAGGCTCCTGGCCATTTGGGACACCTGATTAGAATTGTCTGAATAATTGGATTCTATATGGAACTCATCATACATATTTTTATAAATGGGGAGCCCTCCAAGGTTATAGTTATCCCATAATTTGATTCCCATTTCTCTATGAGATAAATGGAATGTATTGGAAATTTGATACTAGCGGCTCAGCAGTTCATGAAGGATTTTTAATGAAGTGAAAATTTAAAATATAGAATCCCATGTATCCTGGTACAAGTTGACCACTTCCAAATTTTTGGGAGACTCCAACCCGATTTGATGTACCCGAAATTGCAAGGATCATTTGTCAGAAAAGTATCTCCCAGTTCATAGGGCACATTTGGTACTCCACTCACCATTTGGTTTTCCATGGGTATGGTTGATAATATATGGGTACTCCTGGGTGACAAATCAATAGAGTGTGTTTTGAAAACAATGATTTCTATGAGTTGATGTCGATCCACATCGTGTTAAAACATTATCTTGAATGTGAGTAGTTATGATTTCTATAATAATGATATATTGGATTAGTTACACCCTTGTGGTTATTTCGGAAGAATGAAGGGGGTATTATGGTTAGCCAATAGAAAAGGGAAGTCATTAGAAAGACCAAATCCGTATAGTGGTAGATGCATGGATAATGGGTAATCTAGAGTCTCTAGAATTAAAAGTTCCACATTGGACTCTGCAAACTACTCATAGGAACAGTACACAGAATCCATTTCACACGTATACAATAGTACATGGAAATAATTTCCCGCATATGAATTTGGTATGTGGAAGCCCCGCAAGGCACAAGCCCACAATGCATTGGGCATCTAACTAAGTGGTTTCTATAATTAATAACCCACAAACTCATGTCTCTCTATGGATATGTTCAATGTTTTTTGATTGAAAATATATTTTCGGTTTAACATAGTTTAATGTCTAGTTTTTTGGTTTAATGTTCGGTTTGTGGAACCTGAAAATCGTGTAGCATTATCCTATTGTGAGGTCCAGTTATAAGTTATAAATTCCATGGTGTAGTTTTTTGACTCAAAATTCTGTTCATGAAAAAATTAATATATGAAGAGTTCGATTCGAATAACATATGACGCGGTTCGCAAATGAGTATTTCCCAGTGGAGTTAGTACACATATGCAATTGAAGCCATGAAGAGGTCGAGAGAAATTTTCTTCGCTAGAAAATGTAAATGAAAAATGACCCAAGACCCTATAAATAGGTTTGTTTACCCCATATTGGTCCTAACTCATCTACCACAAACCACTTTAGTTCATGACCGGTTCTACATCAGAATGTACTTCTCTTCATTCTGATCATACCCCATTTGGATGGGGAGAATTTGTAGGGTTTTTAAAAATTCAGGAGAGGGATGTAAATAATCCCAAAAGCAAATTTTAAAGAGAATATAATATTCATACAAGTAAATCATGTTAAATTAATCAAAATTAGATTGAAATTTTCATTATAAAATTCATTAAATAAAAATTTTCAGTGTGTTTTGGGCTGATTTCATACCATCACTAGGAATGGTTCTTGAGGTGAATGAACTATGAACCATCTGTATAAAGAAGGAACCGTTAAGAAATAGATCATGGGGTGAGGGGAAACAAGTTGAGGATACTGTAAACCATGTCATTTGCATAATCGAATGCATAAATTCCATCCACATACCATCACACGAACTAAGTAGTTCGTGGATCAAGCAAGCTAGCAGGGTTCGATGATCCCCATTTTGAAAACCACAAACTCCTAAAAAACAAGTGGATAGAGTCTTCCATGGTTTGAGATATATCTTCAGTGGATTCCAAAAATGATGTTTCATTCCCAAATATATTATTTCCCTAGTGTTTATAATATGATCCTATGGGGAATTGGAAAGGGCATGGGTCGATGTGAGCATGATGCAGACCCTAGATGTTGGATGATAGAATTCAGATATAGAGAACATTCAACTTCTATTTCAAATCATCAACTAAGTGCAATCCATGAACAAAATTTCATGTAGGTATAACCTACCAGAAACCCAAAAATAAATAAGGCAAAAATAATTGGTGGACCTCATACAATATTGTTACAGTTGTAAACCATAAATCCATTGAGAACAAAATCGTGGTGAACCAAAGTCACATAGACTCTTCTTTGATATAGAGCTCTGCATAATGCATCGTTATACAGATCGAACCCTATTCCACATACAACAACATTATGGAGATGGACCACAAAGTTTCATGATGAACCACATATAGGACTATGTACCACATTGGAATGCGATGGTCAATACCCAAATCAATATTCCACTTCATTATGTGGATGACCCCTCTACCCATATATTATTACGCTACACCAGGTTTCCCCCATCCCGCATGATAAAATAGTACATCAAATGGGGGTGTCTTCAGGTTTCATTCCCTCAAGCTCCAATTAATTTCCTCCATTACTATCCCGTCCTCCATATATCCTCTTCAAACCAATCCACCAAAAACATTCCAATACCTCGTCACAATCCAGTAGACCCAAATGATTAGATCACCATATGCACCAACATGCATTTTTTAATCTAAATACCTACATTAAGAAGAGTTACAAATGTTTTCCCCACAATTTTATGGAACTTTATCATGTCTCAAAGTCTATGTTTCCAAGGTGATCCAACGACCAAATTTGGGGATGCCAATGTGAACCTCCTTGGTCTTTGGATTAGGGGTAACCACTGACCTTTCCTTTAAAAGAGTGCAAGTGAAAAGAAAAAGAATTCAATCATTTCTTCCCCTTGGAATAGGGATTATTCTCCTCTCATTTATTAGAATTGGTTAAAGGTCAATCCTCTTGAGGTAATCAACTAGACTTTTTTGATAGGTGTCACACTTCACACTCTTCGCCTAAGATCTTGATGTTTTCGAATACATCAAAACGATATTACTATCCTGGATATCAACACTGGTGGGGGTTTCAGGGTTAAACTTCCCCATTCCCTTTCTAATTGGGCTTGTAGCTATGGCCCCTTCAAATTTTGTCATCCTCCTTCTCCATTAGCAAAGAATGGTAAGTGTTCTTTTGTTGAATCTTTCACATCCTCCAATTTCTCACACTGATCGTGACTCACGTGGGCTTAGGGTTTTGTTACTATATAACATTCAAGCACACATAACGAACTATGAGATCATTAATTTCCACAATAATAATGATACATAGGATGCCTACATAAGGACCAAGATCAAAATGGAACCCTTTTTCAAAAGGATTACCCCAATAGTGTCACTATCAATGTGGCATCCACATTAATAAGATTTCCTAATTTGATTCTCTCAGATGGGTAGCCCCCATGAACATGCCCCAATCATGTCATGACCCATACACAAACAACCATAACTCTGATTCATGGTCAATCTGGGATACGTAGGACAACAACATAGGGCCAAAGCTTAATGGAATTTCCCATTAGCATACATTCCTAATAAAATTCTTCCCCAATTTAGAAATGAATTCCTCTTAGTTTTATGTCCCAATAATATAACTACATCGACTTTGATTCCCCATTTGATTGGGACACGCAAAAATCCTCCCTAAAATCCAAATCCGACCCTCATATCAACTTCGATGTTCTTTGGGAAATATCCCCGATAGCGTCATCTTCCACAAGAAGATATCATATTTTGTTGGACCCTCATGCTACTTCAGTATAATCTACACAATAGGTATTTACCCCGAATAATTCACATTGATGTCCTCAACACAAGATGTTAAACTACATGGATGTGTCCTCGTCACATGACCTTAAACGGTGAGGTGTCCAGTTATGCGACACCAAACTACACGAGCTCTGATTCATCTCCTAAGGATACATAGGAATTCCATATTATGGGTCAGACCCCAACATCAAACCACCTTATAACCCTCCAAGATGATGATAAACTCCAGAAAATCGAATTTCTTGGCATAAGTAAACATTATCTCTGTAGCATTAAATCCATGTATATCCATGACGATCAGGTAATGCAAGGGTAACCCATGGATAAACAAATAGGGAATGATATGAGGATTCGTGCTCATATGAACGTGGATTAAATCAATAAGAGAGTCCCAGAGTAGGAAATATTTTTAACCAAAAGTGTGTGATGAGCCCAACCTTCCATTGTCTCAACCAATGAAGTCCTAAAGTTTCTTTGGCCATGTTTTCATCCAATGAGCACATAAATTTGAATATAAGGTCCATGAATCATAGATAATAGGGCCCTTAGGTGTTTTTAGCTCCACCAATTATCCCGTTAGAGACCATTTGATGAAATTATATCCTAGAAGGACCGATGGCACAAATACAAAACCCCCTGTAGTCAACCGCTGGGACCATTCGACCGTGGAACCACTTTCATAATGATAAAGGAAAAAACTACCAAGTCCCTTGTGGGGACACTCCAATTACTCCTAAAAGATAATGAAATAAATTAGGTCAAAATAAAAATAGAGAAATTGATGTGAAATTCTTAATAATAATAGAAACACCCTTATCACCCGTTAGGCCATTTTGTTTTCTCCAAATGCTCCCCTCATGTATGGACAATAATCCATAAATATATTATATCATTTGTAAAGAAAATAATAATATATATTTAATTGATTTGATATTACACAAATAACATTATTATATTGATATTTTTTGGTAATTCCACCATGAAATTAATTGACGTATTCTATAATTTCCACTATGGAAGTAGAAAATTCTAAACAATCCATATAAAAACTTTTCATTCATCTATTACTTATTGGAAATTCGATCATTTGACTATCAAATATAAAATATGTTTCTCTATTCCCTCATACCAAAAATGTTAATATTTGTATATATTTATTATTTCATATTAAATAAAAAATATAGAGATATATGCATCACTCATGCATTAATTATCTTACTATGTGTAATGTGAAACACTTACAATTTTTTCATTATAACAAAACATTTTCTTTCCAAAAATTAAATTTAAGAAACCTACCATTCCAGACCAAATCTACCAATTCATTCAAAACAAAAGATCCTATTTAATATTTTATATTATTGTACAATATATATAATTGTAATTACATGTAAAAATGTTTTTGATATACTTCATGCAAAAAATGTATGTTAAAATTAGAATATATCTAACATAATGGCCATGTTATATACATATCATGGATAATAAATAATTTTAATTCAAAATGAAAGCATCATCTATAATATTGTACTATCTCCAATGGAAAATATTTTTTAAGTCTTGATCCTATATTTGTTATATCCATTTCATTTCTATCATGATCAAATTTTTCTGATTGAAAATTGACATCAATATGTTATGGTTAGTACATATTTCACACAAAACTCTGTATAATTGATTACAAAATCATTTAAAAAATAACATTAGAGTTAGGAGTTCATGGTCAGTTGTAGGGAAATTTTTCTCATGGGGTTTACCTGAATTGATGATTAAAAAAATCATGAACATTATATATTAAATTACTACCTCAACCATTCAATTATTAAATTTTATTTATAAAAATATTATAATTTATGGATTTCATGGGCAATGATATATAATTAACTTAGATTATTTTAAATTCCGACAAATATTCATCATATTCCTTTATCCATATAAACATAAATCAATTTTATATTATCCTTTTTAATGGGTTTTACAACTATGAATTGTTTAAATGAAACAATCAGCCAAAAAATTCTAATCCAAGGATACAATGAATATTTGTAGATTTTTTAGATATTATCTATTGAATTGTTTTTTGTAGGATCTATTGTTATTACATATTTAATTAACATGTTTCCATGGATTGAAATATGTTTTCACCAAATTTTAGTTTTAATAATTTTTATGAATAATATCCTTTCATTCATGATTTTAATGAAATGTCCATTAAATTTTTTAGCCATTTTTTATGAAGATTCCAAAATATAATTAATATATACCCAAAAAATGTGAATGGAAAACTATATTCACATGTTCTTCAAATACAAATTGGGCATTTTCATCCTAATGTGACTAAATAGAAACTCATAATTCAAATACCTAGTATGGAACAATTTTATTGGAATTCCATCTCCCATCACCTTCATATTGTTTTAACCATACTATAAATAAACCATTGAATAATGTTGAGCTACCTAGACTTGACACCACAATGTTAGATAGTCAAAAATAGACATTTGTAGTATCAAAATATTTATTTACAACAATTTATATGGGATCTTGATGATTTATGTCATTCATTTGAATCATTAGAAATGTAATTTCATAAACAGATTCTTAAAATAATAAAATAATCCTATTACAATTAATTCAGTATTGGTCTGTTCACTTTCTTTTTAGTCACAAGATAAATTTCAATACATTCCACATAGAAAAAACATCCAATATTTAATAAATCATTTACTATGGTGATTTTTAACACACCATTCATGAATAGGAAACATTTTTTTCTAACTATTCTGTTTCTATGCCAGATTCTTCCAAATTTCATTAAATGTAATCATTTTTTCATGATATCGTGGAATAATTAAACATAAGAAAATTAAATTTATACATTCTATGAAGATAATACTTATTCTCATAACATTTTAATTCATTGGTAACTAATTACATTTTACATATTAGAATAAATACTTTGTACATAATGTTAATTTTTCTATCAATATACTAAAAAATTGCTTCTTACCATTATTGTTGTGTAGAGTTTTATTCAATTCCTTCCATTAAGTCTTTCCTATTCTACATCAAATATTTGAATTTATATTCCACCGAAAGTAAAATATGATGGGACATATTTATAAAATAAATTTTATTTTCAATCTGAATATACATGATTTATTAACATAAGTTTTTTTCATGTTTCATAACATACAATTTTTAATTATATGATCATTATAAAAATATTAGATATTATGTTTATCAAATTTATGAAATCCTTATTTCAAAATAATTCATTTTTATAAAATATATGGTTTTAATGAAACATTGAAATTCCAAATTAAAAAAAAAATTATTTGAAAAAATGATGTTAAATTTTAAATTAATAATGTAAATATTATATTACTATGTATTTTAGTGAAATTTCTAAAATTCATCAATTATAAATAAATAGTAAAAAAACATCAATTTAATTTTTATATGTATATTTTTTCCGTTTTAATTGTATTATGAATGTTTTATATATTCAGTAATCAGGTGTTAAAATGTCACACTATTATTTATAGTGAATATAACATTTCTAAAATAGGGAGAAATAGAGGAAATGTTTATTTATAAATATTATATTTAAATATAATATTTTTTATATTAATATTTTTTATTTATTTAATTTTTTTAAAATAATAATATACTAAATTTTTTTTGGAAACACATACGTAATAATTATTCAGTTAATTGAAAAAATATATAATAATAACATTATTAAAGGTGAATAAATTTAGTGAAGTATTTTGAATATAAATTTCATTATATAAACATGAAATATTATAAGTATTTGTAATTATGAAATTATTATTACATTATATTCTTGATTTTATAATATACAACGAAATTTAATAGTTCTAAATCTATCATTATTGGTTTTTTTCTAAAAAAAATTAAATGACTTTGATATCATAAAAAACCTAATATTTTTCCAGTGATATATATATGGTCTTCAATATTATCCAAGATCCATTTATGAGGCTTTTATCCATTTATATTATCTATATTGAACAAATGTTAAATGAAAATATTATTACTCTGTTAAATTTCAAGAAGGGTTTTAGTGGACCAAAAAATTATGGTTAAAAATAAGTTATCCAAAGTTGTACCATTTATATTTCATTATATTATTTAGGCTATTAATCATATTATAATCATATATTATCAATTTTGATCGAATATTACAACAAATTTTAATTATATTAATTTAATATTTTATGAAATTCGAAGAATTACCCTCCCCTATATTTTCAAAGGGCACTGCTAATTCAAATTTCATTACACTTAATGAATAATTTTTTTCTGGAATGAATTTCTATATTAACCTCTTAGAGTGAGAAAATACATTATAGATCTCTTAAATTGAGATTAATGAAAACCATATAAGGATAAATTCCTACATAAAAGAAAATTTTATAAAGAAGGTGTATTATTTTTCAGCAAATATTATAGTTTTATTTATTCTTCCACCTACCAAAAACCTTATATACAAATGATGAGATTGGGACATATGTTTCTACCATATAATAATATGTTATTATTTTAATGTTATATCGAACATCCTTCTCTGACCACATCCATTAAGAATGGAATCAATCATTAATGTTTATTGTGGACTACCACCTCACAGACTAATATAATTCATATTTCACCACCACCTCTCACATTTAGTAATAATGATGGAATTAATTTTTATATTTAATATAAAATATATATTTATGTATATCAAAATATAATATATATATTACTTAATTAATATTTCATTCATGTAAAATTAATAATGTCGTCCAAGCATAACGGCGGGCTACCGTATCAATGAAGTGATGGGATTTATTTTTTATCACCACATATGATAGATTATATATATGCCTATAATGAAGTAGATTTGTATTTATGGTATTTTAGTCATTCCGGAATTGAATGAAAGTAGTTAACATATTTCCATAATTATTGTTCCATAAAAAAGATGATTCTCAAGAAAACATATGAGCTATCGTCTCCATGATTGTAACGTCTTTTTTCAAAACCATATTTTATGATTGTTTATAAAATTATTAATAACATATACAAATTAGACTGATCAAATCATTATTATGTATATGGTGGTGTAATGAATTATTTTGGATATATTATACAAATGAATACATTTTTGAATTCAAAAATAAAAATCCCAATAGGCATTGATGTCAAGTTAGTTGATTATGTAATTATGTAATGAATTGATATGATGGAAATTAATGTAATATTGAACATGAACATGTTTCATAATAACGTGAAATATTAACATATGTCTGTTATTCATGTGTATAATTAAATAACATGATGATTCGAATATAAGGTAACGTATTTTTTTTAAAACACTCACATAATGGCACTTATTTAAATTATTTTTCATCCACATCCTTATTAAAAAATTGAATTAATGGGTGTATAATCATATCTGACTTATAAAGGAAATTTTACATCTTATTTTTACATTGATTCAATTATTTTGATAATGGAATCTTTTTACATCTGTTATATTGAACAATTTCACCAGAAGTAAAAAATAAATTTGATATATTTACATATATGATGATATTAATATTTCTCATATCCATAAACATTATATAATTATTAATATACATTATATGCATCCTTGTATTTCTCAAGGAAAAACAAACCCTTCCTTTGTGGAATTTTATTGCTAGATGTTCAACACTAAAATAAATAGACATATCAATATCCTAAAATGATTCTTTATAAATTCATATAATTTTATTATTATACCTGATTTCATGTATTATGATTATGTTACGGTATATCTGAATTTCGTATGTAAATGTGTGGTTTTAATAAAAACCCTATATGGGTGCGTCCTTGATATTATTCCAATTCATTGGGGATAAAATTTTCAGATGTTGAAAGTGATTATTATTCCAGGTGTAATAGTGATTATTACTCCTTGTATAACCATAAGGGTAATATCAAGTATATCTACAAGGGTTATTTCATATGTCACATTGAGGGTTACTAATTTTTTATATATGATGGGTACACTATATATAATTATGATTTGATAATGATAACATAGGTAACGTGTACTACTTATTAAATGTTGATATATTATTTTATAGTGATAATATTGAAATGAATGTATATTCTACTTATTAAATAGATTTATAACTTTATGAAAAATTATTCAAGTATTTTTCATGTTTTCGAACATACATTTTAAGATTTATTTTATAGATTACGTTTTATTATGAATTGTTTTATGGAATAATTTGGGGAGAGTAGATCAGATAATGGGTGAGGGAATTTATTATTTTGAGTACACTATTTATTTTGATAAGTTAAATTCTTTTATGTATTCAAAACTATCATGTTTCTTATTTTATTATTTTTTCCTTATTGAACTTTTTATTGTTATCCAACGTTTTAAAAATATATTCATTGGGATAAAATTTTAGTAATGTAAATGATTATTCCATGATTTAAATTGAGCTAATGTGTCATCAAAATATATCATGATTATTTTTAAAAAAACTTATTTAAAAATGTATATTGAGTTGTTGTGTTAAAATAATAAAATATGAGTTATTATATATGATTTATAATCTAATAACGAAATACTCTAGAATCGAAATGACCCACGTGAATATATGACTTTATATTTAGAATAAATAAATTAAAAATTTTAATGCTTAACATTTGGTATTCATTATTGTTTTTAGAGAAATTATTTAGGCAATGTTATAAAATAAGATAAAATTACGAGTGTACCATTAAATATTTTACATTAGGGTTAATTTGAAATGAAATACATTATTATTGTTATAATGTTTCATTTAATAAACTATGATTGTTCATATTGTGTTTCAGAAGAGGAAAAAGGGATGTTGCTGTAAAAATGCACCAAGTGGTCTATATCCTTCAGGGTCAACAACCATGAACACTTTAAATGGGAACTGATTAGATTTCAACAATTATGGATCATTTGAAACAAGAAATAATTTGTTTTGGTATTCATTTTAGATGAAACTAGATAATCCAAAAATAATCATACTAATAGTATATCATTTGATGAGACATAACCCTCTATCATTCAAGGGATAAAACGACTCATATCTAGAGGAATGGTTGAATAAATTCATATAAAATTGATTTGATGACATTGAATATTCAAATCCTTCAAATTAATTTATTACTATATACCATATTGAAGTTGTTGGTTATTAGTGGGGTTTACTGATAAATAATCTCAATGAGATAATAGATTGAAGACTTGGTATAATATAAAGACAATAATATTTTTCATTAGAAATATTTTCCAAATAAAGTTACTATTAGGATAGAAATAAAAAAAATTAATTGTTGTTGGGGTAATACATAATGTTCATTTATGAAGAAATTTTCATCTGATTTGAAAGGTGTCAAACACATTTTTTTAGGATCATGATAGTAATATTATTCATTATTACCTATGATTTAAGATAAGATATATGATGAAAATAGCACCCTATGAATTCAATAGTGTTGGGAATCATGATTAATGTGATGAGATGGTTGAAATGTTTATTTCTAATTATAATTTAATTAATAGAAATATGAATAAGTATATATAATAATGAAAATAAATTTTTAATAATATTTCAAATAAAGATGATGGTAATAAAATCAAATTACACGTTTATGAAATTAGTGGCAAAATGAACCATCGGTACTGAATATCCAAATCCTCTAAGTTATTATTATGATTAAATTTCAGTAATATGTCATGTGATTGTAATGAAAATGATCATGGTTGTGGTATGTAAAAATTATATAAAAAATTGTAATGTGGATTATGTGCTTTTATATTGGAAATTATACACATAAAAGACAATTTAAGAATCTGAATGATGGGAAGCATGCATACTATAAGAAGAATGGTGTCATGAAATCTATTACATCTTGATTAGAAAGAGTTAGAGCAAAAAAAAATACAATAAACTAAATTAATTATATATTATGATAATAATACTATATTTTTTATGGGTTTTAGCGAATCATTCACTTCTATACAATATTCTAGAATATTGCATGTTTTTTCTCAATAAATTAATAAATAACAAATAAAAAACATTGGGAGTATTACAAGAAAAATAATTTAAATGAATCATCATATCATTTTTTGTGAAAATTCATTATATGAAAAGTACAATTTTACACATAATTGTGTTTTTTGTTCATTTTTATGGAATAAATATTTGTTTACCTATGATATGGAATATTGTAGTTGTAATGATGTTTTTTTAAAGATATTATTTTAGTTTGAATGAAAGAAAATTTATACCTTTTATAACATATAATATGATAAAATTATTTAGTTATTAAATGAATATTGTTGTACACATTTTTTTTAAAATAAGGGATCTGTTATTATTAATGATTCCACATCAGTAAATTAATAAATGGCTGATTTTTTATGGATGAGATTCATAGTTTAATACTAGATCAAGAACTTTATTTCAATGTTGACCTAGAAAATGATAGTAAGACAATTCCAAAACAACCATATCTAGTATCTCATGTAGATAATTTTTTAATTGGAAAATATTATAAAATATTTAATATATAACGTTTTCATTCACCTAACACTTCATTATGTAGTCATACTATTTTTATTATTAAAAAATTGATTGTTTCATTTGATTTATATTAATTATAAATAATTTTATAAAATTAAATTTTGTAATATGTATTTGATTGCTCATATTTGATGACTTTTTTATAAACTATAGATTTTCCATTATCTCCCAATGTTTATTCTTTGTTCCAGGTAGTATCAGCTGATATTAAAGGAGGATTGTTTTTTGAAAATTACATGTTAGACTAGATATTCAAATTATGAGTTTGGGGTTACACCCATTGGGTTAAAAAATACCACATACTCTATTTATGGATGGTATTAGTGGATTTTACATGAATATTTCCATAATTTTTGGGTATTTTTATTGAATATATTTTTTATTAATCCAAGAGTTATAAATATCAAAATAAAACCCCTAAAGTTTGTTACATAAACCATAAATGAATATGTGTTTTATGGGAAATTATGAAATCATAACTTTTTTACAACAAATTTCATTTCATATATACATTGTAAATAACGAGGGAATAAATATTGATCATTTGAAAACTATTATTGTTGAAGGATGGAATATACCAATAAATGTGATTGAGATTATTAGTTTTCATTGAAATACAAGTAATTAATATCGGTATATTTTTTTACTTGAATGGTAATGTATCCCCAAAAAAATATAAAAATAAAATTACTTAGGATCTCATAGAAAAATAATTTAATGATTACATTCAAAAAAATAAATTAGGAGTTGTGAATGATCTGGTTTTCCATACCATACAAAAATGATTATGACTACTAAATTAATTTTCATCTATGTAACTAAAAAAATGCAATAGGTCTCTTGATTTGGAAAAACAATGCCACACTGACCATGTTACAATTAGATCATGGCCATTTGTGTATTGATGCGATGAATTTTGGACTATAAATTGTTCATTCCTAGATATACATTGTAACGCCCCGACCCCAGTTACCCAGAGTCGGTGCATTATTACATAACATTGGCATGATCACAAGAAAGATCAAATCTCGAAAGACCGATTGGTTTAGTAGCCTTGGAAACACTAGATATATTCATAAGTTTTACATTACATCATAAAATGAAAAACTACTACAACAACATAATGTTTCCACAATCCACACTATTAACCCCTCATAAAATCCCTGCAGGTCATTCATAACTTACTTCTTCACATCCTGGGAAAAATAAAACATAGAAAAGGGGTGAGCTCAAATTCCCAGTAAGGATAACAATATAGCGGAAACTTTCATAAATAAGAATAAACATTTAAGGCAATGTATAACAAAAACAAAAGCCTTTTAAATATGAACTTTCAACATGGTATGGCATAAATAAAATGAAATAATGCCATTTACTTATTCACATGGATATTCTACTAATCGAATAATCACATGCAAAAATCAATAACCACTTTCATAATGTTGGAATGCATAATGCCAGACTATCATAACCACATAGCCAAGGCCTCGTGCCAAGACTACAAATAAGATTTTGTCAAGGCCTTGTGCCAAGACACTAGTTTGTCTCATGAGACCTACTGATGCATCGAGGAGCTATAGCGGGCTCCACCCGTCACTTATTAAGTCCAATGCATTCCCATATGAAAAGGTTTAAACATAACATAAACATTCGTATTAAAACTAGCATACGAAATGTCGATAATTTCACCATAAACTATGAATGGTATAAAAATAGCACATCCACAGTCAAACATATCACAAAACCTCTTTTCAATATGGAAGTTTTATATCATAATAAATCAACTTCAAATAATCTTAAAATCCATCAAAGGATGTTGAAATAGATGAAATCAATATTATTTTTAAAGAAATATCTCCTTTTATTTTGAAATCATTAAAGATCCATATAAAATAAAACATTTTCTTTGAAAATATTCTTATAAGATGTAAGGGAAGCTTTGAAGATTTTATAACAGCGGAAAATAGCCGCACCCACCGTATAAGTTAAAAAAAACATTCTTACCTTAATTCTGTCGAAAAGGTTAAAAAGGACCTTGTTTTGAAAACGACAGAAAGATTACTTTATAAACCTCTTATAAAAAGTCAAACAAGGGTATAAATGACTTTAACCCATATTCTTGTAAATAATAAAAATGTTTTGATATACATTTTTAAGAAACATGGATGTGGATGATAAAGAGATCCCAGTAGATTATTACGTATAAGCAACCTCGGATAATGAAGAGATTGTGAAATAACCCTTACCTTGTACTTTTCCTTGGTTGGGGTAGGTTAACCTCCTGTATAATGGTGAAATAATTGTTATTAAATTATACAAGAATCATATATATTAATATGATATCATATACGATCTTTTAACATTGATTTGTTAATAATATTTTAGAATTATCGTCGTTTCGGGTGTTAACTTACTTGTTTTCTTTTATATGTTTTGTTACATAAGACATGTTTGTAAAGGATAGGTTGTATATTATTCATATCCATAATGATATCAAGTGTTTAAACATCATTTTAAAATCATCAAATGATAATTATACTTGAATGGATACGATGGAGAATGAATCTCATCGCGTTCGTGGAGACGGTAGTCCGTACGTACGCACGAGCGACAATATCATTCTTTTGATATTAAAATAATATATAAATGGATGGTATATCATATATACAGAATCATTAACATTTTATATTTATTATTTACATGAGTTACACATCATTATTATACCCTTCCAAATAATAATATATTGAATAACAATTACACCACGACGTGGAGACGGTAAGCCGTTCGTACGCACGTATGGTGACATGTTATTCAAAGGGTGGATAGAATACTGAATATGGTTGTACCATATTTATAATAACATCATAGTATATGTAATATACTGCAGTTATTATTTTAGAATGGTAAGAACAAAGAAAGAGGAAGTGGAAGAAGAAAGAAACTTAGAAAAGGGTGGTGAAATCATTACCTCTTCTTCGGGTTCTTCCTTTTGATTTTTTCAAAAGGGCTCCTCTAGGTTGGCTTTATGATCAAACTAAGGCCTCTAGGTTGTAGTGAGGGATGTTGGGAGAGTATTTGGGCAGAGTTTTGCCGAAACAAAAGGCTTTTAAGGTGTGAAGAAATGAGAAGGAGGAGTTCCCTTTTATAAGAGGGGTGAGGGGCACCTTTGGAAAAGCTAGAAATATTAATTTATAATAAATTCATATTCGGTTTCTAATGGCTCCAAAGATTATAATTCAAAGTTTAAGGTGGGGATAGGTCGCAAATCACTCAACCAATAGAATTTAGACAGGTTTGGGTACTTATATTAACCTTATCTTTAAGTATTAACTCTAAGTTAATTAGTTTCACTTTTACAATGTCTCTTTGTATTTTTATATCATATGGTTAATAAACTTACTATATACATCCAAGCGACCCCCAAGTGGTACATTAATGATGAAAATATCATGATATAAGTCTCTTGGCCGAACCTTAGATTTTTAGGAATTTAATATCAATTAATAATATAATATTTGTTTTAAGAACTCTTTTATGTCAATTATGACACTATTCAATAGTTGATTTTTGTGAAACTCATAACAGATTGATTACTTCGAACAAAGTCATTTAAATCAATCCAAATATATCATATTATCCTATAAAATTAGTTTAATTCATTAAAAGTTTCATATTATATTTATTTGGGTATTTATAATATCAATTATTTTAATTTTTCACTATTATAGTAATTACTGCATCATCATTGTGTCATAAATAAAATATATTATTTAATGTCTAAAAATTATAAATAAAATATCATTATGTAGGAAATCTTGTTATATTTCTAATGAATATTTATAATCTAAAATCCAACATATATAACTCTATGTAACAATTGCTTTTCTAAAAGATATATGCTTGTGTCATTTTTGTATTCATTTTAACTTAATTAAAATAAAGTGTCATTATCACTTACAAGTGGATCCATGGGGTCCCAAAAAAGACCCAAAGATTCCCATGGTCGACCATGTATCAACCAATATGGTTAAGACACGTTTTAGGGTAATTTAGTATTATTATAATATTATTTTTTAACCCTTATTTACCGGATTTACCCTTAACCATGGTAAATAAAATATTTACCGCAGTAATTATTCAAAATGTCTAAAAATAAAAGTTACCTATTTACACAATTTGAACATCCTGATTCCAAATATGGAATCCATTTTCCTAAATTCAAAACACAGAAGTGGCAGAAATTAATTTAAAATTAATTCCCGCTGTCAAAACAAAAAGCGTGTTTTTAAGAGATAATAACTATCAAAAGATTGACACTCGTTTATGTTCGGTTTAATTGTAAAATTATGTCCAATGACCAACATTATATTAAATGGTAAAAATATATTCTAAATATACTTTAAAACCACTAAAATTCATAATTTATCACTATTAATTATTTTGATTAAAAAAGTTGTTTTTAATTAAAATTTAGTAATTTTCACTATTCATCAAAATATGAAAGTTATCTGAAAAGTACCAAAATTTCACCTTAGGCTAAATTCGATATTCCGAATCCAAAAATTAAGTCCATTTCAAAATATAAAATATATATAATTTCAAAATTTAGGTATTACTATTCATAACGGCTAGTTTGATCGGTTGTGGTGTGTGTTAAAACTCGACATTGCGTACAACACACGCTACTGTTTTATTCAAAGGAAAGCGTACCGTGGAAGCTTGGGATGTTTCATTTTAAATTTTTTGATGTCTCCATTTAGTCAAAAAGTTTAAAATATTGTATTTAAAATGGTTTTACTATCAAAAGTTGATAAAAGTGCAATACTGAAAATGAATCTGTTCTTGTGTTATGACTAAGAAACTCATAATATGGATTCTTAAAATTATAAGGATTATATAAAGTTAAAAATGTAGTTAATGCTATTCATGACCTCTTTTAATGGCTTTTTTTTGGTAAGTCATGGTGCAATTGAACTCGGTGTTGCGTGTAGTGCAAGTTATTGAATTATTTTGAAGAAATAACACACTATGAAATCTTGGGGTGTTACATTCTCCCCTCCTTCAATAAATTGCGTCCTCGCAATTTGAAATTGTTCTTTGAAAATAAAAGGTTGAAAATAGATAATATATTTGTGGGAAAACCCACATCGGAAATTGGGTTACTAAAATTTAGTCTTAATATGAAGAAAAGAGAAATGAAAGGGTCACCACCAAATTATGATCTTGATTAGGAGAACATTGGTGGAAATTAGAGACATATAATCGGAGGAAAAATGTAAATATTTATATGTAGTGATTGAGGTCATCAATCACAAACAAGTGTATAATTGAGGTCCTTAAACTCATCAATCTATGATGATTTGAAGTACCATCGGTTCAACAAAATATAGGGTATTGGGATAACACATTTTTGACGTTTCAAAATATCTTAGTTGAAATCCCACTTCGAAAAATGAATTAACGAGGCCTCTATTTAAAATAAAGAGTCGAAAGTATGAAGATTACCGAAAATAACACATACTAGGGTTCCATGTAGGAAAATATGGATATGGAAGAAAAATCTAACCATCAATTACCTGATGGAGAGTGGTAGAGAACATGGCTATGAAAAGGCCAACAATCTCAAAGCCATAAATTAGTGATGATTTAAGGTACCATCTAGGGAAACATTTTTGTTCTAAGTTCCTTTTATTAATGTTGAGGAATTTATTTATGATATTGGCTAAGATCATAAGGAGATATACTTACTTTATAATCAGAGTTTTATCCATTAATAAGTTTCTACCACAAACTCATCTTTCACTCTAAAAGATAATAGAATGTAATTTTTTATTTATTTATACTATTCGTACAGGGTTCCAAAATAAATGAATTTATAATTCATCTACCAGATCTTTAAAAAAAAACATTATTTAATCCAGGACATCTCATGGGCCAGTGGTAGGTGATACACCCTTGTCTCCCTTCAGTTGCGAGTTCAAGTCTCGCAGCCTTGCCGGACGCGACGGGTTGCCGCCCAACCTCCGGGTTTTCCTTTTATGGTAATCCAAAATAATCCAAACTAGAACTATCCAAAATACTTTTGTCCAAACTCACAGTCCAACATTTATAAGGAAGGTAAACATAATATAGATCCTTTTTACCCCGCAATAGCATATGAATACCTTCATCTTGTATTCTTTTAATAAACTGAAACATCTTGAATTACCATATTCCTTATTGATTACATTCATGCTCCCCTATTCCATATAGAATGCTGGATATACTTCATTAATCCAAAAATGTTTTAAACCCCAACAATTATGGAATATACAAATCATTAATTAGTTCCAAGGTATTCAAGAATATCCAATATAATTTATCCAAAACAATCACATATTATTCCTAAATCACTACCTCAGTATCAGAACTATATTATGATTTATCATTCTCTCAACCATATATTTTCCAAATATTTATCCTGCTACTGAGTCACTTTTCTTTGTTCCACACCATCTCAAGTCCTTAATGAAATAGTACTACAGTACAATCCTTATATACTCCATAATTATTATAACAAGTACATTGTTGATACAACACTCAATTGACATAATCAACATAAGAACTCTAATCATTCCTCTTCATCTGTGGTAGTATCATAACTTGATTATTATCCAATAACATCATTTGCGGCATAGTCTGATGACTGGGACAAAGGCTCGCGTAGTGTCCAAACTCCTTGCAAATGAAGCATTGTACATTTGAAACCATTTTCTTACCCTTGCAGTCACGTACTTTGTGCCCTTTTCCTCCACACTTATAACAAACTCCCATTCCCTTCAGGCAAGTTCCAGGGTGTTTCTTTCCACAGTTACAACATATGAGAAAATTCTTCTTTTCCCTCTTCCCTTTATCCATCTTTCTCTCTTCCATCCTTTTCTTCTCTTGCTTCCCTTCAAAGCCATAGGACTCAGTAAACTCTTTACTTATCTTATCAACACATGATATTATATCTTCATATGATGATAATACATGTGAGACTATTTCTCTTATAAATTCTAGCTTATGACCATGAAAGATATGATCCTTCCTTCTCTTTGAATCATGTGTATTTCTGGAGTTCTCATTCCTTCTACTGGGCGCCATTTCTATACCATGGCATAAACTAGATCAGTTTATGAATCAAAACACATAATCCCATACTTATAAAACACTTAACATAAATTGAACTATTTATGGATATAATCCATAATCATAAGAATGTTTTCTTTGAGGATGTATATACTCATAATCCCTTCAAAATGATATGTAAAGAAAATGAGAGTTATCCTAAGCATATCCCCCAGGAGTGTCGTAACCAAGAGTGCAGCAAGGCCCGTTGTCGTGCACCAGTTCCCGTTCGAGTCTAGCTCAAAGCGGTGTTTTCGAGTTTTACCCCTAGGTACATCTGTGCCAGAGCCGCTTCTACCTGCTCGTATCCAGACAGGGATGTATTGCTCGGAAAACTCACAAAATCTCTACAATACCAAAATTCTAGGAAGTTCTTCTATACTAATCCTCAAAATTCATCTTAGGTCTACGTGCTCTAATCAGAGTTTATCTAAATCTTGCTTCCAAGGTTTGTACTAAACTTCCTCTGATACCAACTGTAACGCCCCGACCCCAGTTACCCAGAGTCGGTGCATTATTACATAACATTGGCATGATCACAAGAAAGATCAAATCTCGAAAGACCGATTGGTTTAGTAGCCTTGGAAACACTAGATATATTCATAAGTTTTACATTACATCATAAAATGAAAAACTACTACAACAACATAATGTTTCCACAATCCACACTATTAACCCCTCATAAAATCCCTGTAGGTCATTCATAACTTACTTCTTCACATCCTGGGAAAAATAAAACATAGAAAAGGGGTGAGCTCAAATGCCCAGTAAGGATAAAAATATAGCGGAAACTTTCATAAATAAGAATAAAAATTTAAGGCAATGTATAACAAAAACAAAAGCCTTTTAAATATGAACTTTCAACATGGTATGGCATAAATAAAATGAAATAATTCCATTTACTTATTCACATGGATATTCTACTAATCGAATAATCACATGCAAAAATCAATAACCACTTTCATAATGTTGGAATGCATAATGTCAGACTATCATAACCACATAGCCAAGGCCTCGTGCCAAGACTACAAATAAGATTTTGTCAAGGCCTTGTGCCAAGACACTAGTTTGTCTCATGAGACCTACCGATGCATCGAGGAGCTATAGCGGGCTCCACCCGTCACTTATTAAGTCCAATGCATTCCCATATGAAAAGGTTTAAACATAACATAAACATTCGTATTAAAACTAGCATACGATGTGTCAATAATTTCACCATAAACTATGAATGGTATAAAAATAGCACATCCACAGTCAAACATATCACAAAACCTCATTTCAATATGGAAGTTTTATATCATAATAAATCAACTTCAAATAATCTTAAAATCCATCAAAACACGTTGACATAGATGAAATCAATATTCTTTTTAAAGAAATATCTCCTTTTATTTTGAAATCATTAAAGATCCATATAAAATAAAACATTTTCGTTGAAAATATTCTTATAAGATGTAAGGGAAGCTTTGAAGATTTTATAACAGCGGAAAATAGCCGCACCCACCATATAAGTTAAAAAAAACATTCTTACCTTAATTCTGTCGAAAAGGTTAAAAAGGACCTTGTTTTGAAAACGACGGAAAGATTCCTTTATAAACCTCTTATAAAAAGTCAAACAGGGGTATAAATGACTTTAACCCATATTCTTGTAAATAATAAAAATGTTTTGAAATACATTTTTAAGAAACATGGATGTGGATGATAAAGAGATCCCAGTAGATTATTACGTATAAGCAACCTCGGATAATGAAGAGATTGTGAAATAACCCTTACCTTGTACTTTTACTTGGTTGGGGTAGGTTAACCTCCTGTATAATGGTGAAATAATTGTTATTAAATTATACAAGAATCATATATATTAATATGATATCATATAAGATCTTTTAACATTGATTTCTTAATAATATTTTAGAATTATCGTCGTTTCGGGTGTTAACTTACTTGTTTTCTTTTATATGTTTTGTTACGTAAGACATGTTTGTAAAGGATAGGTTGTATATTATTCATATCCAGAATGATATCAAGTCCTTAAAAATCATTTTTAAATCATCAAATGATAATTATACTTGAATGGATACGATGGAGAATGAATCTCATCGCATTCGTGGAGACGGTAGTCCGTACGTACGCACGAGCGACAATATCATTCTTTTGATATTAAAATAATATATAAACGGATGGTATATCATATATACAGAATCATTAACATTTTATATTTATTATTTACATGATTTAAACATCATTATTATACCCATCCAAATAATAATATATTGAATAACAATTACACCACGACGTGGAGACGGTAAGCCGTTCGTACGCACGTATGGTGACATGTTATTCAAAGGGTGGATAGAATACTGAATATGGTTGTACAATATTTATAATAACATCACAGTATATGTAAGATACTGAAGTTATTATTTTAGAATGGTAAGTACAAAGAAAGAGGAAGTGGAAGAAGAAAGAAACTTAGAAAAGGGTGGTGAAATCATTACCTCTTCTTCGGGTTCTTCCTTTTGATTTGATCAAAAGGGCTCCTTAGGTTGGCTTTCTGATCAATCTAAGGCCTCTAGGTTGTAGTGAGGGATGTTGGGAGAGTATTTGGGCAGATTTTTGCCGAACCAAAAGGCGTTGAAGGTGTGAAGAAATGAGAAGGAGGAGTTCCCTTTTATAAGAGGGGTGAGGGGCACCTTTGGAAAAGCTAGAAATATTAATTTATAATAAATTCATATTCGGTTTCTAATGGCTCCAAAGATTATTATTCAAAGGTTAAGGTGGGGATAGGTCGAAAACCACTCAACCAATAGAATTTAGACAGGTTTTGGTACTTATATTAACCTTATCTTTAAGTATTAACTCTAGGTTAATTAGTTTCACTTTTACAATGTCTCTTTGTATTTTTATATAATATGGTTAATAAACATACTATATACATCCAAGCGACCCCCAAGTGGTAAATTAATGATTAAACTATCATGATATAAGTCTCTTGGCCGAACCTTAGATTTTTAGGAATTTAATATCAATTAATAATATAATATTTGTTTTAAGAACTCTTTTATGTCAATTTTGACACTATTCAATAGTTCATTTTTGTGAAACTCATAACAGATTTATTACATCGAAAAAAGTCAATTAAATCAATACTAATATATCATATTATCCTATAAAATTAGTTTAATTCATTAAAAGTTTCATATTATATTTATTTGGGTATTTATAATATCAATTATTTTAATTTTTCACTATTATAGTAATTACTGCATCATCATTGTGTCATAAATAAAATATATTATTTAATGTCTAAAAATTATAAATAAAATATCATTATGTAGGAAATCTTTGTATCTTTCTAATGAATATTTATAATCTAAAATCCAACATATATAACCCTATGTAACAATTGTTTTTCTAAAAGATATATGCTTGTGTCATTTTTGTATTCATTTTAACTTAATTAAAATAAAGTGTCATTATCACTTACAAGTGGATCCATGGGGTCCCAAAATAGACCCAAAGATTCCCATGGTCGACCATGTATCAACCAATATGGTGAAGACACGTTTTAGGGTAATTTATTATTATTATAATATTATTTTTTAACCCTTATTTACCGGATTTACCCTTAACCATGGTAAATAAAATATTTACCGCAGTAATTATTCAAAATGTCTAAAAATAAAAGTTACCTATTTACACAATTTGAATATCCTGATTACAAATATGGAATCCATTTTCCTAAATTCAAAACACAGAAGTGGCAGAAATTAATTTAAAATTAATTCCCGCTGTCAAAACAAAAAGCGTGTTTTTAAGAGATAATAACTATCAAAAGATTGACACTCGTTTATGTTCGGTTTAATTGTAAAATTATGTCCAATGACCAACATTATATTAAATGGTAAAAATATATTCTAAATATACTTTAAAACCACTCAAATTCATAATTTATCACTATTAATTATTTTGATTAAAAAAGTTGTTTTTAATTAAAATTTAGTAATTTTCACTATTCATCAAAATATGAAAGTTATCCGAAAAGTACCAAAATTTCACCTTAGGCTAAATTAGATATTCCGAATCCAAAAATTAAGTCCATTTCAAAATATAAAATATATATAATTTCAAAATTTAGGTATTACTATTCATAACGGCTAGTTTGATCGGTTGTGGTGTGTGTTAAAACTCGACGTTGCGTACAACACACGCTACTGTTTTATTCAAAGGAAAGCGTACCGTGGACGCTTGGGATGTTTCATTTTAAATTTTTTGATGTCTCCATTTAGTCAAAAAGTTTAAAATATTGTATTTAAAAAGGTTTCACTATCAAAAGTTGATAAAAGTGCAATACTGAAAATGAATCTGTTCTTGCGTTATGACTAAGAAACTCATAATATGGATTCTTAAAATTATAAGGATTATATAAAGTTAAAAATGTAGTTAATGCTATTCATGACCTCTTTTAATGGATTTTTTTGGTAAGTCATGGTGCAATTGAACTCGGTGTTGCGTGTAGTGCAAGTTATTGAATTATTTTGAAGAAATAACACACTATGAAATCTTGGGGTGTTACATACATTATTTTATTTCACATATCAATGTAGTAAAAATTTTAAGATGGATTAACCATTCTCATAAGGATGAATATTAGCTACAATAAAAGTGAGAGTTTGTTATAAATGGTATGTTTAAATATTTTAATGTTGAAAAATAAGTTTTGTTGAGATTTAGAAAAGGGTTATGTGCATATTATGATAAAATATTTAAAAATTTAATATTTTTTGGCTTATAGTTCCCTATTTCCTATTAATCCTAGAAGTACAAAAATATATAGCATCTTTACGAAAAATTTCATATGATAAGGAATGAATAATGAAATTTATGAGTGTATTGTAAAATGTTTTATTTGATAATAGGATAAATTTAAATGACTATTAATAAAGGGTGTTATTTTAAAATTTATAGTGCTAGAATTGAAATGGAAAAATTTATAAATAGTGTGTTTGTAGGAATTAAAAATGAAAACAAGAGGTGATAATATGATTTGTTTATTTTTTTACTGATAATCAATGTTTTCTAATTTTAATCCCATATTGTTAATTACGTATATGGACAAGATTTCCTGAATTTATTTTAATTTTTTATAAGGATTAAATGGGATACCTCACTATTTGATTGAGTAGGATTCAGGATTAAAATCTTATTTACAGAAGGGAATATATATGTATTTTGGTACTATTATCAATTTTTGTTCAATATTTCATCCTAGGTAAATTGATAGTCAAAGAAAATAATTATACAATTTGAGGGTATGATTAAACATTTCTAATGGTATATCAGAGAAGTTGCAGTTAGTATATGAATATGGATTATTTCTTATATATTAACAGTTTTATTTCTACTATACAGATTTCATTTTGAATCATTATATAGAAATTTGATTTAGACAAAAGCTTTTATAATGATGTATTTAAAGGATATAGTTATGAATATAAATTTTTAATGAAATGTTTGTAATATTTATGTCAATTAAAAAACCCATGATAATTGTAAATTGAAGTAAGAATGGTTATATAAAAGATCAGAAGAAAATACATTTCATTTGAGGTAGGTGATCATGATTTTCATAAATTATCTCTATTGAAATGATTCATACATTTTTTCAAAAAGGGAATGTTATGTAAATGTGTTATTGGAAACAAATAAAAATATTGGGGAAATTGGGATTACTGTGAATTAGATTATCCTTTCATCTATGATTATCCCAGGAATTGTTTTTAATATAATGTTGTTAATAAAATTTGTGTTAGATGCAACATTGATTATATATGGACCCAACATTAAACATATATTAATCTAGAGTTATGTACAAAATTCACATAGATGATATTTTCTAGTTTATAGATTTAGTGAATTAGGCCATTATTGTAACATTACATCTATGAAAATACAAAGTAGACACTTCTACTGTATACAATTTTTTTCTCAATAATAAAACACCTTAAATAAAATACTAATTTTTTTATAGATAAAAATATTATTTAATTATTCATTTATCTTACATTACCTTATTCTAGAAAAAATATTAAAAAACATGGGATGAGCATAAAAATCATATTAAGGGACATAATATTTACAAAAACCCATTAATATTGTTAAAAATTGATATATCATTCAATGATATTAGAGTGAATGAAACAATATATTTTCACATGAAAAATAGTAATATTTTTTTCTCAAAGACAAACACTATGACCAATATAAATAAATTAAAACTCTTTTATGTGACATAAAGAATCATATACATATATCCCATTCAAACATCATCCAATTAGAATATCCTTATGGTTGACTTCCAAATTGGAGATATATAATGGAAAAAACCCATTGAATAAGATCTATCAAGATCACCCATGAGCTATAATGTGTATCAACCCTTCATATATGCTATTTCAGGTTCATCCATTTCATATAATGCACATGTACCATTTCAAAAACATGATTATCAAAAAACCCTTTCGAAAAAGTCATTTAATCGCATATGAAAAACTGTTCCATTTAAAAATAAAATTTCTTTTAAGATCCCCATTTAAATAACAAGATACCCAAATAATTGAATTATGCATTTTTCTCATTATTAAATGTCATTAAGGCTTATAGAGTAAGTCAAATGGAAATAATTGTCGCGATGGTGGAAAAGTTGTTGTCACCTTATACATTAATAAAATTGATTTTTTCATTTGGTAAAGTAAGTAAAACTCTTCATATAAAATGATTTATTTTCAATTATTTAAATTAAATTCAATATTTACATAAATCATTCTTTATATTTCTTTTTACCAATATAAATGAATATTTAATTTAATATCATGATGAAAAATATTTTATATTTAAATCTTTAAAAATTCAATGTTCCCCATACCACATTGATCATTTAAATAAAAATCTAAATGATTTAATAAATGACATTATTATAGATAAGAAATGTATATGAAATGTCATAGTGGCTGTATATAAAACATATAAAATAATAATGATGGATATTATCATGAAATGCCTCAATGAAAGGAGATTGAGACCAAGTCCATTACCTTGAGTCAGTTATGTCTCGTTATATCATTAATTTCCTAAATAATAAAAATAGGTCATTCAAAACATTATTTAGAACCTTATTAAAGATTCTTTTTCGTTTTATATCAATTATTCCCAATTTATATATATTATTCAATTTTTTTCAGTTCCTATCGGACCGTTCGTTGATGTTTGGTATTTGAATAAAAAATGTACATGCTTTGATTAAAATTATCCAAGTGTTCATAAGTCCATTATCTCCAGAATATTATTCATTATTTAACTATCATATATAACTTATATATCTGTATTTATAGTATTCCATAGCTTGTGGATATAATAAATTATATTCATCGTTCATAGAGACGGTAGGTCGTACGTACGCATTAACACTACTCTCATTTCCTTATATTATTAAAGGAATGAAAAATAAATGATACATTGGTATGTTATAATGACTATATAATATCTTTATCATATATGTTACATTATTTTATTAACACCATATTTTATATGTTCCATGTATGGCATAAACGATTTATATAACTTTTGAGTGGGAGGTAGTCCACACTTCCTCAAATTGAATTATCATATTTAAACATTATATAATGAATAATGGTATTTTTTATAAAGATAATAGAATAATATAAATAATTTAAATATAATATTTATCATATTGTAATTTAGTGCCATCAAAATGGCCACCATGATAGGTGGTAGGATAAAATTGAACAATCATTATTTCATGAGGCATTTGTTCGATGTACACAGAAACAATATGTTATCAATTAATTAGATGGAGGCGTGTGTATGTGTAGATATAAAGAATGGCATAAAAATATCATTGTATATTTAGGATAAATTTTTTGTTAAAATATAAAAGAATAAATTTCACATAGAAGGTTCAAAAGAAAAAATAATGGACAAAATTCTTGAGAGAAGACTTTACCTCAATATTCGGTTACTCATTTTGATTTGTGAAAAAGAATTCATTGAGTTGAGTTATACCAAATTTTAGGCCTATAAGAGTAAGGTAGGAATTTTAAGAAATTATTTGAACAAAATTTGGGCAATCCATGTTGATTTAATGGTGTGAGTAAATGGGTAGAGGTGATGACCTTTCATAAGAGGGAGGAGGGTTACTTTAAGAAAGTCTTGAAATATTATTTTATTATATATATAATTTGATTATAATTTTATAATGTGATATATTGTGTGGATAATATGATTATGGTTCTAAATAATCTCATCCTAGATGATTTAGACAGTTTTAGGTCATACAAATGACCTTATCATTTAGCAATAACCCTTAGTTAAAAACATTAACTCTTACGCTGTCTTCTTGTAATTTCATAATATATGGTAACTATATTTACTATATAATTAAAATAAAATTAAAAGTTTATTATTAATGATATTTCTTACATTATATAAGTCATTTGGAAAAATATTTTATTTTAGGACAACTATACCATTTTATAAAATAATACTTTTTTTAAAAAAACTCAATTATGTCGATTTTGACACTAGTTAAAAATTGATTTTCGATAATGTTATAACTACTTCATTACATATAATCAAAGGAATTAACTCATATATTACATGTCATTACCAATTTTTTTTAATTTTGGCATCAAATTGATCAAAATAATTTTATTTTAATATTTATAATAACATTAATATGAATGTTTCATTAATAAGGTAATCATCACATCATCATTGTGTCATAAATATTCTTTTCTATTTATTCTCTAAAAATAAAAAATAAAATACCATGATGCAGGATATATTTTTGGATTTTTAATGATTATTTATAGTAGAATATATTATTTATATAAAAATTTATTATTATTTATTTTGGAGAAAAATGTTTCTGTTATATTTACAATTTTTAAAAAATAAATATTTTAAAATATAATTATCATAATCATGTGGATCCATGAGGACTTAAAATCGACCCAATGATGTCCACGATCGGCCATTTCTAATAAAATAGGATTAGGACATGTGTTACGGTAGTTTTATATTATTATAATATTATTTTAGTACCTTTATTTATCTGATTTACCCTTTTACCATGGTAAATAAAAATAATTACTAAAGTTATTATTCATAATGTCCAAATATATGGGATACCTATTTAAAAAATTTGCAAATTATAATTAAAAATATGGAATAAATTTTTTATAATTGAATACATATATGTTTCAGTTATTAATTTATATTTAATTCTTGTTATCAAAACCCGAAATCGGGGTTTTAGGAAATAAGAATTTTCAATAGATTGACATGTGTTTGTGTCCAATTTAAATATTAAAGTACTTCAAATGACCATAATTTAATTAAATGAAAAATATATAATCCATTTATAATTTAAAACAAATAAAATGAAAATTCTAACTATATAAATTAATTTTATGAGAATGCATTTTTGAATATAAATGCATTATTTTTCACAATTCATAAAATTATGGATTTTATCAAAACAAAAATTCAGGTGAAGTAAATTTTGATGTATCCATTCTAAAGAAGATATTTATTTTATCAAATAGTTCATATAAAAGTGAAAAAATTTATTTTTATAATTTATTCTCCATTAAAAGGCGGTAAAACGACCTTTTAGAAATATTATAGTATTTTCTGTTTAAAATTGGATTCATTCACATTTTAAGCCTCTAAAATTAATTGAAAAAATGTAATATGACAAAAAAAAATATGCACAGTCATCATATAGTTAACTATGTTCATTCCTTCTTATAAAATATCTAGACGTTAACAACCATTTAATAAATTATAATAATATTGTTTTATTTTTCAGTATAACACAATGTTGTGTGTGACATATGATTTCAATGTATCCGGTTTTTGCGTGTCGAGTACGGTTTCATACATAGTTTCCCCATTAAACTAAAACTAAAATTAAATTAAAAAATACTAATAGATATGAAAATGTATTATATTATAAATATCTACGATGTTACATCATTCCCCACTTTTGGAAATTGCATCCTTGAAATTTTAACATTGTGATCAGAAACATCATTGAAAATACCACATTAGAAAAGGATTAAATAAAATTATCACATTAAAATAATGAAACAGTAGTAAAAAGGAATCCAGAGACAAAAAATACTATTATTACATGAACGAAAACCATGATATGGATGAAAAACTAACCATATTGTACTGAATGAGAGTTATAGAAAAAATGATATAGAGAAAGTCACAAGATAGTAAACCAAAATTTTTTGATGGGTGAAATAGTCCTTGATTTCCATGTATGAAAAGTATACAAAAAACAATTTTGATTTTATATCCTTTTCATAATGTTGTCAAAATTTTTAATGATATTTACGAAAAACATAAGGAAACATACCCACTTGTCAAGTATAGTTTCTTACATTAATAAATATCTACAAAAATTCATCTTTTATCCAAATGACGAGTATTAAAGATTATATAATCACACCTGAAGTGCTAGAATCAACTTATAGAGTATCATATAATCTTCAAAAGAAGAGATATATATTTCCCCTATCGTTTGATATTAACTAACACCTAAATGGTTTGTACACAATCAAATAATACTTAAAAATTATATCACATTATAAAAAATACCACTCTTAATCTAAAAAATTAAACAATCAATACACAATGTTACACAAAGACCATTCAATATAAAATTGTCCTTAAAATTTGTCAAAATAATATAGACTAATATTAAAACCTAAAATTCGGAAGGATTTGATCCCATAGTCCTCCATTAAAAATCCTAACATTTATATCCAAATAACATCAACTACATTTGAAGACTTTTACATAAAATTAATTAACCTCATCAAATATTCTCATTGATAGGTTAATCATATCAATAAATATCCCAAATCATCATAAGTCCACAATCAAAACAAAGAGTTTTTCAAAATAAAATTCAACCATTACTCATCAAATTATATCCCATAGTATTCGATTTTCATTTGTCAAATAGTATTCCCAATATAGAGAATGTCTTACAAATTGAAATGTGTTTAATTAATCACCAAATAATTTTCCTATACTAAGGACATCGATTTGATAATATATAATTTCCCAAAATCATCTTATGATTAATACATAAACTCATTTAACTAGAAATAATATGCCATAAAAACTGGGGACTTCACGTAGGACAATGGCATGCGATAAATCCCAGTCGCACATTGGTTATGGGATTGATTCTCAAAGCTTTGTCTGGTGTGCCGAGTGGTCGCACAATCATCATGTTTTCCTTTTTACAAAACAATAAAATTCAATTAATTTTAAAAATATGAGATAAAATCCTCAAAAATAACCATGAAAAGTTTTATCAGCAATGGTTATTTCATACCTCACATTTTGCATCCCAAAATATAATAACCCATAATTTCATCAAAGATGAGTGTCTCTAAAAATACTATTAACAACCAATAAATTTCACAGCAGAAGACTCAAAATGGGTTTATATGTAATTGAACATATAATATATCTTAAAATTATAAATCCATGATGATATCCCTAACAATTTAGAAAACATACAAATCACAAAAATTCTCTAAACCGTCCTCTAATTCTTACTATAATGCCCCAACACTAATCATCAGATAATCCATACTTATGTCAAGAATTCACAATGAGGATCATTTCAATTTTACACTTCTAGGTAATTAGGCTATAACTATTACATTACATATCAAAAAATTCTATGTTGAAATTCTACACAATCCACTTTAATTAACAATAATATAAATCCTAAAAAAACAAGAATTCATTTCTTGATAAAATTTTTCCTGAAATCTTCCATTATCTGACCCTTCCTTATACACTATGAAAATAATATCAATAACCTGGGATGATCATGAAAATATCAGTAAGGGTTATGATAATATTAGAGAACCATTAGTCTAGTTAAAACCAGATAACTCATTCAATGTTCTATGAGATGATGAAACAAAACATTTTCACATTAATAAAAATAATACATTTTTATCCAAGAAAAATACTAAGACCAATGGAATTAAATTATAACTCTTTTAGGAGCTATAGAGAATCATATACATAATACCCTTTCACTCATATTTTTAATGGAATAACCATATATTGGACTTCCCAGTTAGAGACCTATAATGGGGATCAACCTTTATATATGCTATATCGGGCTCATAGGTGAGATATAATGGGGCCCAACCCATTGTATAATCAATATTGGGATCATCCGTGAGAAATAATGGGTCTCAACCCTTTCTATAAACTATAACTATATCAACAGTTTAATATAATTCTCATGAACCATTTCAAAAACATGTTTACCATAAAACAATTTTGAAAAACCGATATTATACAATATGAAAAAATCTCTATATAAAAATAAAATTTTGATTATGAACCCAGTTTAAATAAATAGATACCAACATAATGTAATAAGGGATTTATTTTCATTTTTAATAGTCATTTGTGATTATATAGGAATCCAAATATCAGATAACGATTACAGCAGTAGAGAATTTTTTGTTTCTTAACACGTTAAAAACCATTCCTTTTTCCATTTTGATAAATATGTAAAATAAATAATAAAAAAATATTCCATTTGAAACTTTTGAATTAAATTCATTAATGGAATAAAAATTCTTCTATATATTTTTTATACACAGAAAAATAAATATGTAATTTAATATCATGAAGAAAAAGATTTGATAATTAAATCTGTAAATGTTCAAGGTGCCCCATACCACTTTGAAATTTTAAATATTAGTCTACATGATTTAATAAATACAATAATTATATATAAAACTTGGATATTTAATTTCATAATGGTTGTATATACACCTTATAAAAGAATAACGGTGCGTATTATCAAGAAATGCCTAATGAATGGAGATTGAGACGATATCCCTTACCTTAGGTCCGACATGTCTCGTTCATTCTTTAATTTCATGAATAATAAACGTAGGATTATTTAAACATAAATAATAATATTTTAGTGTTTTTATTTTCATTTTATATGACTTATTAGCATGCTATAGAAATTAGTAAATTATTTGAGTTCATATCAGTTATTTTGTTGATGTTTGGTATTTGAGTTCTAAATGGACATGTTTTGATTCAAATTATCCATGTGGTCAGAGGTCCAATATCTCCATAATATTATAAATTATTTAAATATCACATATATATATATATATATATCTAGTTATAAGTATTTATAATATTCGATAACATTTTGATATAAAAAATGGAATGCACCATTCATGGAGACGGTTTCCATATGTACACATGAATACTATTTCATTTGTTTTTCATATTAAATGAATGAAAATTAAATGATACATTGGTATATTATAATTTTAGTAGAATATATATGTTATAAATATTATATATTTTTTTAACCCAATACTTTATATGTTCTATTTATCGAACGAAAGAGTCATATCACATTGAGGGGGAAGTAGTCTACATTTCATGAAATGAAATTATCATATTTAGACATATTATAATGCAACGTGATCTATTTTAAATAAAAATTATAGAAGCATAGAGAAAATATAAATATAGTATTTATGATATATAAATAATTTTCAATTATAATGGCCACTATGAGAGGTGGAAGGGGAAAATTTAACAATCATCATTCCTAGAGATAGTAGTTCTCCGTACATAGAAAAAGTATGATATATATCCATTATATGGTGGAGTGTCTAAGTTTAGGTCAAACCATTTTCATAAAAAAATCTTGGTACATTTGTTATACTGGGGTTGTTATAATATAATGAAATAAAAAAGTGTGTAGGGGGTGGAGAAGGAAAATAAAGGAAAGGATCTTGAGAGAAGACATAACCTCAAAATTGGGTAACATTTTTTGATTTGATCCAAAGGGATTCATTGAGTTTCCTTTTTACCATTTTGAGGATTCTAGGAGTAAGGGAGGGAAGTTCAATGATTTTTTTATAAGATGATGGATGATACAATGAGATTTAGAGGTGCAAGTATGTTGGTAGAGTTAGTTTCCTATTATTAGAAGGATGGGCACATTAGGAAATTCTAGAAATATTATTTTATTATAATTTTATTTTTTATTTATAATATTTCAAATGTGATATAATGTTTTTTATAATATGTGAGTGGTTCAAAATAATCTCAAAAAATATGGTTTAATGAAATTTTCGTAACAAAAATAGCCATATCTTTTAGATTTAATGTAACGACTGAAACATTTTTTATTGGAAATTACTCTTGATCTAATTACATGTCTTATTATATATAATAGTTATATAAAACATAATAAATTCTAGGGTAATTTTTTTGGATTTTAAAATACCATTATGAAATTTTACTGTTTCCAATATATCCATTAAATAGTGATCACATGATTGTTATATATATGGTTTTAACAAATCCAATTTACTTAGACAACGGAAGGGATGGCCTCATCCAGTAAAATTTCTCTATACGAAGCCCATTTTTATTGATTGGATAAAAGGTAGCATCAGTGGGCTTTTTTCTTGTCCATGCCGAATCCCTGTTTCAATATATTATTCTTGGACAGAACCACCTATGGGAGAAGTGGAAGTTAACAGTGATTACCACACAAGCGATGTTATCCAAGTTGTTCAAAGAGTCTATCATTATCAAAGAAAATACCCTTAGGTCTTATGAGGGTGATATAAGGTGTTATATAACAATACCCTTGCACTATTATTTCGTTCATTATTTTTGTATAAATAATATACATTCATTTTATCATTTTATTGTAAATGGGTTTTGAAGAAAAAATAGTATTTTTAGTTAATTTTAATTAAGAATTCTATATTGATTAATTAAAGGATTTTGGAATTAAATAATATTTTAATATAGTATTATTTCTAATTAATTTTATTATATATAAATGATATTATAATTTTGACACAACTGTAATTTCTATTAAGGGTTGAAACCTGTTTTTGTCAAAACCAATTAATTTTTGATAAATGTGAGTTTTTATTTTAAAAGTAAAAATTAAAATATTTAGAAAAATATTTATATAATTTGAACATCAATTTTGGATTCAGTACATAGAGATTATCTAATAGTAATTTTCTCATAATTTTTGGAGATAGTTAAATTTTTGTATAAAAAATAAATACGGGTTAAACATATAATTTGTTATCTGACGTCATAATGACCCAATAGTGATGTAATAAAATACTATAACATTTATATTCTAAAAATATATATTTTAACTTTAAAATAATTTGATTTTGTATTTTTTTCATAAATTTTAGGGTGTATTTGTGGACCCTCAAAGACTTATGAAATATTTTATCTTTTTAAAATATTTTCTTGAGAGTGTGACCCACCTCTAGACAAGCATGACTAATATTTTAATAATTTAGTCCATTAGACATATAACATAAATTTTTAGACTCCCCTATTTAATAAACAATAATAAACACAATGGGTTTCTTAGTGGTTCATATTATTTAATTTATAGATTCCAAAACCTGTGTTTGTAAAATATTTAAGAATTAACCTCTATTTTACTATATAATCCAAACCAATCTCCCACCAATATTCACTAATGAACCTTGGATGAAGTTTCTATTATTCCCTCCCCTGTTTATAATCCTTCTAAGGTACCCCCTTCTCTCATTAAGACACTCCACAAGCTGCGGAAGACACACACTTCCATGTAAGGGATCCCAACTTTCCTTCCCTCCTTATTTTTATCCATGTTTACTTATATTGTTATACCCTTGTATTTAAATTAAACATGATATGGTTAGATTTTACACCTCCAATGTATTTCCCTCCTTATATTTTAAAGATGATATACCCCTTTATATTTCATTAATTCATCCCATGTACACATGTTACCATGCTGAAATTCCATGAGGGATTTCTCCATTTTAATTTTCATTCTTTAAATTCTATTATTTTATGAATCTAAATTCAATTAATTTTTTTTGATATTATGTTCTATGACAACCTTACTTTCGGTTTCATGTATAAATTATGAGAGACTCTATTCTCTCTCATAAATCCATTTTATGATTTCTATTTGAGGTCCTTATGCTACCAAAGTTACACAAAAAATTATCATACCAAAAATATCGTGTAAGTGAATACCATATCCATTTCTCTAGCATGGGTATTCTATATTATACATATGTAATTTTTGATTTAGGGATTACATTCTTTATTCCAAATCAATTATTTGTGGAAAAATTATGATGTTTAATGAGTACATGTTGTACGATATGTGTCTGACACTTTCGAATGAAATTAAATGATTAAGAATGGTGCACCCTGATAGCACTCCAATGCATTGGGAAATGAATAATATCATGATATGTCATGCACAATAATTTTTGACTCATTAAAATTCATGTTAAATTATGTGTTGATCATGATAATTCATGTTCGATGATGGTTTACTAAATTCACATGTTCAATGAGCCTTGTCTCTTGCTAATATCATGTAAATTGTTATTTCCACATTTCCATGTTACGATGGGCGCATGAATCACAATTTCTTCCACAATAATATCCCAGATAAATCTTGTTTTTAATAGAAACATGGTTTAAGAAGATCATCCACTACCCCCCCCCCCCAGTGAAAGAACAATCCACAATCAAGAGATACATGAGAAAAATGCCCCTACATTTAATGGATCATATGATCCCTAAATCACTGAACAATAGATCAACTCAATTGAGAATATATTCTCCATCCATCGGTGATCTGAACAAAAGCATTTTATTCTAGAGCTTATCTTATGGACGGTGAAGCTGATCAATTGTCAATATTGATAAAAAAATTCTGAGAAAAATATGGAGGCATTAGAATTGAGGAATTTCTATAAAATTTTTATCGATAAAACATTTCCTCACACTCTCCAACTTAAGACAGAAAGGGACTTCCTTGCCCTCAACCAAAAAAGACGATGAATCCACTGAAGCGTATGAGTAAAAATTAACAAGGCTTTCACAATACACTTTCAGATTTATGATTACCCCCGAAGTCAAGGTTGAGAGCTTCTTTGGTGAGCTAAAACCTAGACTATAGATTTCCCTGGCGATCTGTGACATTGATAGCTATGAGGAATTTTTCTGATGTTCCCTCAATGTCGATATGGATATCGATGAATATCAGGGGTAACATGTGAGAAAGAAAGTGAAAGTGGACTTTAATTTTGGTGGTTCGATGGATATATCCAACTATGATAAGAAATTATAGTACCCAACATTCCAAATGTGTGAAATGAGGCACCTTGAAAATTGCATGAAGGGGATGATGAAATGATTTGGATGTGGATGAGAAGGGAAACTATTCATTAATTTTAGAATTGAAAATCACGCTATTGTGATAGAGGAAATTAACACTTTATTTGACCCCCAGTGCATAGTTCATTGCTTCAACAACAAAAAAACCAGGGCACATTGCTATCCAATGACATATGCCAAGGGTTTTGAGAGGCAACCAACAATCTACAAGGTATCTACGGTGATATTTTTCCATCACAACCACCAAATTAATCCCTTTCAATGAAGTAGAGATTTGTACTATAGTTATTCATCAAATAATCGAAAATGTACCTTTAGATTATAGTTTTACACATTCTTTTATATGTTGAATGTTTAGAAGAATAATCAAAATACTACCACAAATCATGTTGGTAGTGAATTCTGTGATAATATAAAATGTGGAAATCATTACAATCCATGAATATAACTCCTCCCCAATCACAATTTGTATATTGAACTTCCTGAAAAACATTTTCTTACTCCCACTAGAGGAATTTGATTGTATTGTTTCCATTTATTGGCCTTCCCTATATAAAGAAAACATAAATTTCCATGAGAGGGAAATCAATCTCCATATGGAGAATCAACCCCCGGTTCCGTATAAGTGCAAAGAGGAGGATGAATCTTTTTTAGGACCATCATCTCAAGCTTGGATATAACTACCCTATTAGAATGGAAATCTTTCGTAGATGATTGAGTCTAAGGAAGTAACCATACATGGAGACATTCCTATTATGAGATCATTTGCTGAAGTTTTTCCTATGGAATTGGCTGGTCTTCCACCTAGAAGAGATGATGACTTCTAGATTGATCTTATAATTGGGGAATTTCAAATATCCCAGACTCTGTATAAATTTTCTGTTGTGGAGATTGAGGAGATGAATAAATATCTACATGAGTATCAAGATAGAGGGTTTATACACCAAAGTTCTTCACAATGGGGTTCACCAGTCCTCTTCATCAAGTAGAAGGATGGGTCAATGTGCCTTTGCACTAATTATCGTGAGCTCAACATTATCATGATAAAGAAAAATATTCCTATGGCATGAATTGATGACGTGTTTGATCAACAACGTGGTGCACAATACATATCCAAGTGGGATTTTTGTTTGTGGTATTACCATGTAAGGGTGAAGAAGCAGGATGTCCTCTTGACTACATTTCAAACAAGGTATGGGCACTATGAATTCATTGTAATTCTTTTTGGACTCATTAAACCTCCAAAAATCATCATGGACTTGTTTAATAGAGTATTTAGAGATTACCTAAAAAAATTTATGTAGTGTTTATAAAATATATTCTAATATACTCCAAAACCAAGGAGGTGTATCAGATCAACTATACATTATACTAGGGACATTGCGAAAGGAGAAGCTCTATATAAAGTACAACAATTGTGATTTTATCTTGAAGGAAGTCTCATTCTTAGATCATATCATCACATGAAATGGGATATCAATGGATCCCTTCAAGAAAAATGAAATTGAGGGATGGTTGTGGCCAATATCTATGATAGATATCCATAGCTTCCATGAGTTAGCTGGATATTATTTCCAATTTGTGAGAAATTTATCACGATTGTCAAACCCTCTTACCAAGATAACATGGAAGGGAGTCAAGTTTCCCTGGTGTGGTGAGTGATATGATATTATCATGTAGAAAAAAATGTGGCTTATCTCTACGCCCATGCCCACACTACAAAAAGTGGAGATATTTTCGTGTTATTTAGTTTTTGTAAAGATGGTCATGGGCTGTGTGTTGGTGATAAATATAAAATTCATTTCATATGATTCATGGAAATTGAATGTTCATGAGAAAAACTATCCAACACATGATATGCAGTTGGTTGCAGTAATATTCATTTTTGAAAATTTGGAAACATTACCTCTTTGGTGAGAACTGTGAAATATATAAAAATCAAAAAAATCTTAAAGTATATATTCACACCGAAAGTGTTGAATATTCACCAATGAATATGGTTAGAGATGATCAAATACTATGGATGTTAAATTAACCAACAGCTGGGGAATACGAACAAGTTGGCAGACACTCTATGTTGAAATGATCTAGAAATTATTTCATTGATGATAATTGAAATGAATCAAACATTTTTAGATTTGTGATAATATACATATGAATCAAAAAGAAGGGAACATCATAAATCCTTTCACAAATGATTTCTCATCTCCCTCTTTTGGAAAGGTTAGCAGATTCTAAAAGGATGATGTTAGAATTTAGAAAAAAGTGGAAACTATCAGAAAAAGAAGATCATCATAGTACAATTTTAATGAAAATGGAATTTTGAGATTTTGTTAAGGACAATGTGTTCCATAAAATATGGAGATAAAGAATGAAATTTTATATGATTCACACAGTTTGAATTTCTCCATTAACCAAGTTAAAATAATGATGTATCGAGATCACTGAAAGAATTATTGGTGGGAAGAAATTAAAAAAGAGATAACCGATTATACATCAATGTGCATGGAATGTAATCAAGTTAAGGCTGAGAGGAAAAATACTATGGGGATGATGAAACCATTACCAATAGCAACATGGATATGGGAGAACAAAACTATAGAATTTTTCACCATACATCCAACGAAACCCAAAGGAAACAATGCTATAGCAGTTGTTGAGAATCTTCTTACAATGACATCACACATAATTTTCATTTCAGTGGATTTCTTATTGGATAAACCAGAATGGATATTCATCAGATAAGTGGTATGTCTACATGGAGTTCCACTATTTATTGTATCCAATCAAGATCCAAGATTCACCTTTATGTTTTGGAAGAGTCTCTAACCTGCTATCATCAGCATGAAATAACATCATCAAATTGATGGAAAATCTACGATGAATATCCAAACACATGAGAACATGTTGAGGGCATGCTCAATGGACATAAAAGGGGTATGGGATAAACACCTTCCTCCAGTTGAGTTCTCTAACAATAACAGTTTCAACTCAATAATCCAAATGGCTCCTTATGATGAAAATTTTCGGAAGAGGTGTTGAACTCTAACATGTTGGGATGAAGTTGGGGAGTGATAACTCTTAGGTCCCATAATAGTCAATGAAATGGGGCATAATTCTAAGACCGTCAAATATTACAATAAAGCAACTCATAGTCAATAAAAGTTCTATGTTGATAATCATCTAGGAGACCACGAGTTTGATGCTGGATACATTGTATTCTTCTGAATATCACTGTGGAATAGATTTATGTTATTTGGGAAGAAGGGAAATCATAGTCCAAGGTACCTCAGCACTATTGAGATCCATGATCGCATTGAAGAAGTGGACAATCTACTAGTACTCCCACCGAACCTATATCATGTACTTTATGTTTTCTATGTATCACGATTGAGAAAGTACATAACTGGCCCATTTCATGTACTCAATCTAGAGGTAGTACCATTGGAGAATGACCTCTATATGAAATTAATCCATTGACGATCTTGGATCATAGGGAAAAATTTCAATAAAATATGACAATGATAATCATCAAGGTGTTGTGTAGAAACCAAAATTTTGAAAAGGAAATGTGGGAACCAGAAGAACTGAGGAGGTAGTGTTACACACTGATATTTTAGTGTGTGAAATGGAAATTTTAAGGGTAAAATTTCTTAAGGGGGGAGAATGTAACTACCCTAACATTTATTAATTAAAATTATTCGTGATGTAATTAAATGTCATATTATATAAAATGGTTATAGAAAACATATGAACTGACATTATTTTATGATTTTAGGTTTTAAAAAAACATAAATAATTGTTTCTATTTCTAATATAGTTGCTGAATAGTGGTCACATGATTAGTATAAATATTGGGCCTTAACAAATCCAATTCACTTGGATAAAGGAAGCAATGAACTCATCCAGTAGAATTTTCCCATACGAAGCCCATTTTTTTGAGAACGAAAAGTATATATTATCACTCGGATTCTCTCTATATCAATCCCAAGCTGAGCTTCAACACGTTAAGATTGAACGGAACCACCTATAAGAGAAGTGGAAGTTATTAGAGATTACCACCTGAGCGATGTTATCTGAGACACCCCATTAGTTTGTCACTATCGGACACCATACACATAGCACATATGAAGGTGTTGTAAGGGGCTATGTAACAAGACCCTAGAACTATGATTATGTGAATTATTTTTGTATGAAGAATATACTATCATCTTATAATTGGTACTTTGTTGATGGTTTTTTGATCAGAAATAGAATTTTTAGTTAATATTCAACTACAAAATATATTTCCATAAATTAATGGATTTGGGAATTAAATAATACATTAATAAAATTTTATTAATAAATTAAATTTTATTAAATATAAATGATAATATTATTTTTATACAATTTTAATTTTTGTTAATGTTTGAAATCTGTTTTTGTCAAAACCCATGAATATTTTATAAAAGTTGGTTTATATTTTAAAAGTAAAAATTCTCATATATATAAAAAAATATATATATAATGAACATTATTTTTGGATCCAAGATGTTGAAATTATCTAATGATTAAAGGTTCAAAATTTTCTGAAATAGTCATATTTTTGGGTAAAAATTAAATATTGATTAAATATATAATGTGATTAATTACATCACAATAAACCAATTGTAATGTAATAGAATAATATAAATGTGTAATTATGCCAATATTTGTTTCACCTTTAATATAATGTGATTTTATATTTTTTTTATTAACATTACGGTGCCTTAGTAGATCCTTGAAGACTTATATAATATTTTATCTTTTTAAAATGATTTCCATGAGAGTGTGACTCACCTCTACAAATGAATGATTAGTATTTTAATATGTTCGGATATTGTCCTTATAAAATATTGTTTTCCAATCCCCTATAAACAAAACCATGGGAAAAACAATTTCTTGGTTTGTGGTTTTGAATAGTTATTTATATAGATTCCAAAACCTATGGTAATGAAATAATAAGTAATTTGCCTATTTATTTCTATATAAACCCATAAAATATCCTACTTCCCTTCACTTAAAACCCTTGTAACACGTCCCTAATCATCCATAACTCTATAGAATCCTCCAAATCCTTCTCAATATCTCATAATTCCCCTCCTCAATCTCTTGAGTCACACATTTCCATATAAAGGGTGCTCAATTTTCTTCCCTCATTTGTTATGTGCATGTTTCCTTATATTATTATTACCTTTTATTTTTAATTAAAAGTGTTGTGGTATTATATATTACCTCCCAAATGCACCCCTACCTATGTTTGAATTAAAATATACAACTTAATATATAATTAATTCCTCCCATGTACACCTGTTTCCAGGCCGAAATTATATAAGGGATTTCTCTCTCCTCATATACATTCAAGCAATTCTTTTATATTATGCATCTAAATTCTATTAAATTTTTTGGGATATTGTATTACCAGACCCCCTAAACTTCTATTTAATTTATAAATGATGATATAATATTATCTGTTTCATCAGCACATCTTATGACTTCTATTTGATGTCTTTACACTGTAGAAGTCACCCACAAATTTCCCATGCCAAAATCATCAAGTAAGTGAATACCAGACCAATTTCTCAATAAATGGTATTCACCATTATAAATATTTAAATGTTGATTGAGGACATACATTTATTTATTTAAATTATCTTATTAGTGTAATAAATTAAAATGATTAAAGATTCTATGTTGAATGATCTATGAGGCATAGATATAAATGAAAAGAAATGATTAAGAAGGGTGAAAACTGATAGGGCTTTAATGAATTTGGAAAAGAATAGTATCATGATAAATTATGTGAAATCAGTGTTGAATAATGATAAGTCATGTAAAATGTGATTTTACTAATTCTAATTCATTTTAAATGAGGGTTTACCCATGCTCCATGTGGAATGAGCCTTGGATCTTGCTAATATAGTGTTAAATGTTGTTGCCACATTTCCATATCACAATAATCATGTTATATCATTACATTATGTTTTTGTTTCTATTTTTCTCCATTGATATTCCAATTTCCTAAAATATACTTTATTATTCCTGTTATTCCGTGTTTATTCTTTTACCAGTCTTTTTAGATCACAACTTTTTTATGTATGTCCACAGTTTTTCCCATGCAATTATAAGTACGAAAGAATGATGTGTTAATTTAATGAAGTTTTCAATAATTATGTAGTATATTACGTATTTAGTTGAAGTGTAATGTTCCTAATTTCCTAATACATTATACCTCTCGATCCTCAGAGTTTCATTAAGTTAAATTTTATGTAATAAATCATGTTTATGTTTGTAATAAAGAGAAGGGTTGTTATATCTGACCGTTATTTTGGAACAGTAACTCTTACCATGTCTTCTTGTATTTTCCTCATATATGGTTACTATATTTACTATAAAATTTCAATAAAACCCAATTTTGATCATTAATTACATTTTTATCATTATATATGTATGTTTTTTTAATATTATATTTTTAGGACTATTATACCATTAAATAAAATAGTATTTGTTTAAAAAACACATTTATTCAATTCTGACACTATTTAGATTTTTTTATAGTCATAATAGAAATAATAAATATAAAAAAGAATTAAATCAAAGAAAAATAGTCAAAATAATACATAAAATTCTTGGATGGCATCGAAATTTTCAGAATACATTTAATCTGATATATACAATATAATTTATTTGAATATTTTATTGATATGGAATTCATTGCATCATCATTTTGTAATAAATATATTTTTTTATATAATTTCTAAAAATTATAAATAAACAACCATAATAAAAAATAATTAGCTTTTTAATGACTATTTATTTTCGAAGATATTATTGATATAGAAAAATTAAAATTGGTTTAGTTAGGAGATACATATTTATATAATATTTCCATTTTCTTTAAAATATATATTATAAAATGACACAATCACACCCTTGTGGCTCTATGGGGTCATAAAATCTACCCAAAGAATCACATGGTCGGACATATATCATCCCATAGAATTAGGACACGTGTTAGGGTAGTTATTACTATTATAATATTATTTTTCTACAATTATTTAACTGATTTATCCTTTTACCATGGTAAATAAAAATAATTACTATAGTTACTATTCATAATGTCCAAAAATAAAAGAAAACTATTTAAAAAATATGGACCTTATGATTACAAATATGGAATAATCTATTTATAATTTTAAATATGGAAGAGTAATTAATTAATTTAACATTAATTCTCATCGTCAAAACTAGAAAGCTAGTTTTGGAGAAGTAAAAACTATCAAAAGATTGAAATGTGATTAAGTAAAATTAAGATGAGAAAATACATCCAATGAATATCATTTTAGTAAATGATAAAAACATAATACAATTACACTTTAAAATTTTTAAAAGGAAAATATAACTATATAAATAATTTAGATGAAAATGTAGTTTTGAATAAATAGTAACTATTTTTCACTATTCATAAAAAATGGATTTGATTAAAAAATGACCAAAATAAAAAATTAAGTAAATATTAATGTCCTACTTATAATGAAGAAGATTATTTTATAAAATATAAAATATAAAATTGATAAAAACTATTTTTCAAAATGGTTCACCATCAATAGGTGGTAAAACGACTTTTTAAAAATATTAGAGAATTTTATTCATAAAATTAGAATAATTCACATTTTAATACTGTTAAATTAATTGGATAAACCTATAATCATTAAAAAAATATGTAAAATCATAACATAGTTTATTCTATTAATTACATCCAATACAACAACTGGGCACTAACTATTATTTAAAATAATAAATATTTTATTTTATTTTTTTTCGGTATAACTCAATGTTGTGGACAACGTATGATTTCAAAGAATCATATTGTTGCATGTTGAGTATTATTTCGTACATTGTGTCCAATTTAAAATAAAATTAATATTAAAATCAAAAAATTTATTAGATATTAAAATGTATTACTCTATAAATAATTGTGATGTTACAAATTACGAGCTCTAAGGTGGTTGAATTAGAAGAGAGAATTTCTTGTGACGAACATCCTATTAGGATTCATGAGATTAGAAAACACCTATTGAGAAATAATGGAAATCATCGTGTTATGGTATTATGGAAAATTCACATGGTTTACGAAGCAACATGTTAATATTAAAATGATAAGAAGGAATGATATTTCAATTATTGAATAGGATAATGTAATTATGATGAATATATTATCGAAATAGGTGAATAATTTATCATCAATTCTTATATAATGACAAATATTATTCATGTATTCAGCAATTAGGTTTTATATACATGTTATTATTGTAATCACATTAAATAACTTTTCGATCAAAATGTATATATATTATTTCTAACCAAAATGGAAAAATATAAATTTGATTTTTTTTTATTAATTTAATTTTGAATTAATAGAATTTAATTTGATAAATATCCATTAAATATATATTTTACCATTTTGAAATTTTGTTAAGTTTATTTTTTTTAATTTTATGAAATTATTAATATTACAATTAATAGTGAAAAATAATGACTCTCATTGAAATATAATTTTTTAAAATAATTATTGTGTATTATTCATATTTATATTTGTAAAAAAATTATGTTGATAATAATACCTAATCATAATATACAAAAGGTATTTTAAATGAATTTTAACTTTGAAATTGGTTTACAAAAATTATTAAACATATCAAAATTTTATTTGAAAAAAATGGTTTTATTTTATTTTTCACATTAATTTTAAATTTATTAATTCCAATTCAATGTTATGAATTTTCAAAATATGTTTTCATATTTAATATAAATAGATTCAAATATACTAAATATATCTCTATTATTTTTTGTCAATATAAATAGTATCCATAGTTTTTTTTTTGATACCACGGTAATGGGTAAATCACATAATTTAGGGTAGAATGTAATATGATATGTACTAGAAAATTACCATAACTCCATACATGATATTATTATATGGGTACATTTTGTCCATAGATATCCAATATTTTTTATAGAATCATTTTATTCCCTTTGTAATGGATTATGACCCTTATAATATTCTATATATGGAAAATTTAATAATGAATAATTATTGTTTCTAATAACTATTATATTTTTATTGTGGGTAAAACATGATGGTTTCTTAAGTAAAAAATACTATTTTTAATTAAAAATTATTTATCTTAATGTTTGATCTTTATTTTTAAATTTTTCATGAAGTTATAATTACTTTTCATTCTTCTGCAACACTGACATAGTAACTGTTCAATTCATTGAATATAAAAAGAAATTAGATTAAAATTATTAAATATTATATAAATTGATATAATTAATGTTACCCGTTAATTTTATAGATAAAAATGGAATATTATGGAGTTAAATGGTCTTTTTATGGATTCCAATTTTTATGTTATAAACATTAAAGCAAATGAATAACTCTTAAATTGATATTATTGATATTTTAAAAAATTAATAATTTATATAATGCTATTAAAATTTTAGAAAAATGATCACTATCATTGTGATGATATGTATAAAAATGTCATACCCAATCCCTTTATGGTCCATTTTCCATTTATAATAACTATATTTCAAAATATATTCTAAAATCATTTTCTTCATTGTAATTGTAAAAAAGTGTAAAAATGTGATAAATGAAAACGATGTTGACAAAAATTTGATCACAAATTTCCAAATTTTATTGTATAACATTCCGTCGACTCATTATCATCTTTTAATCTAATATTATCAATGGGGAGACAATTGGACCACGAAAGTAATATGTATTAATTTAATTGTTGATGAAATTCTTTGATTCCACCTGTCATATTTTATAAAAGTCGCCCCATAATTTCATTCATCCTTAATTTGAAGAACCATATATTCCACACATCTATTTCCCATGTATAGATATTAAATCCCTAATATCATTTTACAAAATTTATGTGTAATAATACTAACAATAGATTTATTTTTGTAAAATTAAATTGATATTATTCAAATAATTTGTATTTCTTACCAATATTTTTTCTTTGTTCTTACTCTTAATAAAAATATTATCCAACCATTATGAGATCACAATATCAATATATACCAAATAATGATATGTAATTATGATAATTATTTATCCTATATCCATCTCCATCCTTGATCAATTAGGGATGCAATTTATTATTCCCCTGTATGACATAATACTGCCTCACGGACTGCTGTAATTCATTTTTAATTAACACCTCTCACAGTTGGATAAAATGATGAAATAAATGGTTATATATATTTTTTAATGATATATTATTCATTAATATGAGATAATATAATATTTAATTTATTATGTATTAATAAATTAGAAAATGATAATGTTGTTCGTGCATAGATGTGCACTATAACCTACAAGAATCGATTAAATTCATTATTCATCACCAAAAGAAATAAATGATATATATATATATATATATATATGTTTAATAAATTTTATGTTATTTATTATATAATTGAAATCTTATGATGATAGTATATGAAATAACATCAATATACAAGGATCGTTGAATAACCATAATGTTACTCATTCTTATGTAAAGACTCCTATATCCATTATTATAACATAGTACATTTTTCATAAAAAAAATTAGTATATGTTCAAAATATATAATGATTTTATAAATATTCTGATCATGTTATTATTATTATACTATATATGGTGTGGTAATGAAACCATTTACCATAGTCAAACTAATAAATCTATTTTGGATCATTGAACTGAATATTATCAAAACCGTTCGATGTGAACATAATATATTTAGTAATTAACTAAAACATGGATAAAAGTGAAATAATTGGATTAATTAACAAAATATGTTTTATTATGAATGTAAATCGTTAATTTTTTTAAAATGTAATATAATTATATAGCTCTATGAATTGGACTCATGGTAATAGAGATCTTTTTATGTAACTCTTTTAATGAGTTATTTTAAAATATTTTTTAATAAATTTAGTTATTCATAAATTTATTTTATTTATGTATCATTATTAATTCACTATAAATTAAATTTTTATTATAAATTAATTAAATTCATTATTTTTTGGGAAATTAATCGATTTACATGTTTTATCTGAAAAAAATGAAAAATAAATGTTAAATTTTTTAGTATACATTAACCATGTTTTTACCACCATCATAACTATTTTTTGATATTGGGATTCTTATATAATTTTCGATATTTTTATCAATTAACCCCCTGACCCATATTGTTATAGGTATTATAGTTCTGAAAATTGAATTTAAAATAAAGGGATATATCAATATATGAAAATGTTTTCTTACAAATGGAAATAATATTTATATAATGCAAGATTTCAGGTATTATAATTTTGTTGTTTTAGTGGGAATTATTTATATGAATTAGTTGACCCATTATAACCGTTATAACAATGGTTATGTGATATCAATCAAATGCATTAGCTATTATTATGTTGGAGTTAGATTGTGATGGTTATATCAAGTCAAACTGTTGTGGTCATACCTGAAATAATCATGAGGGTTACATCAAATTTGACTGAAACTATTATTCAATATGTATCTAGGAGTTTTAATCCTTTTGTATTCATGTTGGCTACTCCATATGTTCTTATGTTATGATAATTACTCCCCATGATACTTATATGAATTTTTTAAACATTATACAGTATTTTACAAGGTTTTTGTTAAATGAAAAGTATATGAGTCTTCATAAGGTGAAGTGTTTCATTTTGTAAATGATTTCATTATATTATTATATTATCCAAAACTACTTTATCAATATTATATTTACATTGTGTTATCATGTGAAATAAGTGATGAAAATATTTTGGAATATAAAGTTAATTATTTTTTATCGAAATGAATTATTTGAATACAAGTATATTTTTTTAATGGTATGTTTTTACAAATATTAATGGACTAAAATTTTTCTTATTTTCATTTAATTTCCCCTAATTGTATTTTTATTGTATTCCCATGGTTTAAAAAAATAAAATGTATTGATTATGAGTAATGATAATGATTATTTCGTTATAATCATTGTAATTATGTGCCATGAAAATACAATGTTCTTATTTTTAATATTTTTCCTTATGAGAAACATGGGTATTGAGTATATGTGTTGAATTTAAAATATATAAGTTGTTAACTATGAGTCCAGACCAATTTATCTAAATTTATCATCTTGATTAGATCCATGAGATTTTAATATGTGAATCCCACTCTATTAAAATTATAATATATAATGTTTATGTTTGGGATGTTATAAAAAACATCACATTTCATAGTGTCAATATCAAATGATTCTATAATATTAAAAAACATTTATATCCATAGATAAAAAGACCATATAAAACAATAAATATATGAAGTTTTATAATTGATGATCCTAATAATATGTTACATTTAAAATCTTTTACAAAAAATTAAAACATCCCTCAGCAACCACTATCTTTGAAGATCCGTAGAATGTTAGCGAGTGATATCACAAAAAATGTTCCACAATTGATATGTTTGTATGTGGTGGATCTAATTTATATCTAGAATTGATTCATACAATATTTATATCACGTCTCATCTGATCCATTATAACAAAAAAATTCACAGTTTCATTTCAAACAATTATAGGATGCCAATTTGGAAGGATATTTTCTTCATTGTTCCTTCCAACATTTGTCTCACTCTTTGATATGTATAAAATAATTCATAAAAATTTTTATCCGATGAAGAAACATGGAATTTTTAATGTTATATATAATGATCACCATAAATTATAATCTCTTAGGGTTATATACTAACTTTATCTTATCCTTTAAATTTATTTAAATATTTCCCCTTACAAAAACTATAAGGACCGAGTATTAAACCATTCAATAATATGATATTTAAGAAATAACTTTTTTTTATTCCATTTCAAGTGTTTTTATAGTTTCTAATATTAAATGATTATGTCAAAAATCATATATAAAAAATCCATAAATTAATATTTTTAAGATTAATCTTAGTATCCATTTTTCTCATAATAAAAGGGAATTAAAATAAAATGTGATAAATTTTTATGAAAAATCAATCTAATTGTCAAAATTAATTATTATTTTTTCATAATCATCCAAAAAACATATTCAAACCCATTTTTTGATTGGGGACGAGCCCAAATATCACATTAATGGGAATACGATATAAGATATTAACATTAATGTCCATTTTAAAATCAAAATACCATAAATGTGAGTTTTCTATTAGGATAATAATCATAAATAGAAAATAAGAATTAACAAACAAAATAAATCTCATTTACTACCCCATATTTTTCATAAAACCTAATTTTAAAAAATATAAAAGAAAAATTATAATCCGGATAATTTCATAGAAAACATGATAACCCAAGAAAATCATCTTAATGAAAAGATATATTTTTAACATATAGTGAATGATAATTTATTTTAAACTAATGAACAATATTTTATTAATTGAAATTAAATAATTTCCATGGAATCTCACTAGATATAATAGATATTTTTTTTATATCCCATGGGGAATCATCTTCATAGATCCATTAAGAATTATTTTATGTGGAATAATAGATACAATCATATAACAACATAATTAGATAGTGAAAATTATCATTACACAATGAATTGGAGAAATTTATACTGATAAATCTTCATCATTTTCAATACATTTCTTTCCATTCATCATGAGTAATATCAGACTCACCCATCCTCAAGATTTATATCAGGACAAAAAATCCTCATCAACAATGTCATAGTGGAATATTATTCCTAAAATAAATAAATTATCAAATCACAATCATCAAATTGAATAATGTATAATTTTGATCCAATAAACTTATAATATACTCATATTGATATATCCCATTAAATTAAATCTTAATTTTTAAATGAATAATTTCTATAACAATGGGAATGATGTTTTTTTATTGTATGAGATATATTATCTTATAAATAATCTAAATAAAAATATAATGGTTTTAGTTTGGGGAATGCTCAATGATGTTTTATATGTTTTAAGGAAACATTACTTGTGTATTTTCATAAATAATGTCATAATGTTCTATGTAAAATACAAAAAAATGATTACTTTTGATGAAAAATTAATGAATGAAAAAGGAGGAAGAAAAATAAATCTATTATTTATTTATATCCATATAGGTATATTAACTAGATAATTTTAATAATATTTAAATTGATGATAATTTGTTTGAGAATAAATATTTAAGACATTTAAAAATTATTATTTTAATGTAAACTGACCCTCTTCTCAAGATTGTTTTCCCACATACATTATTTATCATCCATAATAATAAGAATATGTTAATTAATAAATATATTAATACCATTTTTCATGTTTAGTATTAATTTTTTTTATTTATGATAATATAATATAAAATTAAATAATCAATTAAGTCAATGTTGAATGTTCTGACAATATTTAGATCATAAGTCCAAAATGACTTTGGTATGTTAACTATTGAAAAATAAATAATTATTTAACCTTACATAAAATAATAATTTTGGAAATTTTGTAATTTTTATAAATCATATACAAATTTAATATAAATAATAATGGATTTTTATGAAAAATGAAATATATTACAGTCATATAGATGATAGGTCGCACGAATTCTGGAGTAATAAATCCATTTTTTAACTATCATGATGGAATAAAGGTAAAAATTATTTTTTAACTCAAAAATAATATTTATATGATAAATATCATATGGTTTCTACATATACACTTGTATATCACATCTATGTGATTGTGAGATGAAAGATTTATCATATCTCTTCATGATGGCAGTGGTCCACAATCCCACATGAATGACGTTATGATTATTAGATTGATAAAAATTTAATAAAATATAAAAAATATTTTTACAAAATAATGACATATAGTTCACCAATATCATATATTAAAAAAATTAAATATTCCTTTTGCAACATAAAAATGTTTTTGTGATGAAAAATATATTACATTATATCATGAAGAGGTAATTTATCATACACATGAACTATGGATTTATTTCCCCTTTGATAAAAGAAAGAGAAGGATATACGTTATTGAATTATCAAAAAATATTAACATTATATGTGATATAATGTTTTTATTTCTTAATTATGTTGGGTTTTTTTAATGGAAGAAGAAGAATAAAAAAGAGTAAAAAGTTTAGATAAACGATATACCTATTATTAATATAATACCCATTCCATTAAACCATATATCCCCTAAGGGTGGTCTTCATCATAAAATAATACAACTAAACATGGGTCGGGATTTCAAGAAGGCATTAGTTCTGGTCCTGGTCAAGATAGAGTGCTCAAAGGATGTGAGGGATAAGGGATAGTGTGATCCATTTTCTATGATAGGGGAGAGTAAATCATGTTATTTCATTAAATATTAAAATAATATATCTGGACGATAATATTAAAATGGTAAACAACTGATATAATATTAATATAGTATAATTTCCAACCTAAATACCCTGAATTCAATGGATTTTATGTGAAGGAGGTTCTGTAGAATATTCCTTTTATAAACATATAAGGAAACTATTTATTTTTTTAATACATGTATTTAGAGTAAGAAGCAATGGAATTTTTTTTGGATTGTTACTTTTTTGAAAAAAAAACCCATTAGGTTGGGCTATATGTTTTATACCTATATATATAGTTGTACTTCATTGTGATTTATATAATCACCCTACCATAGGTGATCACTATGTTCCAAACACACCCATTTTTATGGGGGACAGTGTCTATTCCAAAACGTCATGATGGGATGATGGATGGATGGTTATTGAAACTTCCATTCTCCCTCATCGAGGAATTAAAGTCCCAAGACTCTTAGAGAATGTTGTTTTGTGGTTCTGTGGCCTAGGTGTTTGCGGGCGAGGTGCGATTTCTTACGATTCTATGGGATAAGTTATTCTGTGATTTACCATTTTTCTTCAAGATGCGGTATGGTTTGGACAAATTGTCTACAAGGGAGATGAGGTTTGGTTCTGACTTAGCTGTCTACAAGATGGATTATGTATGGTTATAGAGAAGGTGTCTGCGGGGGGGATGTGGTATGGTTATCACCTAGGTGTATGCGGGCAAGATGTGATGAGGTCTGTTTTCCCATATTGCGGGACTAGGTGTGTGGTCCAAGTGTGTGCATTCGGGTTGTGAAATGGGGCTTTTGGAAGAGTGTGGAAGCACCATGACGTTATCAGTTAGGGTATTTTTAGTTAACCAGTTAGAAGTGGTAAATGGTAGAGAAACATAATTGTAATTATTATGTTACATGAATTGACTTGCGTTATTTGGTGATCGTACCATGATGTTGTTGGGATGGATAGTATTATTTTTTAGGTGTTTATTGTTTATGTTTTTTATCATATGGGAATTAGTATGATTCTCCGACTTTTTCATGAGAGACCTTGTATTCTTCTACTGAGTATACTCATATTTTCACCATACATATATAATTTATTTTAGATTTTTGGGGGACTACGTGGATTGTGCTAGGAATTACAATATAGAACTTTGGGATAGTTGATGTTTAGATACATAGCATTGTTTATTGTATTTAATTTTGATTTATAATGTATTTTTAATAGTTTTGTTTTAGACATGCATGTGGGATTTTTTGGGATGTCTTTAATATACATATATATGTCTTGTTGTTATTTAAGGATGAAACATTTTATCACCCGATAATGTTTATTATAAAAGAAATGTACCTCCCATTTTCTATTATTTTTATTCCATTGGTGTTGGTCAACAACACGGGGCATACTGGAGGCCAAAATAATGGGTAATTAAAACTCTTTCATCATTGCTTGCTCAAAGGGAATATTTGGAATGTGGTTATGAAAAAATTGTTCATAGGTGATGATTGAGAGATATGATGGAGGTTGGAGTTAGTCATGGGGAGTATTTCATTGGATGGTTGGAAAAACATTTCTAGTATTCATGGTGCATGAAATAGACCATGGAAGGCTAGCTTAGATTTGGGATTTTATGGCCCCCATGATATTATGAAAGGACTCTAAGCCTACTAAACAACCAAGGGAGGCTACAACGATTATGGGGTGGATACCCAATGGATGGTACATGCATTATAATGACTTATTATCTTAAGTAAATTTGGTTTATTGTGTAAATTTTAAATAAATAACATGAAAATATCATTAAATGAATCTCAAAATAAAATTAAATACCACTCATTTTTATGAATTCCTTGCTTACCTTTCAACTATACAATCTAGTAGTCATCCATGTGTGGATTAGCTAGTTGGGGCCTAGAAGGCTGAACTATTTGAGCAGATGATTGTTGATCAAGTGGAGAATGATGACTAGTTGCAAAGACTGTTATATTGTTTCTAGCGGTAAGCCTTTTTAAATTATAAGGGCAATGTCTCAGAATTGGAGACTAACAGCTGGCTCAAGGAGCATGTGATCACCTTCTTATTACTCTAGGATATGATGGAGTACTAGGTTCTGTTGGTTATGAGTTAGATTTGGGGGTCTATGTGTTAGTGGTGTACATTGTACCTGGGTGAGAGGATGGAAGCATATGTTCTATGAGCCAATTTCAAGAGGTAATTCTGAACATAATTCCTTTCATTGACCCTGATGGTTGAGATGATTTAGGAGTTACTCTCCCTCTAGAAAGGTAGTATTTTTGTATGAGAGATGGGGATCAATTTATATCATATCCTTTTCTATTCCCTATATCTCCTTCCGGATGAGGTGTCTCATGTGTGACACTTAGAGGAGACACTACCCATTCTCTTTAGTAAATGGTTACTCCCATTACCTTAAATACCTACTTGGAGGTAAAAAAGAAGTAAACGGTATTGTAAAGGATTCACTTCTGAGGAGGTATAACACTAGTGTAAAGACACATGGTCAATTCTAAGAGAAATGATACCAATATTAGGTTTTAGACTCTAGGGCCTTCAAGGATTTGACCAGCGGGGTGTTGACCTTAGCATTACCCATTTCAGTCTTCTAGTACTCATTATTTTTCCATGAACATGGGGCCAATGTGTTTCACCCACGGGACCCATTGGCATATTAAGAGTCATTTCACAACGCCCAATCGAGCATAGTATGGTGGAGTTCTACATGTTCAACACCTACCCCAACAACGGTTTAATGTAGGGTAGTTCCAGTAGTAGGGATAATAGGACAATGCTCCTCCAAGGGACGACGATGCAGGTTGAGGAAACCATCATGGTTTTACTTGGGAACCTCGACCTAATTGTGGTAATGGGGGAGGTTTTAAGTATCATGGAATAGGAGATATACATGGGTAGTTACATACATCAGAGGAAGAATGTCTAGTAGGTCTAGAGCTCATTCAATGTATGATCTGCTTGTTTAGTACCCTTGCTTGTGGTTTGTTTGATTCTGGAGATTCGTACTCCTCTGTTTCACCCAGTATATCCCATGCTCTATGTGTTGAGGTAGAGAGGATTTACATGACCCCAGTTTTTATTATGTTAGTAGGATGTTATAATAGAATGTTTGATGTGTCCAAGGATGTAAACTGTTGATGCGACCACATCAGCAAATTGGAGATTTTTAATTTCTAAAGTTGTTTTCTTTTGGATGACATTCATGGCATTGAATTGTTATATTCCATGCATACTTTTAGAGGTGGATTATAGAATATGTTCATGTTCTTATATGTGAATGGAGGACGTGTGGTTTTCATCGTTGAGTGGATCTGTTAGGTGGGAAGATTCCATGTGGAGCCTCTTCTTTCTTTATTAACCATGTTTTTAGTGGAATCATGGGATACATAGATGGTTGAGGTTACTAGAGTTGTTAGAGAGTTATTGGATGTTTTTCAGGAAAAAGTTGTGACTATACCCCATCAAGGTGATGTTGATTTTAGGATAAACATACACTATTGTTCTTCTCTAATTCCGAAGGCTCCTTATAGGATGTCACATTTAGAGTTTTGGGAGTTAAGGTTCTAGATAGATGGTCTTATTATGAATGGATTTATCTGGACGAGTGTGTATGTGGGGCCTTCCACTGTTTTTCAAATAGAAGGATGATGGTAGTCTTGTGTTGCGTATAGAATAATAGATATTGAATTATGATATGGTCAAGAACATTTATCATCTTCCACATTAACCTTTTTAATGCTTACCACATCATCAATGTTTTTCTTTATATGAGTCATGATTGTTAATATAAATGGAAAAGTGACACATATATTATAATTTCTCGAACCTCTATGGTGTACTACCTTGTGAATATCCAGTGTATAAGGTTCTGTGAGAGGCAACTATGACTCTTCTCATGAGTTAGAAAAAAATACAGTTTTTACAATGGTAACACGTCTGACAGTGAGTCATCCAGTGGTAAATAGATATGGTAGGTCATCCCAATAGTTCTTCACATGTGTTACTCACAACAGTGACTCTTGTGATAGTGAGTCATCCACTGATAGGTGGAAATGTAAAGTCATCCCAATGTCTAGTCATGTCGTTGACATCCAACAATGACTCAATGACGGAGATTCACTGATATTGGGATGGGAGGGTGAGTTACCTTTGTGAGTCACCAAACAGTGACTCACCAAATAGTGATACATTGAACGTTATCTCACCAAATGGTAGCTCACTAAACATTCAATCATAAAACTATGACTCACTGAATAGTGCCTCACAAAACATCTACCAATAGGATTCCCTTTACTCTTGACACTGGGAGTCCCTAATCATATCATTCCTACGAAGCCATTCATATATGTTGTTCCCTTGTATCATGTTTCCCTAGATCCTTCTACACCCACTATTGGTTGAAAAGAGGAGGTGTTGATCATCAGTTACTCAAGATAAGAATCCCTCTATCCATATTTTAATTATGCATCGTGGGGGTCGGTGTGTGAATTTCCTCTTGTGGAAGATCTCATGATACAAAGTTAATTAGGATAATTAAATCAGTTTAACAATATATATGTGGGGATGGGGAAAAGTTACTTCTATTATTCATTTTTGTCTTTGGATATTGTGAATTGTATGGGCTATGTGACTATTGAAAATCAATGTCGTTGGTGGAACTTTTTTTCACACGGGTTATGTCTTGTGAATTCATGATGTCAATATTCTGTTGAACAGTTTTAAATATAGAAAACGGTTTATCCACATATACTTGAATAAATAAATGGATTCTCCTAGACTAAAATTGTTATGTGATCACCCCCAAAATAAAAACTGGAATTGTATAATGTGTGTTTTATTAAGTCTAGAAATAGTGCCATTTATGGTTTTATATTGATGTTGTTGAGGGTATAGATGTGGGTGGAGTGTTTTGGGTGGGGTAATCAGATCTCGGGTTGAGAGAATGATTGATTGTGGAATGGACGATCAATGTTTTCTGTGGTACTAAAATATATTTGTGTATTGTTTGTGTTATTGGGTTTGATGTGTTTTTGTAGTGGGGTTTCTAGGATTTTTTATGACGAGTGGTGTTGATGGGTGTGGGTATGATATTGAACATGTTCTATTTTTGAGGATTTTGGTGTGGGATTATATTGATGAATGATTATTGAAGAGGATGGGATGGGTTCTATATGGGGAGGAAGTGTATAGAGAGTTACTTTTCATTGTCTTCTTCCTTCGGTTGGCTGGGTCGTGATGCTGTTTGTGTGATGTTGTAGGAATTTTCCAAAATAAATATTGAACAAGAAAAAAATGTTTTAATAAAAACTGAATTCAATGGATTTTATGTGAAGGAGGTTCTGTAGAATATTCCTTTTATAAACATATAAGGAAACTATTTATTTTTTTAATACATGTATTTAGAGTAAGAAGCAATGGAATTTTTTTTGGATTGTTACTTTTTTGAAAAAAAAACCCATTAGGTTGGGCTATATGTTTTATACCTATATATATAGTTGTACTTCATTGTGATTTATATAATCACCCTACCATAGGTGATCACTATGTTCCAAACACACCCATTTTTATGGGGGACAGTGTCTATTCCAAAACGCCATGATGGGATGATGGATGGATGGTTATTGAAACTTCCATTCTCCCTCATCGAGGCATTAAAGTCCCAAGACTCTTAGAGAATGTTGTTGTGCGGTTCTATGGCCAAGGTGTTTGCGGGCGAGGTGCGATTTCTTACGATTCTATGGGATAAGTTATTCTGTGATTTACCATTTTTCTTCAAGATGCGGTATGGTTTGGAAAAATTGTCTACAAGGGAGATGAAGTTTTGTTCTGACCTAGCTGTCTACAAGACGGATTATGTATGGTTATAGAGAAGGTGTCTGCGGGGGGGATGTGGTATGGTTATCACCCAGGTGTCTGCGGGCAAGATGTGATGAGGTCTGTTTTCCCATATTGAGGGAATAGGTATGTGGTCCAAGTGTGTGCATTCGGGTTGTGAAATGGGGATTGTGGAAGAGTGTGGAAGAACCATGACGTTATTAGTTAGGGTATTTTTAGTTAACCAGTTAGAAGTGGTAAATGGTACAGAAACATAATTGTAATTATTATTTTACATTAATTGACTTGCATTATTTGGTGATCGTACCTTGATGTTGTTGGGATGGCTAGTATTATTTTTTAGGTGTTTATTGTTTATGTTTTTTATCATATGGGAATTAGTATGATTCTCCGACTTTTTCATGAGAGACCTTGTATTCTTCTACTGAGTATACTCATATTTTCACCATACATATATAATTTATTTTAGATTTTTGGGGGACTACGTGGATTGTGCTAGGAATTACAATATAGAACTTCGGGATAGTTGATGTTTAGATACATAGCATTGTTTATTGTATGTAATTTTTATTTATAATGTATTTTTAATAGTTTTGTTTTAGACATGCATGTGGGATGTTTTGGGATGTCTTTAATATACATATATATGTCTTGTTGTTATTTAAGGATGAAACATTTTATCACCCGATAATGTTTATTATAAAAGAAATGTACCTCCCATTTTCTATTATTTTTATACCATTGGTGTTGGTCAACAACACGGGGCATACTGGAGGCCAAAATAATGGGTAATTAAAACTCTTTCATCATTGCTTGCTCAAAGGGCATATTTGGAATGTGGTTATGAAAAAATTGTCCATAGGTGATGATTGAGAGATATGATGTAGGTTGGAGTTAGTCATGGGGAGGATTTCATTGGATGGTAGGAAAAAAATTTCTAGTATTCATGGTGCATGACATAGACCATGGAAGGCTAGCTTAGATTTGGGATTTTATGGCCCCCATGATATTATGAAAGGAATCTAAGCCTACTAAACAACCAAGGGAGGAAACAACGATTATGGGGTGGATACCCAATGGATGGTACATGCATTATAATGACTTATTATCTTAAGTAAATTTGGTGTATTGTGTAAATTTTAAATAAATAACATGAAATTATCATTAAATGAATCTCAAAATAAAATTAAATACCACTCATTTTTATGAATTCCTTGCTTACCATTCAACTATACAATCTAGTAGTCATCCACGTGTGGATTAGCTAGTTGGGGCCTAGAAGGATGAACTATTTGAGCAGATGATTGTTGATCAAGTGGAGAATGATGACTAGTTGCAAAGACTATTATATTGTTTCTAGCGGTAAGACTTTTTAAATTATAAGGGCAATGTCTCAGAATTGGAGACTAACAGGTGGCTCAAGGAGCATGTGATCACCTTCTTATTACTCTAGGATATGATGGAGTACTAGGTTCTGTTGGTTATGAGTTAGATTTGGGGGTCTATGTGTTAGTGGTGTACATTGTACCTGGGTGAGAGGATGGAAGCATATGTTCTATGGGCCAATTTCAAGAGGTAATTCTGAACATAATTCCTTTCATTGACCATGATGGTTGAGATGATTTAGGAATTACTCTCCCTCTAGAAAGGTAGTATTTTTGTATGAGAGATGGGGATCAATTTATAGCATATCCTTTTCTATTCCCTATATCTCCTTCCGGATGAGGTGTCTCATGTGTGACACTTAGAGGAGACACTTCCCATTCTCTTTAGTAAATGCTTACTCCCATTACCTTAAATACCTACTTGGAGGTAAAAAAGAAGTAAACAGTAGTGTAAATGATTCACTTCTGAGGAGGTATAACACTCGTGTAGAGACACATGGTCTATTCTAAGAGAAATGATACCAATAGTAGGTTTTAGGCTCTAGGGCCTTCAAGGATTTGACCAGCGGGGTGTTGACCTTAGCATTAACCATTTCAGTCTTCTAGTACTCATGATTTTCCATGAACATGGGGCCAATGTGTTTCACCCACGGGACCCATTGTCATATTAAGAGTCATTTCACTACGGCCAATCGAGCATAGTATGGTGGAGTTCTACATGTTCAACACCTACCCCAACAACGGTTTAATGTAGGGTAGTTCCAGCAGTAGGGATAATAGGACAATGCTCCTCCATGGGACGACGATGCAGGTTGAGGAAAACATCATGGTTTTACTTGGGAACCTCGACCTAAGTGTGGAAATGGGGGAGGTTTTAAGTATCATGGAAGAAGAGATATACATGGGTAGTTACATGCATCAGAGGAAGAATGTCTACTAAGTCTAGAGCTCATTCAATGTATTATCTACTTGTTTAGTACCCTTGCTTGTGGTTTGTTTGATTCTGGAGATTCGTACTCCTCTGTTTCACCCAGTATATCCCATGCTCTATGAGTTGAGGTAGAGAGGATTTACATGACCCCAGTGTTGATTATGTTAGTAGGATGTTATAATAGAATGTTTGATGTGTCCAAGGATGTAAACTGTTGATGCGACCACATCAGCAAATTGGATATTTTTAATTTCTAAAGTTGTTTTCATTTGGATGACATTCATGGCATTGAATTGTTATATTCCATGCATACTTTTAGAGGTGGATTCTATAATATGTTCATGTTCTTATATGTGAATGGAGGACGTGTGGTTTTCATCGGTGAGTGGATCTGTTAGGTGGGAAGATTCCATGTGGAGCCTCTTCTTTCTTTATTAACCATGTTTTTAGTGGAATCAAGGGATGCAGAGATGGTTGAGGTTACTAGAGTTGTTAGAGCGTTATTGGATGTTTTTCTGGAAAAGGATGTGACTCTACCCCATCAAGGTGATGTTGATTTCAGGATAAACATACACTATTGTTCTTCTCTAATTCCGAAGGCTCCTTATAGGATGTCACATTTAGAGTTGTGGGAGTTGAGGTTCTAGATAGATGGTCTTATTTTGAATGGATTTATCTGGACGAGTGTGTATGTGGGGCCATCCACTGTTTTTCAAATATAAGGATGATGGTAGTCTTGTGTTGCGTATAGAATAATAGATGTTGAATTATGATATGGTCAAGAACATTTATCATCTTCCAAGTATAGCATATATTATTTACCAGATGAGGGGAGAATGATGGTTTTCTATAATTAATATGTGGTCTAGGTAACACCATTTGATGGTGAAGGGAGGTGATATCCTGATGATGGATTTCAGATGCCGATTTGGTCACTTCAATTTCATAAGCATGCCAGTCCGTGTAATCAGTTCAATATCCATGTTCATGGGGCATATAAAATCCATATTTGATGAGTTCCTGGGTTAGTTAATCATCATATTCATTGATGAATTCATGATCTACTAAATTATGAAGGAGAAGTACAACGAGATTCTCATTAATTTTTTACTAGTCTTTCGTCACAACCAACTCTACAGAGCGTTTTCCAATTATCTGTTCAAGCCACATGAGGTGCACTTACATGGATATGTGGTTTTATATTTGGTAGTAGCAGTGTACCCAGCAAAGGTCGATGCATGTGTTTCATGGGATTTACCCAATAATATGGTTGAGATTCGTAAGAACTCTCATTCTTCTAGGATATTTTTGAATATTTGTACCCAATTTCTATCGTGTTTTTACTACGTTGATAGCCTTGACATGGAAGGGAAATGATGTTTTATGGTGAGAGAAGTGTTACGAATCTTTCATCTATATTAATGAGAGTCAGGTCAGTGCTCTAGAGTCATGACCCAAACTATTTGAAATGAAAATTACTCTTGATTATATAAAATGTCTTATTATGTAAAATGGTTATATAAAACATATGAAAGTCCATGGTTTTTTGTTTTTGGATTTTAAATTTCCATTAATAATTTTTATCATTTCTAATATAGCCGTTGAACAGTGATCATGTGATTAGTATAAATATAGGGTTTTAACAAATCAGAATTACTCAGACAAAGGACGCAATGACATCATCCATTAGAAATGATTCATTTGAAGCCCATTTGTTGGAGCTCATTAAAGGCATAGTGTCACTCGGATTCTCCCTTGACAATTCCCAATATGAGCTTCAACATGTTAAGATTGAACGAAATTGGCTACTAGAGAAGTGGAAGTTAAAAGAGATCACCACCTGAGCAATGCTATCTGAGCGACCCAAGAGTCTTTCACCATAGCATACCATGCACTTCGGTCTTATACATGCGTTATAAGGGGTTTTGTAACAAGACCCTAACACTATTATTATGTGCATTATTTTTTTAAATAATAAACATTCAATTTATTATTGTTACTTTGTAAATGGGTTTTAAAGCACAAATAGAATGTTTATTTAATATTTAAATTCAATTAGGAAATCTATTTTGATGTTTTGATAGATTTTTTAATTAAATTATATTTTAATAAAATGTTATTACTAAAATATTTTTAATTAAATATAAACGATATTATATTATTTATGAATACAATTGTAATTTTTATTTATGTTTGGAAACTGTTTTTGTCAAAACCAAGAATATTTGATAAATGTCGGTGCTTATTTTAAAATAAAAAATTCACATATTTAGAAACTTATTTATATAAAATTTATTTTATTTTTGGAATCATGATGTTGAAATTATCCAACAGTAATTTTATCATAAAGTTACGAGACAATCAATTTTTTAGGTAAAAATTAAATACCGTTTAAATATATAATCTGGTTTATGACATCAAAATAACAGAATAGCGATTTAATCAAATTCTATAAAAAAAAATTCAGCCAATATATGTTTTACCTTTAAACTAATATTATTTTATATTTTATTTATTTATTTTTCATTGCCTTAGTGGATCTTCCAAAACTTATTGAACATTTTTACTTTTTAAAAAGATTTCCATGAGAGTGTGACTCATCTCTACATAAGAAAGCCTAATATTTTTAAACGTTCAGAAATTGGAATTATAAAATAATGTTTTCTAGTAGAGATTTGAAAAAACATGGGGAAAAATCATGGTATGGTTTGTGTTTTTGATTAGTTTAATGTGTGGTCTTCAAAACCTAAATAAAAAAAATTCCCTCACTTTTCCTATATAAAAAAATTCAATATCCTATTCATCATCACAAAAAACCATTGGAGATCGACCAACCTATACCCCCTTTCTTTGAAAGCCTATCAAGATGCCTTAATCTCCCACAATGTCTATTTCAAGCCTCTTCCAAGCCTTTTGGGATCACACTTCCATGTAAGGGATTTCATCCTTTCCCATTTTTGTCTATGTTTCATTATATTTTTATACCCATTTAATTTCAATTTACAAGGTGGTATTATGATTTTAAATCTCATCTATAATAACATACTTATGATTTAATGATGATATACCCCCTTCTCTCTCATTAATATCTCCCATGTATACCTCTTATCATGCCAAAATTCTGTAACAGATTTTCTCTTCTCATTTACATTTATGAAATTATTTTATATTATGTATCTAAATTCCATTAAATATGTTGGGATATTATGTTCCATAACCCTATTAATTTCCATTTCATTTATAAATTATGATATACCCATTTATTTTGCATCAATATAATTTACAATTTCTACTTGACGTCGTTATGCTCCTTAAGTTACACCAAAATTTCCCATGCCAAAATCATCATGTAAGTGAATACCATACACATTTCTCGATCAAGTTTATTCACCTTTATGAACATAAAATTATTTATTTATGAATTAAATTTATGTATTTCATATATCTTATTCATGTAATAATTTATAACATTTTATGAACCCATGTTGGATGATCTATGTTACACACTTTTTCATGAAATGAATTTTTTAAGAAGGGTGCACCCTGATAGAACTCCAATGCATTGGGTAAAGATTAGTATCATGATACATCATGTTAAATTAGAGTTTACTCATTCTAATTCATGTTCAATGAGGTTTTACTCATTCTCCATGTGCAATGAGCCTTGGCTCATGCTAATATCATGTTAAATGTTGCTTTCACAATTCCATGTTACGATAATTATGCTTTATTGTTCCTTTATGATCATGTTTATCTTATTATATATAGATATACCGATTTCATAACATGTATTGTATAATTCATTTTATTCATTGTTTACTCCCATACTGGGCTTTATAGCTCATTTTTTTCTTATGCATGTCCTCAGGTTATCCCATGCAATGACAATTACGAAGGAATTTTGTGGTCGTGTTAAAAAAGATTTCCACAAAGATGTTGTATTTTATATAATAATTTGTTATCTAATGTTCCTAATTTTCCTAAGAAACTAACGCCTCTATTCTCAATGTTTTCTTAAGTGAGTTTTTATGTAATAAATAATGTTAATGTATGTAATAATGATCAGGGTTGTTATAGTTGGTATTAGAGGATAGGTTTTGATATTTTTTGGATTTTGATTAGAAAACCCATGTGAAATCCTTAGGGATAGGACTATGTATAATAAAAACATCCCAATATTTTATGAGTATATAGTATGTGGTTTATTAAGAAAATACATCCCTATCTTGATATGAACAAATAGTGGTGGCTCTAGAACAGATGTATATAGGGGTGAAAGCTGAAAACACAACATTGAGCTAGACTTGAACGGGAACTAGTGAACGACAATGAGCCTTCCTTCACTCTTGGTTAAAACACTCTTGGGGAATATACTTTGGTAAATTAATAAGCATAGTATGAACCATTAGTAAGGGAGAAAAATTCCCCTATGAATTTATGTTGGGAAATAGATCATGGATAACATATATTGTAGTCTATTAATTCATATGTTAAAGAAATAAATGTAATTTATATGTTATCCATTTTTGTAATTGAATGTCCCTTTATGTGTTTCCCCAAACCTTTCTTTTTTTTCTAGACAACGGCCGGTAATTAGATGACTCGAGCTAACAACCGATTCAAAGATCAATGTGATGACTTTTATAATGAGATACCTTATCTAATGGGAGTGGAAATCAAGAACTCTGTCATGAAGATCTCTTAGTTAACAGATGTTTTCATTTGAAATGTGGGTCAAGAGGAACATCCACCCCCCCAATGAAAGAATAAGATGAAATGGAGTGCATCATGAGACAAAGGCCTCTTACATTTAATGGATCATTTGATCTATCAATCACAAAACAATGGATCAACTCTATTTAAAGGATCTTATCCATCCTTAAATGTTCAAAATAAAATTAGGTTCTTTTAGTTTCATATCGTATCGCGGGTGAATATGATAAATGGTGGACATCGATCAAAAATATGTATCCTGGGGATGAAATTGAGGAGTTGGAATGAATGTTTTTAAAAAATGTTTTTTAACCAATCTTTTCTATGCACCATCTGGCATAAAATGGAAAGTAAATTTCTTGACTTCATGTAGAATGATTAGGAATCCATCGGAGTTTACAAGGAAAAATTCACAAGTCTTTCATGATAAACCTATGGCTTTGTTGTTACCCAAAAAATGCATGGTTGACCACTTCTTTAATGGGATAAAACCAAGCATACATAATTCCCTAGTGATCCATGAATTCAATAGTTATGAATAATCTGTTCGATGTGTCATGAAAGTTGAAATGTCGACTGGATAATAATAGGGGTATCATAAAGATAAGAATTAGAAAGTAGACATTAATCCTGGTAGTTTAATTGATAAATCCAACAATGCTATGAAATTCTAGCACCCAACATTACAAAGTTGTTGAAATAAACACCGCAAAAATTTCCTGAAGGGGATGAGGAAATTTATAAGTTGTATAAGAGAGGGGAATCAAGAAATTAAATTTCGACAAGAAAAAAACTCACAGATGAGAAAGAGGAGTTGAACGCTCCATTTGACTCTCAACACATTCTTCATTGCTTAAACTGCAATGAACCAATGTGCTTTAAAAACAGGTTCCTAATGCTAAGGGTTTTTTGTTGCAACTGACAACATCCAAGGCAGAAATTGAAATATTTTTCTATCACTTCCACATAAGCGAACCCCAAAAATGAATTAGGGATAGGTATGCTAGTTATTCATTCAATATTAGAGAATTTACTTTTTTTTATTCTGGTTATATGCAATTCTCTTATATCTCGAATGTTTGGTAGAATAATACAACCACCACCACAAATCATAGAAGTAAATATGTCAGTGAGAATGGAATATATGGAAATTATTGTATCCCATCAATATAACTCATCCCTTATTATGATTTGTGCATTGAACTTCCCGAAGGACCTCATTATACTCCCCAAGGTGGAGTTTTATGCAACTAAGTATTTGGAATTGATTTCCCCACATATATCCAATATGAATTTCCATTAGATGGATATCACTCTCTATATAGAGAATAAACCCCCATTTCTGTACAAGTTTAAGAATGAGGATGAATATTCTTTTACACCAACATCATAAGTCTAGATATTACTAACTTATTTTCACTCATATCATTCTCAGATGATTGAGTCTAAGGAAGCAACCATCATTGAAGACATGTCTATTGTGAGGGAATTCACTGATGTGTTTCCCAAGGAAGTTCATGGTCTTCCTCCTAGAATATATGTTGAATTATTGATTGATCTTATACCAAGAGAGTTTCCAATATCCAAGACATTGTATATAATGCCTATTGTAGATCTTAACGAGCTAAAAACAACTATGAAGGAATATTGATATTGGCTATATATGCCAATGTCCTTCACCATGGGGTTCACCAGTCCTCTTCGTAAAAAAGAAGGATTGGTCAACATGCAATTGCATTAATTATCATGAAATCAACAAAACCATGATAAAGAACATGTATCCTCTTCCGATAATTGATGTATTTTTTGATCAATTATGTGGAGCACAATACTTCTCCAAGGTGGATATTTATTTGGGATATTACAAAGTAAAGGTTAATAAGGAGGATATCCCCAAGACTGATTTTTGTACAAGGTATGGGCACTATGAATTCGTAGAAATGCCATTAAGAATCACAAATTCTCCTGAAAACATCATGTACTTAATGAATATAGTTTTTATAGATTACCTTGAAAAATTTGTGATAGTAATTATATACGATATTTCAATATACTAAAAAACAATGTAGGAGCTTGAGGAGGATATAAGAACTATAATTCATACCATACAAAAGGATATTCTCTTTGAAATGTACATAAACTGTGATTTCTGGTTGATGGAAGTATCATTCTGGGGTCATATCGTTACAAGGAATGGGATATCTGTAGATCCCTCTAAGAGAAATAAAACTGAGGAATAGAAGACGCCACACGTGAATAAATTCTTGTTGTATTTAGTGATGCGTTGATGAAGTGGATGGGATGTGTGTTGATGAAAAATTCTAAAGTCATTGCCTATGCATCATGGGAATTGAAATTTCATGAGATATTCTATCCAACACATGATCTGGAGATGGCTATAGTAAACATCGCTTTAATTGTTTTTTGACATCACCTATTTGTGGAGACGTGTTTAATATATATGGATCACAAAACCCTCATGTATATATTCACATATAATGAGTTGAATATGTGCCAATGAAGATGGTTGGAGCAGATAAAAGACTATGACTATTCAATCCATTACTACACTGGGAATGTGAACCAGAATGTAGATTTTCTAAGCAGAAAAAAGTAGTGAATCTAACATCGATGAGAATTTACTAGGATCCAATGTTCATTGATTTCATGAAGGTGGACATGGGAATCATAATGTAGGTAACATCATCAATGCATTTACAAATGATTGCACAACTATCTATTTTGGAAATGATAAAGTATTATCAAAATAATTATCTGATAATTCAAAAGAAAGTGAAAACTATCAAAAAAAGGGAAATAGTTAGAGTTCAATGTTAATGATGAATGAATTGTGAGAATTTGGTCATGACTATGTTTTCCATCAAATCTGGAATTAAAGAGTGAACTTTTGGATTACTCACCAAGTTAGAATATATCTATTTACGTAGGAAACACATAGAAGTATTTAGAACTCTGAGAGTATTATTGTTGGGATAACATGATGAAGGAGATCACCAAGTATAAATCAATGTGCCCAGTGTGCCATCAAGTAATTACTGAGAGTCAGATGTCTAAGGGGATGATGCAACCGTTACCCATACCTACAAGGAAATGGTAGAACATCACCATGGACTTTGTGATCTGACTACCGAAGTCATCCAAATGAAATAATTCTATATGGTTTGTTGTACATTATCTTACAAAGTCTGCACACTTCATTTAAATTTTTGGGGATTTCTCATCAGATCAACTAGAACGAATATACATTAGGGAAGTGGTAAGGATTCATAGAGGACCAATATCTATTATATTAAATTGAGATCCAAGATCTGCCACTATGTTCTAAAAGATTCTTCAACACACTCTGAATACTGAGATGAACCTCAGTAAGACATATCATCCTCAAAATGATGGATAATATGATTAGACTATCAAAACACTTGAGGACATCTTGAGAGCAATGTCATTGGACATCAAAGGAGGATGGGGTCAAAATATTCCCCTGGTATAGTTCTCTTACAATAATAGTTTCTACTCAAGAAACCAAATGACTCCATATGAATACCTTTATTGGAAGAGGTGTAGAGCACCATCATGGTGGGATGATATTTGGGAGCGAAAACACCTAGGTTCAGAAATGGTCAAAGAAATGGTGGAGAAGGATAAGACCATCCAACTGCACATTAAAGTCAATCAGAGTCGATAAAAGAGCTGTGATGATAGTAATTGATGAGACCTAGATTGTGATGTTGGGGACATGGAATTCATCCACATATCACCATGAAATAGAGTCATCAAATTTGGTAAGAAGGTAAAACATAGTCCATTGTCCATCAACCCTTTTGAGATCCTTGATCACATTGGAGTGGTAGCCTATCGACAAGAGCTCCCGATAAACCTATCTCAAGTAAATGATGCATTGCATGTATCACTATTGAGAAATTACATACCTGACCCATCGAATGTACTAAATCTAGATGTGGTACCATTGGAGAATGACCTCTCTTAGGAAGGGAAGCTGGTGAAGATCTTAGATCATAGGGAGAAAGTTATACAAAATAACACAATACCCCTCATAAATGTGTAATGGAGAAACCAAATGTACGAAAAATGTAATGTGGGAATCAGAGGAATTAATGAAGCAGAGTTAGCCTAATCTGTATGAGTGTAGGAATATTCAATTTTAAGGGTGAAATTTTGTAAGGAGGGAATATTGTAATGACCCAATACTTTTTCCTGAAAATTCCCCTAGATCTAATTTTTTGCCTTATTATATAAAATGGTTATATATAACATATGAACATCCATGGTTTAATGTTTCTGGATTTAAAAATCCTGTTAATAATGTACCATTTCGAATATATCCTTTGAAAAATGATCAGGTGATTAGTATAAATATAGGGCTTTAACAAATACAATTTACCCCGACATAGTAAGTGATGGCCTCATATAGTATAATTGTTCCATATGAATCCCATTTGTGAAAGGTCGGTAAGTAGAAAATGTCCCTGATATTTTCTCGTAAACAATCCCAAGATGATATTTAATATGTTATGTTTGAACATAATTGCCTATTGTAGAAGTGGATGTTAATAGTGATTACCACATGAGTGATGTTATCTAAGCCACCCCAACAGTCATTCACCATCACACACCATACCCATAGGTATTATGCTAGTTTTATAAGTGATTATGTTACAATCCCATAACATTATATATATGTGAATTATTTCGGTATAAATAATATACATTCATATTATTATTGTTACTTTTTATATACTTTTTAATGATAAAATTTTAATTTTTTAATATTTATATTCAATTAAGAAATCTATTTTTGATGAAAAAAGCGATATTTGAATTAAATTATATTTTAATAATATGTTATTACTAAATTACTTTTTATTAAATATAAATGATCATATAATTTTTATGAATACAATTTTAATTTTTATTATGGTTTGAATGCCATTTTTTTCAAAACCTGTGAATTTTTTATAAATGTCGGTTTTTATTTAAAAAGTAAAAATTCACATATTTAGAAAATTATTTAGATAAAATGAGTATTATTTTTTAAATCCTAATTTTGAAATTATCCACCCGTGAATTATTCATTATTTTCCGAGGCAGTAAAATTTTTGGGTAAAAATTTAATAGCATTTAATTATATAATGTGTTTTATAACTTCATAATGACCCAGTAGTGAATTAATAAAACATTATAAATGGGTTGTTTATATTATAAATGTTTTAACTTTAAAATTATGTGATTATATATTTTTATTATTTATATTATAATGCCTTAGTGGACCCTTCGAGTCCTACAAAACATTATAACATTGTAAATTTGTTTACTTGAGAGTGTGATTCACCTCTATATATGAAATCCTAATATTTTAATATTATGGGAGGTTGGCCTTATAAAATAATTTTTTTCACTACACTTCTTATAAATCCATCATAAAAACCATGGGATTCTATTTTTTTGATAAGTTTAATATGCGGTGTCAAAAATCTAAATAATAAATAATTCACTCTATTTTCCAATATAAAACCACTATATATCCATTCCGCTTCACTCAAAACATTTAGATATTGTCCAAACTCTTCCCTAACCTCTCTAAAATCCTCTCAAGGCGCCTTAAACTCTTAATAAGATTCTCTCAAGCCTTTCCCGAGCCTTTTATATCACACATCCAAGTAAGTGATTTCTTCCTTTCTCATTTTTTTTTCCAAATTTCATTATGTTGTTATAACAATTTTATTTCAATTAAATATTTTGGTGTGTTTTTTCACGCTTCCCACATATTTCCCTCCTTATTTTTTTTAATGATTATAGACCTCATTATCTCCCATTATTGCCTCACATTAATACCTATTACAATGCCCATATTTCGTATGGGATTTCTATCTCCTCATTTACATTCAAGAAATTATTTTATATAATGCATCTAAATTCCATTACATATATTGGGATATTATGTTATATGACCCCTTAATACCCATTTAATGTATAAATTTTGAGGGTATCCTTTATCTCTCATCAACACATTTTACAATATTTATATGACGTCGTAATGCTGCTGAAGTTACACTAAATGTTTCCATGCCAAAATCCTCTTGTAAGTAAATACCATACCCATTTATCTACTAATGGTATTCACCATTATCCACATATACTTTTTTATCAAGGAATTACATTTATTTATTCCTCATATCTTACCCATGGAAGAAATTCAAATGTTTAATAAATCAATGTTTTATGATCTATGTGTCACACTTATTCATGAAAGGAAATGATTAAAAAGGGTGCACACTCATAGAGCTCTAATGAATTGATTAAATATTAGTATAGTGATACATCAAGTGAAATGAGATTTTATCAAGATAATCCATGTTCAATGAGGGTTTACTATTTCCCAATGTTAAATTATCCTTTGATCATGCCAATATCATGTTTAATTTTGTTTCCACATTTATATGTTATGATAATCGTGCTTTATCATGCGTTTTGGATCAGGTTTCTCTTATATATCACCATTTTATTATAAATTTCATCAGGTTATCCCGTGAAATGATATGTATGAAGTAATATTGTGTTAATATAAAATTTTCTCTCAATAAAGATTTTGTATATTTTCTCCCATGTTGTTTAAGTAATCTTCCATATTTCTCAATACACTAGACCTCTCGATCATCATTGTTTTCTTATGTTTGGGTTTAGGTAATAAATCTTGTTAAATATTGAAATAAAAATAAGGGTTCTTATATCGAGTGCCCCGGTTCAAAAAGGAGGGACTGATGTTCTAGGTGTTCTGTGATGCTTCTCATTAGGGCTTGGGAAGCATGATGATTCAATATTAGAGAGTGATATCTTATGTGTCTAGGTAGTTACATCCTGTCAAAAGTAAATATGAAATCCATGATATGTATTTTTAGCTATTGTGTGTGTGTTGATGTTTTTGTGGTATTACCTCAGTGGGGAGTGTTTTTTTGTCTCCAAGAATCATAAGTGTTCATGATATATCTTTTCCCAGTGAGATCTTATCATATGTGAAAAAAATGATAGATGGAGTTACTTCATTAAATGGATATCATGATCGCCTATACATAAGTAAATGGAAATGACGTGGCTGATGCTTTGAGAAGGTTGTCATAGGAAAAGGTAGTCTAGGACTCCATGATCGCCTGGAAGGTGATAGAGGAGTTGGATTCCTTTTACTTAATGTATGAATTTATGGTGGAAGCGGTTTTCCATTTGTGATGATTGGGTAGAATTATGTGAGGCGGTATGTAGAGAAGTATCAGTTGGGGGCCTCAAAAGCAGAGGTGATTCATGGTCACACAGACTATGGTGATTCTCTAGAGGGATGTTCAGAGGCTAGTTAGAATCATATGTTGTTCAATTTGAGTCATTTTGAACCAATGGTGATGAATGATGGAGTTCTCCATCTGTTTCACAAATAGCATTTAACATTACTCCTAGATGATTGCATGATGTACCATGACATGAGAGAATATATTTTGGGGCATAGGATTAAACTGGTGATTGAGGAGTTTTTGGAGATGTGCTTAGTATTGATGTAGTTGAAGGTTCAGAACCATGATCCTGGTGGTTTGTAACATGCACTAGATTTCACAGAGAATAAATTTTATTACATATCAATGGATTTCATTAAATAGATACAAAATACTTATGGGGGATGCAATAATATCTAGATATTAGTAGATATGTTGATGAAATTGTCTCACTTCTTAGTAATTAATGATTTGGTCATAATATATTCTATGGATAGAAAGTATATGGATTAGGTGGTGTGGATTCATGGAGTTCTGATATCAATTGTATCAGATTGTGATACAAGAGTTAACTGACGGTTCTAGAGGGTAAATATGGTTTTGGAAGTGATTTACACCTCAACACTACTTTCCTCCCTCATACGAATAGAAAAAATAGAGCGTACAATCTAGAAGATTGTGGATATGTTATTGATGTGTGTCTTGTCATTTGGTAGATTTTGGGTGAAACAATTTCCCTTGGTATACGTTCCTTACAATAATAACTATAGCTCTTCCATTAACATTGATATGTTCAATGTCTTGTATATAAGACCATATCATTTGCTATTAGGTTATAGTGAATTTGGGGAAACAACTACACATGGTTCGGATGAAGTGTAGAGAAGAATAGAGATTTTTTTGCCTTTTCATTAGAGGATAACTATAGTATAGGATTGGAAGACGTTGTATGCTCATCACATGAGGAGGCCCTTGGAGTTTGAGTTTGGGGACCATGTGTTATTGAAGGATTCCCCTCTATGTGGGAAGAATAGGTTCAGTAGAGGGAAGAACCTTTCTCCAAGGTTAATTAGTCCATTATAGGTGTTAGGGTGTGTTGGAGTGGTAGAATTCCAGTTGGTGATGCCACCTTGGTTGGATAACTTCTATTTCATCGTTCACATTTATATTCCTTTTCAGTATCTTATATATTACTCCCATGTCATGGAAATTGGGGGGGGGGTTGGATATCATAGATGAAGATCCATACATTGAGCAGCTAGTTGGGATCTGGATCATTAGGAGAAGGATTTGTGTGGATAGACCATTAGTTTGGTTTGCATGTTCTGGAGGCTTGGTTCACCAGAGGAGAGTACATGGGAGTGAGAAGCACAAATGCATGTCTAGTACCCAGATTTGTTTTTAGATTGTACTTCTTCTGTTATTCATGATATTTCATGTTTTAATCTTCTATGATATGAGATGAGTTTCATCATTGTTTAGTTAATGTGTGATGATATCATCACATGTGGAAACAGGAGTACCTAGTTCCTAATCAAGACACATACTGAGATGTGATTAAACCCATGTGGGTGAGTCAGTGTCACCTAGAACAGATAATAATATATCATTGTTGACGGAATTCCATGATTCATATGTCTGGACTGTGTAGTTGTTATTATGTGATGTGTATTCTAGTTTTTTAGAATAGTAGATGTTAGGGGAGTTTTTCTTGGATGTTAAGGTTTCAATTCAGTTTTCGTACAGTACAATGTTGTTTATCATTGAACATTTGTGTGTTTTTTCAGTAGCGTTGTTAACAGTTCCAAGATCCATAAGGGGTATGTCAATGGATGGGTTGTCGAACACCTAATTCCTTATTGGTTTTTTTGAATTATCACTGGAAATAATAGTTTGATAGGAATAAAATGTAATATCCTTGACCACTCATGTCTATTCCCTTCAAGAATATTATTTTTTTGGTGTTTGGGGAGGCATGGATGAATGATCTATAAGATTTGTAGAAAATAATGCTCTTCCAACTATAGATCATCTAATAGTAAGTCATCCAGAATTAGGTGGGGAAGGTAGGTTATCCCAATGGAAAGTCTCATCGGTGACACACAATAGAGACTCGTCTGATGTTGAGTTGTCCACTCATAGGTGGAATTGATAGGTTATCCCAATGGTGAGTCGCATCAGTGACTCAAAACGGTGAATTGCTGATAGAGATTCACTGATGGATGGTCGGGATGGTGATTTATGAGAATTACTCACCGAACAGTTAATCACCGAATGGTATCTTAGCAAATAGTATGTAACTAAACATTGATACATTGAATGGAAACACACCGAAATATGACTCAACAAACAGTGACTCTCCATTGGAAGCTCATCACTGGTAGCTCGCACTGCTAACTCATCTAGTGTTGATTCATCCACCGATGACTCACCCATCGGTGACTCACGATGCTGACTCACCCAATGGAGAATAATTTCTGATAGTCTATCAAATGTATTGTTTTTCACAGTTTTTCTATTTTCTCCCCATTATTGTTTTATTTGATGAAAAATGAGTTGAATACCATATTTTAGTGATTTGGAAGCTGTTTAAATGGTTATAATATATATCATTAAATTCATTATGCTTGATAGGATTATAGATAGTCAAAACACATGTTCTTGGTCATGATAATGCCTCCAAGATGACCTCCAGTAGTAAGCTGGGAGGGGGAAGATGATCATACCATTGAGGTGGTAGGACATGGCATACCAGTGGATCCTCCAGTAATTCTAGTTGAGGTAACAAATATTGTATCAGATATAGGTGTTGATGTATATTTCTGTGAAGGGTTTAATCAATTCTTTCAAAACATCCAGGGATCACCACAACCAGACACATCAATTGAAAAATACACATGAGTGTTACAACATTGGAATCCACCCACATATTTATGGGATGGTGGGCTGCAGAATACAAATTCATTTATGGACTCCATACCTACATTCCCTGAACATATAGAGATGCCTCCCAAGAGGAGGGAAAATATTGTGACATATATTTTGTGTGATTCTACTTAGAGATTGTGGGATGTTATCACTCATGAAGAGCATCATCGAGATATGTCATGGGGAGATTTGTAGACAATTTTAAATGATTATTTTTATAATGAGATGTTGATGGATGGTAGTACCCAAGAGATCATGAATCTGGAGAAGGGATTTTTATCAATAATGGGATACATGGCCTGTTTTACCAAGTTCAATAATGTTTCACCTATTCTTATGGGTGTTGATGTATCAAAGGCTTGGAGATTTATGGGTGGTATTAGGTTTGACAACCGATCATATGTGAATGTCTTCAGGTTTCCATCCATATGTGTTATTGTAAATTATAAACTGATTATAGAGTGTAATATGAAAAAATCGGTATGTGCGATCCAGGGTGGTACAACATTGTAATCTAGTACTATCCCAATCAGTACTAACAAGAGTTATTTGTAGTTTTCTCATGGTGATAATATCAGTCATAATTTATCATCAAGTATCTAAGATAATAATTCTTCATTAACTAATTTCGTCGGGATTTTGACTTCTTGGATCTAGAAGTATCACACAAGAAAATATAATACAAATGATATTATCATGTTGGGATCAATATACTATATAAGTGCTCCTGATGGATATTTATACTTCTATTGTATACTATAATATCATCTTAAAACATGAAAAATAATTTCTTTGTAGACATGAAATATTTTTTTCATCATATCTATGCTAACTGCCATTGCATTCATCAATCCAATGGGAATTACTGTGTATTCATAATCGCTAATGTGACTTGGAAATGTTGTCTTCAAAATATCAAAACTTCATGTCTATGTTGATGATATTCGAAGCTCAATTTTATATTACAAACCCATTAAGATATACATAATTTGATGAGAATGTACTCGATTCAAGGAAGAATACGATGTTTTTTAACCATTTGGATATTTCTATTACAATAATCACCACATAACCAAGGATTCCATTAACAATATTTGTTAATAATAATGGGGAATCCCAAAGAGACATACTGTTCTAGATGAAATATTTACATTACAAACCATATAGAAATACCATGAACTTATGTATCTCATTCGGATCCATTACGTTAAGGTATTGAAAGAGTAATTTTTCCATTATGTAAACAAATAAAAAATTTGATTTCAATACCTATTGGTAACCCATATAAATTCTTTAAAAACACATCCTTGAATATGTTAACTATTTTTGGAAGAGTCTTGATTTATATTCAATAGTATGTTTAAAAATTATTTACTAAAAAATGTATATACATTTTTTCCATAAACTATCATTAATTATCATTTTCTAGATCCATTAATATACATATACCCATTGAATATGGGAAGAGATCTATCTGAGTATGTAAAATCTAAACACTACACCTAGTAGTCGATATGGGAATTACATTAAACCATTTATTACATATCAAATATTAAATAAATATAATCTACATATAGGACTATAAAATCAAAAGGAAAATTCATTCTACTGATGGTAATGGAACACATTATGTATTTGAAACCCCAACACAGCTGTTGTGAAAAGTATTTCCTAATACTCATAAATAAAGGAAACATTTCCCTATGCAGTTAAAATATTTTATTCAAAAATGATTTAATTCATTAATTTTATGATCAAATATCGTTATATAAATGAATAAGTGTATTTTTCATAATAATTGTACCTCACACCAATGATAGTCTTAGTTTATCAATTGTAATATAATTCATTGGTTCATATTACTGTCGTGTAGATATAATTTCATTTCTACTGAGGTATCTATAGTCCAAATGATGTGTTCTAGGATACATTATTGGATATCATTTGGATGTGATGTATTCTGGATGGACTGTTCCATCGATGAACAAGGAGGATGAGGCTTAGTTGATCCAATTACACTTGTAAATATGTGATTGATAAGAAAATACACAGTGATATGGATTTTTTTTTTCATGATGGTGGGAATTCATCGATGGTGCAATACAATAATTAGTAATGTAAGTTATGAAACTTATCTGACAAAACATGGGATGTTATTATATATTGTATTGAAATTAACTAATTTTATATTTTTCATTTTGGGCACACTACCTCTATTAGAATTTACATTTCATCATCACGTTTACAAAATTTTATTTAATCTTAATACCAATTGGATGAATAAAAGTACATCTTAGAGGACTCCCAATAAGTTCCAGTTGTTATACTATATCCCTGACAACTATTTCCATATAATCTACAATACATATAACAAAAATCATCGATTGAATATCGTATTGCAATCCCAAAATAAATAGATACTGTCACGACCCGTCCTCGGGGCCCGTGCCGTGACTACCCCAAGCCCGCCTTCCATAGGCCAGGGGCTGGCGACTAGCACCAAGGCGTAAAATCCCAGTAAACAGGGAAGGCATTGCCTTTATAAGTAACCAACTCCACAGAGTAAGCAAGCGGAAAGTAAACACTAAACAAGCAGAGTACAACTGAAAGTGCGGAAAAGTAAATGGGCCAGAATACAAACCCAAACTGAAAGTAAAGTACAACTCAAAAAGGGAAAAACAGCAACTGTAAGTAAAAGCCGCTACTCCGAGCTATCCACCGGAAATCCCACCTGAAGGGTGGGTACAGATAGCTCCTCTGCTCCACGGGTCCCGCCGTCCGCTCCGTGCACGTCCCGCCCAGTGGTCCACCTCCGGGTACCGTCCCGCTCTACAAGCCTCAGCTAAGTCAACGCTGTCCGTCGTCTGCAACCAACACAACGTAGTGCGGGCGAAGCCCGTGCAGGGGTGAGTATAAGCTACTCAGTAGGGACCCCGAGACCCCTGAAGGTCTCTCAAATCCACAAAGGATAAACCACAAAGAAAAGTACAATCACGAAGTAACAACCGACACTGCTTAGGTATATGCCCATACATATACCTAAGTCATCAATTCAGATACGCTCCAACCTCCGAGCCCAAGTACAACTCAGTCCACGCAGGAAAGTATACGTAATCCACAAAGGAAAGCAAAATATAATCCACACAGGATTGCACAACACAATCCATACAGGAAAACAACAGGATTCAGCTCACACAGGTATACTTCTTCAAGGACGATAAAGATGATCACTGATCCATCTAAGTCGTCGGACCCACGAAGGATCGATAGGTAACTAACCCCCGCAGAAGACCCACACAGGATCGGGCTCACACAGAACCTGTAGGCGCTGGCTCACACAGAACCGCTGAGCGCAAGGACCCACACAGGATCGGGCTCACACAGAACCTGTAGCACTGATCCACGTAGGATCGCTGAGTGCTGTAGTCGTCGTCGTCAAATCCACACAGGATCTCTGTACTGTCGTCGTCAAATCCACACAGGATCTCTGTACTGTCGTCGTCAAATCCACACAGGATCTCTGTACTGTCGTCGTCAAATCCACACAGGATCTCTGTACTGTCGTCGTCAAATCCACACAGGATCTCTGTACTGTCGTCGTCAAATCCACACAGGATCTCTGTACTGTCGTCGTCAAATCCACACAGGATCTCTGTACTGTCGTCGTCAAATCCACACAGGATCTCTGTACTGTCGTCGTCAAATCCACACAGGATCTCTGTACTGTCGTCGTCGCAGTCACAGTAGCAGTCGTAGCAGTAGAACAGTCGCAGCCAGCTCTAGGGTTCCCGCACACAGCAAGCTCGTACGGAGGATCCGCTTCACGAGCCGAGAGGCTGATACATCAACTGTCACGAAGACCGAAGTTGATGTATCCAAAAGTTCCGTATCGTCAACAGGAACTCAACGCAACAGACGGCGCGTCGATCAGACGCCCGGTCTGAGAGTTATTGGCATTTTCGTCTCCGGGGCCCGGTTGGTTTTTAAGGTAAAACCAACCCGACCGTACTCCACCTGCGTCCAAACCTCGGGCGGAGTATGCCAAAAGATCCGTCTCACTAAGAGGAACATTACGCGACTGACGGCACGTCAATCGGACGTCCGTAGCTCAAGATATGAGCGTTTTCGCTCCGAAGGCCCGGTTGGTTTCGTGAACGAACCAACCCGGCCGAACTCAAAGTAAACCGAAACCTTGAGTGCGATATACCGAAACGACCGTCTCGATCCAAGGATCGCGTTGCCGCAGACGGTTCGTCATTCGGAGGTCCGAGGCTCAAGTTATGAGCGAAAAACCAAAACTGGTCCGAAACGGGGGGTCCGGGTCCGGAACGACCCGGCCCGACCCCCCCCCTTGGGTGGCGCGGCGGCCGGCGGCGGCGGCCGGCGGCGGCGGACGGCGGCGGCGGGCCACGTGGCGGCGGCGGGCCGCGTGGCGGCGGCGGCCGCGTGGCGCGGCGGCGGCGGGCCACGTGGCGGCGGCGGGCCGCGTGGCGGCGGCGGCTGGCGGACCGCGCTGGCGGCGGCGGCTGGCGGACCGCGCTGGCGGCGGCGGCTGGCGGACCGCGCTGGCGGCGGGGTGCCGCGGCGCACGCGGGGGGCTAAGCCCCCGCCCTTCCGAAGGCGGCGCGGCTTTGCCGCGCCGTTTGAGACAAAACGGCCCCCGCAAATGGGGGCCGGTTGAGTAAAACCGGGGGGGCTTTGCCCCCCCCTCCTTAAAAGAACCGCCCCCTCATTAAGAGGGGGTCTTGATTGGGCCGGCCGGGGGTTTTAACCCCCGGTTTTTATGACATCCGGCCGGCCTGCTGGCCGGCCGGTTTTTACCAACGGGACCGGAATTTCCGGTCCCGCCCTCGACTCCCGACGCCGGCGGCCCGGCCGCCGGTCTTTCCTTCCGCCGCGGCCCGGAACCGGCCGCGGTCTCCTCGTCTCACCGCGGCCCGGAACCGGCCGCGGTGTTCGTCGTCCGGCACGGTGCGACGGCACCGCACCCCTTTCGCCGTGCCAAGAATTCTCCCAACGCGGCGCGACGGCGTCGCGTTCTTGAAATCTCTCCTCGGCGAAGCGCGACGGGGTTGCGGAAAATCATAAGCATGTTCATCCGCGTGGTGCGACGGCACCACGCCTCTTGCTTCCACCCGCATGAATCAACATGAACGAAGGAGGGGGTTTCGGCCGTGTTCGTGCGGTCCGACTCCCCTCGCGTTAACAAATAACATAACTAAAAAGTCTCACGTTTAGTCATGCTAAAATCCACGATTCAGGAATGGAATAAAATAATTAATAAAAACATCCCCTACCTCGGGTTTGAGATTCAAAGAAACTTCTACGTTCCGCGGAAGACGGCGTCGCGGAAGTCGGGCGTCGCGGTCGTCGTTCGTCAAATCCGTTGACGAAGAATTACGTCCGATGCGACACGTTGTTGGCGGATCTTCGTTTGCCGACGAAGAAGGCCCGAGGAGGATGCAGCGTTCCCTCTCGTTGACACCGAGGACGAAGAAGAGAGGCGTCGTTCTTCGTTCTTCGTCAGAGTTTGAGCGTTCTTCGTTCCTCGTTCTTCGTCAGAGTTGAAGATGAAGAGGAATGCTCTCAAACAAAGAACCCAAAATAAAATAAGTCTACCCCTTATTTTATTTACACATAACACAAAAAGATTTCAAAGGTTTGAAATTCAAAAGAATTTAACTCCCCAAAATTAAATTAAGTAACTTAAGTCATTAAAGAGGGGGGTTAAGGGAGTTGGGAGGATTTGAAAAGAAAAGGGGGTTCGTGTGGGCCCCACCACACTTAATCCTCCCAAGGGAGGTTAAGTGGGTGTGGGTCCCACTTCCAACCTCTTTTGATAGGTTTTAAAAATAAGTTATAATAAATTTGTCTTACACAAATTTTATTTAACTTAACTAAAAACCCCAAAACGAAACTTTCAACCCGCAACAAACGCAACTCCCGAAAAGGTCTCATTAAGCGAATATCGGCGTTGCGAGTTCATCGGTGCCCTCGGATTTCAATTCCGAGCACCGGATCAAAAGTTAGGAAAAATCCCGCTCGTTCGTTCACTGAACGTACCCGAGCCAAACTTCGGAAATTAATTCCGGGCACTCCGGGCCTCGGAATCAGGTGCCGTCTGAAACCGCGCTCTTGTAAAATTCTAAAGAAAATTAAGAAAAAAATTTTCCTTGAATTTTACGGGTCTTTACATTACTCCCACCTCAGGGCTTTACGTCCCCGTAAAGCTACATCAAAAACTAGGGAAACCAAAAGAGAGTACTGAGCACGCATCTGAGCCTCCCGCTCCCATGTGCTCTCCTGGAGATTCCCGTGCCGCCATCTGTTGCGCATAAGAGGAATCGATCGTCCATGTAGGACCCGCTCCTGGATGACATGGACCTCCTCTGACGTGGCCCGGACCATCTCCGGTCCCACCAGAGCTGCAAGATTTCTCTTTTGCCGAAAAGAGAAATCTGGTCTCATCCCCTGGATGAACCACATTCTTTGCCTAAAACAGTCAATCCTAACATGGATGATACTAATCCATACTAAGGATGACGTCGTAAGGCCTCGACGCTACTACTAAGAGATTCAACCGTTACTCTCGCCTCCAAGGGTTGAGTCACACTGTCGGCATCAGTGTGTGGTAACTGGGTCTCCTCCAGTAGATGTCTCACAAGTGAGGGTCAAGTCAACAGCCAAAACTGGAACCTCTTAGTAACATTACGATAGAGGACAGGAACGAAAACATCACAAGGTATGCGTCTTTTATTATTGCAGCTCGTAATACAAGACGCTACACAAAAGCAACAAGGAACCAGAAGTACAAAGGATGTAACCACTAGTTCTGCTCCTGTCCATCGGCTCCCAGGGCTCCATGATCGAAGGCCTCGGCTGCCTGAAGCTGAGCTCTCCCCTGCGGTCGGGGTGGACCTCCTGGTGGTGGTGGTGGTAGAGCCTCAAAGCGTCGGCCACCACCAGCTGCTCGTCCAACTCTTCTGCCTCGTCCGCCTCCTTCCTGCAGACCGCCACGGTCGAACCTCTGCCTCTGCCTAGGTGGTTCCTCAACCGTCTGCTGCTCCTCCGCATGGCGGGTCGGGCAGTCACGAGCCATGTGGCCTTGCCCACCGCATGCATAGCACTGTCTTCCACTCGAAAGACTGGCTCCGCGTGGTGTGCCCTGCACTGCTGAGCCAGTGCCCTGAGGTCTGGTCTGTCTGGACCCCTGAGTCATTCGCCGACTGCCAGCTGCAGATGACTCTGCCACGTGCCGTCCTGCGGTGGGTCTCTGTGCTGGTGTAGACTCAGCAAGGAAGCTCTCGATCAGAAGGGCCCGCTCCAGTACTCCTGTCTGAGTCGGTATGCTGAGGGAGATCAGCGATGCCCTGATCTCGTGTCTCAAACCCTGCTCGAAGGTTCGGGCCCGGAAGAATGGGTCCCGTACCATGTCAGTCGAGTAGCGCGAGAGATCGGTAAATCTCGCCGAGTACTGAGCGACCGTCATGCTGCCCTGCCGCAGCTGTAGAAGCTCCTGGATACGCACCGCACGAAGGGTGGCTGGGACGAACTCCGAGCGGAAGATGCTCTCAAAGTCCGTCCAAAGAAGAGATGCCTCATCGTGCACCTGGAGCATCAAGCTCCACCATCGTCCAGCTGCTGCGTGTAGTAGGCTCGCAGCGAGGATCACCATGAGGTCTGCTGGTGTCCTCACTAGCCTAAACACTCGAACCACTGCCTCCAGCCAGTCCTCTGCTGCCTGGGGATCCGTCTCCCCGCGAAACCTGGGCGGTCGCTGGTGCTGAAACTCATGCAGTGCGCTGAGGCGACGTGCATCGTCAGCGGCTGCTGCTGGAAGCATCGGGGGCTCGGCGGGTAAAGCTACCGCCGGTGCCACTACTGGCAAAGGGCCCTGCACCGAAGCCTCGTCGCTCGGTGGGCTGTCGTCTCGCTCGACTCTCGGAACCCTAGCTGGCTGCCGTCGTGGGGCCATCCTGAAAAGGAAACAGGTGCGCCACGGTTAGAACAGTATACCTGGTGAGCTGATATAAGTAATCACAAAGAAAACATGAGACTTTCATTAAGCAGATCAGTATACCCGGTGAGCTGGCACAAGTAATCACAAAGAAAACTTTGAAACACACACGCAATCAATGTTTTCGTGCATTAAGTCGGAAATCAGAAGTCAGGGTCCTGGTGTACGGATACGTCGGCCGCCGCACCAACACTGGACTCCCTGGACTGATAACCACACTCAATACGCTAAACATTATTGCTTCACATAGAAAAGATCAGAGTTCGCGGTAGAACCGAACTCCTCTGATACCAATTTGTCACGACCCGTCCTCGGGGCCCGTGCCGTGACTACCCCAAGCCCGCCTTCCATAGGCCAGGGGCTGGCGACTAGCACCAAGGCGTAAAATCCCAGTAAACAGGGAAGGCATTGCCTTTATAAGTAACCAACTCCACAGAGTAAGCAAGCGGAAAGTAAACACTAAACAAGCAGAGTACAACTGAAAGTGCGGAAAAGTAAATGGGCCAGAATACAAACCCAAACTGAAAGTAAAGTACAACTCAAAAAGGGAAAAACAGCAACTGTAAGTAAAAGCCGCTACTCCGAGCTATCCACCGGAAATCCCACCTGAAGGGTGGGTACAGATAGCTCCTCTGCTCCACGGGTCCCGCCGTCCGCTCCGTGCACGTCCCGCCCAGTGGTCCACCTCCGGGTACCGTCCCGCTCTACAAGCCTCAGCTAAGTCAACGCTGTCCGTCGTCTGCAACCAACACAACGTAGTGCGGGCGAAGCCCGTGCAGGGGTGAGTATAAGCTACTCAGTAGGGACCCCGAGACCCCTGAAGGTCTCTCAAATCCACAAAGGATAAACCACAAAGAAAAGTACAATCACGAAGTAACAACCGACACTGCTTAGGTATATGCCCATACATATACCTAAGTCATCAATTCAGATACGCTCCAACCTCCGAGCCCAAGTACAACTCAGTCCACGCAGGAAAGTATACGTAATCCACAAAGGAAAGCAAAATATAATCCACACAGGATTGCACAACACAATCCATACAGGAAAACAACAGGATTCAGCTCACACAGGTATACTTCTTCAAGGACGATAAAGATGATCACTGATCCATCTAAGTCGTCGGACCCACGAAGGATCGATAGGTAACTAACCCCCGCAGAAGACCCACACAGGATCGGGCTCACACAGAACCTGTAGGCGCTGGCTCACACAGAACCGCTGAGCGCAAGGACCCACACAGGATCGGGCTCACACAGAACCTGTAGCACTGATCCACGTAGGATCGCTGAGTGCTGTAGTCGTCGTCGTCAAATCCACACAGGATCTCTGTACTGTCGTCGTCAAATCCACACAGGATCTCTGTACTGTCGTCGTCAAATCCACACAGGATCTCTGTACTGTCGTCGTCAAATCCACACAGGATCTCTGTACTGTCGTCGTCAAATCCACACAGGATCTCTGTACTGTCGTCGTCAAATCCACACAGGATCTCTGTACTGTCGTCGTCAAATCCACACAGGATCTCTGTACTGTCGTCGTCAAATCCACACAGGATCTCTGTACTGTCGTCGTCAAATCCACACAGGATCTCTGTACTGTCGTCGTCGCAGTCACAGTAGCAGTCGTAGCAGTAGAACAGTCGCAGCCAGCTCTAGGGTTCCCGCACACAGCAAGCTCGTACGGAGGATCCGCTTCACGAGCCGAGAGGCTGATACATCAACTGTCACGAAGACCGAAGTTGATGTATCCAAAAGTTCCGTATCGTCAACAGGAACTCAACGCAACAGACGGCGCGTCGATCGGACGCCCGGTCTGAGAGTTATTGGCATTTTCGTCTCCGGGGCCCGGTTGGTTTTTAAGGTAAAACCAACCCGACCGTACTCCACCTGCGTCCAAACCTCGGGCGGAGTATGCCAAAAGATCCGTCTCACTAAGAGGAACATTACGCGACTGACGGCACGTCAATCGGACGTCCGTAGCTCAAGATATGAGCGTTTTCGCTCCGAAGGCCCGGTTGGTTTCGTGAACGAACCAACCCGGCCGAACTCAAAGTAAACCGAAACCTTGAGTGCGATATACCGAAACGACCGTCTCGATCCAAGGATCGCGTTGCCGCAGACGGTTCGTCATTCGGAGGTCCGAGGCTCAAGTTATGAGCGAAAAACCAAAACTGGTCCGAAACGGGGGGTCCGGGTCCGGAACGACCCGGCCCGACCCCCCCCCTTGGGTGGCGCGGCGGCCGGCGGCGGCGGCCGGCGGCGGCGGACGGCGGCGGCGGGCCACGTGGCGGCGGCGGGCCGCGTGGCGGCGGCGGCCGCGTGGCGCGGCGGCGGCGGGCCACGTGGCGGCGGCGGGCCGCGTGGCGGCGGCGGCTGGCGGACCGCGCTGGCGGCGGCGGCTGGCGGACCGCGCTGGCGGCGGCGGCTGGCGGACCGCGCTGGCGGCGGGGTGCCGCGGCGCACGCGGGGGGCTAAGCCCCCGCCCTTCCGAAGGCGGCGCGGCTTTGCCGCGCCGTTTGAGACAAAACGGCCCCCGCAAATGGGGGCCGGTTGAGTAAAACCGGGGGGGCTTTGCCCCCCCCTCCTTAAAAGAACCGCCCCCTCATTAAGAGGGGGTCTTGATTGGGCCGGCCGGGGGTTTTAACCCCCGGTTTTTATGACATCCGGCCGGCCTGCTGGCCGGCCGGTTTTTACCAACGGGACCGGAATTTCCGGTCCCGCCCTCGACTCCCGACGCCGGCGGCCCGGCCGCCGGTCTTTCCTTCCGCCGCGGCCCGGAACCGGCCGCGGTCTCCTCGTCTCACCGCGGCCCGGAACCGGCCGCGGTGTTCGTCGTCCGGCACGGTGCGACGGCACCGCACCCCTTTCGCCGTGCCAAGAATTCTCCCAACGCGGCGCGACGGCGTCGCGTTCTTGAAATCTCTCCTCGGCGAAGCGCGACGGGGTTGCGGAAAATCATAAGCATGTTCATCCGCGTGGTGCGACGGCACCACGCCTCTTGCTTCCACCCGCATGAATCAACATGAACGAAGGAGGGGGTTTCGGCCGTGTTCGTGCGGTCCGACTCCCCTCGCGTTAACAAATAACATAACTAAAAAGTCTCACGTTTAGTCATGCTAAAATCCACGATTCAGGAATGGAATAAAATAATTAATAAAAACATCCCCTACCTCGGGTTTGAGATTCAAAGAAACTTCTACGTTCCGCGGAAGACGGCGTCGCGGAAGTCGGGCGTCGCGGTCGTCGTTCGTCAAATCCGTTGACGAAGAATTACGTCCGATGCGACACGTTGTTGGCGGATCTTCGTTTGCCGACGAAGAAGGCCCGAGGAGGATGCAGCGTTCCCTCTCGTTGACACCGAGGACGAAGAAGAGAGGCGTCGTTCTTCGTTCTTCGTCAGAGTTTGAGCGTTCTTCGTTCCTCGTTCTTCGTCAGAGTTGAAGATGAAGAGGAATGCTCTCAAACAAAGAACCCAAAATAAAATAAGTCTACCCCTTATTTTATTTACACATAACACAAAAAGATTTCAAAGGTTTGAAATTCAAAAGAATTTAACTCCCCAAAATTAAATTAAGTAACTTAAGTCATTAAAGAGGGGGGTTAAGGGAGTTGGGAGGATTTGAAAAGAAAAGGGGGTTCGTGTGGGCCCCACCACACTTAATCCTCCCAAGGGAGGTTAAGTGGGTGTGGGTCCCACTTCCAACCTCTTTTGATAGGTTTTAAAAATAAGTTATAATAAATTTGTCTTACACAAATTTTATTTAACTTAACTAAAAACCCCAAAACGAAACTTTCAACCCGCAACAAACGCAACTCCCGAAAAGGTCTCATTAAGCGAATATCGGCGTTGCGAGTTCATCGGTGCCCTCGGATTTCAATTCCGAGCACCGGATCAAAAGTTAGGAAAAATCCCGCTCGTTCGTTCACTGAACGTACCCGAGCCAAACTTCGGAAATTAATTCCGGGCACTCCGGGCCTCGGAATCAGGTGCCGTCTGAAACCGCGCTCTTGTAAAATTCTAAAGAAAATTAAGAAAAAATTTTCCTTGAATTTTACGGGTCTTTACAGATACACCTTCATTGATGCACTTGTATATTCTATGATGAAAAAAAATTATATTAAAATACATGTATACTCTTTTATACAGTGTTTTTTATGCATTAAGAATAAAAAATTCGTTTTCATTATATTTTGAATGATTGTAGATATAATAGTTTGTTGAAAATTTCTTCAATGTTCCCCAATATAAGTCTTTATTCATATTTTTACTAAGCAGAAGAATCCCAAAATTGGCCTACAATATCATACCCAATTTTTGTTTCTAAATTAAAATTAAAGTCTATTACATTTCCAATAAAATTTAATATTCTATTCATTAAATTGAGAAACATTTATGACTTTTTTACAATCAGAAACCCCTTAAATGATCGGTGGATTCTTCTTTTGATGCTTTATTGGATTTTATACATTCCCCACATAATCATTTTAATTTCCAATATCAAATACTCGAAATTTTTGTTCAATAAACTTTACAACATGCTAGTTCATCTATGGATTAGTTGTTAATGTATTCTTTAACATATTTTTATTAAATATATATACTATGAAATCCATTTTCTATAACCATGAAAATATAAAATTTTGATATATTCACTCTACAAATTGTTGGATTTAATAATTTTTTTAAAAAATATAAATTTTTTAATTATCACTATTAATAACCAATGAAAACCTAATTTCAAGAATAATTTTTTTACATATTTTAAAAAAAAACTTGGATAAATGATGATAAATGTCTTCCTTGTGGGAGGTATCACTTAAATATATGTTATGTAATAATAGTAATAATCTATTTCCATGATTTTTATATGAACACATCTAAAATTATCTTTGAAATATTTGTACCTAGAGTGGATTGATACCTATTGTTAAACAGAAAAAGTATAGCTATGTACTCGGAATCTACAGATTTCATTATTTGATAGTCCTATCTCCTTTCAACCATCATTATCCTAGGGTCATATATTTTTATACCATTTTTATCTTCCAAACCTACAACCATTTTATTGGGAATATTTTCACCTTATACTAACCAATGTGGATGTTTATATTAAACCAATGTATATAAATAAATATCATGGTCTAAACAGTCCATTTAGTGATGGTTTTCATAGAAAAACATACAACCATGCAATTGATACAATAAAACTCAACTAAATGAATCATTAATGGGCAGTCAAACAACTCTTTGAAATAAACATATTAACAAATATATGAGTATAGAAAAAAAAATATATAAATGTGAAAGGCTAAGACTCAAAAAAAAGATGTCATTGGAACAAAAATTCTACCATCATAGACAAATATGCAGATAGTGCACATATATTTATTCAGTAAAAACTAAATAAAATCAATGATTACCACTAGAGATATATGATAAATTCCCCTTCATTCTATATCAATAGTAGAAATTTAGAAATTAATATGTTCCATAATTATTTTTGATTATATCTTGTATTAGGATGTCCCCAAAAAACAACCAACTAGTGTCAGAAGAAAAAAATGAAAGTTAACAGCGTTTATATTAAATAGGGGGATAATATATCAAAATATTTCAAAAAATTGAATCTTTATATATGTAAATTTCAATGAAAAAATAATAAATTATTTTACCTCCACTGTCCACATTCAATACTAATTCCATATTTTGTACACACTCAGACATAAATGATTTGTATCAATCCAATCACATCTGAGATGAAATCCGTCTTTCACTATGTCATTATTAGGTGATATTCCCTCGTTCTTTTCGAGTTGGCACCAAGATCCAATTCTATTTAATCAAGGATTTTGAAAATGAAATATGAACAAAATCTACCATGTATACCAAGATAATAATGCATTCCAAATACTTTTCCACACATTTGATTTCATTTATACTGAATTTACTTTGAAAATTTTAATCAAGCATCTCATTGGATTATTTCAAAACAACTGTTTTGAAATGAACTTTTAAAAGGTATTAAACAATATATTTTCAATATATTTCCAATAATACAAATGCAATTGATTTAAATTATAGAATACAACATGTTAAAAAATAACACAGTGATAAAGTAGCCACATATTTTGATTATGATTTATGGAAGGGATATTAAACTACTCTTTAATATTAACCTCTTCAACTAATTTCCACAACAAATCCCTCAAGGTTCTCACCATGAAAATTCCACATCATTATATTTTTGTATAAAAATAGTGAAAATTGGTAAAGTATGAAACAATCTAAGGATATCCTAGATGACAATAATAAAAAATATTCTTACTCGTGATTCCTAAATCAACAACATAATGATTTATTTCCAATGTACTATGAATGTAAAAAATCACCAAAAGCACATATCTTTAAACTGGATGTTGAGGGAGAGTTGAAGATATAATATTAGGATCTAAATCTTGGGGAAATATTAAATAATAATAGTCTAAATTTATTAAGATAATAATTTTATAATTTAAATCATAAATTCATTGAGGATCACTTATGTGGAAAAAATCATCGCCTCATCTAATTTACTCATAAAAAATAAATTTTTTGGGATACATTCATTTTATGGAATAAATAGTTTTAAATTTATAAATATAACAACCATTTAACCTTTTAATTTAATTAAATTATCTTCTTAGAAATGTTTACAACATAAAATAAATATTTAATCCATTGTTTTTTCCTTCATATATTTCCAAATTTCAAAACTCAGACTCCTTATATTTTACAATTCTAATGAAAAACCCATTAACTATAAGAATAAAGATAAATGAAAAATTGTAACTCATACTAGGGGTTCTATATTCATCCTTCCGAGAAAATATTATTGTGTAAAACTACCCAAACCGTGGTCTAGAATTAATTATAGTGAGATTCACAAAAACAATTTGGATACAAAATCTCATTGTAGGGATGTGTACCATATATATGAATAAAAAAATATCATTTATAAATTCATTAAATGTATGTTAATTTCCCCCAATGAAGGTGGTAATATATTATAATTCATGATGATTGTTCAGGCCATCTCTATAATGGAAATGTGAAAAAAATTGATAAAATAACTAAGCAAAAAGGTATATTATAGTCTTATATATGATAAAAATTTGAGGCAATCTAAACTTATATGACGTATAAATTATTTTCATGAGAATAATATAATATAATTCATCAAATAATGCTAAAATAACATCTGAACCATCAATTATTTATGTAATAATATAGTAATATAATTATTACAGGGTTCTATATAAAGATTACATAATATTCTACTGTTAAATGTTTCTAAGGATGTCATAATATAGATTAGAACATGGATATGTGTTCTATAAAAACCAATACTTCAGTTTGATGTTCATGATCAATCAGATAACTCATCCTTCTCTATTCAACCGGGTATCACCATAATGTTCATATATTTGATGAAAATATTTTTATTAAAATATTATTAGGGATATTGTAAAATTATTTTCAAAATGTTTTCTATGTTAATAGGTAATGGTTGGACAAAATAAATCTAATCTTATGATTCTACCATTTACCATACATGTATGTAAATGTGAAAACATCAATATTTATTTCATCATAGGAAAACCTAGGATATCAAAATGAAATAATACCATCTTGGTGGTTGTCAATAACATTTCAATGAAATTTTATATATTTTCTATCATGTAATATTTCTTAGTTTACTAACTATCCTTGTCTTGTATAATATTCGTGATTAGAATTCATGAGGTACAAATATCTTGTTTATTTGGTCAATAACTAAGGATTAATGACAGGTTCTAATGAATCATTTTGTAAGTTCATTAAATGTAGTTTTATTATAGTACTACTATCAACCACACACAGATAGCATTACCTAGAAGAGAGTTGAAGAAAATTATTTTGTATGAGGTCATGATCAACTGATTTGGAAAGATGTTGGGATCATCACCTTCCCCTAATGGAGTTCGCATCTGACAATATGTTCTATTATTGAATTTAAATGAAAGATTGATTTTCACTATATGGGATGTGCTGTCAAGATCTTGTATTTTGGGATGATGTTGGTGAGTGGAAGATGATGTGAGAAAATCAAATCCAAGATATTATTGAGATTTTTCCAAATATTAAATGTAATATGGTATCCAACAAATTATGACCATAAATTTATATTGATAGTCCTCAATATGACTTATAGATTCATGTTGAAAATTGACTCCTTATTATATAACCAGGAAATAATTTCATGAGTTTTTGGAACAATGTAATACATAATCCAAATATATTATGGTCCATAATATATTCTAGATCATATATGAGTTTTTCTTAATTAAATTGAAATCCCAAATATCCAATCTCAAGTGCATTATATATTCCATATATCCTATACATGGAAGTGCCTAAAGATATCTTAACATTTATTGAGTCTAGGGATTGCTTCATTGGATAAAGATACTTAATATAAGGATAACCATCGAAAAATCATAGACAGTTTAAAAAATTTGCTACTAGAAAAAATCAACTCCCAATGTTATCATTTTTTGGTAAAACCACAATGTATTCAAAGAAACATGGAAACCCTAAGAGACGAGGATATAGATGTTTTTATATCATTTCCTATATATGTAAGTAAATTATTATGCAGTAATTTTTAAAGAGTGAAAAAATGTAATGACCCATGATTTTTGAAATGACATAAAATCATTGAATAAATACACTCCTTATTATGTAATGTTGTTAGAGAAAAATATGCAGTACTTCTGATTATGGACTATTATAGACTGTCTAAATTATAAGACAAATAATTATCAAATAAGTTTTTCATAATACTATTTCAAAATCAAAATTATGACCTATATTTATTAGATGTTATGAAAATATCCATCTAAGATATTTAGAAGAAGAAATTTATTGAAAAAATATGAAAGCTTCCTATGAATTACATTTAGAGATATCTTCGACCGACATATAATAATTGGGATTTTACTCATTACTTTGAAAAAAAAAGATCAAAAATCTAATGTATGACCAAAATTATTTAGATGAAATGTTATGTATTATCATGATTCGGACCAAAACCTTGTTTTAAAAAATTCCCCAATAATGATTTCCATGAAACACCATAGCCACAGAGACTTCACTGGTGTAATTCAGGTATATGAATTAAGTCCCTAGTAGTAGAAATGTCAAATTTTATTTTAATTATTTTTTATCAATATATAATTTTAATGTAATTGATTCAATAATGTGTTAGATGAAAATTATATCATAATATGGTTAAACTATGTTTTTATATTCATTAAATATATATAGTTTCTATGAAAATAGCGAATTTGTTAAAATAATGCACTTTAATATAAAATTCTTTTCCCTAATGTTATCTTATTAAAGAATTCAAATTTCAATAAAAAAGATTATATAATATAATGAAGTCAAATATTGGTTTCATATGGGTTAATAAGTTGGTTATATTATATAAATAACTTTTTATAATAAATAAATAATATTATTTAAATGTTTAAATTCATATATTTAGAATAATATTTTAGTTCAACATATATATATATTTCTTTTACTAAAATTTTAAAATTATACAGTTATTATTTTTTCAAAATATATTGAGATTTTCAATGTTTGCGGTATAAATTAAATATTGTATAAATATATAGTATGCATTATGAAACCATAACATTCGAAAATTGATTTGATGAATGATAAAAATGGAATCGAAAACCAAATATATATTACCCTATTAAATTACATTTTTCATGATATTTAAAATATTATAAAATCTTATAGTGAATATGAAAAATCTAATTTTATAATTTAATGCTTTAAAATAATATAAATATGAACATGGCTAAATTTTTCTTCACCAATGCTATTATTTTAATGATTTTACTTCATAGAAATATAAATTATTTATAAAAAATTGTTATAAACCATGTGAAAACCCAGTATATTAATTGTTTATTTGAAGAAAATCAAGCATAGAGTCCAAAAAAAAGTTTTTAAATTAATAATGAATTTCACTATATTTCATAATAAATAACCTCAAAACCTCAAACTCATATACAGTCACCATGAATATATCATTATGTTACTCTTCTTATATTTCTTAACGTCTTGATCATGGTATTCCCAATCCCTTATTTCATTCCTCCAATGTTTTTACAGTTTACCTCTAGAGGTAATGGAGCCTCACCCCTACTCATTATTTAATAATATTCATTGTATTGTGATATTATTATAATAATTCAAGTTGGAATGTATTTGAACACATCCCTCAAACATTCCCAATTTCCATGTTATGAGAGACCATCTTTCACTCTCAATAATCATTACTATGAATTTTTATGTCCTCTCATTATTCTTCTCAAATTATCAAACTAATTTCTAACTCCCATTATATGTTTAGTGAACATATACAGACATGTTTACTCAATGGAATTCACCTAGATATACATATCACTAATGTATTAGATACATCCATGTATATAATCTTATAAACTTATTCATTATTTTTAGAGTGTGGAATGATGTTTTTATGTTGTATGACTAATGTGGAACACAAATTCAATTATATAATATGAATGAGATAAGTGGGAATAGAGCTATGGCCCTCCATTGATTTGGGAAATGTTTTCATCTCATTATATTCCATATATGGTTTATATGATATTGTTTATAGAACACTATTTTATGATGCCAAAAAGATATCATTGAGTTAAATTTTCTACATTATGTTTTATGTTTTTCCCACATTCCTATGTTCAGTTAATGTCATCATCATAAAGAATTTCACGATGTTATTGACTATTATTATAATCATTCAATGTAATAAAGTTATAAATAGTATTTACATATAATACAATACCTTATCTTATGGCATGATTATTATAGTTATAGGATTTATAGATAATTTTATTCTCATATAGATCCCAAAGGTAGAAAATTAATATTTTTAATAGTGATGGAATATAATGGATTAATTTTTAGTGTTAAAATAATGTTGTCATACACATGTAAATTTTATTGAAAAAACAATTTATATCAATAATAAACAAGACATCATAATCTTATGGTATTGTATAGTGTGTTTTTTTCATTAATAAAATTTTAAGTAAAGTGAATTAATGATTTTGATTATTATAATTTGTAACCCCATAATGTAGAAATTAATTGGTGGTGGAGTAATCTTCTTCGGTACTATAGTCCGAATTTCTATCATGTCACTCAAAATTATTACATTAAATATTATAAAAATCAAATTTGACTGAATTCAAGGATCAGATTAAGGGTCATTATAATTTAACTATAAATATATGTTGATGTGGCTGAAAATTAAGTTAAATGATAAAATAAAATTGTTAGATAACATGTTTGAGCATGGATCTATCTATTGGTGTAGTTTGTGATAGTTCATCCTTATGATTGATGAAGAAACATGACGAGGCATATCAAGGAATGTGAGGAGTGAAAACTAATCAAGAAATTCATCACTAGTGGCATCCTTGAATATATGGTAGTATACTTCAATAAATATCGGAATCTTTTCCAAACCAGAAAAGACAACAGGGTGAATCATAGGGCATGCCACCATTGTGGGTGATTTATCCAAAAGTAAAATTTCATAAAGCATTCCATAGAGTAGTAGTGTTACATATTATATTATGAAATTTTCTAATATAAATTATTATCTGTATAAGGGATTGAGTAATTAATCTCAGGAATAATAATTTTACAAATTTTTTATTGAGGCTGTAAGTTTCCACAAGGTTGGGAAGGTAGACTCTTAAGCTGTGGTTTTATTGGTTACTGAATAAAATTTTAATTTTTTATAGCAGTTCATCATATTAATTTATCTCATTTATTGAAATTTATATTTTTCATATGTGATAAAAACATATGCAATATATGATGAATCATTCCACACCATTTGGATAGAATATAGTATAGAAATTAATGTACTATGAGTTCATGTTGATGGGTCATGATTATGAAATTATGATTGATTTTTTCGTTCTCAACCAAAATGTGATTTATATTATTCTCATAAGGGATATTATGATAAAAATAATTCCTTGATTTATTTTTACCTTCATGTATTCACGTTCTATTATCCCGATGAAAAATAGTATCATAGTTCATGCCGATTGGGTTCCATGATCAGGTAAGAAAAGAATTTTTTAGATATTATTTTAAATTGAATATGAAGATGTATAATTTTAACATCGATAATGCAAGGAAAAATAAATGAGGACATCCTAAATTGTTGGTATATTGGTGTCCTATTGTTTTTATAGAATATAATTTATGGTTTCTTCAATAGTGATAGGTAGTTCCCAATATTCACATACTACATTTGATGGCCCCAATATCATAATTCGAATACACTATGGACATTCTATGTGGAAGGAATTAAATGCGTAGATGGATGATGTTAGGAGAAATGTTTTTACTTGACGATGTGTGTAACCTTGGGAATAACATGTCCTATTTCAAAAGAAAAAAGAATGAATCCACTAAAATTTCATAAAAAATGGATTCCTTTCAAGATAACATATTTGGATAGTAATGGGATATGATGTTAATAGAAAAAAATTCCAAATTATGGATTGGAATTATGAGCACATATTTAGATTATTAATACACAAATAAACCCACACTAATATAATATATTTTATTATAAATTATTATATTATTATAGATTTTTTTGGAAAAAAGGTGTTTTTCCAATGCAAAGAAGAATCACAAGGTCTGTCTGAATTTTTTTAAACTATTAAAGTCAATAACATTAAAAAACCAATTTGAGATCATGTTTTAGTACTAAGAGCTAAAATTATTGAGGAATATTGTGTATAATATAGGTATATTTTTTAATCCATATTTGGATTAGGTACTGATGACATTGGTGATCCAAAAAAATTTATAATTTATTTTTATATGTTTTTCCATATCCATGTACATCATGATTTATATATTATATTCCTATTATTTAGCACCAAACATGATAGTTTCATCTCAAAATAGTTCAATGATAGATTTAGATGAGAAATGTCAAAGATCATTTGAGTAGTTGAAGATTTTGTTTCCATAATCTCTTGTTATGATTCTTTCTAAATCCATTAAGAGTTCCACCTTGTATAGTGATTCCTTTAGAAAGAGTTTTGTGTGTCTATTAATGCAACATGATCATGAAGTTGTATATTGAACTTGTCATATCCACATATAAAGAACTACACATCCCATGAAATTGTGTTTTCTGTAGTGATTCATGCTTCTATTACTAGGCTCTAACAGATTTTTGGGGTGAGGTTTACTATATACTATAATAATATAATTTTGATTATTATTTTCACCTAAATGGATATCAAAAAATTATAGGGAATCATGGGGGAATATATATATGATTTTGATATTGATATATCACAAACCATAGATATGGTAACATTTTCATAGAAAAATTATGTAATAAAACACCATATCATAATTAAAATTAATCAATTGATTAATATTTCATCATATGTACCATTTATTGTTAATAATTTGATATATTAAGTGGATGATGAATCATTTTTTGTAGATAGTTTGCAGGATAATCTTTTCGTATATAATCATATTCATCTTGTAGGGACAATAGAATCTGATTTTCAGTGTGTATAGAGCATATTAATTAGTGGGATGGTGTTTGGAGATTAGTCCCAATCACCATATGTTTCATTATATTTAAAATTAATTAATGTTCTATTTTTATCATTGAGGAATGAGTTGTAAGAAATTGGGAACCACTATAGTGGGTTTATTTATAGTAATGAAAAAATGAAAAAAATACCAAAATAAACACTTATTGTATTATGTAATGATAAAGTGGTAAAATAGTAATTTTTTTCATAGTTGATGAATTTATAGTTTAGTATAGACAATAATCAAAGACTTTATTTTTTTTATCAATTTACAATATTTAATTAAAAATGGGACAATATATCCATGTATCTCATTATTGGAATGCCTAAAAATTTTATTGGGAAGAATGCCGTGTGGGTGGTTATATATTTATTAAAAATAATATAATTATAAAATTGTTGTGGATTAAACAATTTTGGTTATCATTGATACATTTCTGTCTATTGACATGAAAACATTCATTGAATACATTAGTCCATCATTTTTTATAAGATCATATACATTTATCTTTATTTAATGATAATTTCTTAATAAAACATCAAAACCGCTATAACACAATAATGGAGGGTCAACTAATTCAAAAAAGGGTCCTGAGAGCATAGAATCTCAATAGTTCCTTTGTTAATAGTTTGTGTGATCCTTTGGTATTTTTGGTTTTTATTTAGTGTTTCTCATGAGATCCACTAGTGCAGAAAACATTTTTGACGTCGGTTATTTTTAATTTTTTACATCGGTTTCTAGCCGACGTTAATACGTGCGACGTTATAAATAAGGTTTTTGACATCGGTTATTTAAAAAGCGACGTCAAAAAGCATAAAATCGCGATGTTTATCACGTCAGTTATTTTAGAACCGACGTGATAAAGGGCCTGGAGAATGGTTTATCACGTCGGTTATTTTAGAACAGATGTGATAAAAGGCCTGGAGAATGGTTTATCACGTCGGTAATCTAAGAACCGACGTGATAAACGGCCTGGACAATGGTTTATCCCATCTATTCTTAAACAACCGGCGTGATAATCAGAGGGTGAGGGGGTTTGTCACGTTGGTTCATATAGAACCGACGTGATAAACTGGGGTGAGGGTGGTTTATCACGTCCGTTCTATAAGAACCGACGTGATAAACCGGGCTGAGCGTGGTTTATCACGTCGGTTCATATAAAACCGACATGAAAAACCGGGGGAGGGGGTTTTATCACGTCGGTTATTATATAACCGCCATGATAAACCGGAGGGAGGCCGTTTATCACGTCGGTTATTCAATAACCGACGTGATAAACCATTTTCCGGGCCGTTTAGCACGTCGGTTCTTCAATAATCGACATGATAAACCATTATCCAGACCTTTTATCACGTCCGTTATTAAAAAACTGACGTGATAAACCATTCTGTAGACCTTTTATCACATCGGTTATTAAATAACCGACGTGATAGACCCAATTTTTTTTAAACAGAATGTAGTGATCTTCTCTCCACCAGAATCAACCAGAAAACAAATCTAGAAATCGTACCACATAAACATAATTACATGAAAATTAATCATGTACATAGATAACATATAAAACTTACCCACTAGACATCATCCACCCTCATTTATACCCCATGGACAGCCTTCCCCCACCCCGTTGGAGCCCTCACCCTCATGTATACCCCCTGGACATCCCTCCCCCACCCCGTTGGAGCTCCCAGCCTCATGTATACCCCTTGTACAACCCTCCCCCACCCCATTAGATCCCCCACCACACTCTTGGACAGCCCCCGACCCCCGGACACCCACAAACACCCCTCGACAACCCCCACCCGCCTGAACAGCACCTCCTCACCCCCTCACCCCACTTGACAGCCCCCACCACACCCCTGGACAGCCCCAAACACCCCTGGACAACCCCCCACCCCTGGACAACACTCCCACACCCCTGGACCGGCTTCCCACACCCCTGGACATCCTTACCACCCCCAGGACTATCCCCCCACCCCATCAGACAGCCCTCCCGGACCGCTGGACACCCCCAACCCCACTGAACACACCCCCACACCCTTGGAACCCCTCCCCCACAGACCCAAATCCATACCAGAAGAACCATCAAAAGTAGACCAAAACAAGAAGTAGAGCAAAATTAAACATTCACTTATATAAAATTCAAAACTTACATTGTCAACTTCAAAAAAAAACTAAATCAAACCTAAAGAACTACCAAACACACAATTAAAACGACAATATTCAAAATTACATTTTTCATTACAAACAACTAAAATTCAATCAAACCTGTAAAATAATTTGACCACTCCACTTGTACGCGTTTGATGTCTTCAGTAGTATAGGGTTGAGGGTCATCAAAAAGCTACAAATGAAAAAGAAGATAGTTAACGTGTGTAATGAATAAATCAAATTAAAATATGATGGCAATGTTTAAGAGGAAATCGTACCTGGTCAAAATTCACAACTGTCCCAGTTGTTATTATTTCATATATAAATCTTAACATATAATATCCGCATTCGATGAGGCCTTGCTGTTCATGACAATTCTGTTTTGAATGAGTGTAAATTCAATATATTATTTTTATGTAATAAATCAAAAAGTACAAATTATAAATGGAAATTTACCTTCGCATTTACATATTTGATCATTGCATTTCTTTTCTTTGTGTTTTTTCAAAAGTAGACCCATGAACTGTTAGAAAATAATACGAATGGGGTAAATTTAAAATTCATTATAATATATAAAACTATTGAGAAATTGAAACTTACTTTTCCAATATATTCTTAAAACCTTCCCACACATCACCATGAACAGAGAATATCCAATAAAGAGCTTTCTCCCTTTGGCAAAAAATCCCTAACATCCAATGATCACTGATAAAAGGATATTTAATGTTAGTGGTTTTTTATGTTAATAGATAATTAACTATTTGAGAGAAATGTGTTTCATCCTCTCACAAAAAGGCATCATCCAACATTGTTGTATTATATTCTTTTCAAATCTTTCAGCATTATCAACCATTCTTTGTTCCTCAGTCAATGAACATGCTTCAGGGGAAATCAATTGCGGGTCCATGAATCTATATACTTCTGTCAGTTCATTCCTCTCACAAATTTTATAATGATACCTAATACAAAACATATATAAGTATACATTTTTAATAACTATAACGCAGGGAAAAGGTGTTAAGACTTACATGGAAAAAAAATTCACCACGTTGATGCCCAACTTATCTCTAGTAACAAGCTCCATGATATCGGATTTTGTAATCCCCACACTTATTTCACGTCCACAAACATGAGATTCCATTGGAAACTCATAAAAACCCAACAACAAATGTGAATATCTTGACAATCTGTCAAGACCACTGGAATTTGTATCTGATGTCATAGCTTGTTGTCTTTGTTGTTGTCTATACAGTATTTCTTTACCTTTGAAGTATTACTGTGAAAAAAAATTGAGAATTATAGTAGTTTTCAAATGATAAAACAACTTTAATAAAAAAATAATATAAAAGATATAACATTCATACCTCTATGGTATTGAGTCGAAGAATTCTGGATGGCCAAACTAAAAAATGGTCGATACTCTGTCCAACTGTCACCACCTCACCTTTAGGTATTGGTACCCTAGCTGATCTATCTATAACATCCTGTACTGTGACCCTCTGATTCTCTACCGCTAATTTTTGATGATGAACTGTATCTCCTATACAATATACCAACCCGTATGATACTATATGATGTTTGGAATCATCAACATACAACTCGCAATATGTAAGAAGCTGTGGCGGAGGCGTATGATAAAAAATGGGGTCCGCAGGCTGAGGTGGGGGAGTGGGAGCTACTGGCGGAGGTGGACGATAAATAATGGGGTCTGCAGGGGGAGGTGGAGGAGTGGGAGCTGTAGTCTGAAATTGTCTTTGCATTTCTGCAAACATAGACTGCACCGAATCTCTAATCTTGTCTTCCATCGTCGCATTAATATTTTTAACATCAGCCTCCAAGGATTCTATTTTTTTTATAAACCCCCTCAATGTTAGATGTTGAAGAACGTGGAAACACTTTTCTTACCGATACACATGTCGGATATCCTCTTACACGACCAGGATGTTCGGGCCTTCCCAATGCTGCAAATAAAATATCTTCCCTCCCAGTAGATGTAAATGTCCCCTATGAACTTTGCTCCTCAAGAGATTCCTGTATTAATTAATTGAACATTTCTGTAATGATTGAAACTTATATGAAGAAAAAAGATAACTTAAATAAATTAAATAGATATCTTACAATCCTCTCAGCTACGATTCTCGATTCTTCCAAAAGATATTGCCCGTTTTTTCCCTTCAGAGCTCTCTTCCATTTTTCATGTCTAGATGGAGGGGATGGAGGGTCCACCTCTCCAGAGCTTGAAGACTCAGCTCTTAGTTGTTGAAATTTTTCCGCTATCATTTTTTCTTCCAATAATGTATACCCTCCCCGAGATAAACTATGAGGGTATACATTTTTAGATTGGATCTCCTGATGAGATTTCCTTGTTTTCTGTAATTTAAGAATAATAAATCATTAAAAAAACATTAATAAAATCATTTATATAAGAAAGTATATAAAAGTTTACATTTCCCTTACCAGAAATGACTCTTTTTTTCTACTTTCAAAAAACTGTCTCCATGTGTCTTCATCTATAAAAGGATATATACGACATGTATTGTCATGACTCCTATGACCATAAATGAAATCAGATATGAGGGTTGATTTGAAATCCCTCCATCTCCTGGCAGCCAACGATAATCATTTCTTCCTGACTCCTCCAGTGTGAGGAATATCAAATGCCATCTGATAAAGAAGAGGTTAAACATATTATATATACCAGAAATATTAAATGAATGGTCAAACAATGACAAAAGATTTTACCAAAATCGTCTCCCACAACTGAGATATAATCGCTTTATCCACACCTCTCCAATCATCATATAGAATTCTTACTTTGGTCTTAGCCTGAGTTGCAACAAAACTCTTAAATTCTTTGGCATTCGGACCTCTAGGAATATCATCATCATCAAACTCAACTAATATCCTCTGATCCAGCGTACGGGAAAGTGATAATTTTGGTAAACGTGTGCAACCACTTTTACCAACCTTTGAACTCTTTGTCGTAATAGGAGCATGTGAATGTTCATCCCCAGAGGTATGACCAGCAATATACTCCTCCCCAGAATCATGTGGTTGATCATCTGAATGATCTGTCATTATCCTTCAAATCAAAAAAACAAACGTCAGTTCACAAATATACAAATTCAAATATTTTTATACTACTGTAATCAGAAAATAGAAAAGTGTACTTGGTTACATAATAGTAAACATTGGTAATATGGTAAGCATGTTAAACAATGGTAAAGATGGCAAAGATGGTCAAAATGGTCAAGATGGTCAAGATGGTAAAAAATGGAAAAAATGGTAATCCTGGTAAACATTGTAAACATGGTAAAGTAATTTTCAGTGATCAAATATACAAATTCAAATATTTTAAAACAATTATCAAAGCCCAATGGCTAGTTTGACTGGGCACACCGGCGGGCCGGTGGTGTCTCACCAGCTGGCTGGTGGTCCACCGGCTGACCAATGGTCATCCACCAGTTGGCCGGTGTCACCAGGCAGTGGGCAAGCCTACTGCCTGTGTCCTCCGGCTGGCCGGTGGGCAAGAACCGGCTGGCCAGTGCGCTAACACCAGCTGACCGGTGGCTCTGGCAGAAATCAATGCTTCTGCCATAGTCCACCGGCCAGAGGACCCAGGCAGTAGGCTTTCCCACTGCCTGGTGACACCGGCCAACCGGTGGATGACCACCGGCCAGCCGGTGGAACCCAGAGAGAGGGGTACAATAATAAACATGATAAAGTAAACTAAACAAACTTAAAACAAACAATAACATATACTTATTTTATTTTAAAACATGTTTTAATAAATAAAAAAACTTACAATATCTGACATTTATGGAAAAAATAAATGTAAACAAGAAATAAACATATGTTACCTGTAATTTTAGGAATGTACAGATGGATTGTTTTCCCAAATTCCTTCGTCGTGATCGTTCCTTATGGCACAAACTATGTCTTCAACATGGTCGTCATTATGTTCTGTTGATATTTCCATTGAAGTAGGGATCTCACATAAATAAGCATATTCATCAAGTTTATCCTCACCAACATAATGATTTTTCCCTTGTAAAACAACATCCCACTGCATATCTGATTGATCTACTACATAAAAAATTTGATTTGCATGTGTTTCCATTATAAAAGAATCAACTGTGTCTTCCAATCTATTTAGATTAACAAGTGTCATTCCAAATTCATCATGTCTGACACTGTTGTTACCGTTAAACCATTTACAGTTAAAAACGGGAACATTAATTTTAATGTAATCAACCTCCCATATGTCTTCAATCACTCCATAATATGTATTTGATGCAGAAATTGGGTTTTTGTCTTTAGCACTCGAAAAATGCATTGCTTCTGCAAACACCAATACACCACTATTCTGAACTGCACTTCTGTTGTCCTGAGCTTTTATATGAAATTTATAACCATTAATGTCATAACCAGACCATGTTATCACATTTAAACATGGACCACCCACTATCCATTTTAATGTCTCTGATACATCTGATCTACCAAGCAAAGTATTTTTAATCCATGAAAAAAAAGTTTTGTTGTGCTCATTCAAAATCCACATTTCATTCTACTTTGGATGACATTGTTTCAACTCATTAATATGCAATGTGATATATGGTTGAGCATCAGCTATGTTCTTCAAGATGTATGATTCTAACTTCTTCATCTGTTCAGCTGACAATGATTTGACTTTCAAGCCGCTAATCCCCTTTCCCTCATTATTAACTCATTCATGGCGAGATGGAGGCAAACCTATGTGTTGCGCCGCAACCAAGTAGCTCGTACAAAACTCTGCTACCTCCTCGGAAATATAATTTTCAATAATGGAGGCTTCAGGTCGATTTAGATTTTTAACTTACCCCTTTAATATTTTCATATACCTTTCAAAAGGATACATCCAACGAAGATATACAGGTCCACAAAGGTTTATTTCTCGAACCAGATGAATCATTAAATGAACCATTATATCAAAAAAAGTTGTAGGAAAATACATTTCCAATTGAAAAAGTATTAACATTTCATCCTTTTACAAAATGTTCAAAGCATTCAGATTAATCGCCTTGTTACAAATTGAATTGAAAAAATAACACAAATTCATTATAGTCTTTCTAACACGAATGGGCAATATTCCACGCAATGCAACTGGTAGAATTTGTTGCATCATGACGTGAAAATCTTGTGATTTCATACCTATCAACTTCAAGTCCTTCAATGAGACATAATTTTTTACATTAGAAGAATAACCTTGAGGAACTTTGGTATCATGAAGACACTGACAGAAGCTAATTTTCTCCCTCTTCGATAATGTATGACAAGCCGGGGGAAGAAATGTTCGTCTTCCTTTAGGAGTGGGAGCTAACTCCAAACGTATTCCCATTGATAGTAAGTCTAATCTTGCATTCAACCCATCTTTAGTCATTCCTTTAATATCAAACAATGTTCCAATCAAACAATCACAGATATTCTTCTCCACGTGCATGACATCAATATTATGTTTAACTTCATGATACCTCCAATATGGTAGCTCAAAAAATATTGACCTTTTCTTCCAAATATGTCTATTATTACCAGATTTCTGTGTCTTACCCAATGTCACGTCAAGGTTTTTCACCATCTCAAAATACAGATCATGGGATAAAGGTTTTGGAGAAGTATCAAATTCTTGTGAGCCATTAAATGCCTTTTTTAGTCTTCTATAAGGGTGTTCCATAGGCAAAAACTTTCGATGACCCATGTACACTGTTTTCCTCCCATGATGCAATTGACAATAGGACGTCTTTTGTTCGCAAATTGGACATGCTTTATGCCCTTTAACACTGTATCCAGACAAATTTACATACGCTGGGAAGTCATTTATAGTGAAGAGAAGCACTGTATGCAGTTGAAAATATTCCATTTTATAAGAATCATACACCCTAATACCATCAGCCCATAAAAGTTTCAAGTCATCAATCAACGGTGACAAGTAAACATCAATATCATTACTGGGTTGCTTTGGACCAGAGATCATTGTACTCAACATGACATATTTGCGCTTTATACAAACTTCAGGAGAGAGGTTGTAAATTACCAATAAAATAGGCCATGAACTATGTGTGATACTGAGTGTTCGGTATGGATTCATTCCATCTGTGCACAACCCTAGTCTGAGATTTCTTATTTAATTTCCAAATGTAGAATACTACGCATCAATTTTCTTCCATTGTGGACAATCAGCTGGATGACGTATTTTTCCATCACATACCCGCTCTTCAACATGCCATCTAATCTTTTTGCATCATGTGAATTAGCAAATAAATGTTTGAAACGATTAAATATAGGAAGATACCAAAATACCTATGACGGGAGATTTGTAATCTCTACATCACCCTGTGATTTTTCTTTCACCTTATACCGTGATGTCCCACATTTTGGACACTCTGACAGAAATTCATATTCCTTCCTATATATAATGTAGTCATTCGGACAGGCATGTATTTTCTTGTATCCCAATCCCATCGGGCATAATATTTTCTTGGCTTTGTAATGTGAATCTGGAAGATCATTATCTTTTGGAAGAATGTATTTCATCAATTTTAGCAGCTCTGTAAAACTTCTGACACTCCATCCATGCTTCGCCTTTAGGTTAATCAATCTTAACACCACCGACAGAACCGTAAAATCTGTACAACCGGGATATAATTGTTTTTCAGCATCACCGTATAGACGTGCAACTGTCGGTTCTATCTCAATTTGTTCTGCTACAATATCGCGAATCATTTCTTCAATTCCATCAGAGTTACCATCTTGCGAATCATCATCATCAGTGACATTCCGACCATTTTCACCATGCCAAATCCAAGGGCTATAACTCGGATTAAAACCATTACATATCAGATGATCTTTTATCTCTCTACTTTTCAACTTCTTCATATTCAAACATTTCAGGCATGGACTGAAAAAAATGTCACTACTTGGAACATTTCGTTTTGCAAATTCCAAAAAGGCATCAACACCTTCCTCAAATTCATTGCTCATTCGATGTGCCATAATCCAACTTCGACTCATTATTACCTATAACAAATATCAACAAAAAATATATATTTTTAAGATAAGACAAAACATGTTTATATGAAAAAAATCATAATTTGAATGTAAAAAAATTTAAAATATAAAACAAATCTTGAAAGTAGTAGTAGTTTTCATAAGTACCCAACACCAAATAGCTATACATCGTAAGTGTCATGTTAAAAATATGAATATAGACCATTTGTTTTATGTTTAATAATATTGTCATATTATCTGATCATTCTGATTATATATTAGAATTATTGTATCCTGTTGATCCGATATATAATCTAAGGACATTAATATTTCTTTAGAAAAAATAATGTTAATATCATGGTAATGTAAAAAAAAGTATATGTCAAACTATATATATGTGATACCAATAAAAAAATACATATGTGTTTGGCCTGTGTTTCACACACAAAACAACTCATCTCACAGATTAAATTTTTGAAGCATCCTACATAATACTTATTTTTATAACTTAGGGAATGAAAATAATAAAATTTTTGATTTATGATACTCATTATGGGTAAACATGATATATATAAATATAATATCTAATCTCATAAAAAGATATCCATGGGGGTATAAGAGCATACACAAAGCACATGATCAAAAAGATAAGTGAAACAGTTCTATATAATCATAGATCATAAAACCTGAGTCCAAGTATAACAATTTTAGCATAACATAAGACATGATTTATATGATAGTGGGAACATGATTTAAAAAACCTTATTCACAAGATCACAACATTGGTATGTGGAATAACATAAGAGTGTGGAAAAAACATAATCATATATGTCATAACATATGTCAAGGTAAAACATAGTTTCATTCACCTCATATTGGGATATGTTAATCAGCTTTCCTATAATTTATTATAATATTTCTTACCAGGCACATCACATAACAGATTGGACATGGTATAACCATCTGTATCCCATATTGATCTATGATATATAATGCATTGTCGAATGCATTAGAAGGATATTATGGATCCAAATGTCATATAATGACTAACCATATATATGGGTGAATCGTGATCATCAAATCATTTATAACACTTTCATAGAACAATTAACTAACAAAAATGAAATGGGGGTCATAATTGTTTTTACAAAACATAATAATTATTAATACATAAAAATGTGTTTGGATGGTAAGATAAGATAATATACCTAATTCAATCTAATTATCATTAAATTATTTCTACCTAGATAGAAAAGACCTTTATAAAAAATATAATTTAACTTGAGAATGAAAATAAAGTATCCTTTACCTTTTTTATAATGAAAAATCTGAAAATGATGATAATAATATTTAGGTATTATAATTTTTTTATGAATTATTAATAATAAAAGAAATCACCTCACTAGGTTTTGTCGAAAATCGGACATACCATCGTATTCAAGAAATCAGATACACTTTGCATGAAAAGGTCCATCATTTTTAGGAGATGACTAAAAGAAGAAATGTATTATCAGACTCACCATGAGTCCAGAATGAAATATTTGATTGTAATAGGTATGAATTGATATTTTTATGAATGCAGATGAAAACAGATGATGGTTTTCTGATCTATGAGTTCTAAAAATCATAATTTTTTGAAAAAATATTATGATGTAAGAATGTTGAATGAAATTTTAAGGATAGGTATTACCGATTGTACCTAGTCTAATTTCATTCATGAAAATAATTTTCTGGACAATCATATTGAAAATATGATTTTAAGAAAATAAGTTCTACCAATCTTCATCCATAAAGACACATTCTAGCTAAGTAGGAAATAATAATGTTGCTGGAAGAATGGAATGTTACAGTACCACCCATTATTTTTCAGATTTGGCTGAAGCTAATCCACAATGTTTTAATAACCATTTGCGAGTTGAATGTTGCGAGTTGAATGAACATAATAACCATTTGCAATAAAAAAAATTCCACGCGATTCAAAAACGAACGAAAATCACATCAAAAATCGAAACAAAAACGAACGAAATAAATTCGTGGAAGGCTTACTTGAATGTCACGAGTTGAGATGATAGATCCGAGAGCAGTGAAGAAGAGAAACAATGAATCCAAAATGAGTGTAATGCAGGCGATCGACGAACAGATTAGGGTTTACCGCGCGAGAGAGAGACGAGCCGACGACTGTCAATCGAAAAAATCGTAAATGACAAAAGATGGGCTTTAATTTTTTTAAATGCTTTATAACGTCGGTTATATAATAACCGACGTTATAAACTATTTTTTAGCTTTTTTACGTAGGTTATCTTAAAACCGATGTAAAAAACCCCCGGGGGCTTTGGTTTTTGACGTCGGTTATCAAATAACCGACGTAAAAAACACGTAGATATCGGGTTTTTTACGTCGGTTTCCAAACAACCGACGTAAAAAAAACCCGATATCTACGCATTTTTTACGTCGGTTATTTGATAACCGACGTGAAAAACCAAAGCCCCAGGTGGTTTTTTACGTCGGTAATAACATAACCGACGTAAAACACACCGCGCTTTGGTTTTTTAGGTCGGTTATTTGATAACCGACGTAAAAAACGCGTCGTTATTGGGTTTTTTACGTCGGTTACAAAATAACCGACGTAAAAAATTCCCCGTGCATTGGTTTTTTACGTCGGTTATTTGATAACCGACGTAAAAACCCAACAGGTGCGATTTGTAACGTCGGTTATTAAAATAACCGACGTGAAAAAGCTACTCGCCGCATTGTTACGTCGGTTATATATAACCGATGTAAAAAATGGTGATGTAAAAATCGATTTCTGCACTAGTGATCTCTTCAACTAGAACATAACCTATTTGGTAATCAATTTCAGCTGATGGTAACACATGTTAGATCATTTTAGATTTTCTACTTTAACAAGAAGGTTATATTTTGGAAATACATTCCATCCCACACGGAATCAATTATCGATCTGGTTCATGTGTAATATATAATGGAATATCATAAATATAGATTTTATATAGTAGAATGGAAGGAATTATATTTTTATACTAACACCTCTATTGTAGAGAAGTTTTTCACAAATTGATTCTTAGTAAAACATACATCATGGTAATTTTATAAAATAATTTAATGTGTTGGGACTATATAGAATCGATTTCTAGAATACATGGGTTCATGAATCCATTATGATGCTGAGTAAACCTATTTTTTTTTAAATCTGACTCCTTGAAAATTTTTATGGATAAAAGGGTCATGGGTAGAAGGATTTTGAAACCCTCACATCTTTTTTGGGTATGAATATTTCCTATTTAATAATTTTCGTACTTATTTTTTTTCTCCGACTATATTATTTTTGTATTACAATGTCTTTTGATGTATTTCACTGAGAATATATGTTTTTATAGGGTACCACTTCATTACTAAGAACATAATTTCAGAATGAGTGTTTAAAGGGAGGAGGTGAATGACATGAAATGAAGATATATCATTGTTGATAACCGGTTTGAAAATCCCAAATTTCAATTTTAGGAAATTCTATAATGTGACCTAGGAGGTCAGGCCACATAATCCCAAAAATGGGGGATACAACATCATAGATTTAATGTCTACACCATTGAGATGATTTTTAAGAGTGTTGGTTCCTAGTCAATATTTGTACCCCCTATCACACTTTTTCAATGACCAGGATGCACGAGGGTGAATGTTGTGTGTTTCATGTGTTGGTAACCATGAAAACACCATATAGAGGGTCTTCTCAGTATTTTATTATGGTATAATTTTTACACATCAATTTATAATCTCTTTTAACACATGTTTCCTTCCATTTCTATGATTCAAATATTCTCTACATGGATCTCTCCTATATCGTAGAAGGTTTCACATGTTTTCCTATATTTTGGATAAAATAATACTAGGTAGAATATTTCTTTTATTATCTGAGTTATTATTCACTTCTATCCACTTGTTCTTTAATTCATTCCCTAATTATATGCAACAGTTATCCATGGATGAAAACCTATAAATATTTGAGTGTTTTGAATAAATTTTATCTATATTTATCCTTTTTTCATTCACCATTATCTTTATTTCATATATTTAATACTGAATGGAACAAAATTTTGTTATATGAAACAATTTTATCTATATATTTCATGTATTTAACTTGGCTCACCTAGGGTATTGTAAACTTTATGTAATTTTTTTTTGATAATCACTATTTGAAATGAATTATTGAGTGATTCTTATCTTTTTTAATGTGGTTCATCACATTTTTATTTTGTATAGATTATTTCATATGTTTTCTTGAAAAAATTATACATCTACATTTTTTTCATGAAATGATTCATGTATAATTTTATATTTCAATTGGATATGAGTTATTTTCCCATATGAAATAGTTTCTCAAAATTGTTCTAATATTGTAAGGTTGAGACCATGGATTAAGGGATTAAACCAATTAATGCGATTCATATGTTTCATAATAATGTGGCACATTGGAGACTATTGATTTGTAATCATGAAATGGTTGAATCTCCCACTTATTTAGATAGTTAGTTGGATATAGAATGTTGCTCCTCTAAGCTGATAGAAAAGGGTACGGAATATTACGACCATGTGAGTCTATGTTATCCACTATAAAACCCAATATATTTTACATATATTTACAATTGATCCCAGACGGTGACCTATTTAAATTTTGGACTATGGATAGAGAACTATGATTAGTATTTGTTCTTACTTTTCCATGATATGAATTATGTTATCTATTTCATTTATTTTTATTTTATGTTGTTTACTATTATAACGAAATATGATTTTTTACTATATTTCAATCTATAAATAATGCATTTGATAGATTAACCTCTATGAAAAAAAGAAAAATATAAAAACCATAATATATATAAATAAGAAATTGATTAAAATATAAAACCACTAACAACAGTCATTGAATTATTAGACATGATAAGGGAAATACATATAATAAAATATTATTATAATTAATGTAATGCCTATTGTATAAAATAGTGAAATTCAATTTGGATATCTAAAATTCTAATAAAATCATTTTTCACATCAAAATATATATTTAAAAAATTGATGTTTTATTTTAGGGAACATTGTATATGAAAATTAATTAATAACAAAATATGTGAATTATATAAATAATACATCACGATTTAGTTAATTATTAATTTTTTAAAAACAAGAATACTGATTAGTTAAAAATTTTAAAATCTATTTTTTTAATGTGAATAAAATTACACTGTATAATATAATTTTATTTAAATAATTATTCATAAAATTTTAGAATTATAATTTGGAAAAATTAACATCATTTTTTATTAATCATTGAAATATATTTTTTGATGAATATTTATGAAAATTTAAAAATAATTCATTTTACCATGAAAATTGTAATGTAATCATTTTAAAATTATCAATGATTTTATGATAGTAGATATATATCAGTATAATATAATGTTTTTGACTCCGTTTTAGTGAAAAGTTAAATTTCTTATAAAAATGAATATACATATGAAAATTTTAAATTATTTATTACAAAACGATATTTATTATATATAACATATGTAATATTTTCTAAAAATTACATTTAAATTATTATAATTATTCTTCCAAATTACCTGTTTTCACATTAATAAATTTCTCATATTAAATGGATTATACATTTAGAACAAATGACTTTAAATTATTTAATAACAACATAATCATTTTTTTCATCAAAAATATTATATTACCATATTTAAAATATAGTTATCATGATATACTATTATATTATAAGAGTGACGATTCAAAGGGTATAGGTCATAAAATAAGTAAAAAATGATTCTAAATGATAATTTTAGGTGAGCATAGACCATTTCTTTTATATTATATATTATTTCTCAATTTTTTATTAACATTGCATGAGAGTTATATACAATGTTGAAAAGTTTGGGTATTTTTTATATCTTCAATTGTAAAAGGGGAACAACTCTTTTCATTTAACCTCATATGAAAACCACTTATACTGATAAAAAACACTTAACCTAAGTCTATTATAAAATTCAAGACACCATTAAAAGGTTTTTATTCTAAAATGCCATCAATTAATGCTTTAATCACAATCACAAAGGTAATTATCCATGTATTAATGCAAAAAAATTAACACATTCTCCTTCATTCATATTTCATTATATTCATTTAATCATTGAAAAAATTAATTTCATAATATTATAATGATTAAATAAGTATCACTAATGTACTTGAATTTTATTATTATAATTAGATATTAAATAAAAATTCTAACATATTACATTAAGATAAATGAAAATGTAAATCCTCAGTTGTGAAGAAAATGGACTGCACATTGTTACATGTCTCATTTTACATTAACACCATAAAAGGATGGATATAATAGGCATTTATATATTTAATAATCATAATTATGACATATTTTTAACGCAAAAAACATAATCCATATTATTAAATTTTCCAGTTTGATTTAAAATTTAATTTTAAAATGTGTGTACGTATCGACCACAACTTCCATGAATCGATGGATCTCAATTTTCAATTTCATTACTAACTTTCATTAATATTAAAAATAATGGTTTCTAAGGATAAATATAGACTTTATTATAAAATAATTATTCTATTAACAAATTTCAAATAATCATTTAATATTATTATTTATAATAATTGGTATAAAATTATCCATCAAAAACATGAATCCCGATATGAGAATGAATAATTATTCATATAGTGTAATATTTTACATCAAATAAATATTATTCAAATTATCCATAATACGATATATCAAACTAATGGGTACTATATATTATCATTGTTTTTATAGTATATTTATATTTAAACAAATCCCAATATAATCACTCATTTTTAAAAAAGTAACAACATTGGTAACCTATGTCATTTTCCCAATTCACCCATGCTTCAAAAAATCCAATGTTTTTCAAAATAACTATAAAAAATATGCCCAGAATATATAAAATATTTTCTAATTCCATTCCAATCCTCTTCAATGTTTGAAAACCAATTTTTGAATCTATGAAATTATGTTTATAAATTGAACCTCCATTAAAAAATTATCATTCCATGAAAAACATTTAGACAATAAATCACTTTAGTTTAATGAACTAAAGAAATTACTATATCATGAATAATAAAAAAATAATAATAATTTACACAAATTAAAAAATATATTCATAAAAATAAGTATTATACTAACAGCCTTCAAATTTGGTGATTGGAAAATGAAATATCCCTATTTTAAAGACATTTCATGACATAAATTGTAAAAGTTTTCTAGATAAACAAATGTTGGTTGTGGATTAGAAAAACAACCACGTCTAAAGCCACTTCCAAAACTAGATGCAATGAAAAAAATAAGTAGACCGCATAACATGATACACACACAGAATTAATGAAATGATTGATCACTGAGATTATGATTTGAAGGGAGAGAAGCACCCTACTATCACACCGTAGATCTCTAGCTCATGAGAAGGGTGATTATACATGTAATGAACCCATATACACCAATATCATGGCATAAAAAAGAAAAATATGGACACGTTGACAATGTGTAAGATGATATATCATGTATTTATTTATTTAAAGGATACATGAGAAATGGAATTACCTAATCATAAAAAAAACAATCAAGAATATTAATGATGTGAATAGTTTATACAGTGTTAAATTTTTCATTCTCTGAAAGAACTCACAAATTCCACCGAGTTGATATTATAGGATATGTAAATCATGCATGATTTCTAATTTACACACATGAAGAAGAAAATACATGTTTTACTAAAAACCAATGAATCCAATTAAATGTGTTATTTGGACTCGGGGAGAATCACACGATGGTTTTAAAACATTTATAAACAAACACATTCAACTGAAACAATCATTCCACAGAAAATTATTTATCTCTAAACAAATATTTTACCAAACAAGAAGCTATGATGATGAAACAAAACTTGGACAATGAAGCACCTAAAAGATGTAACATAATGCTACATAGGGATAAATAAATATCAGGGAAGACAAAAGTAATTTTAATGTATTTAATATCTCATTTTTGTCATTAAGGCACATATTTGATATTGTGTACCACACATTCATTTTTATCATGTACTCACTAACCAATTTTTTTAATATTTAAAAATATCCTTAATTTAATTATATTTTAATGTATATTTTGTGATATTTTTATTAATATAATTTCACTTCTAAATGATAATATCCAAATGAGTTTGTTTACTCAATTTAATATTCATTTGGTCATTTTATTTATTACATCAATATAATTTCACAGTGTTTACATAATACATAAATTCTGCATTTTTGTATGGTGTTTCATTTTTTCAGAGGTCAAACTACTTTTCATCATCAATAATTACTTTGATAAAATATTTTCTAAAATACTAGTGTAATATGGATATGAATAACTCATATTAAATTTAAATGATATTTTAATTCATGTAAATATTTTCCATACCTCTTATGTTATCACTTCTTTTTTTAGAAGGATAAAATGGATTAAATTCAATTATTTATTTAATCATAAATAACCCTTTTTAAAATAATGTTAAATAAAACTTTTATTATGTTTCTTCCAAACAATGTATTACTATTTTTGTAAAAGTATTTTCAAAAATTTAAAAATTCAATACTGTATCATCCACACAAAATACCAATCCTCCATGTTAAATATATCATGATGTGATATATTAATCTTACTCATATTTTATTATGATACAATGGAATTTATAAAATAGTATTTTTGATATCCAATGATCATTTAATATTATATTATTTGTTTTTTTAGAAATTTTTATATAACATATTATTTTTTCAATTTGTTCAGTATAATATTATAATGATTAATTTATCAACTTATAATAAGATTTATATGATTATGGGTGAGGTATTATATCTAGCTATAATGAATTTTTCTATGTTTATGTATCATGAGTATAAAAGTGTATATGGGATGATTTATACGAAGGAAAATGGTACATGAAGAGATTTATTCAAATTTGAGGGGGTACACAATAGGTTTTCTTCGTAAGCCTATGGCTACACCAATGGATTACCTGACTCCCAAAAAGGTATATGCAGTCTTTGGGAAACAATATATTGTGAAGGGAATCTTATTGGTCACCCTTGATATATGTATTATATTATTATATTAATTCAACACTCTAATGTCATAATATCTTCTCTATAATTTTGTTACATTACCCATGTTTAATGTATCATGATACCATAATTTTTACTATTGTATATGTTTTTTCAGTTCAGATTTCTTGTCCTTCTTTAATGAGATATGGATAAATATTATAGTTTCATTTTCTCTTTATTATGAAATTTATCAATATATCATATTTTCTCATATGATTATGATCATACATGTCTTTAGATGTTTCTATTTTTTCTTTACTAAGTGTTTAATCTCAACTCATACATACATAGTTTGTTCAACATTTAATGATGCCAATTGAACATTATGGAATTTATATAACTGTGTGAAGATGTGTTATACTAATTATAAATTTTTTTGTATTATGTATTAAATTATCTAATATATAAAACTATAATAATTGGTTATTTTACCTATGTGACTATTTAAGATATGTATTATTTTAATAATTAGTTTAATGTTATGTTTGTATTTTCTACTATTTTAGTCACATTAGTTTGAATAATAGTAGTTTTTAGTTACTATACAGATTATTTTAGAGAACATAATCTAAATATATATTGAGAAGTTTAACATGTAAATATATTTATTGGATATCATGTCAATGATTTTAACAATATAAATTATGTAGTAACCCTATGAATTGAATGCCTGACTAGAAACTATATGTGGGTTTTGGCTATGGTGGAGACATTCCTAGGTGTAAAAAAATGGAAAATATTTATTGGTTAATAACTTATGTGTCACTTAGTGCTTGATAATGTTTCCTAATAACACAACTTATTTGGAAATGTCAATGGATATATTATTGTTAATCAACATTTTTTATAACCCAATATTGATGGTTTTAATCAATAATATGACAATATAGAGAACAATTTTGAACGATGAACAATGATAACATTGATAAAGAAAATATATTCATATTCGAGGTAATATAGTGTATTTATTTATTATTAATATATATATCATCGTTTACAATGATGAAATTTAGTAGTTTCTAATTTCTACAATTCCATTATTAAATTTAATGTTTAGACCATGGTGAATCAAATTCTATAATTTGTTTATTGTTCAATGTTTGGTTTTTACTTATAAAAATCCTAATTTGAATGAAAATAATGTGAAATCGATGAGGAAAATTTTATATTTGTATTTGAAAAATAATTCAAACCAAGTAGAGATCACAAACACATCATGGAAGGGGTATCTTGTTATTTATTTTTTCATGTGTCAATGACCACTGGTTATTAGTTGGTTTCCAAATCCATTAATGTATGAGAAATTTATTAATAATCTATAAAATATATTTACAAATTTACAAATCAATGATTATGAAAAGGATGTTTTATTTATATATCATTTGGAAGGTTATTTTTATTAATTATGGTCCACAATCAAAATTACTAATCTAATAGAGGAAGTATATTCCCTAATGTGTTCACAGTTTAAAGATGTATTCATTAGAAAATATTTTCCCCGAAATCATCATTATGTAATAAAACAAATAATTACATTTAGTTATGTAAAGAGAATATGAATACATTAATACCCATTAAAAAAATTGATATAATTGAAATTTAGGACTTGTTTTATCATTGACCATTATAGTAAGGATGGTCATTTCATTAATGGATTTATGTTTAGACTCCAAATACGATTGTCTATATATGAGTTTCTTTGTAATGGGGAATATTTTTGATGTTTAGTTAAGGTGAAATTTGGAATTGGAGATTAATTAATGTCATGGATCAATGAAATATTATATGAAAATTGCTTTCAATGAAAATTCAGGTTATAAAAAGAATAGATGAGAAAAAATTATTATTTTTACAATAATAAATTGTTGGATGATGCATTGGGAGGATTGTCCAAATGGAACAATTGTGTTATTAATTTGTGGAGGAGATAGAAATCATGGGTATGTTGTCCAAAGATATTAGAATATAATATGTAATGAAATGGATTGATCTAATTCCTTTGTTACAAAAATATCCCCAGTCCAATGATCCAACTATAATGAGTGATAAAATTATACAAACATGTGAAATAAATGAATTGATAATTAAATATAATAAGGGACATGATATAAAAACACAATGACTGATGTATATTGTCAAAAAAATATTATCATTATAATAAACGAATTATAATATTATATTCAAGATTAATGATTATCTTATTTTATTTTAATTAATTTAACTATAATATACATAGTATGTTCACATAGAGAATAAAATCAATACCATGCTTGTTAGATGATATCCATAAAAAATATTCTCTTTTAAATATACCCAATGATGATATTTGTGGAATATGATTTCGGAAATTTTTATTATTAATCCTTTATATGAATTTAATATTATTTTTGAAATTTACTTACTATATGGACATAAAATTTAAAATAAAAAAAATAAAATTTCAATTTTCTATCAAATCATTGATCATATATAAATATAAGGATGACTATGAGCTCTAAAAAATTGTTTCCAATATTTAATTTATGATAGCTAATCATGAATGATTATTATCTCAAATTATTATAGAGTAACTAATATTATGACTGAAATATTCTCAATAATAATGATATATAGAAAATGATAGTTGATAACGCTATTGAAATTAAATCATGAGCATTGTCAATGTCATAGATAACCTATTTCAGCTTGATTAGTAATTTATTATAAAAATTGATATCATAAAAATTATTTAAGGATGTATAATTTATCATTATGGTATTTTTTTAAAAATAATTAATTAATACATTGTTCAATAAAATTCATCAAAAGTAATGGTTAATATAAAAACACAATAATTCATTATTACAAATATAATAAAATTAAATATAATAATTAAATCATATAAATTGAATTAGGATGAATGAATAGGAATAACCATATCCTGAATTTTTTTAAAAGTTAAAATAATGCGCCATTTTTGAACTAATGTAACCAAATGTGTATATCTAAACTAACAAAGAAAATAATTATTCATTTAAATATATTTTTAGGAAATTTTTATTTTATTTTAAGAAACTATATAAATTACGATTAAATTACAAAAAAATATATCATTAATATGGCTAATATTATAAAAAATATTTTAATTAGTATTTGGAATAAAATTATTATAATAAATGGTTTGAAATTTTAAATGTAATTATCCAATATGATTAGTTTCCAGTATAAATTTACTTTCTATATTAATATTAAAATCTTAAATTTTATAAACATAATTCAAAAAATAACATCACTTTTTAGTTAATCAAAATAATATGTTCTGAATATAATTTTTTTTGTGTATATCTAAAAACTTTTGGTAAAATGTACCAAAATCTATTTTCTAAAATTATGTTTCTTATATAATTATACTAGATATATGGATTACAAAAATATATTATAATAATATATTTGAAATGATATTTATAATTTTTTAGATTTTATATTATGATTTGATTACAAACAAATATTAAATGTTTTACAACATATATAATATTTTCTCAAAAAAATATTTTAAAAGTTATTACCTTAGTATTTCAAAATCAATTTATATAAAATTTACCAATTGAGCAATATTAAATAGAAGTGATGTTTTGAATAATTGGGTTAAAATCATCTAATATATTTAATATTACTTTTTTCAATAATTATAATATAAAATTAGGGTAAAAATAGTTATTGTGGTAAACACATGAAAGAAAAAAGAAGTAATTCAAGTGGTAAAAAGTTTAAAAATAAAAAAAAACGTGCTATAGTTTATTTTTATGAGGTTTATATTGACTTTATATCTTTTAATTTACAATATCTAACTATTTTCAGGAACATTCTTTTATACTGTCTTTGAGTTATTGAAAATTTTAGCGTCTTTATAAGAATGCCATCCCATTTCACATACAAAAAAGCAAACTCCTCTCCTCATATCCCCACGCACAACAACCCTTAATTTTTAGACAAAATAATCCCCATTACAATCATCAACACATCTACCACCAAAGGATTTTATTTTATTCTCAATGTGACATATGTAATATAATTCATCCATTTTTCAGAGGAAATTATCAATGTAGTAATAAGTTGATTTATAACCACTCCTCACCCATTATTATTAATTATTGTTATTTTATTGTACATTAAATTTATTTCAAAATTAATAAATTGTGAACCTAATTATCATTATTATACTTTTATGTCATCATAATATTTTTTATATCATTAACCAAAAACCCCATTTCAATTAATAAAAAAAATATAAATCATGCATTTTGTGTACTATAACATACACAATGTAATTTGTTTCATTTTCCATCACCATATTGAAAGGAGTTTTCTAAAAAATACTATAATATATAATAAAAATATATATTTTTCTTTTTATATTTTTTATCATAATCTATATAATTTTATTTCCTCTTTCTATATTATAAAAGATCATCAACCACATGAACATGTTGAATATACCTTCCATGAAACGATCAATTTTTCCTTTTCAGTTCACCTCTACATTATATTTTAATTAATTATAATAGGTTTAATGAATATATTTTATTATTAAAATATGTATAATTTTATGATAATTCAAATACGATAACAATCAAATAATATGAATAACATGAAATCCTAAATAAAATTAATGATTTCCCACATAATTACTAAGTGGAAGGAAAATATTATTTGATATAATGTGATATTATAAAATCCATTACTTTTTACAATATTCTCATGAAATTTTGATAAATTATTGTAATAAAAATTAAATATGACCATTATGATTGTTTATAGTTATATTGAAACTAAATTAGAGAATAATCATATATTAATCATTCTATTTTAATGTTTTTTCTTTTGGACAACCTACAAGAAAATACCAAAAAACAAATTGTGGATGGCAATGCAAAATAAAATTAACTATGATAATAAAGATAAAATAATTATTTTTTTTGGTCCTCGAATGAACGATCTAGAATTACATGAATAGATAAGAAAGATGATTCATCGAACAGGAAAATCATTCATATATTCTTTTTTTATATTTAATATTCGAGTATAAATATTTAAACTATATTAAATGGAAATTGAAACATTATAAATAAATATAATTAAAAAATTATAGTAAATATAACTATTTTATAATGGTTAAGGATTCATTAAAAAATGTATATTGATACCACTATTATGAAAGTAGAACAAAAAATCAAAACTCTGAACAGACGATATTGAAAAATATTCCAAGACAAACTAATATACATGGAGATAATTATTATAAATGAGAATTATAAAATTTTTTAGTTAACGAAATATTTTTATATTATTTATTAATATAGTTTGTTTCTTTATACTAGAAGTTTTTTTAAATTTTTTGGAATCATGATTAATGGTAATGTATTTGTTGATTCTTTTTCAACTTAATTGGAAATGTTTTTTATAATTCCCCATAACTTCAAAATATAGTTTGTAAATTTCCCAATTAAAATCACATTTCAAAATATATTCCATTTAATAATATTTTAATTCCCATTTCAATATCTTCATCTCCAATTACATTTATTCATTTGTTACCAACTTTATAGGAGTTTCATTTGCTAAAAATTTAATTACACTAGTCATAGTTATTCTTTCATGAATACATTTTTTCGATATTTCACTAATACAAAAATTTTACAATTGTATATGTTATTTATTTTTTTCCATGTTAATTTTATTTCATCATCAATAAATACATCATTGATAATTTCGTTTTCCTTAAAATATTAGGGAATCATTATTCTGAATAACTATAATTCAGGACAATAAATATTTTCATCCATGTCCATATTTTCCATCCATCTAGTTTTTCCTCTCTATATTGGAATGTTAATATGGATTATTTAAATTGATTAACGTAAATAAATTTACCCCATTTAAAAATAATTTATAATACTATTCTTTAATATATTTTTTCTATCAAAGGTATTGAAATGAATTTATATAATAGGGATCCATAATTTTGATGTAAAATGTTTTATTTTAAACTGTACATTTTATGATTACCTATATGATATTACATATATATTTTATTTGAAACTCCATAAATTTTTTTATTCAGAATACTTTACTTTCACCATTAATAATTTTTTTGATTTTAATTTGATTTTCACCATTTATAATAATGTCTATATATTTCAGTGAAAATGATATATCTTTTAAATATATTCCATCTCAAAGGAATACCTCGCATGATGTTATGTTTTGTTACATCCTTCATATTTTATTATTATATAAATTATTTTTGAAAAAATTGATTTTCTATATCATGTGAAATTTTATTTTAGGTTATTCATTCATTTTACAATGTTTTAGAGACATAAGATTTTTCCATGGATTCATTAAGATACGACAATGACTGATCTTAATTGGAATATGTATATATGGATTATGATGAGTGGGGTTATATATCCCTATATTATATTTTAACATATGTTTATGTCAGATGACCTCAAACGGGTGTACTATATGATTTATCAATATAACAATTGTGTACATAAGTATTTACCCCTGACAACGGTTTACACAAGAGGATTTATCCCACAACTAAGGGTATACTAGAGGATATTTTTTACCATATAAGGGTATATTTACTGGTTATTCATTTTATATTATGCTTCAATTGTAATGGTTGGTAAAATTGATATTATTTTGATATGCCTATCTTTATGCCACACTCTTATGTCATACTATTTTTTATGATTATTATTGTTGAATCACGTTAAATGTCACATGATTAGGACCTCCTTTTAAATGATATATATTTTTCATTTGTGATTATATATGTTTCCATCATAACTTATGAAAAACTTGTAATGTTCGATTATCATTTAAAAAAAATTATCCCCTACCCATAATTTATTGTAAGCTTATGTTCTAACCCATGATGACATATTGATAGGTTGTCTCATAAATCATGTTATTGATCATTCTATTAATATGATTTATATTTATTAGTATATGAATATATGATTAACTTTTTGAATGTGTACAAGGGATTATATAGTATTATGATTTTGGATAAATTATTTTAAATTAACGTGTCCATATTTATAATATTTGTGACAATAAAACATTATGTCCTTCTATTTTGTTACTATTTGAGAGATGTATTATCTAAATCATGAGACTAGTGGGGAAATTATATATATATATTCCATAGATAATGTTAATTATTAATAATAAAATTTGTTAAATATCAATTTTTTTCATGTTTATTGTTTTTTACTATTCATGTTTCACTAAAATCTACGGGAGAAATGAATTTATTAAAAAATATTTTTTTTTAATTAATGAAAAAAAAATTCAATTTTAAATGTTTTTAATTAATTCATGGTGGTATCAAACTAGGGATTCAATCACTCCTTAAATATGGACATCGTGGATTCAAAACACTTCAAATGGAGAGATACAAGTAATTGTAATTCATCCACCTCTTACAATGGTTCTATTTGATGCTCTTCATTAATCATTGTGTAATATATTGAATTTTCCACATGATTGGGGAATATCATTTAATTTTTATTTTATTAGGTTCATTATGTTCTATATATGGATATAGGATATATTAACCACAAAAACCTCAAATTATTTTATTGTTTTTTTCAAGTGTAGGTGATGTCATGGTTAATTTATATAATGCTTTAAAATTCTAAATCATTCATTTAGTTATCGATCATATACATACAATATTACTGGTGGTTTATTTTATTTGGAATCTATTTATTTTATTCATTTTGATTAATAAATGGATTGGTGATACCAGTTATCTAGGATGATATTTTTTATTTTTTTATTCATTATTATGGTATAATATTTCCCCATCAGTCATATATTAGAATATGTCATTAGTAACCAACTCTGGGTAAAGAGAACACAACATTATAATTTCTGCAAGCCATATTGGTTGATTGTTTTATTCAAATTGAACTAATTTATTGCATAACAATTCACATTAAAGTATTAATAATTATTAGTACATGATACCTTAGATAAATAATGTTCATATTACAATATTTAATCACCTTATCGTGGGGAATAATAATTGTCAGTTTATCTAATATCATATAATTTGAATCAAAACAACATCTGTGGACTATTTCCTAAATTTTAAAATTATTTCAAACATAAATATCATAACTATTTATTAGATTTAAATGATATCTATACCCAACAACTAATGGGATAGCAATTATATAAATATTCAATAGACACAATTTTTTAATCACAACTATAAATACATTGATGCTAATAAGAAATTTTATAAATTTTAAAACATTTTTAATAATTTTAATATGAATCGATATATATTTACATGTGTCAATAATTAACATACTTATTTAATGAAGTATATCTTACCATACCATCCTCTAAATAGAGGCCATTTAATAATGTCTCAAATTGAGACACGACATCACCACATGATTGCATCCCCATATTCTAGAGGATACTGATATGTGGAGAACCTATAAGGTGGTATTATGAAGAGACTATAACCTCAATATATAATATTAAAAATAGTAATAATAATATAAAACCACATAAACTAAATAATATCTCAACATAGAGGACCCATAAATTGAACAATAATCTATATTAACAAATGAAATAAAAATATATTAGTCTATCCATTTCAAAACTAATATTCAGAGGGTTGATATTATACATAGGTTGAGAAAAAAAGTAAAAATATGTAAAAAATATCAAATATTGGACCATTGTCAGGGCCGTTAACATCAACCATACTCAATCAATCATTCCAAACAAATCATAAGGCCACAATTTTTTCCTTAATTCTACACCTGTAATAAAATAGATAAATCTACTCTACAGTTTATAATCCAAGAATTATATACTAGATTTGGGTACAACATAGTGGAAAATACCAATGAAATATAAATTAAAATTAGTTTAAAATAAACGTATATGTAGATGTTTTGAAATATATTTCGCAATTTATTAACCACTCTAATCAATTTAGTTTATTGTCATAAAATTACCAGTTATTTCTGGGATATTTAGTGGCACTTGAGATCAAATAATACTAGTTTCAGTCCTCAAGTCTATGAAAATGAACAATCATAGAATCATTACCCATGAATATGGTTTCTCAATGACTAGTACAATTACCATGAAATCCATAGTATTAAAGACCTCTTTTTAGGGGTTATTTATTTTGTTGATATATACATCCCTACATGGGATGTTTTCTGAAGTTATCACAAACATCACTATATGGGAGTTTCTATTTATATCAAATATAATCCCAAAGTAGAAATTTATTCAGTATAAGATTCCACCCTAATGGTAGTATGTCATTAATATCACAAACCTCTATGAAGGAATTTTTTCATCAGCATTCATAGACAATCCAAACTGGTGTTTTCCATAAATTTCTAATCCAATATAGAAACAATTCATAAGCCTAGTTTAATAATACCATTTTGTTGTTCCATTTCTAAATAATCATCATTTTCCAATTACACCATTGGTACAATTTTTAATTTGTTATTTACAATCTAAAACAATATTTCATTTCCCTTTAAAATAAAAAAATTCACATTATAACATTTATTCCAATTTCATTTCCATGGTTTACTAATTAACCAATAAATAATCAATTGAAATTTCAAATTCAATTTCATGATATTGAATTTTCATTCACCAATACATTTTTTAATGGATAGCTCCAACTACAAACATGATCATCCCCTTGGAATCACCCTTCATTTTCTATGATATTCATAAAAAGGCATAATGACATCCCAAATTAATGAATTTTAAATTTCACAAAAAAAATCATCAATTCAGATAATTATTCCTCATTAATAATTAAATCACTTGAAAACATTTAGTTAAAAATACACAAATTAATTGAACAGAGTCTACAATATCCATCCTTTTAGTATAATCTATTGAATTTTTATAAACATAATTTACTAGTTTATTTAGATAAATTAAATGTAAAATTAATTTATAATGTCTTTTAATATGAATATCCATTATATGTTTTATTATATATCAGATTGTTGTAAATTGTGTATTCAAAAATTAAGACCATTTATTCACAAATAGTTCGATAGATGCTGATGATCTGATGACTTCACAATGTACCACATCAAAAAAAAGAGTTACTGTGGGGTGAATTTAGGGACCGCCTACCCCCATTATAGATTGGAATACTTTCCCAACAATTAAATCATTCACTACCTAAAACATGAGAAAATGAGAAACAATACAATTAAATTTAAATAGGATATTTTAGTAAAAGAAGTAAATAATTCACTAGCAACTAAAAAAAGAAAATTGGGAGGCAGTGGACTCACAAACTCACTTTATTGTCATAATCTCATATGAAGAAATATAAAATTTGTAATTATAAATTAATATTTACTAATAAATTTAATAGATGAATAAGGGTATGAGTGGGGGAGTACTAGCTAAATTAAAGAGAAAAATTAATGTTATAAAAAAAATTAGTGACACTAGAAAATCAAATAGTGATTCCCATAATAAATATTATATATTAAGATACATGATAGACAATGAAATACATGTAATATCATTTATAACCCATAGTGGGATAATACATGGATCACCACATGGCAAGAGATCCTAGTTCCAATACTTGTAGGGTCCTAAATTTACATAGATTGATACTTTATGTGTTTTTAAAGACTAAGGTTCTTAAAGGAGGCTCACATGATGCATGGAGGGATTCGTCCACCTAATGTTGGATGTAGGGGAGGATTTCACGTTATGAGATGTTACACGATGTGAATAAGGGTTTCATTTTGTGTAATTTTTTAGGGTTTGAGAAATAAATTAAAATCAAAGGGTGATAGTTTTTTCCGGATTCTGACAATGTGGCATAACACGACATTAATGTGGATTACAACCCATGTAATAACCTACTAAAATATTGTTTTATATATTTTATAGCATTATGGGATGTAAAACTCTATGGATGAAAATTACCTCTATACCATCTAATGTGACAGGAAGTCCTGTCTGGCGTTTTGTTGATCTGTTTGACAAGAATTGATATCAAGATTCCATCTTCAATCCGTAGAGCCTATGTTGATCCACGATGCATGGTTTCAATTGTTTTCTAGCGGTTTATCCCTATTTAATATATTTTCTTCTTATTTATTCTCATTTTCTACAGTAGTTTTATACCCATGGTTATAATGGGTTTTCTCTTAGTTGATTATGGTGAAATGGGGCCGCGTCATCCTCTACTAGATGTTGTTTTTAGGGAGAGGTGATTGGATTCCCATTTTGTGGTTTTTTCTCATGCCAATAACATCAACGACCAATAGAGATAGTGGTTTAGTTTCAAATCTATTTCATTACATGAAATTAGAGATTATTCTTGTATTATCATCTACTATTTCAATGAAATTAAACTAATTATTATTTAAAAATTATTAATTAATCAGTATTAACTAGATATTCATGTTGTTTCTTTGTACAATGATAGCATTTTGAATATTTTTTTTCTATTCAATGTTGTATTTATGCCTTTCATGGTGTAGCAATATTTTCATGATGGGAATTGGTAAGGAATATATAGATATAATTACATGATAATTAATTTTATAAATGAGAATAAAGAGGGATGTTTATTGATTCATCTTATTATTATTGTTATCTGATGATAATCAAATTGATCCAAATGTGTCGGTTTTGTAAATTTGGATAATAAAAAAAATAATGATGATGGTTGTTGATTAAATAATTCAAGACATGTTAAATTAATTTATTATGTATGTTTTATAGTGCGTGATATCTTTTTTATAAGGTGTCTCAAAGTTAGAAGATATGAATAATGAATCAATTAATTTTTTTCCGCAATAAGTACTAGTAGTATGATATATGATCATGACTATTTAGGGTCTTAGTTTCTTTTTTTTCTTGTAAATTCTAGGTGCATTGTGCTTTGGAGATGTGTGATATTGTTCTGTATGAATTCTGGATGCCTTCCTTTAGGGAAAAAACCCAATTCCAATTTGTGCATCCTTCTATTTTTGATGTGATGCGAGCCTAGGACGGCTGAGCCTACATGGCTGTTGTCGTATGTGGGGTAGGGAGACTAGAATGTAAAATGAACCTCAAATATCATATCTTAAATGGTTGTTATGGTATCAGGTATAGGGTGGACTGGTTATTTTTTCAGTATTTGATTCATGGAGTGGTGAAATTATTTAGTATATGCATGTGGGTGTTACTGAGGACACCAAAAATGATGGGATGGGTTGAATCTAGGAATACTCATTAATATGAATTATGTATGATTGTTTGAATTAGTTTCTTTGATGATTACCATGTTTTTTATCATCTTTACATTCCACACTTATTATGGTAGATTTTTTTCGTTACAATCATTCCAAGAGAGGTAATGACATGTGTGGGAAACCGCATGATTTACTTGTTTAGATTCTCATTATTTGATATGTATACACTCCTACTATTGGGGGAAAAGAATCGTTAGTCAGTTAATCTGCTCACAATTGGTATCGATATATTTTTTTTAGATTAGAATGTTTTCGAAGAATAAATGGTTATAGGGAAATTAATTCTCAAAAATGAATGTTTATTCCCAGTCGTAGAAGCTTACTTGGATGCAATGCTGAGGTTGTAAATTTTGAGAAGATGTGGACTTTGTTTTTTAATGCATACAAGGAATATATATTTTTAGTGATGCAAATTACATTTAATGTGGAATATTTATATATATAATGAAATATTTAATTAAATTGAAACCAATGAATGGAATTAGTTAATTTAATGTATCATTATAAATCATTGTTTTCTTATAGGGTATTTGGTCTTTGTCGTGGAACATGGGTCTATGAGTCATTAGATAAAATTATGATTAAGACTAGTATATTCTTATAGTTTGTTTTTGATCTATTTTATATCTTGTAATTTTTAGGTTTTTATATGATTCTCTACCCTTTTAGTGAGGGAAACTGATACCTAGGGGATTTTGATCCTTGGGGTGTTTTCCCATACATCATGGTGGGAGGATGGATTTTGGAATACCACATTGGCCCCAGTCTTGTCTCTTCATAGATACATGTGCTGGTATGAAAAATTGTTAGTTTTTTTCCATATATGTGTATAGTGGTCTGTAATGGATTTTCTTTATTTCACAAACTTTTATTATAGATATAGTTTCTCACAAAATACTAAACATTAATTTTTAATTGGTTGTGATAACATGTGGATCCTTACAAATAGTATGGGATGTGATGGAATGTGTTATAATTCCTAATGTATGAGATAAGTTATATGGGAAGTTGTCTCTCCTAGAAACTTCATGGTTTTTTTTTGTAATGATGAAGTGTTTGTGTGATGCTTGTGATACAAGTTGTGGTGATTCAGACATGTTTTTTTGGCTATCCATTTTGGAGAGATATGTTCAGGATGTGCGATGTCGGCGAACAGTAGAAAAAAAGTGGGGAAGTGGTAGCTGTGTATCCTTGACATTCATTATTATACGTTATTGAATGTGATATTTGGTTAGAGTATCCACGGTGAGGCATGAATCATAGTATTAATGTTTCAGTGAAGTGTATGTTCCACTTGTTGATAATTGTGCTTTAGTATTATTTCATTACATTTTTCACAAGAGGCTCTATAGATGATCCTATGAAGTACACTGTTATACTCAACCTATGTAAAAGTATACAGTTTTTTATGTCAGTCGGTGTAGGTTTTAGATCTTGTAGGATACATCTATCACGGTAGTGTATCAATAGGTATTTATGATTTTTGGTATCTATCCTCTTTACATTCATTTGTTACTTATAATTTTCCCATTATGATTTAGTATTTAATGTATGGTATCACATTTTTCTACTTGGTATTTAATCAATATTATTTTGTAAGAAGGAGTTGTTTACTGTCTATCCTTCATCTATATAATTAATGTAATTTTCATTGAGGGTAATTCATACCATCTGCATGTTTGTTATACTATCAGTGCAACTTTCCAACCCTGGTCATCCATGAGGTTGGACTCAGGGGGGGTTACTAAAAATATTCTCCCTTGACCAACCCAATAGTGGTATAAATATTGGGAATGTGCATTTGAAAAATAGGTATCAAATGTAGGTTAAGTAATACGATTGAGTATTTAGTTAGTAATATGTGTAGATGTTGTATTTGATAGATAAATGTATGATGACTATGATTAGAAAGCACATTCAAAATGGGAGTCTAGTTGTGAAACGAGTATTTGGAGACCACTATTATCCGATTCACTGACCCTAAAACTTACAGCTACTGAAAAAATTTATACTGGTAGCATGGTAGGGACTAAGGAAATGACCATGCATCGTTCTTCTTTTTTCATGCTATTGAATGGGTAAAAATGATGTATAATAACATAAAATTAATTAAAGTCAAAAAATAATTAATGTAAATGTATTCCAAATTCTAGTTTTAGGATTATTAATATTTTTTCTCTTACAAGCAATGCTCTAATTTGACCTCGTTATCAAGTTTGCACTGAAGTTGTTCTGCAAGTGGATGAAGGAGATAATTTTAGAGTCTGTAGATGTATGAGGGAACCATTTCAGATGTTGTTACAGAATAATGGTTGGAGTAGGATGAGGTCGGCATCAGTTCAATCTATTCTTGGATGGAAAGCTAGGTATCACCAGTTGTGATGATGTTATGTGGTGCAAGGAGGGAGTGGTGGTTCTTGTTCCTAAGATATCTGGAGGAGTTAGTATTCTCATGGGAGGTGTAACGCCCCGACCCCAGTTTACTAGAGTCAGTGCATTATTTTAAATTATTGGAATGATTACAGGGATTCAAGTCCCGAAAGACCGATCAGCTTAGCAGTCTTGGAAAATATATTACATACATGAACGTTACATTACACATTCTAACATAAAACACATTATAAAAAATCCTTTGAGAACGCCATTATTCGCTTAGCATAACCCAGCATCTCAATCATAAAACATTTCATAGGATCCTAGGAAAATAAAACATAAGAAATGGGTGAGCTCAGATGCTCAGTAAGGGTAAATAATTTAGCAGAAGCTATAAACATTTAAGGCAAGATGTGTAACAAAAACAATAGCCTTTTTAAATATAAACATGAACATAATATTACAAAAATAAATAAAATATTACCACAAACACATGAACATGGATATTCTACTAGTCGAATATTGTAATGTAATATCTAATTTCAAAATGAGGGAACGCCTAACGCCAGACATAATTACCACATAGTCAAGGCCTTGTGTCAAGACTACAAATAATGTTTTTTGAAGGCCTTGTTCCAAGACACTAGTTTGTCTAATGATACCTACAGATTCATCGCAGTGCTATAGAGGGCACCACCCATTACTTACAAAGTCTACTACATTCCTCATATGAAAATGTTGAAACATAACAAAAAATTTGGTATTAAATTATCATACAAAATGTCAATAAATTAACCATAAACCATGAATGGAATAAAAAAAATAACATTCACAGTCAAAAATATCATAACTCATTTCATACAATATTGATGATTTTATTTATAATAAATCAACCCCAATCAAGAATAATATCCAAAAATGATGTTGACATAGTTGAAAATTATTAGTAAAACACTTTGAGAGAAATATACATTTTTTATGAAAACATTATAAGTCACACAATTTAGAAAGGAAGTAATTTAATGAGATTTTTGAATCAATGCTTCCCATACCACTTTGAATCTTTTTAAAAGAATTATCATTTTAAAACATTTATGATTATATAAATAAATCCTTGAAAACCATTTTGAAAACATGGACATTAATGAGAATGATTTATAAGAATAAATATTTAAACCATTTAAAATGATTATCTAGTTAAATAGACCCTCCCATAAAACCATAAAAGAAAAATTTTGAAAACATTTTTATAAAATATGGGTATCCATGATATGTATGTCCCAGAAAATACATACACATAAACAATCTCAGATAAAAATGAGACTGAGGAAATAACTCTTACCTTTCACTTTCCATTGGTCGAGGGAATGTTTAACATCCTGTACAATGACCATAGTATGTTATTAAATTATACCATAACCATATTTATTATTATTATATCATACATGATTCCATTATGACTTTATACTACCCATTAATAATAATTTCAATCTTAAAGTAACATTTCGGGTAATTATCACTTTTCTTATCGTACATGTTTTAACTTGTTATTTTGGATCATATCATTTAGATGATTATTTAAATACATTAAGAATATATTCCTTGATTTATATATAATATATATTTAAAATATAAATAAATATATATATGAAATGGAAAACACCGTTTATGGAGACGGTAGGCCGTACGTACGCATAACGTTGTTTCTATTTTCATATCATATTGAATGGAAGTGAATAAGATACATGAAGGTAAATACATACACATATATGTATATAGTATAATTATTATGTAATATATTACATAATTATTAATAATAAATATTTTTATAATCATCTTTGAATGGTGAATGTTGAAATGAATCACATCCCGTCGTGGATACGATAATCAGTATGTACGCACGTGCAACAATATCAATTAATTAATGGTTAAAAGCTGTCAAATTGGATAGTATATTAATTTCATAGTGAAATTATCATCTAATATTTATTATTTATATACATATTACTCATCATTATATCCATTCAAATGATGAAGTGTTTGAATAACAACCATCACCATGGCGTGGAGACGGAAAGCCGTACGTACACACGTATGGTGAAATTGTTATTTATAGGATGGATAGAACAATGAATAGGGTTGTACCATTTTTATAATAACATCAAAATATTTAGAAGATACTAGAGTTATTATTTTATAATGGAAACAACAATGACAGAGGAAGTGGAAGAAGGAAAATACATGTAAGAGTTGATGAAATATTTACCTCTTCTTTGGGTTCTTCATTTTTATTTGATCAAAAGGGATCCTTAAGATGGCTTTATAACTAATGGAAGTACTCTAGGATGAAGTTAGGACATTTGGGAGGATATTTGGGTAGGGGTTGGCCGAGACAAAACAATTTTACGGTCTATATTTGCGGGAAGTGGAGGTGACCTTTTATAAGAGGGGTGAGGGTGACCTTAGAAAAAACATATAATATTATTTGATAACAAATTAATATTAGGTTTATAATGGTTAAAAATTAATTTATTATGAAAATAAAGTGTGGATGTGTCTAAATCCACTCAACCAATAGGTTTTAGATAGGTTTGGGTTACTATATTTACCTTATATTTTAGATTTAACTCTTAGTTTTTTAGTTTGACATTTACCATGTCTCTTTGTATTTTTATATAATATGGTTAAAAAAAATTTACAATAAACTACCATGTGAAACCCAAGTGGTTCATTAATGATATTCCTATCATTATATAATTCTTTTGGATGAACCTTATAGTTTTAGAAATGATATATCAATTAATAATATAATATTTGTTTGAAAAAATCTTTTATGTCAATTTTGACCCTATTTAATAATTGATTCTTTTTAATGTCCTAAAAACAGTATTAGATCTGAATAAATTCACTTAATCATTTCTAAAATGTCATATTGACCTAGAATTTTTTTTTATACCAACAAAATAGTAAATTATAATTATTATAACATTTATAATAACATTTATTTGACTCATTCATTAATAAGTAAAGTGATGCATCATCATTGTGTCATAAATAAATTTAATTATAAATTTTTTAAAAATTATATATACAATACCATAATGTGTTAACTTATTAATATTTCTAATAAATATTTATAGTCAAATCGATTACATATATAACCTTTTGTAAAAATTGTTTTACTAAAAGATATATGCTTGTGAAAATTTTTGGTTTACTTTAACTTAATTATTATAAAGTGTCGTTATCACTTATAAGTGGCTCCATATGGTCCCAAAATCGACCCATGGAGTCCCATGGTAGAACATCTATCATCCAATATGGTTAGAACACATATTAGGGTAATTTATTATTATTATAATATTATTTTTACCCTTATTTACCAGATTTACCCTTTAACCATGGTAAATAAAATATTTACCGAAGTAATTATTAAAAATGTCTAAAAATAAAAGTAACCTATTTACACAATTTTTAACTCCTTATTCTAAATATAGAATCTATATTTATAAATTCAAAACACATTAGTGGAAGAAATTAATTTAAAATTAACTCTCGCTTTGAAAACAAAAAGCATGTTTTTAAGAAATAATAAATATCAAAATATTTACTCTTGTTTATGTCTATTTTAAATGTGAAATTACATCCAACTACCAAAATTATATTAAATGGGAAAAATAAAATTTAATTATACTTTAGAACCATTCAATATTATAATTTATCACTATAAATTATTTTTATTAAAAGAGTTGTTTTTAATTAAAATTCAGTATTTTTCACTATTCATCAAAAATATGAAAGTGATCATAAAAGTGCCAAATATTCACCCTAAGCTAATTTTGATATTCCGAACCCAAAAATGATGTCCATTTTGAATGTTAAAATATATTAAATTTTAAAAAGTGGGTATTACTATTCATAACAGGTACTCTGATTGGTCGTGGTGAGTTAGAATATCGAAGTTGCGTGTAATTCCACCTATTGAATTATTCAGAGGGAAACATACTGTGGAAGCTTGGGGTGTTACATGAAGAGTTCTGAGTACAATTTAGAGTAGAGATTCATTCATTGAAAATAACGGTAGATAGAATCTAGGATCCTATTACCAATCAATAGTGGAGATATGAGATGTGAGTGCTTATGATCCTTTTCAGAAAACTTTAGCAATATTCATGACATCTGTTTATAGATGAGGAGGCTAGGGTGATACATTTTGATAAGGATTTACATCCAGAGATCAAATTATAGGTCACATTAAAAAGACATATCGCTATGTGCTGAAAATAGTAGTGGTCCATGAGAGTATGTATCTAGAATAAGATCATCATGAGATGGGTTTCATCTGGATTACTCAGCATGTAGATCTATGTTATGGGGTTCCTAGTTGTCATGATAGAAGAACTTTTGATCACTCAGGGATAGGTCTCATTCATCAATGTATCCTTTTTATAGGGGGTAGTGTATTTCAGACCTATTACATGGAATTGTATGTATTGTTTTCTTATGGAGGCCATATTCATCAGCAGAAAGAGTTCCTAACAATTCTGAGTTGTTAGTGTGAGGCATTTGATATGATTTAAAATCCTCTACTGAGGAAGTTCCATCCGACGTAGATGTATATGGTTGCTCAAGTTTGAGATCAATAGAGAGTTGAATGGGTAGGTAGAGGATAATCCTTGGATACTACCCTTCCTTAGAGTTCCAAGAATGTCCAAAGAGGTGGTCATTAGTAGGTTAAGAGATGTCATGGATAAGGTCGTGGGATGATTCATGCTTTAGTGTTGCAAGCACCATGAGAGCTACACATCATTCAAGGAACCCTTTCATTGTTTTCTACATGGGTGATTTCATTGTTTTATCGATAATAGATACACTTCATAATATAAAAATTGTATCTTCCATTCTATGGGACATCTGGAAGAGAGGCTACCAGTATTCTTGGGGTTGACTACACCAGTTGGAGGGAAAGCTTAGTTGTTTGATTTTTGTAGAAACTAAGAACTATTTCTAGGGAAAAACCGCTCTTAGAGATATTTACTAGGTTTATCAATACATGTTGATTAAATCTACCAAGGATTGAATTTATTTTATTTGGTGAAAGATATAATGTATTTCTTCCGGGGTAAGGTTATTTTCATTGATGTTGATGGAGATCTTATAGTTTTGTTCGGCGAGCGAGACCCTCAAATGGGTTTGAGACATGTTCAATCCTTATGATAATTAATTGATGATATGATCTTATATTCATTAGATGTTCATCATTCAGTGTTTCGATAAGTCCTAGAAGTGTTCCCTAATGTATTTCCCCTGGATTTTGTAGCATTACACCATAAATGAGAAATGTAGTTCGGTATCGAGCTACAGCTAGGCATGTCTCCTATCTCAATGTATGTGTATAGAATAATACCTTCTATGTTGTGCGACTTGTATATACATCTCAATGTTATTTTGTAGTGAATTTTTTTTAGAGTTGAACCAAGGGGTGAACTAGTTTTTTTTATAAGGGAGGATTGAGGAAGTTTAAGGTTGTGTATCCATTATTGTTACATGAACCTATTCATATTGAAGAACAACTATCATCTTCTACATATTAATGATTTATTTGATCAAATAAAGGGTGATATTTGGATCCCCAAGATTGATGTGTGGTTAGTATCATATCAAATTCATGTAGTATATTAGGATATCCATATTACCTCATTATGTTGTGTTAATGGACATTAAATGTTTTTTGTAATTTCATTTGTTGCGAAAAATTATCCAGCTCTGTTCATGGGGTTAATGAATGTTGTGCATTGTGAGTTCCATGATCTGTTCATGGTGGTCTTCATCAACAAAATCCTTGTGCACTTCGCATCCTAGGAGGATAATTCAAATCACCTGTGTAAATTTTTGGGATTTCATCTTCATCATCATTTTATTGGGAAGTTTTCTAATTGAGTGTTTCGTGATCAAGAAGTATATTTCACGGGGAATGTCGTATCACTGTAAGAAGTAGTTGTGGATCCATTGAATATTAATGTGTTAATTTTCAGAATACCATAATTTAGTGATAGAGGTGAATAGTTACATTTGACATGTCGTATATAAATGTAGGTTTGTATATTACTTCCCTCGGGTTGTGAATTATCTCACAACATATACCAGAATTGATCGGGACATATTGTAGATTGATAAATTTCTTGCAATCATTTGAGTATCTGAATGAGATGTTGGTCATTGATCATGCTCATTATCAACCAACTGGAGGATTTCAGTTTTAATTTTGTTATTGGATCTTTTTATCTTGGATTTGGTTGTGTTCTGATGTAGTAGATATCGATCGATTCACATGGGTTTCGTAATCTAGTCCCCATTATCTTAAATATCTCACGAACGATACTGAGATGGAAGTGGTCATTTCCTCCCTAAATTTATGTTTACATCACCTCATTATTGATATTTTAGATGTTTTCACCAATCAAAAGAGTCAGAGGTATGTTTTCACCCAACAAGCGTTCCAATTTCACCAATGTTAGTAGTTGGATTTCTTAAGGGATTACCCTCTTTAGATTTCACATGCACCTAGAAAGGATAATGTTGTCACTGATGATTTGACAAAGAATTTGTGTGGTGATGTAGTGTGAGAATCCAGTGATTCATAGACAACGACGGAATAACATTAAAAATTACATCTAGATATGAGAAAATTTGGTAGAGGATGTTGTCTTTTTTCATATGATGGTGCAATCATCTCTCTTTCAGTAGGTGGAGGAGTCCCGATTAGGGGATCATGAGGTTGAGTTCCAAAGAGAATATGTTTATTTTTTTTATTACCCTAATGATTGGTATGATGATGAACATCATCGAATTTTATATCAGGTAATTCTACATGTTCATTGGTGATGCGCGAGATGGTTCTCAAAGAGTTCAATAGTCAAATTTCTGTGTTACATCATAGCTTGGTGAATATATATCGAGATATGAGTGTTTATTTTAATGGCCTGGTTGGAAACATGATGTTGTATAGTTTGTGTGTCGATGTTTGTTCTGCCGAAAATTGAAGGATAAATACCAATTTCCTAGTGGATTTCCCTAGAAGGTATATATTTCCCTATGGAACTACGAGGAAATAGAGATGACATTTTTTAAAATTTTACCTCATGATCATGGATTTTATGATGCTATATGGGTGGTAGTAGATCATCTCCCAAATCATCCCTCTTTGTAGACATCCCGGAGTTGAGCTTTGTGGAGGGATCGTTGATGAAGTATCAAAAGGTGGTGTTTATACTCCATGTGGTCTTTAGGATGATCATTTATAATTAAGATCCTTGTTTTACCTAAAAGTTGATTAAATGTCTCCAACATGCATTTGGTTCTCTACTATGCCTTATCCCTTCTTATCATCTGTAGATGGATGATCAAACAGAGTAGACCATCCAGAGTCATAATGACATTTTGTCTCTTGTGTCATGGATTATGGAGGTTTGTGGATGAGGCACTGTCCATTGGTATATTTAACATAAAATAGTAGTTTTTACTCAAAAATTATTATGGTGTTATTTGAAGCATTGGTCGGCCATCCATGTCATTGTACATTTGGTTGGACTAGGGTCATAGAGTCATCAATTATCAAGGAAAAAATTGTATAGAATATGATAGATATGGTTCATTTGATTCATGAGTTGAATAAAACACAGATGTATCATAATAAATCCTCTTGGAATTGTTGGGGGAGACATTTGTAGTTTGATTTTTTGGTACATGTGTTTTTGAATGTTACTCCCCATTGTGTTAAGTGATGGTTTGGTCATGGGAGTAAGATGTATCCCTAGTTTTTTTGGGTCTTTTGATGTATTGGTTCATGTTAGAGTCATGACATATTAGGTAGCTCTTCCCACATTAATTAACCAGATACATTGTTTTTTCGTGTGATGCAGCTCTATTGCTATCTCCATGAGGATTTAGACAACATAGATTTGGTAAATATCAATGTTGATGATGATTCTAACATTTAGGATCGGCCATTAGAGATCTAGGACTACCAGGAGAAGGTGTTGTGCATCCATGATTTCACTTTGGTTCATATCATGTGGTGGAACATTTTCATGGATGAGAGTACTTGGCAATTTGAGTAACAGATACACACTCAGTACCAGAAGTTGTTTGTTGATTATGTCTTCTATTGTAACACGGTCTTTTTTTGTGGTGGTAGATAATTTCTAGTTTTTGAGATAGATTTCTATGGTTTATTGTTGTTTCTTGATATATTTTGAAAGGTATCACCACCATGATCGTTTTTATGAGATGGTTATGGTTGTCTCATGGTTTCACGTTGTTCCCCTTATGTGGTGGATAATCTCTTATGGAGGTGAGAGCTTTGAAGGTTATATCGTATGGTGGTTGTTTAGATGACCACATTATGTTCTTCTTGGGGAATGTTTTTCAGTCTTGAGGATGATAATTTTTTGATAGGTTCTAATGTAAGGACTTAAAAATGTATGGATGTATCCATTGATTGGTTTAAAAGACTAAGGTGATTGATGGAGGTATAAAGGAAGCCTGGAGGAATTCATCTCCTAGACGTAGGAAGCATGGTAGGATTTTAGGTTCTTAGAAATTACATGACAGAAAATAGGGTTTCATTTCTTGTAATATTTCAGGGTTTGAAATTTAAAATAAAAGCGAAATGTTATTTTTTTCGATTTAAAACAGTCTCATGAAATCACACAACATGGAAGGGGATTAGATATCTGGAAATCACTGGCAACTATAATGTTTCATGCATTTTTATAAACTTAGGTTCTCGAACGGTACATCTTTAGAATCCTTATCTATCATTTTAGAATACCTATAATTCCCCTCATTGGAATTTTTGAGATCCCATTAATGGGAATGAATATTGGGCTTCCATGGTTGATTTTTGGAGACCCTGGTAGATCCAAGATGTGTTTTCATTCATTTTCTAATTTTTTCTTCTTATTATTATCTCATTTCCTCTCATATCATATTAGTCTAAAATATAGATTTATTACCAATATTTATTATGGGTTTTCTCATAGTTTTTTTAGGTGTGGTGGTGCCAAAACATCCTCGGTTTGAGGAATTTTTTATGATAGAGGTGATTGGAGATTCATTAAATGGTTAGTTCTTGTGTAAAGAATGTTAACAACCTATTTTAAGATAGTGGATTGTATTCATCATTATATAATTACATGAAATTTTATTGTTGTCCGACTTTATCAACTTTTATCACAATAAAATTAAACTAATAATAATTTCAACAAAATTAAAAAATTTGTATTAATTGAAAATTGATGCTGCTACTTTGTATCATGATAACTGTTACCCTATTGTTTTTGGGACACTGTGATATCTTTTTCATTAATGGTTTATAATGATGGTCTTGATGGAAATTTTAATAGAATTTAAATAATAAATTAATTGATAATTAATTGCAAAAATATATTTAATAGGTTTTATTATGAATTTGATTATTATTTTTGTAATTTCATAACTGTAAAATTGATGCAAGTGTGAATGTTTAATTTAATTAGTTAACGAACATTAATCAAGACGCTTATTGTCCACAAAATAATTAATTCCCTGATAAATTAAAATTTTATTTATTTAGATATATCATGGGATACCATGTTTCTTAGGATTCCCACAGTTGGAAACTTACAATAATGAATCAGTTAATTCATGATTGAATATGAACTAGTTGTGTGATAAATGATAATGCATTTTTATGGGTTGAGTACACCATTTTCTTGTAAATTCCAAGTGTGTTGTTATTTAGAGCTCTGAGATCTAATTTTTTTATTGATGGTTAAATTCTAATAGGGAAGATATCTTTTTGTTATATTTTTTTCATTCATAATGTGATGTGACGTGTGCCTAGGATAGATGATCCAAGAGAGATGTTGTCATATGTCATCCTAGGAGCCCTGTATTTATTGTGAGCCATAGATTGTTGAGAATTGATGGATTTGTTTGTATGAGGGTTAGGGAGTCTAGGTAGTTTTAGTATAATTTGATGATTGGTGTGGCTAAATGAATTGGTATATTCATCTCAATGTTGGGGAGCACACCAGAGATAATGGAATGTGTTGAAGATGGGATTAATAGTTGTTTTGAAATCTGGATTCTTGTTTGAATCAGTTTTTAGTCTAACAAAAACGTTTTTTATTAACTGATTTCCTTTCCACACTACTTGTATAAGATGGTTATGCTCCCTCTTTGTTGATGAGAGGTGAAGACGTTTGGGGTATGCCACATGATTTTGATGTTTTTCTCTTGTGGTTCTTCTTATAGGTGGTGAATACTCAATGGGTAGTTCATCTACTCACAACGTTTAGCCCCTTTTGTTCCATAGCATATTTATTTCTTCCATATAATACCTTATAATATGTAATGTAATGTTGATATATAAATGAAAAAAATCCATAACAAATGTGGTTGGAGCTTTTTGGGATGCAACGATAAGGTTATAAAATATTACAAGCCGTGGAATATTTTTTCTTATTCTTGGAGTGCATGGATCATTATTGTGATTATAATTAAATGTAATGTAGAAATTTAAAGTGGATAATTAATTATTGATGAATTATTTAACATAAAGTGAACCTGAAGGTAAGGTAAAATGTAATTTAATTCAAATCATTGAATGGTTGTGTGCTTATAGGATATCTATTCTTAGTAATTGTGGTTGGGAGTCAGAGATATGTTAGATATAGTTGAGTTTGTGTCTAGGATATTCTCATAGTTTTTTTGAGCTATATTATATGATATATGTTTTTTATACACTACTCCAACCAATCAGTTATATAAACTAACACTCTAAGGAATATGGGCCCTAAGGGGGGATGTATTCCCTAACTTCGTGGTGGGAGGATGGATTGATGACATCCCCCCTTTGGCCCCACTCTATTTTCTAGGCAGTTATATTTTTTTATGCTAGATGATTGTATTCCCATATATGTGTTTATAGGGCTTTAATGGATTGGGGTTATTTCATGTACATCTATCAAAGATATGGTTTCATAAGGATTATTATAGCTATAAAATAAGAGGAATTATAATTTTGGTGATCCTTACTCATATTATGGGATGTTTTGGATTGAATTATAACACTCAACATATGATTCATGTTATTATTGTTTTAGTGTCTTCAAAAACAACCAGATTACATTTTTTTACGTGGATTTGGTGGTGTGGTACATGAGGATCATGTGGATGTGGAGAAGCGAACCTGTGGGGAAGTGTTAGTAGGGCACCCTTGATATTAATTATTTTATGTAATTGTATGATATACATAGTGAGAGTATAAATTTTGAGTCTAGGAACACAATATTCTTGTTTCCATGATGTGTTTGTTTCACTTTATATTCCCTGTGCATTAGCTTTCATCCTAAACATTTTTCACAAGAGGATTTGGGTAAGTACCCACTAATTATACTATTATACACACCCTATGTATATATAATCTATTTTGTAGGATAGTTGTATAATATTGGAGATGAAGACAATTACTACGTGCATAGGGGGTTTTAAAAGAGATGTCTGGGATTTATGGTCGTTATACTCTTTACTTTGTTTTAGTATATAGAATTTTCCCTTTTAGTTATAGTGTTTTTAAGTGGCATCACATTTGTGTAATTTGTAATTATATTATAATAGAGTCTAAGCATAAGTTGGTTGGTGTCTATCTTATCTATCTATTACTCATGTGTTTCTCATAGAGGGTATTTCCTCCCATATGCATCTCTGTTATACCCTCAGTGTTAGTCTCGGTCTCGAGGCATACTCGTGGTCAAAATCATGGGACACTATTTCACATTTATAATTTTTGTCCATGTAGTGGTACAATTTGTGGGGATGGGATCATTAAAATATAGGAAACTAGATTTAATCTAGCCACCTCATGGTTCTATAATGACATTCTATAGGTAAAACAACTTTCCCTACTACAATAAAGAGCCATTTTAGCATCCAATTCCATCAATCAACAGTCAAAAACTGTAAACACATATAAAATCACAAAAACACCTCCATGATAGAGAGTTAGCTGAGTATAATTAATGTTACAAAAGAATGTATACATTAGTTTGGGGAATCATTTTAAAACCTCCCCACAATATGAAAAATTATCATCGAGAGGCATTGTAATGAAACATCGAGCCTCTATATGCATCTACTATGAAACATTGCAGTCACATTACACCTATGAAGAAACAAAAATCTAACCTTCAACATTATATTTTCACTGTAATAGTGTCTCAATCCAGGTCCAAAAATTTAATGGAAGACTAATTCTCATGTACATCCTCAAAATTTAAATCATCTTAATCAATTATAATAGATCACTATTAGTGGAATATAGAAATTCATAAATATATAATATAATTCCTCAAATGTTGAATCCACTAGTCTAAACCATACAATTCGAATAAAACCCCTCTACATAAAGAACATATTTACCCCCCTATACGACATGTCACGAATGATATTTCTTAAAATATTCTCATCATAGTGTAACCCATCACAACTTATTTCCCACAAACTATAACGTAATATATCTAATTAATAATAGAAATAAATTAGTTTCATGACATGGATGACACTCATATGTCACAACTACATAACAAAACACATATAAAAAACATTCAGTTTATATATATGCACCACTGATGTATAGTTAATGAGATAACCCAAATATTCTCAATTGTTCTGACCAAATCCAAACTACATTCATCATTTTTGTAAACACATGTCCATTGTTGATTCTAATCCCACACATAGGTTTCTATGCATGGAAATAGATCAGACCTAATCTAGCCGATGTGTATCTAAATTTATAGCTTCCACAACTAATGGACACTTAAAATAAAATATCATGATGGATAAAACATTAATATAAATCCCATGATTGTATAAATATAATAACTATTATCAATATTAGATAATGATTTTGATTTATATGAATGATATTATAACAGATCTAATAAAATTTTGTTCCCATTGTCAGTAAGCATATAATGATGACACAAAACCCATAAGGATCATGTAAAATATTTTCTGTATAATGTTATCCCAAAATCCCTTCCTATATCAAATAAAAATTACCGATGGAATTTTTTTTGGATTATTGATAAAATCAAACTTTCCAGCTAACTCACATTTGATGATAATGATCACAAATGATGGGTCATTTAAAATTTATTTTCCATCAATAATATTATTACAACATCATGGTTTTAGGACACTCCACACTATATATGTTTCTCCACCATAACACAATCTATAAAAAATTATAGTCTCCACTAATAATGCAACATCATACACTGAAAAAAGTTTGATGTGGTTGTACATCATATATTCCTCAATGAAAATATATATATTAATCCTTCAACATAATATCTTCATATAGATGATCTCACAAATCACATTAAATGGTATAATATTAACCACATGACTAACTAAACCCACTCAACAAGAACATAATGAATATGTTCTTTCTCTGAAAATTTATTATCACCCCTCCTTAGCCACCCACATCCACAAAATAATTACAACTAAGGTGGGGAAATATTGTTATTCCCATCCACCATACACTAATATACCTATTGAATTTCTCTTATAACAAAATATTTATTAAAATTCCCATAAATACCATTGGTCACACTATCTATCAAAATTCCAGTAATTTTATATTTAACCTCATTATGTGATGGACTTAAAAATAAAAACCTAATTTATATCCATGACTCTATAGTAATAAGTAGTTAATTTGTTATCTTTATAGACCAATAACCATTGAATCTTTCAACAAGATGACATATAATCAAATAGACTCCCCAGATAATGAAAATATATCACCTCGATATCATCAATATTTAGTACACACAATCCATTTCCCAGGATATAGTTCCCAATAAATTATTCAAATAGTAAAATTCATTAAAACTAAGATCACACAAATAATCAAACGAAAATACACCATTGAAATTATCATTCCGTCAACAAAATTTCTCCCTTTGTGTATCCTATTCAATATCATATATACTACCATGATAAGAATTTATCAAACAATTTCTCCATATCATTCATCATTATAGAATCAAGGAAACCTACACAAAATACAACATTGCAATAAATATAATCATAGATCAATATGGTAAGAAATATTTCGTGAATTTTTGTTGAAACACAACATATGCATAAAATATTGGATCATAATAATATTATTTCATTACCATGAACTAGAATTCTCACATTATGTTCCTCAATCCTTTTACGGTTTTCACATGCACATTGTACCACTAAATGGATCTTACTACACCTGAATTGGATACCTCAACACATCATCTATCAATGATTCCCACAACCTTGTTACTCACAGACTGATGATATCCTCAACCGCATGTTACCCTCATACATCAAAATAAACATACTAATTATACATTATTAACACATACATGTCTATAGGTTCTCTCACATAGATCCAACAATTTTTTTCACACAGGTTTTACATTATGAGAATCAATTTAGTCAACATTTCTGACATACATGACATCCAATTTATAGAAAAACACATCCCATAGGTTCGCAGATACAAAAATAATGTCACCACCTTCTAATTATTATGTTATAAGGCTATATAAAACGTGATGTAGTATAATTTTGGTAGGCAATGTTCAGTATGAGGGCATGTGAGGCTCAAACCCCCACTACCATATAGACCAAACATCTATATGTCATCATAAACAAAGCTATAACATAGACCATCAACACTTAACAAGGTAAAATTATATATATATATATATATATTATATATATATATATGTCCAATACATGAAATCAATCTTAAATATACACATTTCTAATATTATGTATCAACGGATAACAAAATTATCTTAGTATCAACCATTAAATTACCTTATAACTCAATCACCCTCAGAAGAAGAAATACCCATAATGAAGGTTAATATAAAAACACAGAGCTCAAAGACCCCATATTCCTTTAAGGTTAATCATTTCGCCTAGTTAATTTCTTATTCATTATCATTATGAGGGATTACATATAAAATTTATCATTATAGAAAGTGATTAAATTATTATTCTTTCTATTATTCATCAGGATTCCATGTATCATCCATTCATCATTTATTAGTACCTTTTATTCCTGATTTGGTTGTATAGAATTTCATTTACCTGTGATCAAGGGAATGCAGATTATCAGCTTCATATTGGAACACTATTTAAGCAAAACCATTATCTAAAAACTCATTTATATTTTTTATTAAACAATAATTATCTTTGAGAAAATGACATGTAAGATACCACCATATACTTATTTGGGAATTCATAATATGAATATATAAAGATATTATAAATAACCATTAACTATTACTATTATCATCAATATAGAGATATAAATTAATGGTAGATATAATACAAATGAATTATATAAATATATGATATATATATATATATATCATAAGATGATGTGAAAATAATGAAACATAGAGTTTAAATATAAACCATATGTCTATCAAATTATGACTAAATATAGTCACATACTATTTTGATTCTTTTCCATGGGAAGTATATCATTAAATAATAAAATCATAATTTATTCCCATCACTGATGGTGATATCTCACAACCATAATAAGTGAAATAAATGAACAACAATTCAACTCCGTGGAAGCATATTTTTACCCCATTTATACGGTTATATCTTAATGGAAAGTTCTTATTACAAATCATTGACCCATGTTAAATTATTTTTTACTATCTTCCCAAATAACAAGGAAAAAAACATCCACTGATATAACTATGTAACAACCCCCTTCTGTATACAACATAAAACAATATCAACCATATTTTCAATATCACATCAAGAAGACATCAATATATGGAATAGGCTATGGAATATTGGTTCATGGTAAGGGGGTATTATAGAAAGAATACACCCTTATGTCAGAGGACAAAAAATTATAAATTATAGATAATAACGTAAATAAATTTGAATAATATCAAAATCAATATAGGTAAAATCCAAAATAACTATATTATTAACTTATATAATTTTTCTGTATTATAAGCATATAATAATAGATCAACCAATGGTGGAATATATATAATTGATAAAAAAGTGTCATAGATATACTTAAAGGGATCTTCTTTGGTCAACATGGCCCTCCCTAAAAGTCTGATTTTCTATTGTTATCATATATCTTATTGAAGGGGTGTTTTCAATATTATCACATAAGTCACTAATGGTATGTTTTCAATAATAGATTGGAAGAATGAAAAGATTATTTTTATTTAGTATCATTGACCTCCCAAAATTGTCATTTATATTATTATCATGGATGTCCACATATGGAGTCCTTTTTTATATAACTTACCCCCCATGTGTTTGTTCTGTATCAAATTAAAATTGAATTCAGAAAAATTTATTATGTTTATTCAAAAATACTGTTATAATGTTCCATATTAAATTCATCCTTATTTTCCAATTACATCATTCGTTCTATTCATCATTTATCATTTTAAAATTCATTTAATAATTCATTTAAAGGAACATGCAACAAATTCCAATTATAACATTCATACCCATTTTATAATCATAGTTTCCCAATTTAATAATTCATTATCATCTTCCAATTAAACATTCATTTCATAAAAAATAAAATTCTATTCAGTAACCCTATTTCTCATGTAATGTACTGATCCTAAAATATGGAATCCATAGGGATTTGATAATAATATTATGAAGAACAATTATTATTTAAAAATATTTTTCAGCAACGATGATTGTGAAACTATATATCACAGTCATCAACTAAAATTAATATTTACTTTTTTAACCATTTCATCATGTTAAATCAATTAATTAAAATAACTGAATTCATGGTCATGGTGTCAAATAGAGTAATATACTTATAATTATACATATAAAATTTATAAAACATAAATTGAACACTATTTTGGCCAGCCCCACTGTCAATTTCATTAACATTTTATTTCACAAGGAATCAAAAATTACATTATTTCCAAATATTTCAAAATGTTTCAATGTAAGAAAACTAGAATTAAAACAACTAATTAGAAAATATCTCCATACCTGATGTATATAGTATTTCTGTAAAATTCAAAAAAAATGAAATAATGCATAGACTATGAGTTTAATTTATATAATTCATACCATATTCTTAAAATGTTCTATATAACCAATGTTTTATTATAGTTCTTATTATCAATGGATAATTTCATTCACCTAAAATATATCTGAACATTTGATATATTAGACAAAAAAGTTAGTGATAAATATTATCTTAATCAAATGAATAATGTGAGTTATACGAATCATATACTCACAATAAGCTCTTAATTAAACATGTAGATAGTTGAAACCAAAAAGGAATATTGATGATTCACCAATCAATTCAAATTTGGAAGAATTTTATGGGGGGGGTTACATGAAAATTATGTTTTAAAATAACATAATTTAGTAATAAAGAAGGCACTTCATTAATATTGTAACGCCCCGACCCCACCTACCCAGAGTCAGTGCATTACTTCGTAACATTGGCATGATCACAAAAGATCATGTCTCAAAAGACCGATTAGTTTAGTAGCCTTGGAAACACTGGATACATTTATAAATTTTACATTACATCATAAAATGAAAAACTACAATAAAAAAGTCTCCATAGTCCACACTCATATCCTCTTCTGACTATCCCTGCAGGTCATTCATACAATACTTCTTCACATCCTGGAAAATATTAAAACATTGAAAGGGGTGAGCTCAGATTCTCAGTAAGGATAACAATATTGTGGAAGCATTCGTAAATAAACATTAACATTTAAGGCATTGTATAACTAAAACAAAAGCCTTTTTAAACTTTAGCTTCAGCATAATATGGCAAAAATAAATTAAATAATGCCATTTACTTACTCACATAGATATTCTACTAGTCGAATAATCACATGCAACATCGATAACCACTTTCATAATGATGGAATTCATAATTCTAGACTATCATAACCACGTAGCCAAGGCCTCATTCCAAGACCACAATTAAGATTTTGTCAAGACCTCGTGCCAAGACACTTGTTTGTCTCATGAGACCAACTGATGCATCGAGTAGCTATAGCGGGCTCCACCCGTCACTTATTATGTCCAATGCATTCCTCATATGAATAGGTTTAAATATATCATATAACATAATCGTATCACATAAAACATGCATAAAGGAAACATAAAATTTCCACATTTCAATCACAAGAAATCAATACAACACATTGATATAATAAAAACACTTTCAAAACCATTTTCAATACCAAAATAAAACAAAATTAAAACTTGTATTTAATTTTTCATTTTTAAAAAAGGTATGGCTTGTAGAGGAAGCCGAAACACAAATAATGGTCACGGTGGCGGAGAAGTCATTATCGCCACATACGTACGGCAAGAAAAACATTCCTTTTTTCATTTAGTAAAACACTTCGTATAAAAAATATTCCTTTTGAATAAACGTAAAAGTCAAAGGGGTTTATACACCGTATATGAGGAATTTGTGTATAAAACAAAATATGCCTCAATGAATGGAGATTGAGACGAAGTCCCTCAAAAAGATCATTTTTTAAATAAAATAGATATATTATGTGCATTCACTATAGGTACACATAATGTAAGTACTAATATAAGATAGACCATAATAATATCATTACATAATTTGAAAGTTGGAGATTAACCCAATGAATAGAAATTGGGTTAAGAATTTTCCTTACCTTGCATCCTATCTTGACTCGACCGTTCATTAACCTCCTAAATAATAAACTAGAGTTAATTTATAATGGGTTAAGAACCTTTTTTCATGTTTTTTATTCCCTTTATATCAATTATTACCATGTTATGAACATTTTGTAATTATTTAAGTTAATAACGGTCGTTTTGTCGATCTTTGGTACTTGAGTCAGAAATAGACTTCATATAATTACATGTTCTTCATGTGGTGAAATATCCATTATATCCAAAATTATATTCATGATATTGATATCATATATCTTTTATATATCCAGTATATACATTAATTCATAATATTACATAACATTTAGAGGTAAGAAATGAAATGCACCGTTCATGGAGACGGTAAGTCGTACGTACGCATGAACGCTAATTTCATTTCTATTTCATATTTAATGGAATTGAATCATGATGATATAAAGGTATATTATAATTCTATTATAATATCATATATAATATCATTTACTCCATCCTTTATAAATCCCACATATGGAATTAACGATTCAAATCACTTTGAGGGGGCGGTAGTCCGCACTTCCTAAAATGAAAATATCACGTTTAACAATAATGGAAACAAGAAAGGTATGCCATAAATGAAAAATAGATAACCTTAAGTAAAACATAAACATATTATATATCATATATAAATAGAGTGACATATTAATGGCCACCTTTGAAGGTGTTATTTGAGTGTTGAACAATCATTGTTTCCTGAGGCATAAATTCGCCATCCACAGAAACAGTATGTTCATTAACCATTAGATGTAGGGGTGTGTAAGTGTAGCTCAAATACATCTTATAAAAACATCCTAGTATATTGTGGACACTAGTTTTGTTACAAATGAAATGAATAAAAAGAGTTTAGGGGGTTGGATAAGCAAAATAAAACAAAATATCATAAGAGAAGACATTACCTTATAATCGGGTAACTCTTTTGATTTGAGCCAAAGGCATTCTTGGGAAGACTTCTGCCCAAAGTGAGGCTCTTATGAGTAAGGGAGGGAAGTTGGGAGAGTATTTGGGTAGAGGTTGTCCGAGACAAAAGGCTTTTAAAGTGTGAGTAAGGTGGTAGTGGTGGGGGCCTTTTATAAGTGGAGAGGAGGGGCACTCTTGGAAAGATTGAAATGGTACATTATTATGAAATTCTTTTTAGGATTATAAAGGTCCCACACATATATATTAAGAGGATAAGGTGATAAGGGTTCTAAATCTACTCATCAAATTGGTTTTTGACAAGTGTAAGTCTTAGATTTTACATTATCTTTTCATTTTATTTAAATCGTTAATTAATGATGTAATCACTGCATCATTATGGTGTCATAAAAAATTTAATTTATTTAATGTCTAAAAATTATAAAAAAAATATCAAGATGTATTAAATCGTTTTATATTTCTAATTAATATTTTTAATAAAAGATATAACTTGTATTACCCCATTTAAAAATTGTTTTAGTAAAACAACTTTTGTTTGTCACATTTTTATTTTAACATTAAATAAAATGTTTTTAATGTCATTTTCCTACCAAAGTGGCTCCATGGGGTCCCCAAGTTAACCCATGGATTGTGATGGTCGTCAATGACTCATCCAATAGGGTTAGGAAAAGTTTAAAGGTATTTTCAAATTTTTATAATATCATTTTTACCTTAAATTTCACTATTTACCTTTAATCGCGATTAATTAAACTTAAAAGTTAATATCCACCAAAAAATTATTTTAATCACATTGAACCACATTTTACTACCTAATGACAACCATGTATGTCGGATTTTTGAAAATCAAATCACAGAAGTGGTAATATTTCATTTAAACGAAAAATCAGTTATTTAACTACCACTTAGTGGTTTCACTAATCATCAAAAATTGATGTTATTCAGAATAATGCCAAAATTTCACCCTAAGCTATAATTGATATTCCGAATTAAAAAATGATGTGTATTTTAAAAACATCCAAACATATAAGTTTCATTAATTAATTTTATAACTAATTCCCATTGTCACAACAAATAGTGTGTTTTTAAGAAACAATATATATCAAATGATTGACAATTGTTTATGTCCATTTTCAAAGTGAAATAAATTATAATGAACACCATTGGATAAAATGGTAAAAATATATTATAATTATACTTTAAAACCACTAAATAGTATAATTTATGACTATAAATTATTTTGATTAAAAAATTTGTTTTAAGTATTTTTCACTATTCATAAAAAATGGAAATTCTCAAAAAATTCAACTTAGGATAATTTCGATATTAAGAATACAAAAATGAAGTCCAATTTGAAATATAAAATTTCTATAATTTTTAAATGTGGGTATTACTATTCATAACGGCTACATTGATTAGTCGCGGTGTGATAGAACTAGAAATTGCGTACAATGCAAGCTATTGCATTATTGAAAGAGAGGCATATCGTGGAATCTTGGGGTGTTACATTCTCCAATTCTTCAATAAATTGCGTCCTCACAATTTGAAATTTTTCATTGAAAATAAAAGGATGAAAATATAAAATACCTTTGTGGAAAATCCACATCGGAAATAGGGTTAATAAAATTTTAGCCTTAATAAGAGGGAAAGGGAAATGAAAAAGTCCCCACCAAATTATGATCTCGATAAGGAGAACATTGGTGGAAATTAGAGACATATAATTGGAGGAAAAACGTAAATATTTGTAGGGAGTGATTGAGGTCATCAATCAAAAACAATTGTAAAATTGAGGGCCACAAAGCCTTCAATCTATGTTGATTTAAAATATTATCTGTTCAACAAGACATAAGGTATTAGGATAACACATTTTTTGTTTTATTATCCCTTTACTAATGATTAAGAATTAATTTATTCGTAGAATAAGAGATAGGTATATATATTTATTCTTGACAAGTATAGTTTCAACCATCAACTAATTTCCACCACAATCTCATCTTTCACTCAAAGAGATAATAGAACTCAAAAATATTATATTTATCCTAATCGTACAATTTTCAAAATATTAACACATACCATTTAGATTAGGAAAACTATTTTTTAATAACCAGGGACATCCTGTAAGCTAGTGGTAGGTAATAAAGGCATGTTGCACTACGGATGTGGGTTCGATTCCTGCAGCTTTGTCCAACGCGACGGGTTATGCCCCACCCTGCAGGTTTTCCTTTTCCTATAACTATAGTATTATAATATTCCAAAATTAATCTTCAGAAATGTTTTAACCTTAAAAAAATACTATCCAAATATCAACTTAATCCATTCCAACCATTATAGTTATCCAAAATACTTCTTTCCAACTCACAGTCCAAATTTTATAAGGAAGGTAAACATAATAAAGATCCTTTTTTCCATGTAACAACATGTGAACACCTTCATCATGTATTATTTTAAAACAATACAACATACTGAATTAACATAAATCCTTATTGATTACATTTATGATCCCTTATTCCTTATAGAATACTAGATATACTCCTTCTATCCAAAAATTTATACAAATCATTAATCAGTTTCAAGGAAGTTAAGAAAATACAATATAATTTATCCAAATCAATCATGTATTATTCCAAAATCACTATCTCGGTATCCGAACCATATTATGGTTTATCTTTATCTCAACCATATATTTTCCAAAAATTTAACCTGCTGTGGAGTCACTTTTATTGGTTCCACACAATCTCATGTCCTTGATGAAATAGTACTGCAGTACAATCCTTATATAATCCATATTTATTATAACCAGTACATCATTGATACAACACCAAAATGGAAAAAATCTTTAATGACAACATAAGAACTCGAATCATTCCTCCTCATCAGCGGTAGTATCATAACTTGATAATTATCCAATAACATCATTTGGGGCATACTATGATGATTCGGACATTGGTTTTCATAGTGTACCTACTCCTTACAGATGAAGCATTGTACATTTGAAACCTTTTTCTTACCCTTGCAGTCACGCACTTGGTGTCCTTTTTCTCCACACTTATAACAAACTCCCATTCCCTTTAGGCAATTTCCAAGGTGTTTTTTCCCATAGTTATCACATATTAGAAAATTCTTCTTTTCCCTCATCCCTTTATCCTTCATTCTCTCTTCCATCCTTTTCTTCTCTTTCATCCCTTCAAATCTATAAGACTCATAGAAATCTCTACTTATCTTATTAACACATGATACTATTTCTTCATACGTTGAGAACACATAGGAGACTATTTCCCTTCTAAATGTTGTCTTGATACCATGAAATATATGATCCTACTTACTCTTTGGATCATATGTATTGATGGAGTTCACATTCCTTACACTGGGCGCCATTTCTATACAATGGCATAAACTAGGTTAGTTTATGAATCAAAATACATTATAACAAACTTGAAAAACACTTAACATAAATTGAACTATTTATGGATATTATCCATAATCATAAAAATGATTTCTTTGAGGAAGTATATATTCATAAACCCTTCATAATGATTTGTAAAGAAAATGAGAATTTTCCTATGCATATCCCCCGGGAGTGTCGTAACCAAGAGTGCAGTAAGGCCTATTGTCGTGCACTAGTTCCCGTTCGAGTCTAGCTCAAAGCGGTGTTTTCGGGTTTTTCCGCTAGGTACATCTTTGCCAGAGCTGCCTCTACCTGCTCGTATCCAGACAAGGATGTTTTGCTCGGAAAACTCATCAAATCTCTATAATACCAAAATTATAGGATGTTCTTCAATACTAATCATCAATGTCTATCTTAGGGATATGTTATCTAATCAGAGTTTATCTAAATCTAGATTCCAAGGTTAGTACTAAACTTCCTCTGATACCAACTGTAACACCCCGTCTCTAGCTACCCAGAGTCGGTGCATTACTTCGTAACATTGGCATGATCACAAAAGATCAAGTCTCGAAAGACCGATTAGTTTAGTATCATTTTAAACACTAGATATATTCATAAATGTTACATTACATCATAAAGTGAAAAACTACAACAACAATGCCTCCATAGGCCACACTCATATCCTCTTCTGACTATCCTTGCAGGCCATTCATAAAATACTTATTCACATCCTGGAAAATATTAAAACATTGAAAGGGGTGAGCTCAGATGCTCAGTAAGGATAACAATATTGCGGAAGCTTTCGTAAATAAACATTAACATTTAAGGCAATGTATAACTAAAACAAAAGCCTTTTTAAACTTTAGCATCAGCATAATATGGCAAAAATAAATTAAATAATTCCATTTACTTACTCACATGGATATTCTACTAGTCGAATAATCACATCCAATATCAATAACCACTTTCAAAATGATGGAATTCATAATTCCAGACTATCATAACCACGTAGCCAAGGCCTCGTACCAAGACCACAATTAAGATTTTGTCAAGGCCTCGTGCCAAGACACTAGTTTGTCTCATTAGACCTACCGATGCATCGAGGAGATATAGCGGGCTCCACCCGTCACTTATTAAGTCCAATGCATTCCTCATTTGAATAGGTTTAAACATATCATATAACATAATTATATCACATAAAACATGCATAATGGAAACATAACATTTCCACATTTCAATCACAAGATATCAATAAAACACATTGATATAATAAAAACACTTTCAAAACCTTTTTCAATACCAAAATAAAATAAAATTAAAACTTGTATTTAATTTTTCATTTTACAAAAAAGGTATGGCTTGTAGAGGAATCCGAAACTCAAATAATTGTCACGACAACGGAGAAGTCATTGTTACTGCATACGTACGGCAAGAAAAACATTCCTTTCTGACGTTTAGTAAAACGCTTCGTATAAAAAAGATTTCTTTTGAATAAATGTAAAATTCAAAGGGGTTTATACACCATATAGGAGTAATTTGTGTATAAAACAAAATATGCCTCAATGAATGGAGATTGAGATGAAGTCCCTCAAGAAGATCATTTTTTTATATAAAATAGATATATTATTTGTATTCACTATAGGTACACATAATGTAAGTAATTATATAATATATACCATAATAATATCATGACATAATTTGAAAGTATGAGATTAACCCAATGAATAGAAATTGGGTTAACAAGTTCCCTTACCTTGCGTCCTGTCTTGACTCGACCGTTCTTTAACCACATAAATAATAAACTAGAGTGAATTTATAATTGCTTAAGAACATTTTTTCAAGTTTTTTATTCCTTTTATATCACTTATTACCATTTTATTAACATTATGTAATTATTTAAGTTAATAATGGTCATTTTGTCGATCTTTGGTACGCGAGTCAAAAATGGACTTCTTATAATTAGAAGTTGTTCATGTGGTGAAATATCCATTATATCCAGAATTATATTCATGATATAGATATCATATATCTCATATATATCCAGTGTATACATTCATTCATAATATTACATAACATTTAGATGTAAGAAATGAAAAGCACCTTTCATGGAGACGGTAAGATGTACGTACACATGAACGATACTTTCATTTCTATTTCGTATTTAATGGAATGAAATCATATTGATATAAAGGTATATTATAATTCCAGTATAATATCATATATAATATCATTTACTCCATCATTTATACATCCCATATATGGAATTAATGATTCAAATCACTTTGAGGGGGCGGTAGTCCGCACTTCCTAAAATGAAAATATCACATTTAACCATAATGGAAACAAGAAAGGTATGACATAAATGAAAAATACAGAACCTTAAGTAAAACATAAACATATTATATATCATATATAAATATAGTGACATCTTAATGTACACCTTTTAAAGTTTTATATGAGTGTTGAATAATCATCATTTCATGAGACAGAAATTCGCCATCCACAGAAACAGTATGTTTTTTAACCATTAGTTGTAGGAGTGTGTATGTGTAGCTCGAATAATTCTTATAATAACATCATAGTATATTGTTGATACTGGTGTTGTTACAAAAAAATATAATAAAACTAGTTTAGGGGGTTGGATAAGCAAAATTAATCAAAATAACATAAGAGAAGACATTACCTTAAAATCGGGTAACTCTTTTGATTTGAGCCAAAGGCTTCCTTGGGAAGACTTCTGCCCAAAGTGAGGCTTCTAGGAGTAAGGGAGGGAAGTTGGAAGAGTATTTGGGCAGAGTTTGGCTGAGCCAAGAGGCTTTGAAAGTGTGAGTAATGTGGTAGTGGTGGGGGCTTTTTATAAGTGGAGAGGAGGGGCACTCTTGGAAAGATTGAAATGTTACATTATAATGAAATGAATTTTCAGATTCTAAAGATTCCACACTTATATATTTCTAGGATAAGGTGATAAGGGTTATAAATCTACTCATACAATAGGTTTTTGACAAGTGTATGTTTTAGATTTTACATTATCATTTCATTTTATTTAAATCGTTAATTAATGAGGTAATCACTGCATCATTATGGTGTCATAAAAATATTAATTTATTTAATGTCTAAAAATTATAAAAAATATATCATCATGTAGGAAATATTTTTATATTTCTAATGAATATTTATAGTCAAACATATAACTTGTATATCCCAATTTAGAAATTGTTTTAGTAAAACAACTTATGTTTGTGACATTTTTATTTTAACATTAAGTAAAAAGTTTTTAATGTCATTTTCCTACAAAAGTGGCTCCATGGGGTCCCCAAGTTGACCCATGGATTGTCTTGGTCGGCCATGACTCATCAAATAGGGGTAGGACAAGTGTAAAGGTATTTTTATATTTTTATAATATCATTTTTACCTTAAATTTCATGAATTATCTTTAATCGCAATTAATTAAACTTAAAAGTTACTATTCGCCAAAAAATTATTTTAATCCCATTGAACAAAATTTTACTTCCTAATGACAGCCATGTATGTCAGATTTTTGAAAATAAAATCACAGAAGTGGTAATATTTAATTTAAATGAAATATCAGTTATTTAACTACCACTTAGTGGTTTCACTATTAATCAAAAATTGATGTTTTTCAGAACAATACCAAAATTTCACCCTAAGCGATAATTGATATTCCGAATTCAAAAATGATGTCTATTTTACAAAATTACAAACATATAAGTTGAATTAATTAATTTTATTACTAATTCCCATTGTCACAATAAATAGCGTGTTTTTATGAAACAATATATATCAAAATATTGACAATTGTTTATGTCCATTTTCAAAGTGAAATTAATTCTAATGAACACCATTGTATAAAATGGTAAAAATATATTATAATTATACTTTAAAACCACTCAATAGTATAATTTATCACAATCAATTATTTTTATTAAAAAATTTGTTTTAAGTATTTTTCACTATTCATAAAAAAATGGAAGTTCTCAAAAAATTCAACATAGGATAATTTCGATATTACGAATACAAAAATGAAGTCCATTTTGAAGTATAAAATTTCTATAACTTTAAGAAGTGGGTATTACTATTCATAATGGCTACTTTGATTAGTAGCGGTGTGTTAGAACTTGAACTTGCGTACAATGCAAGCAATTGCATTATTGAAATAGAGGCGTATCATGGAAGCTCAGGGTTTTACAAATGTCGTAGGTCTTCACCAAAATATTTTTCAAAATAGATCCCACTAGATATCTAGAAGCTCCCTTGTGGGCACCCACGACCAGACATTGCTGGGCTCAGTCACATGTCGGTGTTCCTTTAGCCCTTATATTTTATGATACTATAACTGACTATTCAATGGATTTATAACGTATAGTGTGTGGAAATAGATATAACACCCAAAAACATGTTTTAATGATTAGTTTTCATGATATCTTGCTCGACATACAACATTGAGTTTTAATTGATTTCCAATTTACCATAGATATATTATTCTTTAAAAGTGAATGTTTTACCCAATAATTTAAATTTTTTGTTATAAATTTTATTAAACACATGATGATATATATTTATATGTGTCATACTCAAAAACAAATCCTTTATTACTTTTAATAAAATGAGAATTCACTTTTAAGTAAATACATCAGAACTACTTTTTTTTATAATAATTTATTTTTTCCTATTTTTTGAGTAAGTATTATAATAAATGTCTGATATCATAACAAATTTTATTTTATAAAATGAAATTAATGATTCATATCATCAGATCACAGTTAACATATGGATCTAATTTTTTATTTTCTGAAATGATTAATTTTTTAAAGAATAGTTTAAAATATAAATATTTTTTAAAAGAAATTATTTTTTTCATAAAATTAAAAAATAAAATAGATGCATTATGATTATAATTTTTATCTTCCTGTTCCTCTAACGTCATTAAATATTTTTTATTTCAATTAATAACATATAAATAAATTCAACAATGGATTTTGTTATATGTGTAACTGTAGTATTAAAGCATATTTATCTATGAAAAATTCATTGTTTTTACATAATTATGTAATGATTTGTTCCAAAATTATTTATTAATATAATAATTTAAATTGTATTCAATATATGTACTAATGAGTTTTTTAATTTGAAAAATAGATTCCTTTTAAATTTTTATCAATTTTTATATATCTTATGTTAACTATTTTTCGCATGACAAGGGGAAAATAGTTAAACTAGGTTAAAACATCGTGATGATGCATAAAAATGAGTAAAACATTCAATTATCATATATATTGAGTTCATTTTTATATTATCATCACACTTTCAAAAATATGTCAACATTGTGACATATGTTTTGTATAATATGATCTTTTACTTGTTTTATGTTTTGAAAAAATCCAAAATGTAAAGATATATGTTCTAAAGAATTTCAAATTTTATGTTGGTGATATCAGGTGGTAATATTATATTATAACTTCTTATATTAATAATAAATGATTTAATATTATCTTGGTAATTTTTTAATTTTTTTATAGAATAATTACCATAAATATATTTTGATTAATGACATACTAATTTCTCAAGTAATAAAACAGTCATAATACGTTTTACTAACATTAATTGTAGTAATTTTTTTAAAAAATAATTACACATAATTTTAAAAATATATATATATATTTTTAATGATTTGGATTTGAAATACCTTTCAATTTTTTATGTAATTCTCAACTATGTGATTAGTAATGAAAATGGATTTAATGTTTTCTTATGTTAAATATTATGTTAATTAGTGAATTATTGTTAATAGAAATTCCATCATCAACATTTATAATTATATATGGTTGAAAATATCATAAATTATCCACTATTCATTTTATAATAACATTAATGGCCCCTAAAAATAAAAAAAACAGATATCTTGTTAGTTTTAAAATGGATTAATGGGGTATAAACCGGTAAAGAAGGGTTAAAAAATTATCTAATCTTGTATATAAGTTTTTAAATAATTTTATTACTAAATTTAAAATCACTTTTTAAGGGTCATTAATTTACATTAATTTAATACTTTAAGTAATTCCAAAGGTTATACCTCATCTCACTTGTAAATTGGAACCTCTTACATAAAATTATTCACAACATTTCAAATCTCAGTATACCACAATATAAATCGTAATATGAAATTAGCTTAATTGATCACAACATAGATGTACTTATCATTCCATTATACCATACTTTCAATGAATATGTATTATGAAAAATGATATTTTCCAATGAAAAGGATTGATGTAACACTAGGATAATTTTTTGAAATATTTACATTAAATATTTTTTATTCATTAGTAGCTTTCGTTGCAATAAATTTTGAGTTTAAAAAAAACATGAGAATCAATTTTTATGAAATTACTATTATATCCTAGTCGTTAGGTTAGAAGGAAAAATTATATATAACTTATAAAAATTCATTATGAATTTATTGCCTATTAATTATTTGTGAAAATAATAATTCAGTGAGATATTTCTATTTTTGGGTGAATTAATTTGGTAACTAAATTAAGGATATATATATGCATGTTATAAACATAATAAAATATTTTTATGTGCATCCAATGGATATTTTTGTCATAGGGTATGAATATAACCCTATTTGATGTATAAATACCTATTTCATAAAAGGATAATTTTACATCTCTGGATGGTGAACCCATTTCAAATTTTGATTTTTACACATTAATAATTTTTATATTACAACATAAATAGGTAATTATTCAGCGGGATATAAAAAATTACATTGGATAATTCTATGATATTTTTCTATTAACTTTCATGTTTTTATAAATAGTATAAATAAAGTCAATTGCAATTGAAACAAATTTTTTCATCGAGAGAATTTACATGGATAAATAATAAAATTTAATTTTTTTAAAGTTTAAATTGTATATATTTTTATAATTGAATATAATTTATGTCATTAGAATTTATTTCCCATTGAATTCATAGGTAAAACAATTTCAATCTTTTGCAATGTTTTAACTTTTAAACTATATTTTCTCATTTCAACAATAGAATGAATTTTAAATTAATTACATCAAATTATATGTTTTCAATTTTTAAAAATTGGTTCCATTTTTGGAACCAGTATGTCCAAAATATGTTAATTGGCTACTTTTTTTGGCATTATGGATAGTAACATTGGTAATTATTTTTATTACCATGGATAAAGGATAATTGGGTAATTAAAGGTAATGATATAATTATAAAATCACATAAACACATATAAAAATTGTATTTGATGACTAAATTCGACACTATTAATCTATTTTTAGAAATTGAATCACATTATTGCGACATAAATATGATTATGGTATCAATATAATAAAAACTAATGAATGTGACAAGATGTCACAAACTCATTTTATATATGTATATATATTTGAGTATATCGATTACCAGGAGATAATATCAATTATTCATAGTATATGGAAATATAAAATAATTACATAATATAATTGTAATTTAATTATAATTTTTAGTTATTAAATAAATACGATTAATGAAGACACAATAGTGATGTAGAATTTATTTTAACAATAGAAATTTAAAATAAATGGTATTAAAAATATTAAAATATATATCTTATGAAATAATTAATGTGATCCACAAATTTTATAGGTTACTATGACATCATAGGAGTGTATTGAATTCTTTTTTTTTTGAATTTATCTCATGAAAGGTTTTTTTCGTCAAATAAATGAATATTGACAAAATTGACACTATTTATATTTTCAGAAAATAATATTTTATTAAATTATTTTAAAATCATAAAAATATTAAAAAGTTACAAATTTATAATTATATGATCTAAAATATCATTAAATTTACAATTATGGTCAATTAAAACCATATACGTAAATATTTATAACAATTACATATTTAGAATGTTATTACAATAATTAAAATTAAATAAAATAACTAAGTGCAAATTAAAATGATATGGATTAAATTGGAAAAAATATCTATTCGGAAATTTATTGGTTGATTAAATTACAACCCTATCTTATATCATCTTTTAAATTCAGACATTTTAAATGTTTTTTGGTAGGGTTTTATTTTATATTAAATTACTATTTAGGGAGTTTCCAAAAGTCCCACTCACCTCAATTATAAAAGGTCACCTCCTACCGCACCTCATCAATTCATTTGAACACTAAAACACCTCCAACCAATTACCTTTTTCCATCTCAACATTCATATTTTCATTCGATAGGTTAATGTAATCACGAAATACCAACTATAATTATCTAAGGAGAAACAAAAATATTCCTCCTTCTACCCATCCTATGAAAAATGAAATCCCCACACCTATGTATGTAGGTCTCACCATCTCTATGCCATGGTGTATTCCATTATTCACCACGACCTTACATGGATGGGAATAATGATTGAATAAATATATATATATATATATATATATTATTGATATAAAATTATCATGATTTGGAAATAATATAGGCCATCTACATAAATACCATTCAACAATTACGGGAACAATGTCGTAGCTTGTGTGTATATACAACTTTCCGTCTCCACGGTGCGATGAGTTTTGTTCACATAATATTCATTAAATAATAATTATATAAATTAATTTACGGAATAAATATGAAATATGTCATATAAATACAATTTTTTTAAAATATATAACTATATCGTAAAAATAGGAATAAGAACTTATCCGACAAAACTTGTATTAGGACATAAAGTAGTTAATACATGAATTACAAGTAATAATGAAATGCTAATAAAAAATGACAATATGGTAATAAATGTTATCATAAAAATGATTTGTATTCTATAAAAAATCATTAATATTATTTTAATCATTATACAGGAGGTCCAGATACATACAAATCATATCAAAACTAATGTAAGGGATAACACCACAAATCTTGTTTTTATCTGAGATTATTTATTTATAATTATTTTCTGGGGTATAATTGTCATCCACATCCATGATCCATAAATATGTACTTCAAAATATTATTTATATCCTTCTATATTTTTTAATTCAATTTTATCCATAAGTAAATTTTAACTAAATGGTATGAATAAAATATGATGAGGTTTTCAGTTCAATGTACATTTAGACTTTTCTAGAAAAAGTATTAGAATAATGTTTTTTATCTTAAATGGCATGAATTGATTTTTACGCTTTCATAATTACTTATTTACATAATTATTAACCTACAATCAACAAATGTTTTTTTTACATAAAATTATTTCTTCTAAAATTTTGTGGCATTTTGTGGAAGTAAATCATTTCTTGAAGAATAAAGGATAATTTCCTTAGGATTTAATTTCATGTGATTTCTAAAAATTATACTTCCTCTATGATGAAAATGATTAAATAGGCTAATATTTAAAATTTTGTTGTTAATATGATTCAATTAAATTTATTATATATTGTTATTTAGGATACCCATTAGTTCTATGTCAATTAGGATGAAATGATGTTTAAGAAACTAATTTTATTTAACGGGTTATGTTATGGTGAAAGTATTTTTATTTTGTCAAACACATCAAAATGGATTCATTATCGGATGGTTGGAATCGGTATCTCCCTCCAATTCATTCAGTAAATATTTATATCTCATGAGATAGACATGACTGGAATGGAATGTAAATAATGTTCTGTAATACTGGGCTGGAAAGAAGAGTGAACTCGGTACTATAATGGACATGGTTCACTGTGATGGTTTCCACAAAGATCCTTGACTAATAATAAATTATTTTCTATGCTTATGTGTACAAGACACAAAATTTCATATATTATGTTATGGATATTGGGATTGTGTTTCACATTTATGATTTATCCCATGACATGATATTATGATCTTTTATATGTTGGACAATATTTTCAAATGTTATGTTTGTGATTATTTTTTTACATGTTTACCCATAATGATCATTTGATATTACCCTTTCATATGTTTCTTTTCCCCATGTCATTAAGGTGGGTATTATGTAAGATATGTCAAAATAGAGGCTAGTTATTATTAATTAAGGAGACAATGTTAATGTTTTATGAACTAGTTGTTTATGTTTCCCGGATTCTAAGGAAACCAAACCTATACTATCCTAGTGTGGTTTTTTTATGTTCTGTAATAAATATTTTTCAACGTTGAAGTAATATATATATGTAAATAATGTGCTGTGCTAGCTGGTATTAGAGAAAAATCGTAGTTAATATTTGGAATCTGGGATGAGAGAACCATAGTAAGAACACTAAGGACATGTCAAATTATATCATACAATCATATCCTAGTGTTTTAGAGATGTTCCTGAACAACCTAGGATAAAATCTAAAGTTTTCTAAATTTAAATTTTATTCTTTTTTATCAGGTTTTCTTATTATGATTACTGTTTCTCGGATTATGCTATATTTTTTCAGTCCATGGATAGAACCCGAAGGAATTGTGTTAATTATGAATGCGACTGGATATGAAATGATTTCCCCCCTAAGAAACCAAATGTTATATGAGATGGAATGAAAAATCATGTAGCCATAATCAACCGACTTTATCAATATATGAATCATTTAGGACATCCAAATGAGTAAAGGATGGAGAACCAATCTGTTATTTCCTTCATGAGATAGTGTCCACCATAGGTAATTGTGTCTTCTAATCCATTAGTTGTTGAAAAATGGATCAGCACAAATAAAAAGATAATTTTAGTTTTACAATGTTCTGTACATTTTAATTTCATCATAACATTTTATAATTTTAAATGTTAATCTAAACAATGGTGGATTCTTATCAAGAATAGGGGCAAAGATATCAATCAGTTGGTACCTAAAATGAAAATTTAAGAAGACTTTCAAGGAATGATTTTTGAATTATCGTCCAACCTCAGAGTAAAATCTATCGATTATTAAAGGTATAAATCCATGTTTCAAATTGGAATTATCCATAAGGGACATCAATAGATATGAGGAAAATTTTCGATAGGCTCTCAAGGTTTAAATGGATATTTGAGTATCCCATAAGTCATATGGATTTGATAATAATTGAAAAATCGAATTCAAAGGAAAATATAAATACCACACTAAAAAGAATATGAGTTTTTGCTTATCCTCAATGTGTGGAAACATGCATGGAGGGAATTGTCTTATAGGGACTGGTAAATTTTTTAGGTGTCGAAAAGAAGGTCATCATGCATTTTAATGCCAATGTTATTGGAAAAATATTTTAAATGATGTGAACAGTGAAACTGCTACAGAGAATGCACCTATTACACTTCAATGTTAAAAGTGATAGAAAAAATGGAATTCTGAAAATCATTTCCCTAATCCAATGGTTATTTATGATGATCAATGTCAAAAAACTCTTATGGTCGAATAAAATGGAATGTCACATGTAATAACTATCAAAGACGTGGAATATGAAAATGACATGGTTAAAGGTACTCATACCATCTACACTAATGTAGAATTTATTTTATTTTATTTTTCATCCACCCTCTCTATTATATCTGAATATTTTTCTATGGGTATCACCGTATTTCATCAACAATTAGATGTTGTGATATCTATGAAAAATTATAATAGAGTAATAGTCTCATCAAAAGTTTATAATTTTTCTCTAAATGAAGTTTGTGGGAATGTGCTTCCATCATATCTTTTGATCCTTCCTATAGTGGATTTTGATGTGATTCTTCACATGTATTAGTATTCTCTATATGTAGATCATATAAATTTCCTAGAAAGGTATGTCACATATCATATTCCAGATTAATCTATGAACATTGATCGATGAAAGATGAATATATCATTTTAGTAGAAATTTCATCCATTTTATGGTTCATGATTCGAATAAATGGGGGGGGGGGGGTTTATCTCAAATTATTTGTGATATAGTCATGATTAAGAATATACCTATTATTATAGATATTTATGATGTATTTCTAGAAGAATATGTAGTTCATCCATCAAATCGAGAAGTTTAGTTTTCAATAGAACTCATAATCGGTGTTATGCCTATTTTAAAGACACATTATAGAATGGATCCAATTGAGTTGTAGGAATTGAAAAAGAAACTCCATGAGATTGCTGCTAAAGAATTATTACACTCAGTTGCATCACATTGGGGACAAACTATACTATTTTTAATAAGAAATATGGATCATTGAGACTCTACATTAATTGTCGAGATCTTAACAAGATCACAATGAAGAAAAAATATCCCATTCCATGCATTGATGACGTATTTGACCAACTACATTGAGCTCAATACTTTTCCAAGAGAAATCTTCCTTCAACATGTCATCAATTAAGGTTAAAAATAATGATATATAGAAGAAATAATTCTTTTCAAGGTATAGACATTATGAATATATAGTGTTTCCTTTTGGTCTTACTAATTCCCCTGCTATCTTCATGGATATAATGAATATAGTCTTTAGATACTATCTTGATCAGTTTTTGGTAGTCATTATAGATGATATTCATGTCTATTCTAAGAGCAAGATGTAACATGAATATCACATGAGACTTTAACTGAATACCCTATGAAAGGAGATGTGTTATTCCAAATTTACAAAGTGTTAATTTTGGCATCAGAAAGTCTCATTTTTTGGATCAAATCACATGAAGAGAGAAAATATATATGGATACACAAAAAAAAGAGCCAATATCAAGATGGTTGAGATCATCAATGGTAACTAATCGAATACATTTTCTTGGTCTGGTTGGATAATATCGACGTTTTGTGAACTATTTTTCTTGATTATCTAATCCACTAACCATGTTGACTCGAAAAGAAGTTATGTTGGTCAAGACGATGGAATGTGAAGAGAATTTAAAAGAGTAAAAAAGAAGGATATCTAGTGCACCTGTGCTGACACCTCCTTGCATTGGAGAAAGGATTGTGATCTATAGTGATATATCTAAGATGGTATTGGGATTTGATCTCAGGAAAAATGATATATTGGTAGATTATTCCTCACGATTGTTGAAAATTCATGATTAAAATAAACCATCTCATTATTTGTAGTTAGTTGCGGTAATTTTTTCATTAAAGATATAAACGAATTATATTAATGGTCAATGGTGTGATATTTATACAAAAAATAAAATATTAACATATATTTTCACACCAAAGAAGATGAATATGCGCCAAATAAGATGGTTGGAGTTGTTTAAATATTACGACTACTCATTACATTTCCACCTTGGGAATTAGAGAAAGGTGGTTGATAATTTGAGTCGAAAATACCATAATAGCTAATCCAGGAGGAGGATCACAAAACATCTAGTATTTATAAATTTTTAAAAGATGGATCATGAAATTATAATGGATGTAGAGAAATAATATCTATATAAAATGAATGTTAAACCATCTATACAAGTGATTATTAAATAGGTAGTAAAGGAAGATGTAGAATTACAAAATAATATGAGAAATGTTCCTGAACTCAACCATAATTGTGATGAAATAATATATTTCAGAAATCGGGATTGTATTCCTCCCATACTATAATCAAGTACGAATAAATTGGATGAGGCGCATAATACATCATTTTATATTCACCCTAAAAGAAAAAATATGTACATGGACATAAATAAGTAATTATGGTAGGATGACATGAAAATGGATGTCCCCAAATTTTTATCTCGATGCTTGGTTTATAATCGAAGTAGACAAAAAATATGTGCATGGACCTAAAAGAGTACTCAACGGACTTCACAAAATATCCAAATAAATAATGCTATCTGGGTTATGGTTCATTTCCTTATGAAGTCTAAACAATTCATTACCATTTGATAGGATTTATCTCTTGATCATATTTCCGTGATCTATGTAAAAGATGTTATAAGTTTTAATGGAGTACCAGTATCTATTATGTCCAAACCAGAACCAAGGTTTGCTTCAATGTTCTGGAGAAGTATTCAGAATTCTTTGGTTATAGAGTTAAGATTCACAACTATTTATCCGCCATAGATAGACTGTCAGTCAGAGAGGAAAATACAATCTATGGAAGACATGTTGAGATCTTTCTCATAGGATTTTAATGTTGGTTTGGACCTACAACTACCATGGGTGTAATTTTATTACAATAATAGCTTTCACATCAACATTCATATGGCTCCTTATGAACCCCTTTATAAAAAGAAGGGAATGAATCTAACTTTTTGCGATAAAGATGGGGAACTAAAGATATTACGACTTGATCATGTTGATGAAAAGGTTGAAAATGTCAGATCTATTCATCAAAACATAAGAGAATCTTAAAATTGAAAAAAAAAATTGCTGACAATCAATGAAATGACTTAGAGTCTAAAGTGGGAAATAAGGAGTTCCTACACATATATCACTAGAAGATAGTAAATTGATTCGGAAATAACGGAAAGCTGAGGCCTTGGTATATTGGTTCTTTTGAAATTACAGATCATGTTGGGAAGGTATCTTTTCGAATAGAACTTCCATCGAATATCTCTAATGTTCATGAAGTGTTTCATGTTTCTCTCCGTAGAAAGTATATACCCCATCCTTAACATTTACTAAGCTCAAAAGTCATACTGTTGCAGCAATATATTTATTATGATGAAAATCTAAAGGAGATTCTGAATCGTAGCGAAAAAGGTCTATGAAAAAAACCACAAGTTTGGTTAAAGATGTATGAGGGAACCACAAATATAAAAAAGCTACATGGTAACATGAGGATATGATGAGGGAGAGGTATCATCTTCTGTTGTTTATTTAATTTATGAATTTTGACGGCGAAATTCAGTTTAAGGGGGGTAGAATGTAACACCTGAATGTTTTTATGATATATTTTCCTTATAAAATTTTTATTCTCCATTATCACTCTTTTCATGCAATAGTGTTTTTAAACAAACCGAAAGATTCCATTTTTATAAATGTATTATTATATTCTAGTAGTTAGGTTAGCAAGAATAATTATAACTAACTTATGAAAATGCATTACGAATTCAATGGGTATCATTTAATTATGGAAAATATAAATCATTTTTTAATTTGAATTTTGGAATGAATTACTTTTGGTAATAAAATTAATGAGATATATATTTATTATATATTAAATAAATTATTTTCTAAATTCATCCAATTGATATTTTAGAAATATGATATAAATAAAAACCTTTTTCAAATATAAAACGTATTTTTAATGTTTAATTATACACCATTGAATAGAGAACCCATATCAAAATAAGAGTTATACACATTAGTAGTTTATATATGACAACATAAACATTTTATTTTTAAACAAGATATAAATATTAACTTTTGATAAATTTCTGATAACTTTCATGTTTTGATCAATATTAAACATACGGTAAATAAAAAAAACCACTTTTTTAATTGAAATAATTTATATGGTCAAAATATAATATTGAATGGTTTTAATGTATAAATAGAATATATTTTTAACATTAAATATATTTTATTTCATTATCATTAATTTTACATTGAATTTATAGGTCAAAAGATTTCAATCTTTTGCAATGTATTAAATTTTAGAATCCATTTTCTAATTTCAACAATATGATTATATTTAAATTAATTATTGAAACTTATTTATTTTTATTTCTACAAAATTGATTCTATATTCTGAATCAATAGATCTAAAATATGTTAATAGGCTACTTTTATTTGTGGTCATTATGAATAGAATCTTTTGTAATTATTTGTAGTATCATGGTTAAAGGTAATTTTGGTAATAAAGTGTAAAAACAAGATTATAAAATTACCTTAACACTTGTAAAAATTCTTTTGGATGACTAAATTCAAACCTTATCCACTATTTATCGAAATGGAATCACTTTATCACCACTTACCTATTAATATTGCATGAATGTAATAAAAATGAATGAATGTGACAAAAATGTCACAATCTCATTTTATAATTGTTTATTGATTAGAATATACAGATAACTATGAGATCATATTGACTAAAAAAAGTCTCTGAAATTCTAAAATAATTAAATATATCAGAGGAATTTATTTATAATTTATATAGATTAAATAATTACCATTAACAATGACATAATGTAGATTTAATTTTTTATTAATAAAAATATAACTGAAATGGTCTTAAAAATAATAATAATAATATCATATGAACTAATTAATGTGATCCACAAATATTATAGATTAATATGACATGTTTGTAGTGTATTGAATATATTTTTTTCTCGAAATTATCTCCTTTTTTTATATCAAATAAATTAATAGTGTCAAAATTGCCAATATTGATATTTTATGAAAATAACATTTTATTAAATAATTTAAAAATAAAAAAATATTTTAAAAATATAATGTGATAAATATAATATCTAAAATGTTATAAAATGCCCATTTATGGTCAATTAACTCTATATAAGTAAATATTAATTGCCATTAAATATTTCAAATTTTGTTACCACTGTTAAAATTAAATAGAATAAAAAATTGTCAATTAAAAATATATGGTTTAAATTAAAAACATAACATGTCCAAAATTTATTGGTCTATGATATTAAAACCATAACTCATATCATCTTCAAAATTGGTATATTTTATAGGTTTTTTGGTAGGGTTTCATTTTATTTTAAATTATTATTTATGGAGTTTCCAAATGATCCCCTCACAACTATTATAAAAGGGAACCTCCATTTTAAACTCTTCACATTAATTTGTTCCTTCAATCTCAGCCATACCTAGAAATGTTTCCTTATAAAATTTATTATTTTAAATGTAGTGGTCCTGGAAATCATCAATGTCCATCTATGGTGCTCTAACAAGATATTTATAGGGGCACATCACAAAAGCGGTAATTTATTTTATATATTCAATCAAATTTCATTCTTCTTATACCTCCAATTAATTAGTTGTTTCATTATAAATTAATATATCAGTATCACTAATATAATTAAAATTTTTATATACATTAAACAACCATATTCCACCTTCTACCCATCCTATAAAAAATAAAATCACCACTCGTGCATTCGTGCTTCTTGGAGTCTCTATTATGTGGTGTAATATGTTTTTCACCACCACCATACATGGATGGGTATAATTATGGAATTAATAAATTTATATATATGATTGATATAATTTTTTAATTTTGAGACAATGTACAACATGTACATTAAAAACATTCAACAATTATGTGAATGATATCATCGCTCATGCATACGTACAGATTACTGTCTCCACGGTGCGATATGATTTTTCCTACACAATCATTATTAAAGAATGATTATATAAATTAATTGGATGAATAAATATGTTATATATTATAATAATACATTTTTTCTTATCATATAAATATAAACTAAAAATAGGAATAATAACTTAGTCAACAAAACCAACATAAGGACATAAAGCAGTATATACCTGAACAACAAGTATCAATGAAATGTTACCAAAAAACAGAAGAAAATATGATTGAAAATTTCATCATAAAAATGCTTATGAATATATAAAAAATAAATAACATTATTTAAATCATTATACAATAGTTTCAGATATATATGAAGCATATCTAACCTAAGGTAAGGGATAACTTTTCAAATCTCGTTCTTATCTGTTATTGTTTATTATTATGTATTTACTAGGGTATACATATCATCAACATCCATATTTTCTAAATATTTATTTAAAAATATTATATATATCCATATATAATTTTTAAAATAAAATTCACCCATTGGTAAATTTTTCTAAATGGTATGAATTGAATATTTCGTTGTTTACAGTACAATGTACTTTTTAATTTTTTTGGTAAAACTATGAGAAAAATGTCATTTTGTATTGTACAGAATAAACTAATTATTATGAATTCATGATGCATATTTTCCTTGAATAATTTAATATAATATTAAAACATTATTTTCACATAATATGATTTCATCTACAATTTTCTGTCATTTTGAGGGAGGGAAAAAAATTGAAGATGAAAGAATATTTTCTTTAAGAATTAATTTCATCTATTTTTCAAAGAAATTATCCATATAGGATGACACTATGTAAAGACAGTTATATTTATATATCTTTTATTATATGATTTTTCTATTTATGAAGGAATATTATTATGGAAATCTACTTGTTTTGTAGAAATTATTATGTAATGATGTTAATAAAATTCATTTTATATCATATGTTATGCTATGGTGAATGTTTTTTGGGGCACATAAGTATGATTTCATTATAATTTGGGTGGTACCTATATCTAACTCCAATGAAATTTGAAAATAATAATATCTATGTAGATATACCTTACTTGAATGACAAAAAAATCTGGATCAGCAATACAGGGCTGGAACGCGGAGTGAACTCAGCTCAGTAATGGCCTTTTTCGACTATGGTGGACTCATCAATGAGATTTGACCAATATGAAATTATTTTCTATGCTTATATGTGTATTACATGAAATTTCATGTCTTATGTTATGACTATTGGGATTAAATTTCACTTTTATTATTTATTGCATGACATGATATTATGATCTTTTATATGCAGGATAAGATTTCCAAATGTTATGTTTACGATTGATATTTCCCTTGTTCACCCTTAGTGAGAATTTGAGCTCACCCTTTCATATATTTCTTTTCCCAAGCTCATGAAAGTGGGTATTAACTATGATATGTCAAAAGAGATTCTAGTTATGAATAAATAATTGGGAGACAAAATGGTATTTTTAGGAAGCAACGGTATCTATTTCCCAGTTTCTAAAGACACCAAACCTATATAGTCCAAGCATGGTTTTGTTATGTTATGTAATAACTAATTTTCATTATTGAATTAACATCTCTATTTAATGTACGTTCATTTTTACCTAACACATGATTGAGTACATTAATTTTATATTATATTAATCTATATCAGAATATATGTTAAAATTTCAAGAAAAAATTCAAATCTCTAAAATATATTTTTTAGGATGGAATGAGGATTATCCACCACATTTTAAATTGTTTTCAATTTAAATCATAACTTTTATGTACATCTAGAGTACCTCATCCACCAATCAGAGCGATTAATTTTTGAAAAAAATTTCAGATAAATAGTAGTAGTGATTTTTTTTAATGAATATAAGTTATATATGGGAGAAATTAATTATTTTTCATACCAAATTATAAATTATGGTTCATTTGTTCTATCCATAGTAATGTTTAAACATCACTCATGTGTCCGTTTTGATTACCATATCGTCAAATTGATATAAAAAACTTATCATAACCACTATGTATTATTGATTATAAATATTTAATAGTTGATATATAATATAATTATATAAGTATTATTTTTATTTATATGAATGAACCATGATTAATTATAAAGGCCCATTTTTTTATATCAAAAAACACTTGAATAATTAAATAACTAACACCTGAAAATAGTGTCATTATTAGAGGATTAATTAAAATTGTGTGGGAAAATGTAATAAGTAGAGCCTAAATGGTATTATTTTTATTAATAATTACCATTTTATTAATTATATTTATTTTTTTAACAGACATGGGGATATAGTGCTTACAAATTATGAAGTACTTGGGGTAATTAATTTTTAATACAATATCATTTAAGTGGGATTATTAGAAATTGAATTTATTTTAAAGGAACTTATGTGATTGTTAACTGCTAATGAAATTTCAATTTATTATCCAATATTTATTCCTCTATATTACATGTTTTGTTTTCATTTTCCTCTCCATTTGTAATTAAAGACCAAAATTATATATTTTAGGGGAACATAGATCGATTTAGCATTCTATCATGATTCATTTTTTCAATGTGTTTGATTTCTATAAATTGATTTCCAAAATGTTTTCATTAGAATCCTAGAAATGTTTAGAATAATTTTAGCCTTGATTTAATTGAAATAATTTTTAAAAATCAATATTCCTTACATTTTCATCTGATAGAATCACATTAGACATCTAAGAAAAAAATTGAAATGAATCGCTGTTATAATATAGATGGAATAAACATAATTTCCTACCACCATGACAACCCAAATTAGTAAATATTGAATTACATGATTCCAAAATGATTTTTAAGGTTATTTATTCCATATAATATATTAAATTTCAATACATTATGTTAGTTATTTCAAAATGAAAATGACATTTTTCTATAGATATATAATAGTGAACATTTAATGGAATTCTATAGAATTGATAACACATTTGATGCTACATGAAAATATATGACTATATGGTACTATGATTTCATACCCATTGATTGTCAGTATAGTTTTTTGTAATGATGATGAAATAACATTGAATATAAATATCAATCACATGAGTTATTTATGATGGAATGATAAATTTTTTCCTAATCTTGTAGACATTATATGGGTGGATAATGAATACATGATATGTTAATACGAATTATATATGAATATAATTAATATGGTAAATATTTATAACTCCATAATATTTTAAAAAAAGAATAATATGACTATAGTGGGTATGATGCACAACAACATGCTTAAATGGACAAGAAATTATTATTATATAAATATTACCATAATAACATGTCTATTAAATTGGCATGTATGAATTAAAATAACAACATTATGATATTTACATGCATACATTTAAATAAATAGAATACTCATCATAAATTTCAGTATAAAATTTTTCGAAATAAGAGGAAATTTTTTTGTCACATCATATGATCATTCAAAAAATATAGTTTCGTCATAGATTTAATTCATTTATTTTTATTAGTGAGAAAATAGTAAAATAAATTTTGGTATTTTTTTAAACATTATTTGATAAAATGGGATTTAGTATAGAAATCATAATATAACAAAAAACATATAGTGAAATTATTATTAAATTCAGAATTTTTTAATTTCACAACGAATAGTGGAAATTAACCATACCCAAAAAACATCAATTTCATTTCATTGAAAACAAACCATAATAAAATAAATTTGATATTAAATTAATATTTTTTTATTTTTGTTATAAAAAAATTTATTGGAATAATAATAAAAAATTTATGTGATCTTGGATGAAATATTCTTTTGGACATAAGAATTTTTTCATTAAAATTTTTTTTCTATCCATTTAAAATATATATATAAAACAAATTTATTGAAATTATCGATATTTAATTTCAAAAAAGAGATTAATTTTTTTTATTATAATAATTAATATTATTTAATAATGTCAACATGATTTTTTTCAAAATTTTTTATAAAAACCAAAGAAATATCCTAACCACAGTAAAAGGGTTAATCATTTTATATTTTGTAAAAAATAATTGATAGATCTATAATTTTTATTCATATATCATGATAAATGATGGTATTTAAAAATAAAACAAATTATGGTTATTATTTATTTATTTATAAGACACATGTCCCTGAATGTGAACTATATTCTAATCTATGTATAAAAGAAGAAAAAATGTCACCCTCTTTCATTTGAATTTATACTATGTTATAACACTATTAAAAAATAAATAAATAAGGGAGTATTGAGGGTTATATTTATAATAATAAAACTATATCACTGGTGATAATTATTTTCTAAATTTATTATATTTTATTTTCCTTACATTCTTTTGGAATATAGAACATTTATCTATATAATTAAAAGGAAAATAAAATATATTATTTTATAAACAATAAAATTTACATAATTGGAAAGAATAATTGTCATCCATGAATTATTGAGAAAGGTATAACATGTTATACAGTTGTGAATTGAATAAATTATATTTTCTTCATTGAGATAATGTTCGTAATGTAAAATTAAATGAATGCTATAAAAATATACATTGACTATTTTTTTGTAATAATGTTTTTATTAAATAGTAGGAAAACACAAATAAAAAAATATCATTTTGGAAAATTTACTGCGATATGTTTTAAAAAAACAACAATTATACATTTATTTTCGATTTATCCTTTTATTATGTATTTTATTTCCCATAAATCCTAAAATATTTAATACACATGTAATTAACAAAAAGGTATAACATGGGATGAAAAAAAATTATGTGTGAAACAATCACCATAACTTTTCAAAATATTATTGGATGAGATTACATCAAAATGAAATCATATTATAATAAAATAATATGAATTTTTGTTAATTTTTATGTGATAAAATAAATAATAATTTTTTAATACATTATGAAATTCTCTGAGTGCCCCTCCTCTAAATTATAAAAGGGAACCTCATATCAAAATTTCTCCACACAGAAAAGCCAATTCGATATGAAATAAAAGTAATATATCCATCAATAAACGAATACCAATTTTTTATATAACATTTTACGTATAAAAACAATTAATGATTTAGTGTAACCATATTGATCTTGTTTGAAGAAGAGGTATTTTTATTATCCAAGTGTATTTATTTTATTTCATAATATACTTGCTTCAAATATTCATCAACCTGGTTATATAATAACACATTGATCGTAAATATTAATAAGTGTTTTTATTTTAATGTAATAACCCATATCCATCAAATGAAAAATGAAAACATCATTCATGTGTATGGATCCCTACCACCTCGCGAAACAATGTAAATATTTTTCCATACCCACCAATTATTCATGGTTTAATGATAAATTTAATTTATAAATATGTTTTAAATTATTTATTTATAAATATATAGTCATATAATATTATATATTTCTTTATATTTACATTAAATAAAAAATTAAAACATCATTTGTGCATACATGTTCACGGCTTCTTCTTTGATGGTATGTGATACTTTTTCCACCACTACATCATATGGATAATATATTTATAATAATTATTACGTAGACAATATTTTATATATGATATACTTAAAATTTTATATAGGTAAAATAATACTCTCCATTTTTTCATAATTTCCTCAAAATAATTGGAATGTAATCAATCATACCTATAACCTACTATCTATATGATTGTAACATATATCATTTTTCATAACTATCATTAATGTGTAGTTTTAAAGACATGGGTGTTGTATAAAATTGGTAGTCATGTCAAGATTATTATTTTAGATATTAATAATAAATTACATCATTTAACACACATATCCAATATAAGACATTTGGGACATATGAGTGGAATATCATTAAAACATTTAGCATGATTTAGTTTACTTGATAATTGTATATAACAAGGAAATGAGTGAAATTAAATAATTCTTAAAAAATAAAATGGTTATAATTTCTATCACTTGTTTATAATTTTTAAATATAATGTACTTGTGTGATAAATCAGGCGCATGGTAAGAGACATAATAAAACAACAATTAATGATCCCTTGCCAAAATAATTTCATCCATGTTAATGTTCTTCTATATGATTCAATAAATTTATTATTTATGCTGCAATTTATGATAAATTTTATTTTGATCATATTTTAAAAACTATTCTATATTATTTTATGTCATATTTTTATGGATATTTGTATGGGTAAATTTACATTAAAAACGTCATTTTTAATGTTTTCATGATTTAAATTCTAAATATTTTTTCATTAGTATGAATATTATTAATATTATTTTATATAAGATTTCATATATCTATAAATAAATTATTGAATAAATTATATGTCACATTTTTCATACCATCAATTATTTTTGAAAAGAATATATATATGGATATTATATAGAATCTTTTTCCTTTCATTATAAAACAAAAAAAAATATATTATTTTTTTAACGTGTAGAAAATGAATAATTAGTCTCACTCTGTTAAGTAACATTTTATTTTTTAAATCCTCATTATGATAATATGATTTAATCAAATGAATTATTCTTTTTTATTAATCTTATTTAATTTTCTTAATTATTTATTAATTTTAGTTGATATTTTAATATTCAAAAATGTTCTTCATATGCAATATTTTTTCAATGAAACTAATGGATTTATTTTTATTTTTATTAAATGGTTAGTGGACATAATATATGATAAAGGGTGGTTCCATTATAATTCATTGTATGGTTGTTTAATTATTTGCAATAGACTAGTGGTTATGTTATAAAGTAGAGACGACTGGGTCTGTTATAGAGTTGCATAGAATTGGGTTATCTATAGATGGAATTCAACCATATTAGTATTAATATTTGAAAGTTTGATATGGTAAATGATGTCCCCTTTTACCTAGATGATTTATTCATTCATTCAATGGGTTATTACATATATATCATGATTTAAAAATGTATTCTATTGAGATGATGAATAAAATAAACCAACTTCTAATTCATATGGTTTAATTGTTTGACAATGCGGAAAAATTTATGATGTTTTCTAAATTCCAAAGAATAAAATTTATGAAATTCGACTACCCCAAAATGAATTATTTAAAATAATTTATGAAAATATCTTTAATAAGAATTTTATTTCTTAGGTAATAATATTTTTATATTTAATCTAATGTTATATTCCTAAATTTAATATTTAATAATAACTCATGGAAAACTGGTTAAACTTTTTATCTCTCCATTACTAATACTTTTTTGTCATCCCTTATTTTAATATTTCTTGACACTATGTTTTGGGGAAAATAAATTACAATGAATATTTATCTAGAAAAATTATTAATAATTATAAATAAAATAAATCATTATTTTTTTAAATAAATTGTTTTTTGGTCAAAATTGTATTGAGTATATGTATAAACTATGCAATATAAGAGTTATTATGTCAGATTTAGGAAATAAATCTATAAAACGTGTAATTTTAAAATATCATTTTGATTGTATTAAATTTTATTGTTTAATAAATCCACAAAAAAATTAATTTTTATTTCTATGCCAATATACCTGGAATGAGGGGAAATATATAGGTAAAAATAGACGATATAATATTATTTGAGAAAAAAATATAATTCCCCTATAACTAGAATATATAAAATTTTGTGGAGAATAATAGTTATTTTATATACATAAAAAGCGTTTAACATATCTTGTTTAATTATATTCGACTATTTATCTTCTTCATAGGACGGTTCATTTTCATTTTTTATTATCACTCTGTAAATTTTTTTATTTAATCAATTGTTTGGTCAGACATGAATAAAATTTAATAGTGGATTTGAATGTTAATGTGAATGTTGCATGAGTGTGTAGCTATAATAAATTTCATCTATAAAAAGTAGATATTATTAACATTTTATCATGATTTATAAATATTAACATGAATATAGGGTAGATATCTAATACACCCACAAATATGTAAATGAATAACCGCATAAGTTTATGTGATATGTTTCATAAAATTATAAAAATTCAATGAAAACTACCCAAAAAATCATGGGAAAAATCACAAGTGAAACATTCATAATATAATAGGGAATAATTTTTGATTTTGGTGAAGGAGGTCATAAAGAAATAATATTTCCTTGAAAAAAGCAGAATTCTATAAATTTTTTGATAAGGAATAACATATATCCAAGAGAATCAAGTGAATGTTATTAATATTTGATGAATGGGAATTTAAAAAAAATAATCTTTGATGGGGAAACACATTAAGAATTTCAATAATACAAAATATATTAATTTTTATATATTCAAAAATTCATTACTAATAAAAATTGGGAATATGAAAAAAAATGAGATTTGTACTGAATGTATCATGTATTATGTTTGGATTTTGATAAGGCTAGATAAATTTAGTCAAATTTATTTATAGGAAAGATATAATATTGAATAATATGTAAAATCAATAAAATTTAATTTTGGCCATCCATTATTAATTATGGTTACTATATATATGGAATCAATCGTTATGATGCACTATTAGATTTATGGTCTATTATAAGTAAAATTTTAATTGAACCATGTTTAAACTTCAATATGATGATAATATTTTTGGAGACACTTATTGATTTTTTATATATGTTTTAGGTATATGAATCATTTATGGTTAACTTATGAAAAATTTATATTGGGAAGAATACTATATTCAATGTTTAAAGGTATAAAGAACTATAAGGTTTTACATGATTATAGATAATTAATGTTATTTTTAATGATGTGAATATCATTTTTGGGAACATGATATGAAAACAATTAACATAATTATATTAAAAGAATCAACCCGTCTCATTCAGAAAGGACATGGTGATTGAATCCAAAACAAAAGTGCAACAAATATGAGTCTCCTACCACACGCCAATGCCATTTTTTTCATCAAACTGATAACTTCTAAATGATGTGTGAGCTAATGTTTTAGATGGTATTAAAAAGAAATTAGTATTAAAAGTGATAACCATGGATTTGAATATATTTTTTATTATAATGTGAATCATTATTTTCTATGTAATATGATTAAGGCAAATATAACATTATTTGGTTTTATTTGATGATAAAAAGGATGCATTTAGTTTTTTAATCATATATGAATTTTAATGTTCATTTTAAGTGATATATTTTATTTTCTAAAATATTTAACAAAATTTAGAGGGTATATTATTAGAGAATAAATAAATATGGGTATCTAAAATCATGAGTTAGTAATGTTCATTTCATAATGATATCTGGTCAAATATTTATGAATTATTATGTTTGAACAATTTCATGTATATTTTGAAGTTTTATTTGTTTATTTATTTATGAAAATATTAATGTTCATTGTTGGATTTTTTTTATATGACTTTGGAGATTATTTTTTATTTCATATTATGGTATAATATATTTAAAATTTATCTTAACTTGTGTGAATTATTTTTTTTACAAATTATAGATGTATGTGGAATATTTTTTTATCCTATTTATGTTAATGATATCCATTATAATTTAAATTATACTCAATAGTCATTGGAATAAATACTTGTCTTGGATACTCATCGTTTAGATCAATGAAATGATTGTAGAAAATTTTTTTAAGGTATTAAATTATACATTTTAATTAAATATGTATCTTGATTTTAATGAACTATATGATAATTTAATTTGTCAACATTAAAAAAACTAAAATGAATCAATAGGATAATATTTTTGGATAAAATGGGGTTATACTCTCTCTGTAGAGACCCGAAACTTAACGTACATGGAGATTACATTACTTTTGCGGAATACTTAGTACATTTCAAAAACACACACACAAGGACCATATTAGTTTAGTGTATTTGGAAACTCAGAATATAATCTTCTAATCGTGGTGAATGATCTTCAACATCTCCCATAAAGATCTTCACATTTTTTCTTACCTAAAACCTTTCTTATATCCTGGGGAAAAGAAAACATAAAAGGGTGAGCTCAAATGCTCAGTAAGGGTAAACAAAATAAATATCAATCACATCATATTCATAAGAACATAACATTTTGGAAATCTAAACCTGCAAAAAAATCATAATATCATAACATGGGATAAATCATAGTAGTGAAATGTAATCCAAATAATCATAACTTAAAACATGAAACATTTTGGCATACACACATAATCATAGAGAATCATTTCTTATTAGTCAAGACTCATTGCCAAAACTATCTTAGTGGACAAAGTCCATTTCTGAACCGAGTTCACTCCTCGTTTCAGTTCTGTTTCTATGAACCAGTATAACCTACCATTCAAGCCATGTCTATCTCATGAGATATAAAATCTTTACCCAATGCATTGGAGGGAGATATAGGTCCCACCCATCTTATAATGATACCACTCTTATGTGTTCCAAAAAATCATAAACCCTACATCATAGCATAACCCATGTAATAAAAATGGGATTCTTAAACATCGTGACATCATAAAACAACTCATATAAGATAAAGGAATTCATTAAAATAATTACATCACAACATAATCAAATCAATGTAATAATAGGAATATAAACATAACCCTTTATTATCTTAGATGGAAAATAATTTTGATAAAACACTTGAACTCCATTCTTGACGAAAATATCCTTTCAATATCAAAAAAATTTTCCTTTATTAACATGTCATACAATTTTAAACTAAAATAATTTGATTAAAAATAACCTTGAAAAAATTGTAAAGGAGTATTGGAAATAATGTTTTAAAAATCCATTCATGTCGTATAAGTTAAAAAAACTTTCTTCTCGTACTTTTGTCGGAAAAGTCAAAAAGTACCTCGTACCAAAAACGACAAAAGATTCCTTTCATATCTTTTACTAAAAACTAGCCGAAGGGTAAAATTGGATTTAAAAAATTATAGGTGGATGGAAATAATATTACATATTGAGGAAACATGGATGTGGATGACAAAATACACCCCAGTAAAAACCAAAGTATAAACAATCTCGGATAAAAATGAGATTGCGATATTTCCCTTACCTTAGATCCAATTTGCATCATAAGTGTTCGAACCTCCTATATAATGGTTTAAACAGTGTCATTATGTTATTCCAGAATCATACTCATTGTTATGATATCATATATGGTTCACTTATGACTTAATATTACCCATTCTTTTTTAAATTCCATGTTAAAGAGCGTTTTGGGTAAAATTGTTTCATTTGTCGTCTGTGTTTTGACTTGTAATTATTCCTATGATTACTTAGATAATGATTAATTAATTTTATAATATAAAACATGATTTATATATAATATATATTCAGAATATACATATATATAATAGATCGGTAAATGGAAAGAAATACATTGTTCATGGAGACGGTAGGCCGTACGTACGCATGAACGCTGTTTTCGTTTCCTTATTGAGTTGAATGGAATTAAGTAGATGACATAAATATATATACACATAAATACAGTATCATTATTATGTCATATATTTCATGATTACTTATTATATATACATTATAATCATTCATGAATGGTTAACATGGAGAATGAATCTCATCGCATCGTGGAGACGGTTGTCTGTACGTACGCACGAGCGATGATATCGTTCCCATGATTATGGAACTGTATTGGAGTGTATGTATACTATTTCAGAATCAATATCACTTTACAATAATTATATATATTTATTATTTACCCCATTATACCCATCCAAGTAAGGTGGTGGTGGAAAATAGATTACACCACGGCGTGGAGACGGTATTCCGTACGTACGAACGCGCGATGATTTCGTTTTCTGTAAGATGGATAGATGGTGAAATAAGGTTGTTTCATACATATAATAACATATTAGAATATGAGTGATACTGATGTCAAAACTTCATAATGAAACAAATAAACAAGAAGATGTGGAAGAAGAAATAAAGATGAAAGAATCGGTAACAGACATTACCTCTTCTTTGAAGTGCTTCTTTGAGACCTCCTTTTAAAGCACTAAAATAGGTCTTTCAAGAAGACCAGAACCTCTAGGATGTTTCTAGGGAAGTGGAGAGGAGAAATTGGCAGGGTTGGCCGACCTTGAAGGCTCAAAGTTGTGTGAGGAAGAGGGGGAGGAGGTGCCAATTTATAAGGGAGGAGAGGGACACCTTTGGAATAACTAAAAATATTATTTTATTATAAAGAAAAATATGGTTTTAAATAGCTCCAAATTGAGTTATTTAGAAGCTAAGGTGGGTATTGGTTGAAATCCTCTCATCCAATAGAATTTGGACATTTTTAGTTCACTATTTTAACCTTATCATTTAGTTTTAACTTTAAGTTAGATAATCTTACTTTTACCGTGTCTTTTTGTGTTCTTACACTATAAGGTTAATAAACATTCAATAAGAAGACAAAAGAACCCCAAGTTGTTTTTTATTAATATATATAACCTAATATAAGTCATTTGGACGATCCATAGATTTTTAGGAATAAAATAACAATTAATAATATAATATGTTTTTTAAAAACTATTTTATGTCAATTTTGACACTATATAGTAATTGATTTTTGTAAAAATAATAAAAGAATGATTAGTTCTAAAAGAAGTTAACTAAATCATTAATAACATGTCATATTAACCTAGATGATTAGTGTAATTCAAAAAATGTTACAAATTACATTTATTTTGGTATTTATAACATCAATTATGTCAATATTTCATTAATAAGATAATTACTACATCATCTATGTGTCATAAATAAATTAAATTATATAAGGTCTAAAAATTACAAATAAAATACCATTATGTAGGAAATATTTTTAGATTTTTAATGAATACTTATAGTCGAATTTATCTTATTTATAACCCTATATTAAAAATGATATACTTATTAAAGAATTGATTTTAACTATTTTCACCCTTCTTTAAATAAATTAATAATAAATGTCCTAATATAATCCAAGTGGGCCTAAATGGACATATTTTATTCCTAAGGTTTTTTTGGTCGAATTACACTTATCAAATAGAATTAGGACATGTTTTAGGGTAATAATAATATCATTTTTACGCTTAATTACCCTATTTACTTTTAACCGTGCTAAAAAAAGTAAAAAGTTACTATTCACCAAAAATTATTTTCATCTCATTGAACCACATTTTACTTACTGACATCAACCGTGTCTCTTAGATTTTTTGAAATTCCACTCACAGAAATGGTAAAATTAATCTTTATGAAAAAGTCATTTTTTTAACTACAACTTAGTGGTTTCACTATTCATCAAAAAATGAAAGTTTCCAGAAAAATACCAAAAATTAAACCTAAGATATATTTGATATTATGAACTCAAAAATGATTTCTATTTTACCAAATTTAAAACATATCAGTTGAATTAATTAATTTAAAAATTAATTCCCGTTGTCAAAACAAATAGCGTGTTTTTAAGAGATAGTAACTACCAAAAGATTCACACATGTTTATGTCTGGTTTAAATGTAAAATTACATCCAATGACCAACATTGTATTAAATTGTAAAAATATATTTTAAATATACTTTAAAACCACTCAAATTAATAATTTATCACTATTAATTATTTTGATTAAAAAAAAATTCATTAAAATTTAGTTATTTTTACTATTCATCAGAATATGAAAGTTATTTGAAAAGTACAAAAATTTCACCTTAAGCTAATTTCGATATTCCGAATCCAAAAATGAAGTCCATTTTGAAAAATAAAATTTACCAAATTTCAAAAAGTGGTTATTACTATTCATAACTGCTAGTTTTAATAATATTTTAATAGCATATCGTTGTTTAGTGTAACTCAGTATTGCGTACTACACACGCTATCGAGGAAGGTCGTGATTGCGTGTTATGCAAGGCAAGTCAAGGTTGCGTGTTGTGCAGGCTCTTTTTGGTGTAGCGTACAACACAAGACATTAATGAAATTAAAAAGAATATTTTTCATAAAATCTCAAGGTGTTACATTCTACCCCCCTTAAAATGAATTTCTCCCTCAAAATTACTCGGGGTTATAAATGGTTTACTATTGGAAAGTTTAATTGATAGAAACCCACATCGTAAAAAAGAATACCAAAACCAATCATTAAAAACCAAAGAATGAAACGTAACAGTTACCCAAATAAACTAATCACTGGGTTTCCACTTAGGTGAAAATATGGATATGGAAGAGAAATCTAACCATCATGTTCTGATGGAGAGTGGTTGAGAACATGGCTATGGAAAATCCAGCAATCACAAAGCCATAAATTAGTGACGATCTATGGTACCATCTGATTAATCGGATATAAGGGAACTAGGGAAACATTTTTGTTTTTCAAGATCATTTCCCTAAAGTTGATGAATTAAAAGAAATACTTACATGATTTTGGTACAATTTCATTTTTGTTCGTTCTTTGAAAAATTTCCACTCCATCTCTTAAAGAAATGAAGTTGAATTTTTTATTCATGAAGTGTTAATAGATCATGTTATAGAATGATGGGTAATTCCATCTTTTTCAAACAAAAGGTTAGCAAAAGTTATCAAATATACATAAGTCCATCTATGGTGAGGTTAATCGTATATGATTCCAAAACTGAACTTATAATTCATATATCATACCGCGTAATAAAATAAAACTAGTTTCTACTAACCAGGGTCTTCCTGTAGGCTAGTGGTAGCCGATAAAAGCCAGTCACACTTCGGTTGTGGGTTCGATTCCCACAGCCTTGTCCGACGTGATAGGCTGTCGCTCGTCCTTCAGGTTTTCCTTTTTCTAAAACTATATTACTATAACATCCCATCAATAATATCGAAAAAACGTCTATCCTTAAACAATACTAACTTATGTCCAACATAATCCATTCCAATCTTTAAGCTTATCCATAATACTACAGTTCATGCTTATAATATAGTGAAAATGATTACCAGAGATTTAATAACATAGTTGATCCCCATATATCATAAGATATGTCTTGTTGGTCACATCCCAAACATTCAAATGCCTTAATCTTGTATTCTCTTGAATACCCATTGAACCATAGTGAAAACATGAATGCAGTTAAAAGTTAACACATTCCACATACCAAAATCCTCAAAATTCAATACACTCAAACCATGATATCACTTTGTCCTTATATCAATAATGAGCTCATGAATACTGTCAAATATTTCATTTTCTCATTTTCCCTTCATTATGAGCATATCATCTTTTTCCAATAATATCTTAATCACTTTCCATGGTTACCGGTACAATAAAATTATTGAAAACCACAATAGACAAAAATATTCCAATACACAATAAAAGTACCTCAACAACATTATTCGTGAATACCAATACATAAAAACTTCAATCCACCCTCTTCATTGATTGTCCTGGAATAAGTCCTTCCTTGATTTAGAAGAAACGTTTTAGGTCAGGGCATTGAGTTGGGTAATGCCCATGTTCTCCACAAATAATACATTGAACTCCATGGAAGTCTGTCACTCTATGTCCCTTTTCTCCACACAGATAACATCGGTCCCTCCATTTAAGGTATTCCTTGAGGTTCATCTTCCCTTCTTTAGAAATCTCAATCTTACTTTCTTTATGCTCTTCAATATGCAAACATGCATAATAGGGTATCTTCCTCTTATTTGATGAATTAGGCATACCACTAAATTTCACCTTGTTAATCATATATCGTGATGACTGATTCGGCATAATCACAATATCTTTATCTCTAGGAATTACACAATTTGGTTTCTCATAGTCACCAATTTGTCCATAGGATTCAATGTTAACCGAATTCCTTCTATTTCCCTCCATTAACTAAAACACAAAAAGAATTTTGTGAGAGGAAAAATCATTCTATAGAAAACAACATAGTAAAGGGGGAGTACCCTCAATATCTAACCTCTTATGTTAAATTATAAGATCCTTAGTTCAATTCTAGGACTATAACCTATACGTATACTTAACCTTAGAGACATCCCTAGACATACCTTAAAAATATCTTTAGGGATCTCACTAACGTTTTCGCATTCTACTTTCCAATGGTTGACTAAAACTTTCTCTCATACCAACTGTGGAGACCCGAAGCTTAACGTATATGGGTCAGAAAGGTTTGGGGTCAAGCCCCTTTATTAAAAGAAAAGAAAAAGGACCGTAAAACCGTTTGGAATGGGTAAGGTAAAACCCATAACAAGCCCGCAGGCCCAGTGGGACAAAGGCCAATCAGAGACACCACCCAAAACATAAGAGCCCAATGGGAAAGCCCATGAAAAGTGACCAACGGCACCATAAGAGGAAAAACACAACCCGAAGGCAAAACCTGGACCAAGTCCAAGCTTTCACTACGGAGACACGGCCACCCGAACCCACACGGGTGCTGGAACCAAACCATCAACCCTAGGTCGACGATCACCGCATCACCACACCAAATCCACCGGTGCGACAGACCGCCACGACGCACCTCCGGCCCCGCACGAACGACCGCCAGTAGAGCCCGCCGCTCGCAATGGATCCCTTCAACGACGAGGCTCACGGATCCAGCCAGATCTGTAGATCGTGACCAGAACAGAGCCACCGACCGCCGCTGAAAGACTAATACAAATCAAAATCTTAACATCATGCCGCATTGAATCCCACTCCAAGGACCGTAATACTTAGTACATTACAAAAACACACACACAAGGACCGTAATAGTTTAGTGTCTTTGGAAACTCGGAATATAATCTTCTAATCGTGGTGAATGATCTTCAACATCTCCCATAAAGATCTTCCCTTTTGTTTTACCTAAAACATTTCTTTATGTCCTGGGGAAAATAAAACATAAAAGGGTGAGCTCAAATTATCAATAAGGGTAAACAATATAAATATCAATCACATCATATTCATAAGAATATAACATTTTGAAAATCTTAACCTGCAAAACAGATCATAATATCATAACATGGGATAAATCATAGTAGTGAAATGTAATCCCAATAATCATAACTTAAAACATGAAACTTTGTGGAATACACACATAATTATATAGAATCATTTCTTATTAGTCAAGACTCATTTCCAAGACTATCTTAGTGAACACAGTCCATTTCTGAACCGAGTTCACTCCTCGTTTCAGTCCTATTTCACTGAACCGGTATAACCTACCGTTCCAGCCATGTCTTTATCATGAGATATATAATCTTTACCTAATGCATTGGAGGGATATATAGGTCCCACCCATCTCATAATGACACCATTCTTATCTATGCTACAAAATCATAAACATACATCATAGCATAACCCATGTAATAAAAATGGGATTCTTAAACATCGTGACATCATAAAACAACTCATATAAGATAAAGGAATTCATAAAAATAATTCCATCACAACATAATCAAATCAATGTAATAATAGGGATAGAAACATAACCCTTTATTATCTTATATGGAAAATAATTTTGATAAAACACTTGAACTCCAATCTTGAGGAAAATATCCTTTCAACATCAAAAACATTTTCCTTTATTAACATGTCATACAATTTTAAACTAAAAGAATTTGATTAAAAATAACCTTGAAATAATTGTAAAGGAGGCTTCTTGGAAATAATGTTTTAAAAATCCATTCATGCCCTATAACTTAAAAAACATTCTTCTCGTACTTTTGTCGGAAAAGTCAAAAAGTACCTCGTACGAAAAACGACAAAAGATTCCTTTCATATCATTTACTAAAAACTCGTCGAAGGGTAAAATTGGATTTAAAAAATTGTAGGTGGATGGAAATAATATTACATATTGAGGAAACATGGATGTGGATGACAAAATACACCCTAGTAATACCAAAGTATAAACAATCTCAGATAAAAATGAGATTGCGATATTTCCCTTACCTTAGGTCCAATTTGCGTCGTAAGTGTCCGAACCTCCTGTATAATGGTTTATATAATGTCATTGACTTATTCCAGAATCATACTCATTGTTATGATATCATATATGGTTCACTTATGACTTTATATTACCCATTCTTTTGTAAATTCCACGTTAAAGAGCATTTTGGGGAAAATTGTTTCATTTGTAGTCCGTGTTTTGACTTGTAATTATTCATATTATTAATTAGATCCTGATTACTTAATTCCATAATATAAAACATGATTTATATATAATATATATTCAGAATATTCATATATATAATAGATCAGTAAATGAAAATAAATACACCGTTCATGGAGACGGTAGGTCATACGTACGCATGAACGATGTTTTCGTTTCCTTATTGAGTTGAATGGAATTAAGTAGATGACATAAATATATATACAAATAAATCCAGTATCATTAATATGTCATATATTTCATTATTACTTATTATATATATTTTATAATCATTCATGAATGGTTAATGTGGATAATGAATCTCATCGCATCGTGGAGACGGTAGTCCGTACGTACGCCTGAGCGATGATATCATTCTCATGATCGTGGAATTTTATTGGAGTGTATGTATACTATTTCAGAATCAATATCACTTTAAAATAATCATATATAGTTATTATGTACCCCATTATACCCATCCAAGTAAGGTGGTGGTGGAAAATAGATTACACCACGGCGTGGAGACGGTATTCCGTACGTACGCACGCGCGGTGATTTCGTTTTCCGTAGGATGGATAAATGGTGAAATAGGGTTGTTTCATACATATAATAAAATATTAGTATATGAGTGATACTGATGTTATTACTTAAGAATGAGACAACTAAAGAAGAAGATGTGGAAGAAGAAATAAAGATGAAAGAATCAGTAACAGACATTACCTCTTCTTTGAAGTGCTTCTTTAAGACCTCCTTTTAGGGCACTAAAATAGGTCTTTGAAGAGAACTAGAACCTCTAGGATGTTTCTAGGGATTTGTAGAGGAGAAATTGGCATGGGTTGGACGAGTTTGACGGCTCAAAGTGGTGTGAGGAAGAGGGGGAGGAGGTGCCCTTTTATAAGGGAGGAGAGGGGCACCTTTGGAATAACTAAAAATATTATTTTATTATAAAGCCAAATTCGGTTCTAAATAGCTCCAAATTGAGTTATTTCGAAGCTAAGGTGTGGATGGGTCGAAATCCTCTCATAAAATAGAATTTGTAAATGTTTAGTTCACTATTTTAACCTTATCATTTAGTTTTAACATTAAGTTAGATAATTATACTTTTACTGTGTCTTTTTGTGTTCTTACACTATAAGGATAATAAACATACTAAAAGAAGCCAAAAGAACCCCAAGTTGTTTATTATTAAACTATATATCCTTATCTAAGTCATTTTGCCTAACCTTATATTTTTAGTAATAAAATAACAATTAATAATATAATATTTGTTTTAAAAACTATTTTATGTCAATTTTGACACTATTTAGTAATTGATTTTTGTGAAAATCATAACAGAATGATTAGTTATAAAAAAAGTTAACTAAATCAATAATAACATGTCATATTTACCTATAAAATTAGTGTAATTCATAAAAAGTCATAAATTACATTTATTTTGGGATTTATAACATCAATTATGTCAATATTTCATTAATAAGATAATTACTGCATCATCTTTGTGTAATAAATAAATTAATTTATTTAATGTCTAAAAATTACAAATATAATACCATTATGTAGGAAATATTTTTATATTTATAATGAATATTTATAGTCTAATTTATCTTATGTATAACACTATATTAAAAATGATATACTTATTAAACATTGATTTTAACTATTTTCACCCTTCTTTAAATAAATTAATAATAAATGTCCAAATCTAATCCAAGTGGGCCTAAATGGTCATATTTTATTCCTAAGGTTGTTTTTGGTCGAATTACACTTATCCACTATAATTAGGACATTTTTTAGGTTAATAATAATATCATTTTTACCCTTAATTACCCTATTTACTTTTAATCGTGGTAAAAGAAGTAAAACGTTACTATTCACCAAAAATTATTTTCATTTCATTGAACCACATTTTACTTACTGACAACAACCGTGTCTCTCGGATTTTTGAAATTCCACTCACAGAAGCGGTAAAATTACGTTTTATAAAAAAATTCATTTTTTTAACTACCACTTAGTGGTTTCACTATTCATCAAAAAATGAAACTTTCCAGAAAAATACCAAAAATTAGGCCTAAGCTATATTTGATATTATGAACTCAGAAATGATTTCTATTTTACCAAATTCAAAACATATCAGTTGAATTAATTAATTTAAAAATTAATTCTCGTCGTCAAAACAAATAGCGTGTTTTTAAGAGATAGTAACTACCAAAAGATTGACACTTGTTTATGTCTGGTTTAAATGTGAAATTACATCCAATAACCAACATTGTATGAAATTGTAAAAATATATTCTAAATATACTTTTAAACCACTCAAATTAATAATTTATCACTATTAATTATTTCGATTAAAAAAAGTTGTTTTTAATTAAAATTTTAGTAATTTTCACTATTCATCAGAATATGAAAGTTATTTGAAAAGTACCAAAATTTCACCCTAAGCTAATTTCGATATTCTGAATCCAAAAATGAAGTCCATTTTGAAAAATTAAAATTAAAAAATTTTAAAAAGTGGTTATTACTATTCATAACCGCTAGTTTTAATAATATTTTAATAACATATCGTTGTTTAGTGAAACTCAGTATTGCGTACTACACACGCTATCGAGGAAGGTTGTGATTGCGTGTAATGCAAGGCAAATAAAGGATTCATGTTGTGAAAGCTCCTTTTGGTGTAGTGTACAACACCAGACATTAATGAAATTAAAAAAATAATTTTCATAAAATCTCTGGGTGTTACACTCTCTCTCTCAATAAATTTATGTCATTATTTCCTAAAAGGATCTTCTTTACAACCCTTCTATTTCACTTCCAAAGATGTTCTGCCAATGTCGTATCCCAGTTTCACGTTACATAATATGAGATCATATTCTACTTTTCATATTTTTAATAAGAGTCATTATTAACCATTTTCATCAAGAATTATTTCAAAATAGAGTTTTTAAATGTCACACCCTTTATATTAAGAATAATATTAAATTTCAAGGAATAAAATTATAAAATCTTGGGGAATACAAAACCTATTTTTTAAATAGAATAACTATGTTTGATAGTTTTTATGATAGAAAACAGTTAGATTAAATCCACCAGAAAACAAATCTAATATTATTATGACTATGATAATCTATTTTATAAATTAGAATGCATGAATATTGAAAAAAAAATTATAACATATATAAAAATATGGGTCCAACCAATATAAATTTATTTAATATTTCATAAGAAATAGTCATTATGTTTATATTAATTTAATGTTATCATTCAAAAAATATGTTCTATTAAATATTAGTGTTTATTACTGTTTTTGTGAGAATACATTAATATTAATTTCATGAATTTCTATGAATCTATTTTGATAAAATGGTTTATATTTTGGAAATCCCCATGTCAAAAATATTTAATGGTAAAATATAGTGAATTTTCATAAATGATACATTATTCATTAAATAGTGGAAAGTCATATTACTTTTTGATATTTCACATCACTTTATAGAAAATGATCCATAATATTTTGAAATTGATATTAAATTAACAAAAATATATATGTAGTAATAAATAATCAAATAATTGTGAAAATCAAAACGATTTTTTTGTGTGATCAATGTAGAAAAAAAGATTATAGTGATTAATGAACACATTTATTATGAAAACTATTTCCATCATGAATTTTGGGATACATATAAAATTATTTTATTCCACAAATAGATATTTAGTTTGTAAAATGGTTTACGAATTTTAAATTTTTACACTTAATATTTTTTCATATTTCTGAATTATTATTTGGATATAATGAATATTAAAAATAGTAGAATGTTTTGGCCATGAGAAAATGGTAAATATTCTTAATATAGGGTAAAACTACAACATATAGCCAAAAATCATCATCTAAATTTAAATTTGATGAATGTATATTGACATGTATCATTTTACATTCAATATTTATTTATTTATGGGACACATTTCCACGAATTTGAAATAAATAATAATTTAGTTAATGAAAAAAAAACAAAATGACATCACCTTTATTTAAAATGTAAACTATGTGTTGACATAGAGAAAGAATAATGTTATGATTGAAAATTTGTTTTTTGTAAAATAATTTAAATATTTTCATGATGGTATCATATTTCTATTTTTTAGTTGTTATGTATTTACCTTAAATTATTAATTAATTATAACATAGTATTTTTTTTATATATATGGAAAACAATGTAAATGATTTTACAAATATTGGAAGTAATATAATTTCAATGAATTATTCATTTTAATTATTGTTGTAGATAAATAATACATGATAGAAGGGTTTTGATGTAATATTTTTTAATTCCATATATTTATGGATGTTTTGAAAGCCCAATTAAATGTATACTTACAAATATGAAAAGAAAGCGATATTATAATAAAAAATTATTTTTTATATTATTAGAAGTAAAAAAACTATACTCAGAAAATAGTATTAAGAATTCATTTTAATATAATCAATGTAAATTTTGTTCATTAATATTATGTTTATTGTTAAATTCAATTATTGAAAAAAATAAAAACAATATAGAAATTACCTTAATTGTCAAAATTAGGTCACACATGTTAAACCAAAAAGATAATTGTGAAATCATAAATAATATACTTTTATATTATTTAAGGATTTATAATAAAAATCATCTTAAAATACAATATTATCAATTTTGGTTTATTTGAATAATAATTTTTATTTAAAATAATTAATTTCATTCTGAAATTTCTAAAGCTGTCCTCTCATCAAATTTGAAATTGATCCTCATATCATATTTTCATTACAACTGAAAATACATTTTAGTTTATCCAATTTTCCTTACAAAAATGTCTTCCATGATTCTATGTTTACATTCTATATTACATCCTCAGTCAATAAACATTCCTCGATAATCTATTCATGTAGACCTTAAGAGGTTGTCTGAAAAAGTGGTATTGTTCCTAACCAATCATTTTTATATTCATAAATCTTATAACACATTAAAATAGTATTCAACTATACCAAAGTAATATAATTTATCTTTTATGTATTAATATATTTTATGGACAAGCTAAAACATTAATCTATCCCCTCTTCCTTCAAATAAAAAAACAAAAGAGTCATTCTTTTGTTCACCAGACTATTTAATCGTGAACCAATTAAATTCATTTTCCATAACATCCTATTATGGCCAGATGTAATGATGTATTAAATTTAAATGTTAATATATTATTTTAATGAATTTTTTTTCACTATTACAATTTAATATATAGTTTTCATTAATAGTGTTCCATTCATTGAAAAATGATAACGTCGTTCTAGCGTACATGTGGATTGTCTCCTCCATAAAGCTATAACATACATTTTTCATTACCACATCACATAAATGTGTAATATAATTTATTTACCAAAATAATATGTAATTTATGATATAATTATCATTCTTGAATGATAACATGAATCATAACTTCCTTCAATACTCATTTTCAGAAAATGGAATATTTACTCTCGTTTATATATGGTATATCATCTCTAGGATTGTAAAATAGTTATTTTTTAAGAATCCATCATTCATGGATGATTTTAAAATTATATTATATTTATATAATTGAAAATTATTCAATATTGGGTGAAATGAAATACAATTTGACTACCAACAACATTAAGATGACAGTATCGACATACCAGTTGAGTATTGTCAAAACATCTAATGTAATCTGAATTTTATATGTAATTCATTGTAGTACAGTATTAGTGTAAATAATAGGGGAAATTAAATTTAAAATTATTATTATGAATTTAGTTAATAATGATAATGACATTATTTAAAATTATAAAGATCATTGGTGAGGAATTGGACACAATTTAAGGACATTGTTATGAAAAAATCACATTTATTGTTTCCAATAAAAATTATTTATCATGTAACCTGCAAGATTAATTTATTATTAATGTTTTCATTTTATAAAATAAAATGATTTTATAATATAATAAATTGAGATTATTTGGAAGATAAATTGTTTTCTAACACATAATAATGAAAATATTAATTTTGTGGTGAAATATTCTTGAGTTTTTTATGATTAGAATTAAACTATTTTCTGTTTTTTTAGGTATTCATTTTGATTTTTAAAATAATTTATCACAAGAGAAGATTATTTAATGGTTACAATATTTATTATTTGGAGCTCATTTTTTATTTTATGATTGAAAATTTTTATATGTAATCATTGACTAATGAGTTTATTCATTTTTTATAAGTTTCATAATAAAGTTTTATGCTCATCCCCAGTTTTAAAATTTTTATCTTTAGGATTTATGGATGACTATGGAGATGGATGATTTTATTATTAAAATTATGAAGATGGTTCCACAAAAAGAAACATATTTTTTAAAAAAATATTCTGTTTTTGGAATATGGATATTATGTATCAATATCTACATTTTAGTATATTAGTTTTTATATATGATTAATTACATAATTTCTTAAAAATATATTCTTGAATATATTATTGGAATTATAATAAATTCAATTTGTTATTTAAATATATATAATATTATTTTTATAGGTTTAGGTTCTTATAAAATTAATGTTTTATGAGTTCAAATATATCTCAAGTGGTTATATCATGTCTAAAAGTGGGTAAAATGGATATTATCTCAACTAGAAAATCATGTCTGTGATGTCACAACCATGGTTCTACATCTTGATGTCGTCAGTCAGTTTTACTCATGGCCTTAGGCACCACCTCCCCATATAACATAGGCTTTCTACAAAAAAGGAAGTAAAAATATGTAGTATTGGGAGAATATAACCACTATAAAAAATAAGATCATTATTATAGAAATATATAAAACATATCAAGATAATAAAATAATAAATAGCAAGTCAATATCAAATAATAGACCCAAAACATGGTAAATGAGCATAAACCAATGTATATAATTTTTCATGCCATAATAGTTTCATGAGTCTAATGAATATCCAGAATAATGACATACTAAAATATCCCAAGTTGGTACTGAAATGTTGTTTGGTTCACTTATCCAAGATTTATCTTGAATCCCATCCCAACCATATTACACAGTTATCCCGACCTTATCATGCCCTAAAAACATGATTTCTATTCATGTACAAACCAAGAAGCCCGAGTAGGGAGTGAGTTTAACATAGTAGAACACCACTGATGATGTCTAAATCAATATCATGTCTGTAATATTATAGGAAGTTGTATAATGAATAAATAAAAAATTTAAAAAAATAAACTATAACTTATATATATTTATTCATCTAGCCACATGATACATTTTTTTGGTATGTGTTGAATTCTGAACATTATTCCTTACTATTTTCACAATTCATTCATTCAGGGGATTCCATTTTTCATTTATTTCTAATATCATTCAGAACCCGGTAAATCATTATCGGTAGCCATTATCATGACCACATAGAACATTAGTCAATCTCCATTATCTCAGGGCCAAGACCATCATCTATACCCCCATGGATATTTCTATAATTAATAACTATGAAACACCTCAATCTAACATTCATGAAATAAATGCATAGATAAATAGTTTGGCACCCCATGGGGATTTGGACTACCATCCCATAACAAATACACCATTAATTAAACAAATATATTACAATATTTAACAAAATTTTAAAACTCATTGTCCTTTTTATCATTGATTGTCATCATAATACACCCTTTTTATTATCATTAAAAATGATTGGTCTATAATTGTATCATATCAGATAATTTTAAAAATTATTCATCAATCCATTTATCATCTTTTCTCTCACAATACATCAACCATTAAATGTTCATACAATTATACCCAAAAATACCATAATTGAGCATATAATAACAATATTGTTCAATATCACATTCCCATAATTTCCCATATAAAATAAATTTTTTTATAATTTAATTTCAATTTGTATAAACCATTAGATTCCATCATGCTTGATCAAATAATACCAAATGATTCTAATGAGATCCATCAAGGTTAAAATAATTTTAATGAATTAAATTGACAATTACAATTGTAAATGAAATTTTACAACATGGAAAAACAATGAAACTATTTAAAATAGAAATTTGAAACCAATTCATTGAGAAATAAAAATTAGAAAACATACCTATTGATAAGTGATGAACTTCGTCCAATATGTGACCCTCAGTTTGATGTAGAGTGTTTGAGTTCACAATGGAGAAGAAGATATAAAATCAATACCAATGAACATGATAAAATAATCCCTTGAAGATCTATATGTACCACATTAATAACTATAAAATTCATCAATCTCAATGGGAATATAATGGGATGATATAAGGGAATTTAAGTGTAGAAGAAAACACATACCAAATAAAAGTAGAACCATTAGCTGAATATTTGATTCGCAAGGAAATGGGTTTGAAGAGCCGAAGAATCATCATAGGTGAATAAAAAAAGAATGTCAGACAATTTTATGTTTGTTTCGGATTATGAGAAATAATAACCATCTGTTCATGTATTTTTTTTTAAACTGATTCGGTTTTAAATTCATACACAGATTGTATCATATGCATGGAATGTGGTTTTGCAAACTGTGCAATGTAATTATGTTCCCCAAAAAATAGAGATCACTATTAATCCAGTGTAGAAACTATGTTTTATAAAATGTTTACAAACCATGTAAATTCCATTTATATGAGGGTGAAATTTTGTGGAAGGTTCTAGTATATTTTTTTGAATAGTCTGTCACCTCCTATTTATCAAAATTAGAAATAAATTTCCACCAAAAAAAAATAGTTTTCCCTAACCACACACCAACCATGAACAGCCCCAAGGGCTTCAAAATTAGCAAAACTTCACCGAAAATGTTCCTATAGTAAGGCCCCAATAAGTTATGAAAAAAATTGGTAATAGATTAGTAGAAAACGAGCACGAGACATCACCCTAAAGGTCAAGATCTTAAAATATCCCCTACTTATACCCACTCATCCCCATGTTGTACTCCCAAGAATCAATTAGAATATAATAAAAATAGGTCATGATACTATGCCTACAGATTGTTTTCCCAATCCCATTTCCCAAACTCAAAATTACTATTCTCCAATGGTAATATGACGTGCTATATAGTATTTCACTACAATAAAGTCTAAATTTGATCAATAATAAGAATCATATTCTCCTCAAAGTAAATATCATCCTCAACCTCAATATCATCCTCACAAATCACATGAAAAAGGCTAGAGTGATACTACCATAATAGTGACACATGAAAAATATCATGCATTGTGTTATACCTCAATGTAATTGATAGTCTATATTCCACCAATCTAATTCTCTCAGCAAACTCAAAATTTCTGACAATAAAGGGTTCCAACATAGCATTATAATGAAACCAATGTGGACCCAATATCATAAAAATACATTGGAATAAATGATCTCCCACTATAAAATCAATATGTTATTGATTTCAATTATCACAAAACTTCTATTAACTTTGTGTTGTATCAATATATTTAGGAATTATCTTTACTTATTTTGATGTCTCATGAATGATACTAGGACCCAAAAACTATAACTCACATACCTCCATCTACCACAGAGGTGATCTACATTGACTACCATAATGTTCTATATATGGTTCTATCTAGATCATGTCCCATTTACTATTACTATAGGATAAATCAACCAGTGTGAGATGCTTCTCCCAAGATCAACCAAATTATATGTTTCATTTCCATTTCATATCATCCAATAAAAGAATATTACCCTCCAATATCCTCTTACTATATGGGTGAAAAGGTGTTTTTATAAACTCATAAATTCTATTGTCCTTTTTAATCATTTCTATAATCATGATTAAATACACAAGTAATGTTACGAAACTATACACTTTGGTACCCCCTAAAAATAGAATATCTCCTAAAATTAAATATCCACTTTAGATCATCTATGAATTTATCTTGGATATGAAAGAAATTGGATTATTTTTTCAACACATCCACAAAAACACATATAGTATCATTCTTATATTGTTTCCTTTTAATACCTACATCAAATACATTGTTACATCTTCTATCTTCCATTATAGAATGTGAAAAGTATTAAGGGAACCACCATACTATTAATGCTCAACATCCACCCACTGATAGGTGTAACATCAGATCAAAAGACATGCTATCTACTTTTCCATTGCAGACCACCAATATTGTCAACGTAGTTCACATAACATTTTTGGTCCATCAATGATGCATCAACCAATCTTAGTAAAAAAACTCATGCATTATCTCCTCTCATATACATGTATGTGTGAAAACCCGTCCCAGGAAATAAATGATCAATTACTCATCTATTATAAAATAGGAATGTGACTCCCCAAAAATACTTCATTACTTCACTCTAGATCCTTATAATTCATCTCCTTGATTTGGATCAAAATTGTGGACTCCATAATTAAATACACATGGGTTATCTGCACCAGGTCCTTCTAAACTACAATGTTCATCTCATCCATAAATATGGTCACTATACACAGAAAAATGGATTAAAAAACAACATGACTCCATGTCACACTTCACAATGAATCATGTAATCCTTTTCCTTTACATGGTGTATTTGCTATATCAAATTCAAATGACTACATTTAATCAACCCATCTACACTATCAATGAATTATATATCACAAAAAATATATTTACATTAATAATTTGATATCAGGATATATAGTAAACATGTATCCCAATAGGTAATTCATCTTACATGTTATGTTATTTACCACTGTGTCCAAAAATAGATCATGAAGAGAATAATTTCAACATTATGTACTAAACTATCATGATCCATATGTTAAAACATAACCTATATACATAAACACTACTCCTAGTATAATAACAGATGTATCAAAAGATTCATTATATGACTCACTCAACTCTGGTAAGACCTAAATCAGTATTATATTCAACAACTTCATCAACTACTTGACTGAATTGTGACATGGTTCTGACCAGTCAAAATTGATTTAAATATTTTTCAATCATGAATGTATCACTTCCATCGAAGTTAATTCTTGGATAAATGTTAGATAAAATCCCCCAATCCTTTAGAGAATTAGATATAAAAAAAAATTCATATCCCCTCCAAATAACTAGTTTCCTTAATCACATTGGTCCCTCTAACACACCTTCTATAGAGTTATTGTAAAAATTATAATCTATCTTGTCCATCCATAATTGATACATCAATATCATGGAATATATAATATACTCCCTTATGGTAGTCAGGATGATTTCAATTTGATTGCAATTATCTCCATGAGTCCTAAAGTACACAGTGATTTCATCCACAAAACAACATCAATATAATTCTGGTACATGTAACAACTTAGTTCATCATGGATATAAAACATGAAGGAATATTTGTGAGGAAAACACATTCACAAAAAACTAATTTATTTCATAAAATCATATAAATGTTGTATAGTGTACATCTAAATGTATAACTATCAAATTATGATACCCATATATCATGTAAATAATGGAGAATACATTGGATTATCTCAACTGGAAAAAATTATCATTGATACATGGTAGAGGATACCTGTTCTGAAAATTCAACTTATTCCACATAAGTTAATAGACACCTGACCATAGTGTTCCATCATCCAACTTAGAAAACCAAATTGGATAACCCCATGAAGACATACTTAAGAATAAATCCCTTATCCGTAAATTATTCATGCTAAGTAATAAGCCATTTTTGACTATAATTATATCATTTGAAAACTCAATATATATCTTATATGGTATTTAATAGAATTAATTGGGAAATACATTCTAAAACAAATTGATAATGTGTAAAAATACCCTCTGATTTACTCCCCATTCATCCAAAAAAAGATGTAGAGTCATGTGTGATGTTCTCCTCATGTTTCTAATGTACTGGACCGACATGGACACCTTAATATCACATTCTACAATATAAATATAATTTTTTCCCTTTTGAAATGTAATGGACACTCTCCTTTTGTAATAATCTCAGTGGTATCAGTACAATACCGACCATCACATGACAAAAGTATGAAGGATACATGACATATCATGTATATAAAGATCTGAACGTATGTTACACTCACTAAACATTAGAAAACACCCCATTCATAATCATTTTTCATTTTAATACACATCGATCCTTGTGTTGATCACTATAAAACCACCCAAAATTCCACCAACATACATAATCCATTCACAAGTTAGGATGATATAATATAATGTGAGGATCATGAATCAAATAAAGTATTAACAAGAATATACAATACATAAATTTTACCTCTGAATACTATTGGACCAACTTTAAAATCCATAAGTGAATTTGGAACTACATTCAAATTTTATTTTTATATTCCATGTGATGTAGTCTAACTCCACTAGGATGCACTAATCTGATAATATGGATTCTCTTTCCATGATGTGACATGCAATATATCTAGTGTAGGTCAACCTATAGTACTCTATCTGCCAAAATAGTATATTGTAGAAGATATCCATCCATTACTTTAGTTCAGTCCACCTCATCAATCACTATAGAACATTCGTGGGTTCCTATAGATCTATTATAGATACCCCATCATTAAATAGGATTAAAATTCCACAAGTGTTCAGTGAAATTGAATAGGATTGTGACTTGGAATACCCAACTAATGAAAAAGAACATGATTATTCCTTTAATACCATAACCATCCCCTTGGAAATAATATATTAAATTTTTCATCTTTATATTCCAAATTTGAGGCTTCCTACAAATGGAAGACCGAACTCTTATACACAAAACAGAAACCACTTATCCTTAATTGATTCCTCCTCAATGTTTACCTAAGAATTGAAAACATTATTCACCACCTAAACAAACATATTTTTCTAAAATATATATAATTATATGCAATATCCCATTTAATTTCATCTCAAAACATATCACCACAATTTCCTCATCACATACCAGTGATTGAGTAAAGGGAAACAAGTTGGTGAATTGACCCATATTGCCCATTATAGATATAATACCATAGTTTAACTGAATATTATCTACACCCCTCACTTTCATAAAAAAAATTGAAATTTATGATCTATATTACATATTTTCATCAAACATGATTATTTTATATATAGGAGTATTTAAATAGTGTATAATTTTATGGATAGACTCAATCACGAAATCAGCTACCTCAGGCCCCCAGTCTTGGGAATATTGGACATTACTATAACCAAAAAACCTATTTCAAATAAGGCATATGCCACATTGATTTTCGATTATACCTATATTTTTACATGATAAATAAGGTTATGTTCTCCTAGAACTTCTCCCTTCCTCCTTCACATAGAACTAACATGGCCCTTTTCCCGCTACTGGAGAATCATTTCAATTCATGAACATTTGTCTTCCTACCAACAAACATGTTCGCATAAGAAGATCTATATATATTAAAACACGTGCTTTAGAAAATATAATATGAAACAACAAAATAAGATTGATTCACATAAATTTATATCAATTCATACCTCATAAACCTCAACATGGTAACAACTGAGGCCATATCACTACCATATCTATCTATGACATAGGCCATGGATAAAACATTGTTAAAAACTTTATAACTAAAGATTTATCATTAAAAACACATTTATAAACAATATAATTTTACAAAATTTAACCACTTTTAACAATTATTAATTCATTATTTTCCCCCAATACATTTATAAAAATATTCAAATAATGGGAAAGCTTTTCATTTTCCAAAACACACTGATAACGTAAATTTCTATGCATTCTAAAAATTAAACATTTCACATGAAATATTTAGTTACTAGAATGATGCATTTATAGTCAACTGACATTTTGTACCTTAAAATTTGTAAAATATATTAAAATATTAACTTTTGACAACATGTTAGTCACCAGAGGTGAAATGAGATTCTAATATTTTATTAAACACTTGGAAATTCTATCCCACCCATGGTAGTTTGTTTTTTCCCTGAACATTGTTTATCAGATTCCATTCTTGAGCACATTAATGAGGCCCAAAAATCATAGTATCATGTAAATAGTATCCAAATAGTAAGAAATTGTTTAATCAAATAAATTAAAACTCTTTTCATACAACCTTTTGTTGTCCTGGCCTGAGTACGACATACTAGTGCCCCAACCCAAATGGCCTCAGGACCTATAGTTAGCTGCCCCATACACTAGAGTCTACTGACTAGTAATGTGGGTCTAATATATTACATGGGGTTACTATACCATCTTAATCAAATAAACACAATAATATATACATAGAATAACTAACCAAGATAATATAATAATCAATAAAATACTATTAACACATTCCAATTCCTTACCATGGAAATAGAAAATTAAATGAAATAATTAATTTTGTATCGTATAAAAGTGTAATTTTTTAATGATAAACCAAAATAAATACACACTATAATATCCCTAGTAGTTTCCAATATATTATCTGGTTCGTTCATCCATGCTCCATCCCAAATCCAAACTCTTCCATCTAATATAGTTCTCATTACCTTATCTCTTATACCAAACATGATTTTTTCCAGGTAATAATCAAGAATTTCATAATGGTTGTGAAAAAACAAATATGTAAGAAAAAACAAATTTTTACTAATGAAATATCAAATAAATATGTTTTATGTATCTTTATAATGATTATTGATAAAATAAAAAAATAACATAATTAAAAATTTATTATTCATTTGTCAGCCACATCATACAGCTTCAGCCAATGCTGGAGACTAAACCATATAGTTTAGGCTTATTTTTTTATCATTTCATTATATTTAATTAATCATTTCCTTCCAATATAATTATGTATCCTAGAGAGTCATGTATGAGAACCATTATAATGACTGAAAGGAAATTTAGTCCAATAAAACAATCCCAAAGCCCAGAGAATCGTGTTTGGAACCCCATGGGAATATGGTGCATTGTCCCCTTTCCCAGAACTCTTTGTTTTAAATTCCTAAATAGAGTTCCTTTAGTATCATTCCACACCCATTTTGTGTATGGAGAATCTTTCACTAACCCACATATCATTGATCAAACACATATATCATAATTTATAATGAAATTTCCAATATCACATAATCAATGAAACACAACAATATATACTGAGAAAAAATAACCTACATATTATAATATTCAATAAAATACTAGTAACACATGCCAATTCCTTATCATAGAAAATGAAAATTAAATGAAAAAATTAATTTTTATTGCATAAGAGCAAATTTTTTTAATGATAAACCAAAATAAATAAACACTATAATAACCCCAGTAGTTCCCGACATATTTTCTCGTTCGTTCATCCATGCTTCATCCCAAATCCAAACTCTTCCATCTAATATAGTTCTCATTCCCCTATCTCGTATACCATACATGATTTTTTCTAGGTAATAATCAGAAATTTAATAATGGGTGTGAGTAAAAATATGTATGAAAACACTTATTTTTATTAAATAAATATCAAATAAATAAGTTTTATCTATCTTTATAATCACTATTGATCAAATAAAAAATTACATATTAAAAAATTTATTAATCATTTGTCTGCCACATCATACAGCTTCAACCAATACTGGTGACCAAACCGTATAGTTTAGGATTAATTTTTGTTTCCATTTCATCCTATTTAATTATTCATTTCATTCCAATATAATTATGTATCCTAGAGAGTCATGTATGGGAACCATTATAATTGCTACATGGAATTTTTTTCCAATAAAACTATCCCAAAGCCCAAAGAATTGTGGTTGGAACCCCACGGGAATTTGGTGCATTATTCCCTATTCCACAACTCTTTGTTTTAAATTCCTAAAAATAGTTCATTTAGTATCATTCCACACCCCATGTGTATTTAGAGAATCATTCACTAACCCACATATCATTGATCGAACACATATATCATAATTTATAATGAAATTTCCAATATCACTGAACTTGGTTTTCATTCATTCACATCATAGTACCCCTTTTAATATATAAATAAAAATAATCATTGAATATGTTCATCACAATGATAAATTTGAAAAATTATCAAATAAACATTTTATCATCAATTATCTCATAATTTTTTAACCCATCACAGTTAAGAAAATTAACACCATTCAGTCTCAATGTCAAAAATATAAAAATGATTTAGTTTAATTTATAAAACACATAATTTATTAGAAACATTCATTTTTTCATCAATGCCAATGCTATTAACACAACACATGGGTTTCAATCATGGATGATATCATATTCTTCAATAGGTCAAAATATATCCATGAAGTGTCACACAACTAATTTGAATGAAATTCACCTTTTGAATTTAAAATTTAATTTCCAATCATGTAAAAAACAATAATTACATATGCATGATTGTAATTTGTACTATGGTATTAACAAATTGGTTCACCTAACTAAAAGTCTTTAATAATCTTTTTCCAAATCGAAACCCTCAATTTGATGTAGAATGATCATATTCAAAATGGTGGGGGATACCTATATTCAAAACATTGGATTAAGGATAAACAATATAGGGGCATACAAACCATGATCTTGACCATCAACAATTGATTAAATCATACATCCCAAAGTAGATAAAAATATAAGAGATAATTGAATTTAGACATGGGATAAAAAATATACCAAAGAGGATTTGATCCTGCAATTGGATCGTTTATTCACATAAAAGGGGAATTGAGGAGAATTTTAATACTCCCAGGATCCTCAAAAGTAAAGGGAATTGATTTTATGTATTACATGGATTATTATTGATAATAAATGGGGGTATAATTTTTTTTTAATTTACAACATTATAAATTCATGTTCACATTGTTTTCATCGTGGTCTATAGGGTTTTCTAATTTGTTCCACATATCCATTATCTCTTACTAAAAGGTTTATAGTAACTCCTTGGGAGGAACATTATTTATAAATCAATGCTATAAACATGTAAATTTCCTCTGTATGAGCGTTTAAGATTTGATGATGGTGGTCACACTATTTGGTCAGACGGGATGCCACTGCATTTGACTAAAAAATTGTCGCATGTTTTCTTGTGGCGATATTCCATAATGATATTTTTTTTAAAAAAAATTTATTATTATTTTATATATAACTTTTTTATTAAAAATGTTTCTTGTTATCAAAGAATCAAATCCATTTGATTCATATTAAAATCATGAAATTCAAAAGAATCAGAGGCATATTTTATTGTTCGTTGATTTTTTGTAATTGTAAAAATATGATAATGAATGATGTTACTGAATAAAAAGAATGAATATGCTGAGAATGATGATTTTAGTTCAAGAAATAATTTTTTTTGTTGAAGTGATTTAGTGAATAAAGTGATGTCAGGAGTTACAAAGTTTTTATTCTTTCAGATCTAACTCATATAAGGATTTACTAATAATGAAGTTCAAAAAAATTATTAAAATACTTATGATAAAATCCTTTGTTGAAATTATGGAGAGGTTTGCAGAAATTAGAATTACTAAAATGTTTCAGAAAAGTTGATCTATCATTATTGTTCTGAATATTAGATCCACCATCTTTATAAAATCAGTTCTTTCATTATTGTTCAGAAAATCATATCCAACATCTTCAGAAAATCTGGTCCATCATTGTTGTTATACTAAAATTTTAAAACATCTGCAAAACATTACATCGAGCATATTCAATAATTGTCTTCACTCAAAAAAGAAAAATCCAGAAGACAAGGTGGTCAAAATATGAAATTCATTGTTCCATAATTATTGGAGATATATAAGGAGGTTTGATGAAGTCAATGTTGATGTTTTAAATGTTAGATATTTAAAGAGTTTTGATACTTTGGGAAGTGATAATGATTTATAGTTTATCTCTTTTTCTTTTCATGTTTCCTCTAAATACATCCTCTGATCATTCATTCATTTGAAACATTGAATATACACACTTTTGGAGGATTACAAGAGAAATCAACGTGAATGCTCCAATCTGATTGAAGATGGACTGTATTGTGCGTTCAATCAGTGCATTAGTTTGTAGATAGTTCTAAAAAAATAAGATCAATGATTCTGAAAAAATCAAAACCAAGATTATAATCAAATTAGAACTTATATTCTAGGAAAATCAGAAAATAAAATATTCTGAGAAAATAAAATCCATGATGTTGATAAATTCAGAACTAGGATTCTATTAAAATTGTATCCATTATTCAGAAAAAATCATGAACAATTATTCTATGAAAATTGGATCTAATATTCTGATAAAATTGCAACCAAGATACTCATCAAAAAAATGATTATGTGATAATCATATCAACGATTTTGAGAAAATCAGAACTAGGATACTGAGAAAATCCAAGTACTATCCAGAGTAATTTAGAGCCACAAATGTGTGAATAAAACCACCACTATTCTATGAAAATTGGAAAAATTTTATTGATGAAACAACAACTATTATTATGAGAAACACAGATAGATAATTTCAAATTAATTGCAACCAGAATTCTGTCCAAACTGATGGAAATTTTTGAAAAAATTGGATCTAGTAATCTAAGTGTTCAAAATATTCAACAAAGTATTTTTCAGTCTTCATTATTTTATAATAAAAAATTATAAACTCGTGGCGGTCTCTATAATATTTATTATTGTGATATAGAAGGTTTCTAATTAGATTTGTCACAAGTTATATTAACTTATTCATATAGTGGATTTCTATAATCCCATAGGAGTGAAAATGGAAATGACATAGGTCCTCACAATGAGGCTAACCAATTTAAATATTGTTTTCATTTATTAATTTACAACCATTTCATGAATCAATATTAACATAAGGATAATAAGGATATAATTATTAATAGGTTGTAGGGTTTACGTTTCTAAATGTTTTGAAATATCAAAAAGTGAAAAACCAATTCACCCCCACCCTACTCATTTTTTTTCATTCCTTAAAACTTCATTCAGTATTACTGTGTTTGGTTTCCATTTAGAATCATTTTCATTTATAATATCAATTATTTAAATATTTGTGGAATTTCATCATTTTATGGAATAAATTATTATGGATGGAAAAATAGGATGATTCCATGTCTCCTATCTCTTTCTATAGAAGTTGATGATGCGACTACTATTGGTTTTCCACCTATAAAGAATGATCCTCCCATTACGTTTTACTAATAAGATAAAAATATAATTTTATGGAATGTATAGAAATAAAATCCATATTTCCTTATTATATAATTCTTATTAGAAGTTGGTGGGTCTCGAAACATCAATAAGCATGTGGGAGAAACATCAAAGTGTTTCAGAAGGGAATATTATGATCAAAGAAGAAATAAAACCAATATGGTGTAATAAGTATGTAGACATTAGAATTCGTTATGATGAAACCATTGATAAATACTTCACCAAATGAAATTAAATTGTTTGCAACATCAAGGAATTAAAAAATGTTTTATAAGTATCTACAATTGTGAATAAACTTATGAGAAATATTCCCAATAGGTTTTATTCGATAATTTATTCTTTAATAGATATGGATGATTGATCTCTTGATGAATTTAATAACATTATTGTTTTTTATGGAATGAGGAAATCCCTAATGTTTAAAAATAACAAGATTGATGAATAGAATTTTGATGATATGAGAAAGAGGAAAATCTATGATGTTGAAGATGCAGATGATTTTGATTCGTATGTTATAGAGGATGATGAGATTAATGAAAATTTCTTTTCTCTTATATTCAAGAACTATAATAGGATAATCTGAATTTACGGTGGTTAAATTCCACTTCAATTGTTTTAATGTGATCAAAACATCTACTTTGACGTTAATTTACCCAAGAAGAAAGATGACTAATAATGATATGATTCTGATGAAAAACCTCAATCGAAGAAGTGAAAAAATTGATAATGAAGAATAATATTTCAATAGATACATGAAAACTCTTACATGAAAAAATGAAGTATGTTGAGTAAGAATGATGAATTAGATTCAACTGCAAACAAATCATCTAACGATTAAAGCTCAAAAAATTTAAGAACCATCATTTCAAAACATGAGAAAAAAACATTTTTCGTATATTGTAGAATGTGGAGAAGATTCATAAATTGAGTTTAAAGTGAAAACCAAACAGGATACATGTCATGAGAAAAACTAAAATCTTAATAATGAAATTTGGGTAATAATGACATGTCTTGAAGAAATTTCTCATGGAAGAAATGATGTCGTCAAGAATGAGGAATAATACATTCACGATATTTTAAGATATAATATCATAATTTCTGAATAGGAAAAGATGATTGACGATCTTCAAATTATGATGTATGTTATAAAATAATAGGTTTACAAGTTTCAATCAATATATTGTGATTATGAAATTACCTAGAAGAGGTTGAAAGAAAACATTATGTAAGCTTCATAAGTAAAATATGAGACGTCTAAAGTTACTAAGAAGGCCAAATACGAGAATAATGGTAAATATTCTATTACAAAAAAATAATGTTTCATCTGATTATTTTAACATTTCATATTCTAAAAATGTATAAAACTCAATCAAATGAAAAGATAGCCCATGTTTTTAGCGTTTTAGATCAAAAGAAAGTTACCGACCTCAACAAAGTCTCAATAGAGAATGATCATTATTGAAAAGAAAATACATATTTGATTTCTCTTTATGGTGTAATGGAATATATGGGAATAGAGAATATAATTTTTGGGAAAAAATATCATTATCCAAAATATGGTTTGAAAAAATGAGACGAAATTGTCAAAGAATAAAGAGTAACTCTCCTAACAAATAGGCTGTTGAAAAGGTGATTTACAGAGATATTAGAATCATTCCAAAAAAATCAATATGAATGTCTGTAATAATTTTTTAGTTGATGTTATTAGTCTGGTCACCAAACAAAATGATGTTTGAGAATCCTTCAAGAATATTTTTCTTATTATAGAATGGAAAATAAGTTTAAAAAAAGAAGGTTCAGGAAATGACATTTGTTGAAGATAAAGCATTGAAAGAAAGCAATAGGAACAAACCATAGATACATGATAATAGTTTTTCATAAAATTTGATACGTGATATAAAAATATTGAAACAATTTGAAATTCATGATGCATGATTAGTCAAATTTTTCAATGGTAGTTCGTTAACAATTATGGTAATCAGACGGGAAGAGATTAAAGAAATGAAATTTAAATCAAAGAAAGAGTTACTTGTTGATGTGCTAAATTATATCTTTCTTATAGGAAGTAATATTTTTTATGATGGAAAAGAAGAAATCTTTTGAAAGGATTCATGTATCATCATATGCGTGAATGATGGAAATATCCTAACAAAATGACAATGAACTAGTGGGAATCACTTTCAAATAGAAGAATTAATAAAATCTTCTTCCCTGATATATGATAATGAAAATATGTTGTGGAACCAAAGAAATTTCCTCCTTGGGAAGAAAACATGAATAATCAATCTAATTATGATGTTTTCCTAAATTATCCACAATTGAAAAGAAGAGAAGAAGACGACTGTATTATATTACAAGAAGAAACAATACATAAATGAACTCATATATGGATTGAGATTCACTCTAACAATCCATTTGAGAATATTCAGTCCTATATATGTAGTCAAATGATATATCAATAAAAAATGGATTTATAATTTTTCACTTTTATTGACAATTTCAATCTGATGAAAAGTTTCTTATTCATGAAACACATGTCAGAGGCTGTTGAAATGTTCAAATTATTCCTAAAACATGTTGGGAAAGAATTGTGGGTCTACATCAAGATGTTGAGAAAATATAATGGAACAAAATTCACAAAAAAAATACTATAGAATGAAATGGGAGAATTCATAGTATCACAAACAAGTACAGTGGACACTAAACCCCACAATAGAATGGAGTAGTAGAAATAATAAATAAAATCATGGTTGAAATTGGATAAACTATGTTAGAAGAATAAAAACTATCAACGTTCTATAAGAGAGAAGTTATTATCACAACTTTACCTCTTCAAATTATATGTTTATTGATACTAGAATCCAACATGACTCTTTATGAAATGTGGTATAACCAAAATACTTCATCGAAGCACATCAATGTTTGTGTATCTAAATTTTTTCTCACAATAAAAAATTTAAGCATGTGAAATATTGTTGGAAAACATGTGGAAGGAACATTCATGCTTTATTCACCCAATGATAGAAGTTACAAATGTTTGAACAATCATCTATAATAGTTGGTGGACTCATATGATGTGAAAGTAATTGAAAATCAACATTCCTTAAGAAATGTTTTTGAGAATGCTGAAGATGATAAATTGGATATTTCCAATAATAATGAAAGTAATTATAGACATTATTATAAAGATTTAGAAGAATAATGTGACTAGGAAATTCCATATGGGAATGAAAAAATTAAATTTCATACCTTACATAAAAATAATGAATAGGAATACATTATTTTGAATAATAAATATCTTGTTCAAAACCAAAATAATGTTGTAATTAGAAAATCATATGTCATTTGTCACAAATGTTTAACCAGAATTAGTTTCATAGGATATTGAACATAAAGAATGGGTGGATTATATGAATGGAGAGTTGGATTATATTGAGAACAATGAACCATGGGAACTTTTTCCAATGATAGAAGATAAAAACCATAGTAGAACCGTGTGGTATTATAGAATCAAATTGAATGATAATGTAGAATTTTGAAGAAAAAAATCATGACATATTTATAAAGGATATGAATTGGCGGAAGATGTAGGTTTTGATAAAAAAAATCCCCAGTTGCAATACTTTAAACTATTCTAATGTTTCATTCAATAGCCACATAATATAATTTCAATGTTCTTTAGAAGGATGTAAAATCATCATTCAAAAATGGTGATATTGAAAAATAATATTACGTTGAGTATCATTGTGGGATTCTACTTGATGAGGATGAAATCAATGGTTATAAATTGATGAAATCTTTGTGTGTACTGAAACAATCTCCATGATCTAGGTTATCAAATATGGATGGATATTTGAGAATGATGAGTTTTTATAAAGGAAAAGTTTATATAATCAAGAATGTGAATGATTTTGAATATGAAATAAAGAATAGTTTTGATATGTAAATGTTGGTAGAATTAAATTTCATCCAAGACATACAAGTTCAAAAAAAAATAATATAAAATCTCTTGAAATGTAAGATAAGGAATTCTCATTAATGTTTGGGATAGATAAATTCAAGGATAATTCAACTCAAATTTTAGTTATAAAAATGTTGAGTAATGATGAATCTAGAATAAGTGTGAATTAGAAATTATTATAAAATATTATTGTTATTTTTAATTACTTTATTGATTCAAGGACATATATAGATTATATTGTGATATTATGTTCTAGGTATCAATGTTATCTGAATGAATCACAAATGTTGGAAGTAAAGATGATTTTGATATATCTCATAGGAACGACTTCCTATGGGGTTTTATAAAAAAAACTAGTGAGATGATGTATCATGGTTATATTGATTTTATCTGAAATGGAGATTGTAACTTTAGAAATTAATCCTCCAGAGGAATATTTTTATTTGGTGATTTTTTTGTATGTTATATTTTTTTGAAACAAATCTCACTATCAATGAGCATATCTAAATATGAATTTGTTGTAGCATCATAGGCTTTTACTCAAATGTTTTTTATGAATGTTTATCTAGAATAATGGAATGTAATAGTTTCAATACCATTGATGATATCATGTGATAATAATTGTGCAAATGATCATTCTGTGAATAATTTCTAGAATTCAATATTCTAACACATTTTTATAATTTTACACTTTATAATTGAGTAAATTGGTAATGGAGATTATTTTTTGGAGTACATTTCAAAAAATTATATAATTGTTGAAATCATTACAAAATCAATGATGGAGAAAAGGTTTGTGGAATTGGGGGTCCAACTTTATGTTTATCCTCCCCCCATATCTTCAAAAACATCATAAAGAAGGACCCCATCATGATCTATATTCTATGGAAAAATTGAGAGACTAAGTATGAAAAATGTATTTTGTAAGAAGTTATTAAATAGTTTCATCTAAATCTGTAAAGATATGGTTATCATATATTAGGGGTGTGAAAAATGAAAGTGATAAAGGAAAAGATATGATTGAAAGAAAAATAAATATGAGGGGGTTATCTTTACATGGCCACACAATTTTTATTCCAACGAGTGATGGAATTCCTCTAAAAACATTACACCATTCACTAGTGTTGTTTCTGGACATTCTAATTTTTGAATGGAAAAATTTAAAAAAAAAATCAGAAAAGTGTGTTGTGATAAATTTTGAGAGTCGGGAATGTTTTTAACAAGGGTTATAGACAATTACAAAAGGGATATTGAATAACCTTTGAGATAAATTGAGTTATGAATTTTTTTGTATTAATGGAAGAATAATTTTTTTGATGAATAATGTTTTTGTTTTCATGGAATCAAATCTATGTGAATCAAATTCAATTCATTATATTAAAAATAATATAAGGAATAATGTATTGAGTTTGAGTCTTTTTTCATAGCTGAAATATAAGAATGAATTATGTTTCAGGGTTTGAATGGTGGAAGTTGGTGGGACATAATTTTATGGATGAGGACGTCATTTTGTTTTTTAAGAGGTTTGTTGGAGAATGTGAAGGCATGATTTAGATGTTTTTTTTAAATTCTAATCTAAATAAGATGGTTGTTTACATATCAAGATGTTCTCACAAATGATGACAATATTCATAATAAAATATTTTGATGAATTGGTGTAGAGGATTGAAGAAATAAAAATCACTAAATAGATTCTGGATGTTGAATCTAATATTATTGTTATGAAAATAAAATCCAATAACATTAATAAAATAGATCATGCATTATTGTTATGAAATTATAATCAAACAGCTAATGAAAATTGTATCTATCATCAGGGTTCTAAAATTAGGATCATACAACTTCAGAAAATCAGATCAAGAATTTTAGTTCTGAAAATAGGATCCAATATCTTCAGAAAACTGGATCCAACATATATATAAAATGATATTTACTCAAATGGATAATTACACAAGATGAATTTTCCAATACATGGAATTAATTTTTCATAAATCTAGGAAAAATGTAATGAGTCTTTATGATGTAAATGTTTATTTTATAAATGCAGGATATTTTCAATGTTTTGTGATTTTAGGAAGCTAGAATGATTTCATGTTTCCCTCATTTTGTTTTTTTGTTTCATATATATACATGCTGCGATCATTCATTCATCTGCAATATTCATCATTCACAAGAAAGGAGTACCACATGGTAAATAAATTTTAACGTTCCCATATTATTGAAGAAGAACTGTGTTGATAAATCTATCAGAGTTGAATCTGTATATTGCTCTATCAAAATCATAGCTGATATTCTGTGCAAATTATAACCAATATTCTAAGGAAATTGTAACCAAGATTCTATGAAAACCAAGACCAATATTTTTAGAAAATAATAACATTGATATTGAGTAAATAATAAAAAGGATTTTTAGTAAATCACAACATGGATAAAAAGAGAATCAGATCCAATATTTAGAGAAAATTAGTAAATTATTCATAAGAAAACTGGAACTAATATTTAGTGAAAATTAGAACCACATATCTATGAATCTAGGAAACTGTATTCTGATAAAATATAAAAAAGTTCTCTGAGAAAATAGGATCCCATATTCTATGGAAATCATATCAAGAATTATGTAAACATTGGATCAATCATTATGAAAATACCTAATTCATCATTCTGTGAGTGGTGCAGATTCAACAATTTCATTACTTTTTTGTTTAGCTAAAGTTTTTTTAAAAAAAAAATTGTAGACTGATGATATTTCTTATAATCATTTTCATGCGTTAGTATCTAATAATTTTATACGAGGATAAAAATTATAAAATGTTATAAGGGTTATGCTTCGAAATGTTTTTAATGTAATAAAATGTTACCAACTGATTCAACCCCCCAACTCAATTGTTATTCGATCCACGGAAATTCATTGGGACACCACATAATTTTCCATAACCATGCTCTCACTATGAACATACCCTTTGGAATCGAATATTAATTATATTCACCCAAAAAACTGACAAGAAACACCACTATATTGTATAATAAAATAAAATGTAAAGGAGTACCTGAGAATTTTCACAACACGTCTCCAAAATTTTTAGTATCTTATTGGGTACATGGTTGGTTATCCCACATACAATGTAGGTAATTGGGAGGTCATCCAAATCTAAACATGTTTTAAATGACTTATTTTTATTCTTTATAAAATGATTTTCTTTGATTACAATTAATCTACTCTTATGTGACATGAAATTGTTCCTATATTATGATCATATGGCTCATGTTCGTTGATTTATTTATGATTCATATATTGTTAATAGCCAAGACATCTTCAATGATAGATGATTATGATATAATAATTGATGGGTATTGTTTTTAGAGGTTAATATCATGTTCTCATACCATTATGATCATGTTATACTTATATTATCATAGTTCTCTCCCACATTTACCATTCTTAAGAATATATTCTTACTTTAAACTATGTTTACTTTTATTCATGATATGATGAATTAATTTATGTATAATGTTTGAAATAATAATTCTAATTGTTATGAACATAATTGGAGATGATGTGTATTGTTAATGTACCAGTTGTTTATATATACATGATTCTAAAGACACTAAGACTTTTTGGTTATTGAGTGATTCTTATGATATGTAATGAGTATTCATATAATATGATGTTATATTTATGTACAAAATTTTGGAATGACTAAAGTTGGTATTATTGAAATGTATGTTTCTTTTAGATAGTCCAATGAAAAAAAATTCATATCACTTATGGTGTTCCTATTTATTGGTGACCACCATATGTTATTTTATATAAAGGAGGGTGGTTTTCACTAAAAATACATCCCTATATAGATACTTGAATGTTGATGTTTCTATGACCCATTCCCCATATTGTTAAAATCTAAAAATGGGGTGGATTAGGTGTTAACTTGATCAACACCAACACATGATGAGTTAGAGTATGATTTTACACATGGACCAATACTCCCAAGAGATAATTTGGGTTCAATTAAAATATTCTGTATGAACCATTTTTTGAATGGGAGAATAGAACTTATAGAACCATATGATATCATGTTGTGATGTTGGATAGCCATAATGTGTTATATATTTATAATTCATTGGATTATCGTTCATTAAAAGGTTTAGATAACCCATTCTATGTTTTATGTTATCCGTGTTTATGATCCCGGATGGAATTTGTTGATATTTATGGAAATAGAACCCCTGAGATATGTATATGATTTAATGAAAATGTTATTTGAGTAGAAATGATATTATATTGTGTGTGTAAAATTTTAATGTTATTGATAAACATTAGATTTAATATTATCATTTATGTTGAGGCAATTATGGTTGTATATGATAATTGATTAAACTCATTTAGTGAATACAAAATTCGAATATAGATAATCATGGGATTGAAAATTAATTTCATGAATATTTTATTAATGTTGTTTTTAGAGAATTTTACTATATTGGGAATATAAAATTTATATGTTAATGATATATAGGTGAATCAATATTGAGTTAATTTATTGATATATATATATATATATGATTTTATTGTGGATTTATGATGATTCATGATATTCACTAAAATAGTTAGAATATTGTGGGAAGTATATGATTAGGGTTTATACTTCATTTATATATTTCTTTATGAGAAATAACTATTACTTTTATATAATAGTCTGGTTGATATTAGAAAAATATTTGTGGTAAATTATTTTATATTTTTAGTTCTGATTTGAATCAAACATATTATGAAAGATTCATAAGGCTAACTACATATTTTATAGATTAAGTTGATCATTCAGTATTATTGGAGTTGTCAGGAAAACTATCTTAATATTTTATATATATTTGATAACATGTTAAAATTATTTTATTTTTGGTAAATATATATAGATAGAAGTAAGTATTTTCAACTCTATTAATGATATTATGTTCCTCTAATTGATTATTTTATTTATTTGGGAATGAAAACTCATATTGAATATTAATTTAATGGAGTAAGGGATGATGTATAAATTATTTTTATAATGACCATCGATTAAATTTTTATAATGTGATGATAATATTTAAATTAAATTTATTTTTTTATATCCTTATAGTTAAAGAATCCATTGAATTTACGTATTGTGGATTATATTAAAAATACTATTCTGATGCATTCATTTTTTAAAACTAATGGCCTTTAAATCCCATAATGTTTTCTTGGTTTTGTGGACCTAATTATTCATATGTCTATGATTTTCCATATAAATACATTTTATTCTACATGTTAATATTTTAACATTACTCCAATTTTATCCATATTTGGTAACCTGATTATGTGTTATATTTGGTAACCATTATGATTCCCTCAACTATTTTTCAAATGATGTTACTATCCCTTTGTTCTGTGTTGCCTTCCAAATAATGTATAATAAAATAATAAACTAAATATTATCATTATATAATTCTTAGGATCCAATTTATTTATTGAAGTTATAATTACAGTCATATGAAAAATATTTTAAAATAATAATATGCTCGAAGCATTTATAACAGGAAAAACCAATCATTAATGGACATGTGGTATAGTATATAAATATAATTTTTTAAATTATACAACTGTTATATATCAATTAAATTTGTAGGTATGAATATGTGTAACCAAATTACTAAATTATTGTATAATTGTACGAATAAAAAAATCCAAAATGAGTAATTGTCAATAAATTAGTACACAATTTTTAGTAAAGTAATTTTATACAACTGAAATATAATTTCATCAAAATGTTTTGTATTTATTTTATTACATATTTATTGTAATATATTTCAACAAATTTATTAAAAAATATTATCAAATATTATGAAAAAATTTTCAATAATCATATTCAAATTATATTATAATTATATTTTTATATTTTTTATAAAATTTAATATTCTCATTGTGTGTGGAAAAATTTCAATTTTCCGAAAATTCTTACTTATTTTTATAAAATAATTAACTTCACAAGACCCATTATTTCGAAATTTTATCTCATAATTACATAATACAAAATTTATTACATTTGGACAAACAAATTACATTAGACTAATAATTGTACTTGAATTTCATATAATGTATTTTTTTCTAAAAAATTGTTTTATCTAGAAATTGATTTTCATTTTTTATGAAATTTTATTAAAATTTATTTTTATCTCTTATTGATATTTAAACAATAAAAATTAATTCCATATTTGGAATATATTAGATCACAACATGTAAACATAAAACATTAATTTTTTTTCTAGAATTAATAATATATGTGGAATATCTTTTCTATATATTTTTGTGTTAAATGGGTATAATAGAATTTAAACTATGGGACATGGTGTATAAATCTTCAATAAATATTCCATTTTCGTATTTTATCAGTGGATTTCACCCATAATAATAAAAGATTAATACATAAGGTAAATTTGTGCCATTTTTTTGATTATGATCAATATATTATATAATGCAATAAAAATATTCAAAATGTATTGCAATTTTGTTTAATAAAACTATTAATTTTTCAAAGGGATAATATGAGTTTACATGAATTTTCAAATATTTATTTAAAATAATAATGAGTTATTTTTTCATGTTATTTTAGGTTTAATTTTATGTAACAGAATAATTACAAAACATGAATACACAACACATACACAATTCATCATCAAGTAACAAAAAACAAATCACAATTAGTAGTATTTAAAATAATAAATGTAATAAAATTTTGATGATTTAATTTATTCAATTAAATTGTAGATAAACATAATATATTAATTTTTTTTAAATATTTATCGATTCATATTCCCTTTCAATCACATTTTCATTAAATCCAAAATATATGAATAGTCTCGTAAATTACATTTACGTTATATATATTAAATAATATTTACTAAAATGAAATTAATTTAATAAGTAACTTATAATTATCTATCATAACGTGATATGGTCATTTATTTCAACCATTCCCCACTTATGGGAAAAATTTCCATTTTTACTAAAATTCTTGATCCATAATGAGTTAATGACATTGATATCAGGGTAATTTCCAAATGGGTTTAATGGGGGTTAGCATTGAGAGATGGGTTAAAATACACTAATGATTTTTTAAATATAATTTCATGGGAGGTTTTAGAATTATCATTACCATTAATATTACATATTTAATTTTCTAATAACTTAATCATGAAAATTAATTTATATTACAATTATAATTTATTTGATTCCAAAAGATTCCTACTCGTATCATACAATCAGAACCCCCCCCCCCATCATCTCAAATTCATATTCATTTGGGGTTTTAGATTATAATATTCCTATAATAATTTTTTTTATAGATTCTACTACCAATATATTGAGTTTATATACATGTGAAAAAATAGAATCTATTCAATGTTTAAGTTTTAAGCCAATATATTTTTATCAATTAGAGGTATAATTTTTAATTAAGTAAATCGAATTTTATTTCTTCTTCTAAAATATTTAAATAAATCGTATAAACAAAATAAATTATTTTTTTCTCCAATATAATGAATAGTTATTATGATGATGTAAAAACATTCTCAAATACAAGTCAATCAAATGTGAAATGAATTAATCGCTTGCTCATACTAGATGACTATCACAATCACAAAGTGATGAATTTCATTTCTATCACCTTTTAATATTTTTGGTTGTAATGATACATTTAATGGAAATATTTTATATCTATGATACTATTTTTATTATATAATTTAAATTTATCATTATACATTGTCAGTTTCAATCAATGAAAATGTATAACCATTACCTGTGTGTAAAACCATATTACTATCTATACTAAGTGATTTAATTAATTTTTCCTCACCTCTTTATATAAATTGTTTTAAACATGTACATAATGAATATATATGTGATATCAACACCATTATTAGTTCTTTATATATTGTGTAATAATGATCAATGATAATGGACAATAATAACCATAAAGAAATAGACCTGAAAATTTGAAATGTTAAAACAATGAATCATTGATTAAAATATTTATATTAATTAATGGGGTCGAAAAGATATATATGGACCATATAATGTGTTATTGTCATGAATATGAATTTATAATATATGTATATTAAATATAAAATAAATATAATTGTTGATATATTTTTTACAATAAAAGAAAGAACATTATATATGAGAATTATGATTCAATATTACATTAATCATGATTCTTTTATCTTCTATTCTCATTAAGGGAATTCTTGTTTTCATTTTATAATAAAAATAACCAATGTTATTATGTTCTATTTATTTCAACATATTTATTTATTCTATTCAGTTTTCCCTTACATATTACTAAAGACATTGAATGCATGTTTTTTAGGGAAATCGAATTTGATATACTGTATAGTCAATAAATATTTTCTTCAATGCCATTATTTCCCATAAAAGTATTTGTATAATTTTTTTTAACCAATTATTTTGCGAAGAATTTTTTTTGTAAATATTGATTTCCTATGAAAATTTTTATAATTAATATTCTGGTCATTATATCTAAACATAATAATGTAGACTTCTTAGAAAAAATGTGAAAGGAATCATTTTTTAACACGCATGACCTAAATTAAATTTCTAACCATCATAACCCATAAATGATTGGAATCTTCATTTATACTTTTCCATATTTTGATCACTGAAATATATTTAAATAATATTTTTGAAATATTTATTTTCAAAATAAGTGTATTAAAATTAAAATTTAATTTTTAAAAAGATATATTACTGTTATATTTTAAAGGAGTTCATCCTATATATTAACAAATTTTGATATTACTTATTCATTACATGGTATATTGTCGTATGATACATCCTCAATTAATTCTCTGTTTGGATTGTGTTTATAATAATGAAAAATATCAAAGAACTATTTTTCCTTCTACTGGATATGATTTGATGGATTGATAAATGTTTTCATGGACATATGACATACATATGTATTGTTAGATATTATATGATGATGATATTTGAATTATATATATCTCCATTTAATTGGATAATAATTAATTTTTTATGATCTCAATGGGTATAGAAGAGGATATCTTGATCCCCAATGAATGAGCATGGTAGGTAATTCAAGGCTTGAAAGAGGGCACATGGGAAAATATCCCATGGCTAAATTATGAAAAACAACATTTACCAAAAACCTATAACGTGATAAATGACATAGAGGGTATCATTGAAAATATATTTTTTATGATTATGATTACTCTACACCAAATACCACTATTATTTGACAAAATATAATGCTAATTTCATGCTCTCAGGGATCTTCTATTTGATCCAATTATTAACTATGTATTATAAACATTCAATACTTATTCTAGGACATAAGGTTACGATATATGAATTGTTTGTTAATGAATTGAATGTTTGAGATCATGTCCTCATAACATTATGGTCATTGTTTCAATATAATATCTGGTAACTCCAATGTTAACCATTACTGAACATTTGAAATAAATCATTGATATATTTCATTTTACCATGATATGAGGATTTTTTTGTTTGATATTTCCATTAATGGTGATAGTCAAGAAGATAATAATGAGGGATTAAGATGATCCATTAGACAATAAATTTATATATATCCATTATTCCAAGTACCCAAAACCATTACATGTATTTTTTAATCATTGTTATATATATTTAATATTCATTTAATAAAATGAAATATTTATGTATGAAATTCATTGGTCACTATAATTTAGTAGGTACTATTGTAGTTACAAAAACGATATGCATTAAAATTATCATCCTCAGGTCCTCAATAAACCCTTAAACATCCCGAATTTCAACAACAACAACAACACATGAATATGGAATTATATAATGGTAACATAAATTAAAAACTCACATGTAAATTTGAAATGGTATGGTGGTTAAAATAGCTAAATGAATATATATATAAATAATGATATATCATAACATAAAAATATAAATCTATTGAATATTTCAATTAATTATTTGAATTCCCAAACATTATCATGTTATTTTACATAAAAAAATTTATATACCATTTATGTTCACATATATGATAAAAAAATAATTATTTTTAAAATTTCTCAAGAAGTATTTTTTATGAAAAGTAAAACACATATCAGTCACTATGAATAATGTAATAACATTAATGAGTTACATCAGAATAAAAACCTATTACTACATTCATGGAAGAAATATCTATTGTCATTATAAATTGACAGAAAATTTTAATATAATCTAACCCCTTCCAAGATAGATGATATGAAATTATTACCAAAACCTTAAACACACCATTCAACTAGATGAATTATAAATCCATTCCGTAATATTGGTCCTCTTCATCATATTAAACACATTGATTATTTCTGGGATGAATTTCCAAAATTTATTCAATAACATGGAGAACATTTTAATAATAATAACTATTTATAGTAACATTATTTTGACTTTGAAATAAAATATAAAAAATGAAAATATATAGATTTACTAGTAGTAATATGTAACTATTTGATACATGATATTTTATCTAAAATGAAATCATATATTAATTATGTTCATCCTTTCTATATAGTGAGGATATGGTTGAGGATATTATACTTGATTACCATTGTAATATCACACCATACTACAATTCCATGGTAAACATTTTCCCAAATAGTTAGTTATATTAAATACATTTATAATCAATAAAATAAAAATATGTTCTATTACTAATTCCAATCTTAGTAACGTTTTTCACTGATAGAATTATTTATATGTATAACAAAATTATAGTAATTTCATTAAAATACTCACTATGTGAGGCCCTAGATTTTAGAATCACAAAAAATATAAATCATGATATCTAAGAGTAGTAATTTTCAAATATTTGACATCTAATTATAAATAATAATAAAATAATATTTAATTTAATATGATAATTCAAATTTTATATGTTGAGTGAAACAAAATAAATTAATTATATAATATATATAAATAAATATTAAACTATTTAAAAAATGAATAATATAATTAATAATAAGAAATATATTCATAATAATAAGAGAGTAAATTAATTAAAAAAATTCTAAAATTTAGACATGATATTTAATGGGCATTCAATTACAAAATAAACAATTTTATATTTATTAATATAGTAAAATTTAAAATCACGTTTAAATTAAAGTTTCATGAAATAAAATAAACAATTTAAATTCAATAACAAAATAAACAATTTAAATTCACGTTTAAATTCACGTTTAAATTCACGTTTAAATTCACGTTTCAATAACAAAATAAACAATTTTATTCTAAAATTTAAATTCACGTTTCATGAAATTAATTCCTCTAGTATTATTGAAAATTTTGGCATTATTTATATCATAGGGATAGGAAAATTTAGTTTTATGGAAGAGATAAATGTATCCATATTTATTATAAACATCTTCCAAAGTAAAAACAAGTATGGGATATAGAAAAATATATTGTTTGTTGGATAAAATAAATTGAATTAATAAAAAATATTATTAACACCATATTAACCAAAATTCAGGATTCATAATAAATTTTTTTTATATGATGTCGGACTATTCTACCAAGAATCATTGATATATAATATGGCTGAGATTAAAAAATTGAAAATCCAGGTATTGGGATATTCTTTTAAAATCTAGGAGGAGTATTTTGTTTCATATAATTATTAGTTTCATATTGGGAGATATGTTTTAATGATATATAATTTCTCTGTTAATTATACCAAAGCATCAGGCAATAAATTGAATCCATGTTTTAGTTATAAACACATATGTTTCTCATATTCTTCACCTTACATCAGTTGACACAGAAATATTATATTTTATTCATTATCTATGCATCTTATACTCTATAACTATTTTGTAAATTACTTCATCTAAACTTATATAATATAGAATTTATATAATTAATTAAAATTAATTAAAAACAATATGAATTTCAATATAAATGTTACATGGATACATGTACAAAAATAATTATATATTATTGTATTTTTTGGTCATGTACTATCTTATTTGAATTATCCTAATTTGTATATTTATATTACCTCCATGTTTTATTTGTTTTTATCAAATTATACATTGAATAGTGAGGTTTTAAAAATACTATCACTTAATTAAATTTCATTTTTCATATCGTGGTGTTAAAAAATTTTATACATGAAGTTTGTTTTGAAGATTTCATCAATGCATTATTCAGAAAAATTATCATCAATGTTTATAGTATTTCCATATCCCATATAAATTGAATGTTTATTTTGAAAATAATAAATGAGGTTTATGTTTTTATATAGATAGCGATGATAAAATAATAACTAGTTGTTAAATTATTGTTAACCATATAGTATTATAAAAGGGTACAATTGTTATATAGAAAATGTACCGTTAGTTTCATGAGTTATTGTTTACATAGTCATTTAAATTTTCATTCATCATAATATTGATTTGTATATGAAGTGTTTTTGAAAAAATGTTGGAGATCATTAACTCATGTACTTTATATAATGATCATAATAATATTAATATTATTATAACTTGATTCATATGTAACTCGTGTTTTTTTATAGTATCTGTTGATATATAATTGATGGATGTATTATTTCATAAATTAGATTTCAGTAATTAAATATACACCCATTTCCTTGTATATCACTAATGTTTTGCACTAGAAATCCATTTGGAGCTCACCATCCATCAAACATAATGTTACGAACTATGCATTGGATGTATAAATCCATCATCTAGTTAGTAGAGGTGCCCCTACTTGCTGGTGGAGATTCCTGAGTTATGGAGCTATCACCCTTCACATCGGATATCAAGTAAAATCAAGTGTATAGAGTATTGAAATGTACAAAAAATCTATAGTTGTAATATATGATGGTAAAAAATCCTCAAATCATCTCTTTAATGACATTAATACACCCTATACCACTATAGCTCATGCGAGGCTAATAAATAGTGTTTTTTGGTATAATGGATATCATTTATCAATAATGAAGGATTGGGATTCTACATCGATATTTTGTCCCATGATTGCGAAACATGAATAATAGATCATATGAATTCATAATTCATTACATTAAAAAAATAAATTACCAAGTACTGTTATAGTTTAGTGTCATTTTAAACGTGAAAAAATAACCCTCTAACATGGTGAATGATCTCAAACATCTACCGTAATGATCTTACCCTAGATTACTCCTTCATATACACATTCTTTATAACCTAGGTAAAGGAAACAAATAATGTGAGATCTTATATAATTATTAATGATAAACAAATTGTTACATAAGCCTCACAAATACAATAGGGTATGAGAACATGTGTCAAAAATATGAAAAATAACTTGTATATTAAAATTCATAATCTTGATTCATGGAGTAAATATTGGCAATTCATAAAACATGAATCATATGATATTCATGAGACTAGTTTATGAGAGCATAATAGATATAGAAGTCAATGATTTTTGGAAAATACAAAATCTGAAAAGATATTTTTCTTGATATTTATGGATAACTTCCATGGATATTATAGTGGAACGTATTCACTCCCCAACCATTATTGTAGTCAATTATCACTTCTAATACCATGTTAGAAGATACATTATTTTAATAAAATTCGTCCACATCAAATTATATCAAAGACTGTATCCTTAGATATGAATCTTTAACCAATTCCTTATATTTTTTTTGGGAATGTCCATCATTAAATATGTAATGGGGATACTCGGTTCTATCTATGATTCCCCATCATATAATCTCTAAGGAGACTGCCTAGTGCCGTATGGGACAACCCATCAGATAATGAAGGACATTTTATTTTGTTCTAAATGATCATAAATTTTGATCGTATTCATAACCTATGAAATGAAATGTCAATTATAATATTTTGTCCATATCATAAGATATAGAAATGAGAGTTGTATCAAAACATACTGCTTAAAGATATGCATATTTTATAAGAATGTTACCATGGTAAATTATTTGTATGAGAATTAGGATTCCAAAAAAACATCAAAAAAATTTCATTCATATAGGTGATATGAATTTTATCATTATTTTATACCCTTAGTAGAGAATGAGTCATCTAAAGGGATGTCATTTTAGTGAGTAAAAATTATTATAGATCATTTAAACCATTTCGTGAGTGACATAACATTTCATTGAAAATATCATTTTGTAAAATTTTAGAAATCATTTAATTCTCATTAAAACGTTATGAATTCAAATGGAGTCATTAAAATTCATTTATTAATATTCTTTTGGAAAATATTCTTTATTATTTGATAATTATTTTATAATCAAAAAATATATTTTGAAATACAACCATTTAAAATATACATTAAATCGTATTAATTAATATTGGAAAATTATTTTTCTGTCTTAAAAATATTTCAAGACAGTTTTTACATTAATATTATCATTATATATCCTTTAAGAATATATGACATTTTTTTAGAAATCATTGTTTTTCAATAAAATATAATTCTGACTGAAGAATAAATATATTAATATTTAAGAATTTCTCTAGTTATCTTATATACTGAAAAGTGGAATTTTTTTAACATGAGGATATAATGAATAAACTAAGGAGATCAAAATAGATAAGAATTATTATGTGATGTTTCATTTTATTTTTACATTAGAAACATAGCCATGAACAATCAAGATAACAATCATGGTGTGATGTAAAATAATTAACAGTTTTGTAAGCTTGAATCATCAATCCCTTGAAGTTGTAATTATAAAAGGCAAGATAAAGAATCATAATGATAAATTAATTATTGATACTACATATTATATGGGGTTTTTATGAAATTTTAGAAATAATATATGTGTATAATACAATGTACATCTATTATAAGGCACATTGAGAAAAAAACCCCTTATTTTTTTTAGTAATATTTAAATCCAATGACCTGTGATATAATATCTTCAATAGATAATTAAATTATCATAAATTTTTTTAATTAAATATATATAATATCATATGGAATTATGTAAACCATGTTAATGAAATAGGTGTAGAATATGGCATGTGTCTCACCAAAGTAAAATGTGAGATAGAAATTCCCTTACCATTAGACATGACATCCATCGTTTGCATTCAAAACTACTATATAATAAATATTATTATATAATATATATATCATAGAAACATATTCATAATTATCTTATCATATATTATTTTAATATTACATTGTATTATTACATATTTACAATTCTATACTAATGATACAGTTCAGTTAAAAACCATTTTGCTTTCTATATATGATTCGTTATTAAAAAAATTTGGTACCACTAATTATATAATTTTAAAATCATGTAAAGAATGTATATCCTTATATAAATATCATATATATTCAGTATGTATTTATTTATTGTAATATATAAAATCCAGTGGAATGATATAAAATTCACCGTTCATGGAGATGGTAGGCCATATGTTTGCATGAAAAATGATTCATTTGTTTTCTCATTTTGAATGAAATAATAAAAAATGGTATATATATGTATATGTATATATATTCATTTTTATAGAATTATTATGTAATATATATCATGTATTTCATTTTATCTAATCTTTATTACATTCAATATAAAATTTTGAATGAATCACAATAATTTGCGAGGTGGTAGTCTGTTGTAAAATTTAACGAAACTATTTTATTCCCAAAAATTTGAAATAAATATGGGTTTTTACTCAATAATCAGAGAAAAATTATTAAATGAAATATATAATGTACATATAATATATAAATAGTATGTAAATGAATACGAACATCAATAAATGATGGTAATGGATGGATGGACGAAATCAGATCATGTGGGTGTAGTCAGCCATATGAAGGAATGAAACATTCATAACACATTCTATTGAAGTGTGTGTGGCTTTAGATAATTACCATATCATAAAAAAATATTTGTTTATCTAAGATGCACTCTTTTATTATTAATTATGATATAAAAATAAGTAATGGGGTTTGTGGATGAAAAAAACAAAAATCATCATTGGTGAATGTCACCACTTCATTACGTATATCCCTTTTCATTGCATCAAAATACATACTTAGATGTCTATAATACAAAATAAAGAATTATATGATGATAATATAGATTTATATATGTAACTATGGTTGGTATTGGATTAAAAAAGTGGGCTTCAAAGTGTGAAGAGAGGGAGAGAGTGGTGTCCTTTGATAAGTTGGGGGAGGACACACTTGGAATATCGAAAATGCCTGGAACATATAAGTTTTTATACCTAAAATAATGCATAAATAACAAAAAAAATTCACTTGAACATGTAGAGTGAATATATGAAAAATAATGGAATTTGTGATTTTTTCTATGTCATTATTCCATAATATTTAACATTTAGTTTGTTTATGAACTCTTATTTATCTTAAATGTCATGATTAATTTTATGAATTTTCACTAATAAATTTGGTAATAATATATTTTTTAATTGATGGAAATTATAAATTATTCTTATTCTTAATATTTAATACATTTTTATTAATTAATTTCTCAAAATTTTGGGGAAAATAATTTAATATTTTTCCCACATATGTGATGAGAATGTGGGGGTTTTAAGTGTAAATGATTAAATGTTTAGAATGTTTTTATGACCAATTAAAATATAAAAGTGATTAAATGATACATATTGATTACAAGTTTTATTATTTCTATAATTATAATTTACATACAATTTAATATATAATTTATCGTTATATATAATTTGAAAAAAACACCGTTTTTAATTAAAAATCATTATTTTTCACCATTCATCAAGAAATAAAACATTTTGGAAAAATGCCAAATTTTTACCTGATAATAATTATCATGTTCCTTCATAAAAAATTAGGTTTATTTTTTAAAACATAATTTAAAAAATCTGAAAAAATATATTTCTTATCATTGGGTGCCACTAATTGGTGGTAAAACAACTATTTAGAAAAATAAATATTTTTATGTGTTAATTTTGATTTATTCTTATCTGATGTCATGGAACCACATTATATCATTTTTAAATATATCACTGAATTTATACTATATTAATTTATTTTAAACAATTCTCCAAATGTTGTTTAATTAATCTTTTGAGATATGTAATTTTGCATTAAACTAATTTTCCATACAATTATTTTATATGTTTTCAAAAGGGTTTTATTTTAATTTAATGTTATTTGGTGACCAATGAATTCATCATATATACATATGTAAACTATGTTTTAGTGAATCAAATTCATAAAATATATTTGATTTCCTATGATAAAAATATCATATTATATTATAATATTTTAATAATATCTCATTAGGTTCCCACATATCATTCATCAGCTAGAGGTTTACCACAAATCAGAAAACATATGATTGATAATGGTTCATCTAATTTCTCTATTTGATCCAAAATCATTACCAGTCATTCCTAATAATTAATATCATTCTAAAATTCTAAAAATATTATTTTCAGAACATTTAATTATTCACATATGTACATCCTCAAAAGTGACACATGATACACATCATGATCTCATGAGAGGTTTGGCTGTAGAGGAAAATGATAAGATATTTTTCAGAAAAGATACAGTATTTTAATGGGATAGATATACCCAAGGATTAGTTTTACCATCTTTAATTCATGGAAATATTCATATAAAGACCTTCTTATAACATTAAAACTATATATTACATCAATTATTATTACAATATAATTTATGTCAACATTATTAAATTACTACATGTTTGAGAATGGCTCAAACCATCTCTGCCATATCAATACCAACTTTGGTACAAATAGAATTCATTCTAGAATATTATTCTACTACATATAAATGGGTTAATAATTATCAATATAAATGATTGAGTGAAATATATTCTTGTTAGGATGCTCACATAGACAATGGTGTGATCCCAACCACATGGGAAATCCATTAAACAATATCCAATCATATCACTAAGGGATTACATTTTTCTCATACAGCGGATAACTATTTCTGTGTAATACATTATGATGAAAATCTAATATATATCAACAATAATCGTATGAATTTTAAAAATAATTGAGGTATACTATATATCCCCAACAAACAGTGTTTAATGTGGTACTCGATGAAAGCATACCATGCCTTCTTGTATACCCTTGAAAGTAGATTCAAAGTATAGTCATCATTAATAGGGAATAATTATCCTGACTTATCATCTACATCATCTTAATCCCTTTAATTATCTCAACATTAATAATTTGGTAAAAATTAATTTTTAATAATACCAGACATCAAATTTCTATAAAGTGTAATGTAAAATATCCTTAAATAACTTTTTAACTAAAACAAAAACAAAAAGGGTTGTATTACCATAGTTTATCAGAAAATATCCATAATCGTGAAAAAATCCTATCACATGAAACAAAAATAGGGGTTTCAATGGTTTTGAATGTATAATCATCCTTGAACTCAAAATTTGTCGATTGAATCCATAACTCTTATATTATTTTTACACTAATACATAGAATAATTAAAAATAAAATATATTCTATACATCATTTCGTTGTTCTTACAAAAAAATTACTTTAAAAAATAAATGAAAAATAATTCTTCAATCCAAATACATAAATTCATCAGTCCTCTAAAATTACACATGTTTCCTCTTCATCATTGGAAAAATAATCATTAGTTGTACAACTATCACAAATTTCCTCATGGTATTTTCACATATGAAGATAATATTCAAAATTCTTATACATTCCAAATTTATACAATTCCTTATTTGATGATACTAGATGGATTCTATTATTCTCATCCATTACATAAACTAAAATTTTCTTTTTCTTTTTTTAGGTAATTTCTATGTGTCCATCATTTCAATAGTTAAAAAGAATATTTTGTTTTTACTAAGACATCAATATTATATTTCCATATCATATTCATTACATAAAAAAATTTAATAATCTTTTATATAGTCTCTAATTCCCAAACTCTCTTTCAACACTTTCCGTCTATCATTTAGAGCGTTTGACTACATATTATGGTAAATGATGTTAATCATATTTCATGTAAAATGTTTAAAGATAATCATATCATCAGTTACACCACTCATCATCCAATTTGGTATCTAATAGTCATGAAACTATCCATCTGATACCATGTTAAAATTCTTCCTTCTAGTTCTATACCCTATCAACAACCCAAATGCATTGTGTGATAAACCCATGTCATATTGGAAAACTATAAAATTAGTAAAGGCCCTTTATATGATGTGTAAATAATGAATCAGATCTTAGTAAATGAGATAATGGATTTATCCTACTTCATTAATAGTCTTTATCTATTTGAATCCCTCAATATGGTTCATAATTTATTTTGAATTTCCAAAGAATATCTCTCATGAGTGTCATCCTAGGTGTGCAGCAAGTCACATTATCACCAACCAGGTCAAGATCAATTCTAGATCAATATTGTATTTTCATGTTTTTACCCCTACATACAAATGTTTCTAATCCAAATCCACTTGTATTATTTAGAAAGTGAATTCATTCCTTATAATCCACTCTCTCAATCCATTAATAAAATTATGGAAATTTTTCCTTATCATTGAATTAACCATATAACTATCATTAGATACATCCCAATATATATCCATATAAATTTCCCAATGGGTCTCATGGAATTTTTATCATACTAGTTTCTAAATGATATATAAACATGACATTTGATATAAACAATAGATAATCATTGTTTTTATACATGGATATTAGATAATTTTTTTGGAATATTATGTACATTAAAAAAGTACATGGCTGAGGACCATAATAGTTTACTGTCTCTAGAATCATTGAATCAAATTTTCCTAATGTGGTGGAAGATCATCGACATATCATTTAATTATTTTTCTATTTAGTAATACAATAAAAAATATTATTCACGACCATGGTAAAGGAAACACATAAAAGGTTGATCTTAGATGCTTAGTATTCATAAAAATAATATATACATATGCATAATATGAACATAGGGGTATGGGAACATGTGTATAAAATTTGAAAATCATATACTTCATATCATAGATTATAAAATTGTATCATGGAACAATGATTGGAAATTCATTAGACATAAATAATATGATTATCAATAACATTATCCATGAGATTATAACATAAGCTTTAGACATTGATTTTTGGTAAACACATAATCATATAAAATTATTTCCACAAATGTTAATAATTAAATTACAATATATCTCAATGGAATGGTTACACTCCATAGGGAATCATAGTAGTCAAGGATCACACCCAATACCTCCTTAGCGGACAAAGTTCATTATAAAACTGGGTTCACTACCTATTCCATCAATACTTATATTATGATATATAATTGTATACCAAACAAAGCAGAGCACGATCTGGGAACATTGAATATATAAATTTTTACTTGGGATACCCAATGCTATTTTAGAAGCCCCATTGGATATGATATGACAAGCTTACATAGTTCTATCATGAATGGCTCATAATATAAGTTATAACGGGCTTACCATACATTATATGTCCACCCCATCATATAATGAGGACCATAATTATGTTCCCCAATGAAATAACAATTCATCATATCATAAATTAAGTTGTTAAAAGTTTTTTGTAAACATTTTAACATATGATAGATGGTGTAAATGAGATATGTTTAAAAGAATTACACATAAAAATAATCATGTTCTATTAGAATATTATCATGGAATAAATCATAGAAGACAATGATGTTTCATAAGTAGAATTCCATCACAACATAAACCAATAAACAATTCATTAAAAATAGAAGCCTTGGATAATATCCCTAAAAATATATAATATATTCCAAATTATGTCATCATAGATAGAAAATAACTATTAATTATATTCTAAACAATTTCATGAGGGAAATAACATTTTTTGAAAATTACATTTGAAAACATAATTAAAAATCCTTTTTTTCAAAACAACAATGATAAAATATAGTGAATTATTTAAAAAAAGTTTTTGAATATTTCGGGAGGATAGTTCCTCATTCCACATTGTAAATAATAATTAAAATTGAAAAAATTTAGAAAAAATTTTATTTTAGAATAATAGTGAGGACATCTATAAAAAACGTTGAAAAAAAATTAAAATTATTAAAAACATAAAAATATGTTTTTCATGAAAATTAGTTTAACGCGTCATTTGAAAATATTTTTCTATACATTTATAAAAAAAAATTTTAATAAGTAAAACATATTTACAATTAAATAAAAAATAATATGGGATGTTCATATAAACATTTTTTGAATTATCTAAAGTAACAAACATATGGAATTAGATTAATTAAATGATGATGTCATGAATAAAAAAATGAAAAAATTATACTTTTTCATAGGAAAATAATCATAAAATATGAACATCAAAAAAAAGTTGTAAACAATCCAAATAATAATGAAATTGAAATAATAAATAATTACAATTTTGGTAACCTCAAATTGAATTCCCATGATGGTGTAATAAAAAAATGGAAATAAAATATCATGAATATAAATTTATTCATGATATTACATGTCAAAGTTTATTTCTAAGTTATGAAGATAAAATATTGGTGTATAACATAATGTATATCTCAATCAATGAAAATGTTGACCAAAATCCATTACTGGTTGAGTAAATTTTGAATAATTCAACCCATAAAAACATAAAATAAATAGAAACATAAATTATCATTAAATGAGGTATATTAATTATATATTATGTAATATGGTTGTATATATGAAACATAAATGAAATAGGTTTTGAAATTTTTTTGTCTCACATGAATGTAAAATGTGTAACCGGAATTCCCTTACCTTTAGTCTTGACTTCTTGTATACATGTTCAAAACCCTTGTATATTAAATATATGTTTAATATAATTCTATATGGTAACCATATTAATATTATTCATTCCATGAATTATTTTATTATGAAATTATTTTAACAACTTATTTAAATTTCTATGTTAATGATACATTTCTAGTAATAGCCATTTTGTTTTTCATATATGATTTCAAGTGTTCAAAAATTTTCCTCTTAGTTGGTCATTATTTCATCATATAATGATATTATATCAGGATATAATTGACATATATATATGAATTATATAATTATTTGTAGTAATCCATAAAATTTAGTGTTAATATATGAAATTTGTTGTTCATATACATGGTAGGACGTTCTTACAGAAGGATGCTTCTTCAATTTAATCATATTGATATAAGGAATGTAATTGTTATATATATATATATATTATAATACATATTGAATTAATATGTAATATATATATATGATATTGTTTTATTTAACTAATATTTAACTCATTCCATTTAAAATGTGAAAAAAGTCACTTCGCATCATTACTAAATGGCCCGAAGAACCTCACATCATGAGTTCATTGTCTTCCATACACATAAAAGACATTATAATATTTATACATAATGAAAAGAATGAGGGATTGTGTTATATAAAAATTAGGGATGAATAAATTTATCATTACTATTTGAATAAATTAGTTAGTCGTAATCATTATGGTTTCTATCAAAATACCTTAAGAAAAAATTTGAGATAAAATAATATGATGTTATTTGATGGGTATGAATATAAAATAATAAGGTAAGTAGTGGCTAGATGTAACCAACATTTTATATAGATGATATGTCATATGTTATCAGTGTAAATTTTGGTGGAGGTATGAGTGAGACTAGTTATTTACATTTTTCAATTTATTATAGTTACACTAAGATATATATTAGTAGCAGTATGTGTGAATGGTATCAGATGAGCATGTTATGGAATGGTAGGTTCTATTTGTGATTATATGGTCGTTTATGATTGATATATTAAGGTATGAAAATTTTATAATGGTTTCATGAATGTGAATATAATATATTTTGATCCCCAAAAGTGAGGTTACATGATTATTCTAGATGAGGTGAATTGTGTTGACCATTTCCATGTTTGTGCGATGTGGTTCATATGTGGTAATGAAGGTACTATGGGACATTTACAATGATTTTTAATGATGTATCTCACTATGATAATCATCTAGTACAGTCACTATCTAGTGAAGACATGATAGGACCTCTTAATGGGGTTTTTACTACTCATTAATAGTGAATTCTTATGTATATTAATGTTTATAGTGGATTGTGTTAACCATCAACATATACGACAATCTCATCAAAATAGGCCAATAACAAGTTTCAATCAAACAGAAAATGAGAGAGAATGATTTCTATTTACGATATGTTAATTTATTTAAAATTATACGTGACTGAGTATCATCATGCTTTTTTTCATTAGGCTATTCATCAGCATTATGGTTTAAGTATGTGGGAGTCATTTGGACATTTAATTTTCTCTGGGGAGTACATTTTTATTACCAAGTTAACCAAAATAGGTTATGTTGGAATATTAGATGTTGGTTCATTATACATTATGTGGATTGGATGTAAATGTATGTCATGTGTTATGAAATTGTATGGAAGATTAAGGGATATTCTACTATGATAGATTGTGGAACAATCATTCTATACGATAATTTTCATGTGCCAGTAAAGGATAAATGTTGGATACTGATCCCTTGTTAATGATGTTATGGGATATGTGTTGACTTAATTTTTTTTAAACATCTGACATGTGTATATCTTAATATGTATGTATGAACCAATTTATTTTTAGAGAATATTGTTAATTAGTATTCTTGAATTAAATGATTGTGTTCATTATTTTTTTTAATTCTCCAAATAAATAATTTATTATATGAATAATTATTTAAAACATTTATTTTTAAATTATAGAATTTTTATATGGAAAAATTAATTTATATTTTATGTTCATAATGTTGAAATAATATTGGTATCAATTTTTTAGGATTTTAATAAAATGCTTAATTTTTAGTGAATAGTGGAAAATTGTGTTTTTATAAAATAAGGTATCTTTTTATGTCATGAAGACAAAATTGTGATTTAAATTTTATAAGCATTATTTAATAATTAAATATTGATATCCAAAAATGGAAATTAAAGAAAAAACCCTAAATTAAAATTATATTCTATTAATGATAAGTATAAAACTTATTGTTTGTGCTGATGTAGTGCCCTTACAACATTGTCAATGCCAAATTTGGTTCTTTATAAATAATAATATGGTGATAAAAATTATTTTTCAAAAAATTATTTAATTAGCATCTATTAATGATGACCTACCAGTTAATTTCTAAATTTATATTCATATAACATTAATTTTAAACAAATTCATTTTCGATACTTACATAAGGAAATAAGAGACAAATATATAACTTAGGATGATCACTTCACAAAGATAGGAGGGAATATAAATAATGGATGAATATATAATTTTATTTTGATCCCAATAATCTTATTTTTAGGATAGTAATTTATTTTTTATTTTTTCATGCTAAATCATTAACAACAATTCTTATGTAATGTTGATGAAATACATGTGAAAGTAGATGAAAAAAATAAATAAAATATTTATAATAAATTTATAAGAATACTTAACTGACCCATAAATAGAATAAATTCTCATGGATTTTAATTTTTCATCCAATATAGACTTTTTCATATAATTGAGAAAAATGTGTACCACAAGGATCACATTTTTCCCTTTATATTGTTTTATTATAAATAGAGATAACTTCATCACACTATAATGTTCAATGATAAGTATATTTTTATATGATTTTTTACATACGTTTTTTATAATATTTCTAGAAATCTAAAGTATAATAAATAATCTTTTTAATATAATTTTTTTATTTTTTAGGTGATAAATAATTTCCTTAATGGCATTAAAAATAATGATTCGGTAAATATTTAATCAATGAATAAGTAAAATTCCCGATTTTAGAAAATAGTAAAAATAATATAATTTAGAATTTTAATGTAAATTATATACTTATATAAGTAATTATAATATGTATTACATATAATAAAAAATATAATTCGAATTGTAATCATTTTTTAAATGTGTTTAATGTCATGATTATGAATAGTATTAGTTCAAACAAATTTTATTTCCATAAATAAAATATACTATAAAATTACATAAAAATTAAATTATCATTAAAAGGAAAAAATGTAATTATTCATAAAAAATGAGATATGATTTGATTTTGAGGCCTTTTTTAAGTCTTCAACCCTATAATATATTTGTCATTATTTTAATATTTTGAGCCATTCCTAAATTTCCCCTCAATTCAATTATAAATATGGGCTCCCTCCAAAACTTTTCATCCCCATAATACTTATTTCTCAAATATCCACTACTTAATATCCTCTTACTCATCCCTACATTAATTCTTTTACTTCATTTATTAAAAAAAACTTCCAAGATCATTATAGAGGTAATTAATGATCATTTTTCAATAGTTAAATTTCATTTTTCTGCATTTTAAATCACCTTTCACTTATACCTTATATCCTCATCGTATTCAGTGTTTAATTAAAACTACAATATCACATATATAATAGAATGTATTATATTTTATATGCATCATAAAAATCGTTATATTCTCCATTTATTCTTAAATAATGAAATCATTATCTTTGTTGCATTAATTCACCACCTTTTTGGATAATGATTTTTCATTTCCCTTTCAAAAACCATTATGGGAAGACTAAATTCACTTTTAATTGATTAAAATGACATAATGTTATATATTTTTATCACTTTTGGAATATTATTTCATTTTTAAAATGAATACCACAAATAAAAAGACAGTAGAGACAGAGAAAATAATGCACCTGAAATAATGAAAATAAAAACATATTTTTTACAAATAGGTGGAAATTGTTATAAGAAAATAATATATGGAATTATAAAAACTATTTTAATTTTTTAATTTGATTATTACACTATTAAAACCATAATATCATATGTCTAAACACATTTTAAGTAAGTAAAACTTCTGTAAAAGACATTTTCATTCATTATTTTGTTTAAAAGTACGTTTCACACAATTTGGAAAAAAAATTACAGTATGATCAATTTATCCCATTTTCATTATTCTTTATTAATGTAATTATTACACTATAAATTTCATATATATTTTTGTTTTTTATGATTTCATTCTTTTTTGATCTGTTTTTAGGTTTTTTATTGTAGATTTTTATGAAAAAATTGTATTTTAATACATTAATATGTTTTCATGTTAGTTTTAAATGTTTTATCTTGGGTTTTATTCCACATATATTCCTTGAAAATTGATTATGATGGGATTATCACAATAAATCTCAATATATGATGGGTTGTTCCTCATTATAAATAAATATATGTTGGGTTGATCCTATTATAAGTTAATATATGATAGGTGAGCCCCACTATAGCCCTCCAATGAAATAATAACTCTAGAGATGGAAGTTTTCATGAATGGATATACCACGTGTAATAGTAAAGTTAACAATGATATGGTAAATATTTACCATGTATACTATATTATGAATCTATTCATTAAAATTAGTTTTTATGAAATAGATTTTTATTGGTATTTATGGTATCACATGATAAGGATTTCTTAAACTATATCCCTTAATATGATTTTTTTCCAATCCCATGTTTCTAAATGTTTATCACATGTTATATGGATGTGTAAGTGAAATAAGAATTCAATGTTAGATGTTATGAATAATTTATAATGAAATCATTTTATATTTTAAATAATTTATATTCTAGAAGAAATGAATATTGATTTTGTATTATCCACAACATATAATAATCAGATGTTATTTATTTATTATGTCCCAATCACAAAAGATTTAAACCTCAAAAAATCCACAATGTGAAATAATGTAATTTTTTTTACACAAATATGGATTATGTAATGATTCAAGAATGTTTCATTATTATTGGTATCAAAATATGGTTTAGATAAACATACATGGTTAGGATTACGTTAATATAAAAAATAAATGATTTTTAATTTATGGTGAATTAAAATATTATCGAATTTAATGGTTACCATGTTTCTTTTCATATGATATATCAATTCAGAATTTTCTTCTATCGAAGAAATAGGAAAGGTAAATTACAATGGCAGTGAGAAACTGATATATTTCCGAATTTGTAGAAAGGAATTGTAAAAATTAGAACTGGGAGGTTTTTTATAGTAATTTCTATTTAAAGTAAGGTGATATGTGGTGGTGGATTACATGCCAGAGATGAACATTAACTTTAATTAAGAAAAATTTCGTATGTGGAACATATTATGAGAAAACATTTTCTACCTCTCTATACAACCACAGATCCACTGATAGCCAACAGATAGATTATTTATATAGAAATGATATTCAATGTCATGGGATTTTTTGGAATGAAAAAAACAAAAAATATCTATTTATCCTTTTGAAGGTTAATTTTATCATTGACGGTATCTAAGTAATAATATGAGAGAAAAATATGATCTTCAATGTCTGGAATGGGATGATTTTAATAGTCATTTTCAAGAAAAATATTTTCCTAGAACCGTTCAACTAATAAAGAAGAAAAAATTCCTAGAAATGATGTAGAAATATGATGAATCTATGGCTACATATGAATCAAATTTAATGCTTATGGCTAGGAATGTATTTAAATTGACACTGGAATTATAAAATAAACTTAATAAATTTTACAATACTATAAAAAAAAATTTACGAATTGCATTGGCTTGGGTGATTTTAAAGTAATGAAAAAATCTTTCATTGTGATTAAAAATTTTAGATGGACTTTTCTAATACATATATTCCTTGTTATGAATTCAATTATAATCTACTAGGATGTTAGGTATTGCAGATGAATTCATCAAAGAAATCATGAGCCATGAAAATCAATTGCATATCGTTGGAAAAATTTATTAAAAATCATCCTGGATAATATCATGTAAATTATGTGAAGTGATACCGATGTGGAATGTTTGGGAACATTATTTATGATTTCAAAGAGTATTATTTGAAACTTAATCTGAATTATATGGTGATATTGTTTAACTATAAATAACTAGGGTATTTTTCTAATGTCTATTCAAAGGAAGTCACTCAAAGGAAAAGTAAATAATATTGAAAGTAGAAGGGTGTGGGAAAATCCATTTCAACTACATAAGTAGATGTTGATCTATCCGAATATGTCGTATCTGGTACATTACATGTTTTAAAAAATTATCCCAATGTGTTTTTTGATTCGTGGAACACAGATTCTTTCATATTTTAGAAATTTTTATTTAAATGCGAAATTTAGTTTAAAAAAATGAATATAAAACTCATGGTAAAAATAAATATAAGAAATATGGATTCCAAAGTAAATTATAATAATATACATATTATTGTATATAAAATATGTTTACTATAATACTATTTTTTTACCTCTAGTATAATATGATGTTATTCTTGGTATGTACTGGCTGTCTTTCTAACATGATAAGGTAGATTGTATGGAAAAATAAGTTTTTTAGAATGATATTCAATCTGTGTAGAAAAATGTACCCATTTAATTGATAACAAATAAAGGATCATGAAAACTATTACAATATAGAAATGAATTCTATCATGAAAAAATTTTGTAAAACAAAATAATTGTTCCTATTAATAATGTAATGGTTGTAAATTAGTATATTGATATTTTCTTGGATTTTATCTTGATTGAAAGGTATCATTTTCTATTTGCATAGTTCTTGAAGATAAGATAATTTCTAAAAAACCTTTTCCAATGTATCAAATGGGTCATTTAATGTAAAATAAGCAGTTATATAAATTATATGATAAATTATTTTTTTGACCCAACACTTCACATTGGGGTGGTCATATCATGTTTGTTATAAATAAATATGGTTTAATGTGAAATTTCACTGATTTTTGTTCCTATAATAACATAACTATTTAGAGTAATTATACTTTTCCTCATATCAATTATTCATTTAATGAGCTCCAGGGGGAATATAATTTTTTGATGACTGACCTGAGGATGGGGAATAATCAATTGAATGAATATGATGTAAGAGTTTCAATGAATGTGTTCTATACTAGATATGAGAATTTTGATTTTTTTTATAAAATATATTCTTGTGGTTGTGTTTATTGATAGAATTATGGTATATTCTAAAAGTAAATAGGGGCATTAAATATATATAAGGATAGATTTGGAAACCTTAAATGAAAATAAACTATCTGTAAAATTCAAAAAGTGTGAATTATGGTCGGAGAAAATTTTATTCTTTAGTTACACTATTTCTAATATGTTATAATTATTGATCCTGAGAAAAAAAAAGTTTTTAATGAATTATAAATTAAAACAAATAGAAATAATATTTTATTATTCCTTGGTTTGGAAGGATATTGAGAGAGTTTTTTTAAAAAAAATGCATTAGTATCTATCCCACTAACTATGTTAACATGAGAAGGTTTTACATTTATCTATAGAAAAAAATTTGATGATTATTTTGAGGATTTGAAATGAAGATTGGTGAATGACCTTGTTATAAACCTACCATACAGAAGTTTTGAAATTTCCATCTACAATTATCCTTATATAAATTGACATGGTTGAATTCTAATAAATAATGATCAGGTAATTGCGTAGGCTTCACATCAGTTGAAACATCATGAATTAAATTACACAACAAATGATTTGGAATTTTTTGATTTTGTTTTTTCATTAAGAAATTGGATGCATCATTTTAATGTATTTAAATAATAAATATATAATGACCATAAATTTTTGAAGTATATAGTTACCCAAAATTAATTGAACATAACTCAAAGAATATGACTATAATTAATCAAGGATTTTGATTTCACCATTCACTAACATCTAGTAAAATAAAATATAGTGGTTGATGAATTGAATCAGAAATGTAATGCAATATTAACCATGATTTGTTTAGAACATGACCCTTTGATTAATGATTTGATGATTTTTGTATTAGAAGTTGTTTGTCTATGAAATTTCTCAATTTTCTTTCAGGAGTGTGTGAAATCGTCTCTATTAGAAAAAATAACAGATGCTCATAAGCAGAAAAAATGACTTATAGAAAAATGTATAATTGGTTAAAAGGTTATGTTTCATATGTTTACAATTTAGTAATATTGTTTTTTGAGGATTGAGAGGATTTTATTTATTCACTAGGATTCTTAGATGAATAATTAATTCTTATGTGAAACTTACAGTTCTCCATTTTTTTCATCCTGGCAGGACAATGATGTATAGAGGCCATCAATATTTTTACTTGTAGGAAGGAATTAAAATAGTTATTACTTATTTTACCATAATATTTTTTACATTTCAACAGGTTAAAAGAAGGTAACATTTACTGAAGGTTATGCTTCATCCATTTCTAGTTCCATATTGGAAATGGAAAAACATATCCATGGGAACATGGTAGGACTACAAAAATCATCTCAAGGATATGATGAAATATGGGTTATGGGTGATCTTTTCAATATATCATCTCATTTTCTTCTAATTTGTTTCATTTTTTCTCTAGATAATATCCCTCGACCATATCTCTATGAAATTTTTAGTTTTCATGGAGTTTCTCTCTCCAATTTATTGGATCGTTATCTCGTGTTCACTTCAAAAAATTTTAAAGGCTATGAAAAGTCTTTTGGAACATAATTAAATTATATTACAAAATTTTCTCCTCACTTAGAAGGGAGGTAAGAATGAAAAATTTAGAAATCAGAGTACATGGAATAAGAATTTTTAATGTTTTACTAAGGATGTTAGGATCATAACCATTATTTAGTTGGATTTTCTTATAATAACAATTTTCATTCTAAAATACAGATTGATCATTTTTCATGAATTATATGGTATGCTGTGTTGATCTCCCTAATTTTGGGATGAATTCAAAAAAATGAAGTAGATGGGACCTAAAATATTTGATAAAATTGATGAAAATATCCAAAGATTCATTGACACATGAATTTATCAATGAGTAGGTAGAAAATATATGTATATAACGTGAGGAATAACCTTTCAATCGAGGAGGGTGATCATTTTTTTAAAAATATTTCTTTGAAAAATTGTTATCTATTTTGGTAAAAAAATGTCATTGCCATGGGTTAATGGACTATATTAAATAATGGTGAATGTTGGATGAGTTTTATACTAAGTAGCATTCCATCTGATTTTATCTAAGGTTCATAATGTTTTTAGTGATTCTATATATATAAAGTATGTTCCAAATCCATCTTATGTGTTGAGCCCATAAGTAAATCAACTAAAATGGAACCATTCTTATGAAGAAAAATAAGTTCAGATTATTGAATAGAGTGGGTATTTTTTGTAGAAAATGTTATTTACCAAATTAATGTATTATGGAGATTCATTATGGTAAATAAGGTAACATTGGAATCTAAAAATGATAGGAGGGAATTGTATCCCCATTTTTTAATAGATGAATAAAATTACAATTATGCAATTCTAAAAACGAGGTATAATGTGACAACCATGGTATTTATAGAATAATTTTGTATTGGTATTATATAATTAAAATTTTATATTCATTGTTTTTTGTAATTCTCAAAATAATTATTTTATTTTATTTTTATTTTTTTAAAAAATTATTTTATCATTTGTCAAATTTTTATGTGAAAAAACCAATTCATTTTTTAATTCAGAATAAATAAATTATCTTTCTATAAATTTTTTAAACTTTTACTTCAAAATTTTAATTTTTATTCAACAGTAAAACATATAGGTCATTTAAAAAAAATTGTAATTTTTAGAATTTCATGCAGACATAATAATAATAATAAAATTAATTAAATTTAGTGAATAATTAAATAATGATATTATAAGATAAATATTTGTTTGAAAAAACATAGAAGATTAAAATTATATTCTATTCATGATTGGAATAAAAGTTTTTGAATGTGCCAATGTAGTGACTATACTACATTAACTAAATTTCATGAACAATTATGATGGAGTAAAAATTTAATTAATAAATAAACCGAAGTAATGATTTTCATAAAAAATAAAATAAATAAAATTGTATATTTTTATGTTGTTTATAGATATCTATCGATAATTATTTTATATATAAGATATCAGGAAAAATGTAATTCTAATTTGAATCATTTTGTTATATGTTTAAATTCAAAATTGAGAATAGTTATTAATTAAATAATTTTATTTTCCAATGAATAAAATTTCATATTAATTTTTATAAAAAATATAAAATCGGATCCCTATTTCAAAAAAATTCATCACCTTAAGCCTTCATTCTTAGGTAACCTCTCGGAAATATGCTGCTCCTCATCCCATACCACAATATTCTACCTCTATCTCAGAAAAATACCACATTCATGAGCCTTAATGAGGTTCTCAAGGACAATTTTTCAAGAAGTAATTTTCATTTTTCTCTATATTTTAAATATTTTATCACTTATACCTTATACTACATATTATCCAATGTTTCAGTAAATATCCATAATCACATAAAAAATAATGTTTTTTATGTTTATGGAATATGCCTCAAAAAAATTCACATCTTCACCATGGATTTTTAATTAATGAAATCATTATATATATTCTGTCAATTAACATCCTTCGTGGAAAATGATTTGTCATTTCCTTTTTATGAAAATCAGGGAATGTTTAAATTCAGATATAAATGATTAACATGAAAAAGATATGTATATTTTCACCCTTTTGGATTAATAGTTCATTATGACTAGGAATAAAATAAATAAAATAACCATTGTTACCATGAAAAAAACGCACTTGAAACAAAGAAAATAAAATAATATTTTTAATAAATAACAGTAGAAAGTTATAAAAAGATTATATAAGTAATTATAAACATTATTTTCATTCTATAATATATTTATAACAATATTAATTAAATTATATAGGAGGTTTGATGACAATGAAGGATGTCGAACCTGATGTAAGGTACTTTCCTTTAAAAAAACCTTTTAATTTATCCTTTACAAAATTCAAAAGAATATAATGTTTTTTATGGTATGAGGGGTATATCCCATTTCATCATTTTTGATTACTATAATGATAATTTATAAGGTTTTCTAATTTTTTTAGAATTTATGATTTCCATATTTTTTGTGAGGTCATTATAAATTTTTAAAATTTATTTTTATGAAAAAAATAGAAGTTTAAAATGTGAATGTGCTTTTCCCAATATATTAAATAAGCTATCCATAGATTTATTCATGATATGTTCCATGTATATTTTTTTTGGGTAAACCCATTATAGATTAGGATATGATGGGATGAGCCCTATTATAGCTAATGATATATTGGGTTAATCCCATTATAGCTCAAGATATGACTGTTGAGCCCCATTATATCTCTTTAATGCACTGTGTACTCTGAATAAATAAGTTCCAAAAATGGTTATTTCATGTGTAATGGTGAATGTAAGATTTATATGGTTAAAATATTCCATCTCAATTGTAATATATTTCAATTCATTCTAATTAGTTTCATTAAAATCGGTTTTATTTGTTTTTATGTTATCACTTGACTGAAAATACCTTTCATTATAAACTTTATAATGATTAATGTGATTATACAATTTTTTAAATTGTTTTTTATATCTTATATAAATTATTATGTTAATGAAGGATGTCATGTTAAATGTTATGAATATTTTTCAATGAAATCATATTTTGGATTAAATTTTATATATTTTGGAGGAACTAGATACAATTTTTATAGTATCTACTCTACATAAATTTCGGATGTTATATATGTATAGTATACTAATTATTTAAATCCCTAAACCTGAAAATATCCTCAATGTGAATTAAATTATTTTTTTACTAAAACTCAAGATTATGAAATGTATTATGTCTAATACCTTATAATGTATGATAAAATGAAACTGAAGGTGGCATTTAATGTCCATACACACACCTGAAATAGTCTATTTATGACTGGTGCAAAAATAATTTTATTATACAATGGGGATAAAGATTGAGGATAACAACATAGTGAGAATGGTTTTCCACAGTTTAAAAAAACATGATGGAAATGTTTTTTAGACATGACAATAGGTTTATTAGTGTTTGTTTTATGATCTATTCTACTATTTTTTTCATGTACATGTGTGATATTTTCATGAGATATATCGTTAATATTTTTTTGGTTTTCATTACATAATTGTATTATTTGGTATATCATAGTTTTATAATTGGTTCATTATTGAAATTGTTTAATATTAATTCTATGGAATTTGATTTATTACATCTTTGATATTATTAATATTATACCTGATGTGTATTTATTACAAAATCTAACCTAGTATTAAATAAATACTAGTCGGATTCAATGGGATATTAGAGATTGTATGATAAAGTAACATGGTGGTTGTTTGTCCGGTTATTGTTCAATGTGAATCGTGGTGGGACATTACACAATGACTGTTCCAATAATATTGATTTTAAAATATTATTGATGTTTTAGGATTTTGATGTTTTTTATTTCATGTGTAATATATATGAAAAATGATGGTAAATATAAAGTAGATACTTTCTGTTCTATAGTTTATTATCAACATATGTATGAAATATCACTATAATGTAACATAGATATTGTTATTTTAAGCTACTGATTTGATGATCATAAATATCAAAATATTCCACATCAAATCAAACAATCTAATACTGACATTGTTATTAAAAATAACCATGGTTCATATAATTATAATAGAAATAATAGGATGAAAAATATTAATGAATATTAGTTGGATCTATTATAGGTGTTTTATTTGATAATAAATTTATTTCAATCATCATTAAGGATTATGATTCCACTCTATGTATGTTGAAGAATTATGATAATTGAATAGTTATTGAAATTTGTTTTCCTATGAAATTTAAAATATAAAATAAATTTATAAATTTTAAATTTTCATTTGTTTCATTCAAAATATCATGAGATATTATAAAAAAGTTTTTAGTTTATTTGAGATGTTTGAATATTTTATGTGATAACCAATAGATAATTATTTATAAATGATAGAATTAATTGTTATTAATTATTTGATGATATTTAATGTTCTTTTGGATAAATTTATATTATTGATGTAATATAGTGTGATGTTTCGTTGGGTGGAATGTAATTTTAATGGTCCACATATTGGTTTTTGTGAAAATATTTTTAATTCCCTTGAATATATTAATATTCTACATAATATTAAGAATAAAACTAGATTATTAACTACTATTTATTAGTATAAGTAATAAAGTCAAGATATATAAATATATTCACTGAAGAAAATATATTTTTTTATTATAGATATATTTAGAAGATCAACTAAATCAAATGGATGATTAGTTCGAAGTCATGTAAGAATAAGTTGCCTCTACAATGGGTAACTTTTTATTGTTATAGCTAAGTACTAGTTACCTTGTGACTATATAATAATAACCTAGTGTTAAGGATGGTGTGTATGAATTGTTAAATTTTAAACTAGGTTTGGGAAGGTACACTAATATCAATGTAATCGTTGTTTACTTAAATGTATGATTAACATGATGTTTTTATAAACTATTTATGATTATATTATGAATACATAATTGTATAAATATTATTATAGGTGAATCATAAGCCATAAAATTTATGATAGTTTTACTCTTCAAGGACTCAAATATGATATGAATTTATATTCATAATGATTGAAAATGTTAGGTATTTCATCATTGAACGTTGAAATTTCACCATGATATAATACCTCATATTATGATGATATTGTCATAAACATTGTTTTATATTATATTTCCCTAAAAATAAATTATTTATGTTAGATGGACTATGATACATGGAAATAAAATTGAAAAATTACACATATAAAAATGTTATAATATTAGAATACAAATATGATATATGTTGGACGACAACTAGATGAAATATAAATAGAAAAAATATTAAACGAGTAATAATAATCATAACTAATATGGTTATGGAATATATGATGACTAGATGTACAATAATAATATTGTAACATGAATGGTTTTTATTTTTTATATATAGTAACAAACATAAAATATTATATATCCGAAATAATAAATATATATTCAATGAAATAATTGAAAATATTAAATTATTTATTTTTAGCATTAGTGATTAAATATAATTCTATTAATTACAAAATTATTTGATGCCATTATTTATTTTTAATAGAATTATAATAGACATGGATTAATAAAAATTATTTGATAGTTTATTAAAAACAAATTATATTGTGATAACAACATTACTTAATCATATAATGGGTTATTTATCAAATATTTTTTTCCAAATATATTTTGTATTTAACTAATAATATTTCTTATTCAACACGTTTAAAAATGATTCAAATAAAATTTAATGTGTATATGTGAGACAAATAAAATAATAGTCATTTTTTCATTATTTGTTATGAAATAAGTTTTAGAACAACTATATTGAATATCAAATTCCTTATACAGATTTTATCATATATATTACATTTTTTATATAAAGGGTAATTTTTTATCAATTTCTTAATAAGATTAAGATTAAATTGTATCTTAATTAGTAATTATAAATTCATTAATATGTATGTAATAACATCATATATTGTTTTTAAAAAATCATTTCTATAACAAATAATTAAACAATGGTAATATTGATTAATTATCCTTTCTCAAATTTTATGTAATTATCATAATTTAAAGTCATTAATTATTTACATTTTTTGGTGTGGGATTTTGTTATAATTTTATGAAAAATATTGGGTTTATCAACACAACTATGTGTTATGTGGTTATATCATTACACGTCACAGAAGTTATGTTTCCAACAAAATTTCCACCATTTTCTTTTATAAACAGGATCACTCTTTTACCAACTGAAAAATACATAAATCCTATGAATTATAGTTAAAAATATTCCCAAATTCCAATATTTAATGAGTAACTACGTGTTTGGAGTAATCTGGAATGAATAATGTGAAATATATACTACATTTAAAGGGATCCTTTATCAATTAGGTGCAATTCGTTGACATTTTCTTGTTCTTCACCCAGTGATTTATTTACCTTCTTACCTATTCTCATTATAAACTCAATTAAAATATCTATTAATGTCATATTAAAATAATTATTATTATATTAAAATTATTTTAATATATTATAAATCTATACACTTATTCATTTATTAGTAAAACATTATCATGATAAGTTTGGTTCAACTAAATACATAAATGGTGCTACAATATAATAACTATTTACATACTTAATGAGAATCAAGAAATGGATAATTGTAATTTATTATATTAATTTTTAAAAAATGTTATGAATATGGTCTAGTATGAGTGGAATAATAATGAATTTTCATTAAAAATAATTCGTTAAAATTTGTATATTTTTTAAAACATGCATGTTTTGAATTCGATGCTCAATAACCATACCCATAACATCCATTATATGAATATGTATCTGCCCAAATCATTTCCACATAATTATTCTAATATAATGATTGTTATAGGAATTTTATTAATATAATGGAAGAAAATGAATCCATTTCAAAATTTCAAATAAATTAAAAAAATCTAATTTAATAACATCCAGATAAGAAAAAAACTATAAGGGGAATGAAAATTATTAGAAAAATATTAGAATTAAATATAATAAAAGATAACATGTATAAATATTTTTCACTAATAAGTTATTGAAGTTTTTATTTATATTTTAGTAGAGGGTAATTTTATATTGTGGAGGATATGAGTAAATGAGGGGGTTTATCATCTAATCACACGTTGGAAATATGATTATCTATGTATAAATTACAAATGGGGGAAATTTCATATTTGTTATCTCTAAAACCCATATATTTTCATCTCCTTAATTTCATGGGGTTAAATAACTTCATATAATTTCGTGAACTCATTTATTGATATTTCACTCTAAATAAGCCTATAATGTAAACAACCCTTCTCTATTTGTTTAAATAAAACATAATTTTCCCCCATGAGTATGTTTTCTATATTTATTTTATGTTCTTATCCATAATAAATTATTGGTAATATATATTTTATAGTCACATGGATTTCTATAAGAAAAATATTGAATGATTTTTTTTTTCAAAATAGACACACTCCCAACATTATTTGTTGATTATTATTAAAAATCTTTTATTAGATGTATTGATGATTCATTAATGTATTTTTTTTATATTCCCAATATTAATAAAACTGTTCATTTATGAATTATATAAATTAATAAAATCTATAAATTTATAGATGAATGTTTTACTTTATTTGTAAATAAATTTAATAATGTAGTTACACAGTGATTAATGATTCTATAATTTTTAATTAATATTTTCCATTATTCACTTTGGATATGTTCAAATGAAATCAACCACATTAATTGTCATTATAATAAATTTATATTACATTTGTTCATTCTTATGAATCCAAGTTCATTTGATCTAGTTATTTATTCTATCAAGAAATTTTGAATGTTTTCATGTTCAAATGGTGCACATATAAAATATTTTCCATAAAATTGTTGGTGGGACTATAATTCAAAGTTTAACATTATGTAACATTATATGTTATGCGGATAGAAACCAACAAAAATCATAATGTGAATATGTAGTGATTTTAATTAAATAGGTCATATGTTTCTTTCCATTATTGTATGACTATCTAGGATTTGAGCATAGGATAAAGATATAATTTTGTATGCTTCCTCTTGTCTTAATCCTCTATGTTATAATACATTATTATACTCAGTAATCCGGTCTCATTAATAATAAATCATGTTTTATCACTCATATGAATTATTTCTTATCGTATTCAAAAATCCATATGCTATGATTCATAAATAATTATATATGACTTTTTGGGTATGGCTTCCTTATGATATCCTCTGATACATAGGCTATGTCCTCATAAAAACAATATCATCTTATGCACACGTATGATGTGTCACGACCCACCTTCACCAAGATGAGAGAAGGGATAATAGATTGACAGACCGTTCATTCTTTAAGTTGATGGAGAGATAATGAACCCTGAGACCCTCCATCAATAGGTCCCAGATGGGAGACTAGAACCATGGGTGTAGAGTTTCACACAAAAGAAGGAATACATTACCATTTTATTTAATAGGATACAGAGATAAGATAGTAATTACCGACAAAAAAAAGTGTAATTACATGTAAAACCAAAACAAACCATCACCATATGCATGTTCCAAATGTAAATGCTACAAGTATAAGAAAACCCAAAAATAAAGTACCAAATAAAAAGAAAAACAGAAATAGAAACTGTCCCAACTTCCGAACAAATACGATCCTGCATGAACACTGATCTCCAGCTGGAAACCTGAAAGCAGTTTTATATATGTAGGGTGAGCATACAAGTATACTAAGTAGGGAAAACCAATAGCCCTCGTGCATATGTAGGGAGACATTCTAATGCCCCATTGGAAAAGAGATAACCAAAACACCTAGCAAGGAAGACTATCCACTCAATCCTCACCAAGGAACACTACCAAAATAACACAATTCATGTAACGTAATAGTAATAACACATCAATGTTTGGGTGCCCCGCGCCACTTTCCCACTTTTTATTGAAGACATCCTATGCATCAGACCTCTCCCGCCATTCTCACTACAGTCCCACTGCCACACCACACCCACACACACCTAGGCTATTAATATCAAACATCCCACCCACAAAAACATGGGATATCACTACCACACATCCCACCCACATACACCTAGGTAATAACAACCACACATATCACCTGAAAACACCTGGGCCATAAAAACCACACATAACTACGCCCACGAACACCTAGGCCAGAACAACTACCACCACACCCGAAGAACCCTAGGCCTCATCCCGAAGACACGTGGGAAAATAAATGCCAAAAGAATATTTGGATATAATAGAACTCATTATGTCACATCCCGCCTGAAGGATCTTGGGATACTCAACAAAGGTTATAGAAAGAGAGAAAATAACCATACATTCATAAGAGTGGTGGGAAAAACACCCTCCCCCATGAAATTGGAGTGTTCAGCACGAAGTGCTCAACGTGGGTGGGGTACGAATAATAAACATATGAAATTTATATTTATATATATATATAGGTAAAAATAACTCATCCAAATCTAGGGTTTCCAAACCAACCAAACATGAACCCTAGCGTTACTATTCATTCACCCGAAGCACCGAACCCACAACCATTAATTGAGTTCCTCCATTCCGTTTAGTTAACCAAGGTGATCACACAAGGATTATTATTCATTTTGGGCATCCGTTTAATCGACCGAGTTTACGTGATTACTCAATTCCCATGTTATAACCATTAAATCATTATAACAGAATGGGGTTCATTAGTGTGCAAGGAAAAGATTGCCAAGGGCCATGATTTTCAGTGGGCATAAGCCCATACAATTCACATCACATAATAAAGAATAAGGATTACCTCAGAACATCTATCACACCACCTTAATTATTTAAAATTCCATTTATTATCTTCATTAGTGTTTGGTTTCAACAATCCCCATAGAAGAAACAGCATACCAACCCCGCATGATAAACTGTAAAAAGATACGAAGGAAGATCCCTACATGGATGATCGAAGATTGACATTTAACTCCATGCTCCAGGAACGGGGGATGCACAACTTGCAAGGGAGGAACTTCAGGGACTCAAAGGGTGAGCCGAAAAGGTTTAATCATAGGCACACCACTCGCCTTGGAAAAAGGGACTCCGAAATAACAAAGGAGAAATATGAACCCATCCATGAAGAATAAGGAATAAATTCTCGCATGATATGTAGATTATATCCCATTGTTATGGGATATAGAATTTTGAATAGCCTTAATGTTGGGTTGTGGTCTCCCATGCGGTTGGGCGGTTACACACGATGGAATTAATTTTCATTTAATAATTCCCATAAGAGTGGTGTTCATAACGAATGTGCGATAAATGGTTTATTTTAAATCGTGTAACAGGTCAGAACTAGAAAGTATGGGGAAAGGGTGTGACACTAAGAAAAAAGGAAACACATTTTGGTAAGTTAAGAGTCACCTGGCTCTTAGTGGAATTTTGATATTATTTATGAGAATTAAATTTCATTGAAAGGGGGTATTGAAACACTTTTATGTCAATGATATTTTGCGGGAGCGGAAAAAAAGTTAGAAACTAGAAAATGAATGAAGACCGCTCTATGAGGACATGGTGCCACTGTGACGGTGCCACCGTCACGGTGGTTGCAACATGGTTCCACCATTACGGTTCCACCCTCACAATGCCACCCTCGCGGTGCCACCATCATAGATCCCCCCTCACGGTGCCACCCTCACGGTGCCACCCTCACGGGGCCACCCTCACGGTGCCACCCTCACGGTGCCACCCTCACAGTGCCACCCTCACGTTTTTTCCCACACGTTGCCTTTCTGAAGTTTTCACCCTCACGGTGCCACCCTCACGGTTCCACCCTCACGGTACCACCGTCACGGTGGCATTGTCACGGTGCCACTGTTTCAGTGTGAGACCGTCATTGGTTCCACCGTTGTGGTGGAACCATTTCATGGAACCGATTATTTGGAAAACTCCTCAATGAGCCACTACATGTTCCATTACATCAGACACCCCTCAATGTATTCTTTCCCTCGAGAATTAATATGAGACCCCAATAAAAGAGAGGGGTCCAGACAACCACCTTGAAGGATACCTCTCAAGAGTAAACCACATTGAATTTTAGGGATACCTTCCCCTCAAGTAACTATACCAACATTCATAGGTCACACCATCCACTCATATGTGTTAGGGGGTTCTTTCTTCTATGTCATGATAATATCTGATTTGGGTGGTACTAAATCTCCCGCATGGGTTTAACCACATCCACTTTAATGTGTCTTGATTAGGGATCAGGTCCTCCCCATCCCATAGTTGGGACTCTTCACACACATTCAGAGAACCAGGAAAACAACACCTTCCATAGCTAACATGGTAAAACTATTATTCACCACTAGTACAAACAAAACATAACCAAACTCAAAAATGCTATGGGTACTGGGCGCGCATATGTGCCTACCATTCCCTAGTACTCTCTTCAAGGCCACCGTCCCTCCACAACACATGAACCAAATGGATGGTTCGTCCACGAAGCACTTTCTCCTCACGATCCTCGATCCTCCAAGGCCTTTGTACAAACGTCTTGTCCGCCTCGATATCCATCTTTCCCCAGTCTAGGATGTGTGAATCATCGTGTATATTTCGTTGAAGTTGAGACATGTTGAAGAAATCGTGCATTCTCATTAGTGGCGGTGGTAGTGCAAGGTGATAAGCCACCTCGCCAACCCAGTACATCACTTCGAATGGTCTGACAAACCTGGGAGAAATCTTACTCCCCCTGTCGTACCTCCGTTGTCCATGCTGATGAAAGAACATCAAGAACACATGGTCCTCGATGTCAAAAGATAATGGTCTCCTCCTATTATTGGCATATAACTTCTACCGGTCCTCAACCACCTTCATCCTCGCTCATATAAGCTAATCATTCTATGTCGTTCTCTGCACCACTTTCAGGCCAAGAACACTTGTCCCTCTGACCTCTGTCCAACACACAGTTTAGTGACATGGCCTCCCGTACAATGATTCGAATGGATCCATGCTAATGGTAGAGTGATAGCTATTGTTGCATTCAAACTCTACCAGAGTTACGTGTCACACCCACGATCTCCCAATGTCCAAGACACATGCCCATAACATATCCTCCAAGGTATGAATAGTGCGCTCTGTCTTCCCATCTGTCTGGTGCTAGAAAGCAGCACTAAGAGGTATTTGAGCATCAAAATCATGTTGTAATCCCCTCCAAACTCGTTAGGTAAATGGGGTATCCCAATCTAATACAATTCTGGCATGACCCTCCTTCACCAAAATCAGAGTAGGGACAACAGATTTCCAGACCCTTCCTTCATGTTTAAGGAGAGATAATTACCCCCTGAGACCCGCCTTCAGTAGGTCCCATTGTGGAGACTAGCACCAAGGATTCTTATTCATTTTGGGAATCTATTTAATCAACCGATTTTACAAGATTAATCAATTATCATGTTTCAACCATTAAATCATCACAATAGAGCGGGGTTCATTAATGTGTATGGAAAAGACAACCAACATCCATGATTTTTAGTGGGCATAAGACCGTACAATTCACAGCACATAATCAAGAATAAAGAATATATAAGAACATCAATAACTCCCCCTTCATTCCTTAAAAGTCTATTTATTATCATTATTATGTTTTTGTTTCATCCATCCCAACAAAAACAATAGCATATCCACCATGCATGATACATTGTAAAGAGAGACAAAGAAAGATCCTTACTTGGATGATCGATGATCGACCTCTAACTCCACACTCCAAGAACTCGGGATGCACCAATTGCAAGGGAAGAACTTCGAGGACTCCAAGGGTGAGTAGAAAAGGTTCTATCATTGGTGTACCACTCTCCTCAGAATAGGGACTACAATCTCACCAAAGGGAAGAACAGACCAATCCAAGAACAAGAAGGAAGAAATTCTAGCATGATATAAAGATGAGATCCCGTTGTTGCGGTATATAGAATTTCGAACAACATTAAAGATGGATCGTGGTCTCCAACGTAGTTTGGCGGTTACACAAGATGGAATTAATTGTCATTTAATAATTTACATTGGAGTGGTGGCCATAACATACATGCGTTAAATGGTTTCATTTATATCACGCAACTGGTCAGAACTCGAAAGTATGGGGACAGGGTCTGACACCGTGGAAAAGCAACACGTTTTGGTATGTTCAGGGTCATCCGACTGGTAAGGTATTTTAGATATTATTTATGGGCATTAAAGGGCTTTGAATGGGGGTATTGAAGCACTTTTATTTCAATGATACATTGTTGGAGAGGAAAAAAATGTCGGAAACTTGAAAAGGAACGAAGACCGCTCGGTGAGGACACGGTTCCACCGTCACGGTGTCGCCCTCACGATGCTACCCTCATGGTTCCACCATCACGGTGGTACGCTCATGATGCCACCCTCATGGTGCCACCCTCACGGTGCCACTATCACGGTGCCACCCTCATGGTGCCACCCTCACGATGCCACCATTTCTGTGTGAGGTTGTGACTGGTTCCACCAGTGTCGTGACATGATGTAAATTTTATATCACTTTTATATACTCCATAATGAATTTTTATGATGTATGATATTATCACTTATGTATACCCCATATTGAATATCTATTATCACAATATTTTATGGCTCTAATCCTTAAAATATAAATAGTTTTATAACATAATATATATCTAAAATAAGGTAATTATAATTGAGAATAAATAGAGTCTTTCAAAATATTGTAAAATAAGATTTTATTGTTTCTAAAATCTAATGACATTAAAACTATTATTTTTTGTTTTCATTTATTATGGTATGGAAGAGTTATTCATATAAAATGACATATTATATAACCTTGTTAATATTATGTTGTATCTTTTTGTATAGGATAATGTTTTAGATAATTTTGAATATATTTTAATGAAGAGTAATGAGATTAATATAAAATTATGCAAGGATGCATGAAAATTAATATTTTTTTACTTTGAGTGTCTCATATAGGGTTTCATAATAACAACCCACATATTTTCCTTTATGTAAGTAATTTTTTTCTATGGATTTATTGACTAGAAACACTAAGAACCAAACCAATATATACCATCAAACTATTTTCATAGGCATCAGTGTTATTAATAGAGGAATAATAATTATGAATTATGTATATATATATATATAAGAAGAAAACAAACTAAATTTTTTCTTAAACATCAAAATAAATTATAACTAGACCCCAAAAAAAGATAGGGGTCCGAACAACCACCTTGAATGATACCTCTCAAGAGTAAACCTAATTGACATTTTGGGATACCTCACCCTTAAGAAACTATACCTACATTCATAGGTCACACCGTCCAGTTATATGGGTTTGGGAGTTCATTCTTCCATGTCACGATTCTATGTTCTTTGGGCCGCACTGACTTGCCCGCATGGGTTTAACCGCATCCACATTATTGAGACTTTATTAGGGATAAGGTCCTCCCCAACCCATAGTCGGGACTCTTCACACACATTCAGAGAACAAGGATAAAAAAACCGTCCATAGCTAACAAGGTAAAACGTTTTGTTACCACAAGTAAAATCAAAATAGAAGAAAACTCAAAAAAACAATGGGTACTGGGCGCTCATAAGTTCCTCCCATTCCCTAGTACTCTCTTCGAGGCCACTGTGCCTCCAGAACACACAAACCAAAGGGGTGGTTAGTCCACGAAGCACCTTCTCCTCAAGGTACTCGATCCTCCCAGGACTTTCGACAAACTTCATGCTAGACTTGATATGCATCGTTCCCCAATCTAGGATGTGTGAATCATCGTGTATATGTCGTTAAGGTTGAGACACTTGGAAGAAATCGTGCATTCTCAGTAGCGGCGGTGGCAGTGCCAGCTGATAAGCCACCTCGCCAACCCCCTACAACACTTCGAATGGTCCGACAAACCTGGGAGAAATCTTACTCCCCCTCTAGTACCTCAGTTGTCCATGTCGAGGAGAGACCATCAAGATCACATGGTCCTTGACGTCGAAATCCAATGGTATCCTCCTATTATCAGCATATGAATTCTGCCGGTCCAGGGCCACCTTAATCCACTTTCATATAAGCTGAACATTCTATGTCATTCTCTAAACCACATCTGGGCCAAGAACACTTGTTTCCATGACCTCTGACCAGCACCCGGGTGAGAGACATGGCCTCCCATAAAAAGATTTGAATGGATCCATGCCAATGGTAGAGTGATATATATTGTTGTATTCAAACTCTACCAGAGGTATGTGTCACACCCACGTTCTCTAAAAGTCCAAGACACATGCTCGTAACATATCCTCCAAGGTCTGGATGGTGCGATCTATTTTCCCATCTGTCTGGGGGTGGAAAGCAGTGCTAAGACGTAGATGAGTGTCAAAATCATGATGCAATCCCCTGCAAACTCATGAGGTAAATGGGGTATACCAATATGATACCATTCTGTTATGACCCTCCTTCACCAAAATGATAGTAGGAACAGCAGATTTCCAGACCCTTCTTTATTCAAGTTGAAGGAGAGATAATTACCCTTGAGAACTGCCTTCAATTGGTCCTGGGGTGGCGCTTAGCACCAAGGCTGTAGAATTTCACACAATAGATGGAAGGAATTACCCTTTTTATTTAATAGGATTGGGAGATACGATAGTAATTCCCAACAACAGGAAAAGTTGAAGTACTGGTAAAACCAAGACAAAACACCGCCATACGCATGTTCCAAAAGTAAATGCTACAAAAGTAAAAGAAAACCCCAAAAGAAAGTACCAATGAAAAAAAAACAACTGCAACTATCACACAGTCTGATCTAGTATGATCCTGCATGAACCCAGAAGTCCTCCTTGAAACTTGAAATTAGTTTTATATACATAGGCTAAGCATTCAAGTATACTCAGTAGGGAAAACCAAAATCTCTAGTGCCGAAGTGGGGAGGCATTGTAATTCCCTGTGAGAAAAGAGATAACCAAATCACCCAGCAAAGAAAACATTCCAACCAAGCCTCACCAAGGCACAATCCTCAAATAACACAGGTCAAGTAATGTAATATTAATAACACATCAATGTTTGGGTACTCCATGCCACTTTCCCACTGGCTATTGAATACATCCTACACATCCGATCTCTCCCACCATTCTCTACGCAGTCCCACTACCACACCCCGCCCGCACACACCTGGGCCATTACTATCACACATCCCACCCGCAATCACCTGGGATATCACTACAACACATCCCACCCACAAACACCTAGTCTATCACTACCACATAACACGCCCTCATGCACCTCAGCCACAACAACCACACATAACCACACCCACAAACACCTGGGCTAGAACAACCACCACCATGCCTGAAGACAACTGGGCCTTATCCCGAACACACATGGGAAACAACCTTCCCGAAGAATCTTGGGCTAGAATAGAACTCAGACCATCACAGCCTTCCCAAAGGATATTGGGATACTCGAGAATGGGAGAAGAAAAGGAGCTAATAATCATCCACTCATAGGAGTGTTGGAAAAAACACCATCCCCCATGAAATGGGGGTGTTCAACGCGAAGTGTTCTATGTGGGTGGGGATCGACTAAGATACGTATGAACTACAATTATATATATGTGTGTGTGCGTATAACAAGAATTCATCTCAACCTAGGGTTTTTAATCCTATCGAAGACGAACACTCTCATTACTATTTATTCACCAGAAGCATTGAACCCCCAACCATTTATTATGTCCCCCCTTTCTGTTTAGTTAACCGGGGTGATCACATAATGATTCTTATTCATTTTTGGAATATATTAAATCTACCGAGTTTACATGATTAATCAATTCCCATGTTGAAACCATTAAATCATCACAACAGAAAGGGGTTCATTAGTGTGCAAGGAAAAGACCACCAACAGCCTTGATTTTTAGTGGGCATAATCCCGTACAATTCACAGCACATAATCAAGAATAAAGAATCTAGCAGAACATCGGTCACACCCCCTTCATTCCTTAAAAGTCTATTTATTATCTTTATTAATGTTTGGATTCATCCATCCCCACAAAAAAATAGCATACCCACCCTACATGATACAAAGTAAAGAGAGACAATGAAATATCCCAACATGGATGATCGATGATCGATGTCTAACTCCACACTCCAAGAACTCGGGATGCATGAATTGCAAGGGTGGAACTTTGAGGACTCCAATGGTGGGTAGAAAAGGTTCTATCATAGGCATACCACTCGCCTCAGAATAGGGAACCAAACTCACCAAGGGGAAGAACTGACCCATCCAAGAACAAGAAGGAAGAAATTCTAGCACGATATAAATATGAGATCCCGTTGTTACCGGATATAGAATTTCGAACGAAATTACAGATGGATCGTGGTATCCCACGTAGTTGGGTGGTTACACATGATGGAAATAATTTTCATTTAATAATTATTATTGGAGTAGTGGCCATAACGTACATGCGTTAAATGGTTTCCTTTATATCACACAACTAGTCAGAACAGGAAAGTATGGGGAAAGGGTGTGACACCAAGGAAAATCAAGACGTATTGGAATATTACGGGTCGCCCGACTCTTATGGTATTTTAGATATTATTTATGGGATTTGAATAGCTTCGAAAGGGGGTATTGAAACAATTTTATTTCAAATAAAAATTTTGGGAGAGGAAAAAATAGTCGGAAACTGGAAAAGGAATGAAGACCGCTCAGTGAGGACACGGTTCCACCGTCACAGTGTCACCCTAACGGTGCGACCCTCACGGTTACACCATCATGGTGGTTCCCTCATGATGCCACCCTCATAGTGCCACCCTCATGGTGACACCATCATGTTCCCACCCTCATGGAGCCACCATCACGGTGCCACCATTTCAGTGTGAAACTGTGACTGGTTCCCCCGGTGTCGTGACATGATGTACGGTTTATATCACATTTATATACCCCTTAATGAATTTTTATGATGTATGATTTATATCACTTATGTATACCCCTTATTGAATATCTATTATCACAATTTTTTATGTCTCTTATCCTTAAAATATAAATACTGTTATAACATATAATATATCCAAAATAGGGTAATGAGAATTGAGAATAAATAGAGTCTTTCATAATATTGTAAAATAAGATTTTATTGTTTATAAAATCTAAAGAAATTAAACCTATTATTTTTATTTTTTCATTTATTATGGTATAGAATGGATATTCATATAAAATGACATATTATATAAACTTGTAAATATTATGTTGTCTCTTTTTGTACCGGATAATGTTTTTTATAATTTTGAATATACTGTAATGAATAGTAATGATATTAGTCCAAATTTATACAAGGATGCATGAAAATTAATATTTTTTTACATTGAGTGAATTTTATAGGGTTTCATAAAAACTGCCCACATATTTTCCTTTATGTAAGTAATTTTGTTATGGATTTATTGACTAGAAACACTAAGAACCAAACCAATATTGACCATCATACTGTTTTCATAAGAATCAGTGTTATTAATAGAGGAATAATAGTTATGATGTATGTATATATATATAGGAAGAAAACAAACTAAATTTTTTTCATAAACATCAAAATAAATTAATACATTTATGAAATATTGATATAATTAATACATCTATGACCAAAACATTTCCATGATTTGAATGTGTATTAATCTACTATTTTATTATTTACATAAATTACAATGAGGAAAGATTGATATAATTGGAATACAATGTTAGATAAGACAATGTGTAGGCTGTATAGGATTTATGGAATTCTTTATACTTGTAACAATAGTCTACAAAGACATTTTTTATACATGCACCACCAGTTCATCAATAAAAGTAATTTTTGATCAAATATATGTTGATTATCGGATCATTCTACGGAAACATGATGGATAAATATTAATTGTGTAATTATTCATGATATTTAAAAATAATTGTCTTGAGAATTCACTTCAAATTATCGAGTTCATGTGATTATCCTCATGAATAATTATCCTTGTATTTACTCATTATCTATTAATTAATTGAGTGTATAATGATCGTGAACATCAACATATATTGAAAAAAATTTATTCATTATATCACCATCTTCATTCATATTGTTCTACAAAAAATTTTAGCATGGGTCACAATAATTCATGAATTTAAATTCCATCATTTAATCCCTCAAAAAATATATTAATAATTAATCATAATTAATTTTCTTTTAGAAATTATAACACAAAATTATTTATATTATATATTTTTTTCCAATATTTTAATACCACAATGTTTTTTGGAAGAAATTTTATTCGTTAATAATTTTAATTTCCACGTAATTAGTGGGTATTTTATAGCTTGAATTTATATTCGATTTATGCATTTAACTCAAATACCATTACCCTTTGATAATGATATATTCTTCTTATGACCATGGATAAGTAACCACCCATTGAAAAAATATCATTGATGTTTATTCTGACTTCTAAATGCAATTAATTAGAACTCATTTATATTCTGGAGAATTAGGATTAATAATTTATTCAAACAATGTTAAAAAACCAATGATAATCTCTCTCTATTTTCATAAATCTCTTCTTAATACCTAAGAGGTAATAATATCCTATTTTAATCACTTGACTATGTTAATGATGACGTTCCTTGAATTTACACAATTGTGTAATTCATTCATGATTACATGAAAGATTTGGGTAATCAATTCACTATCACTTTATAAAAAACATATACCTAAAAATGTCTTATTTTTGCACAATGTAAACAAATATTCTCATCATTAAACACCTAATGGATTCAAGTTAAACTATTCATCCTTAATTTTATGCAGGCATGTGTAACTATATGCTTTTTGATCATACCTATGTATTTTTAATTGGAACATTTCTTCATTATGGTGGTCAAATTCATCAGGAGACCATCACTCATCGGATATCTTGTTAATTAATTTTCATGCAATAATATATTGCATGGATCTATAATAGACAATATGAGTTAATTGGTGACTCTTTAAAGGTGATTATAGCCTTCAATAGAATGACAATTGATATGGGAAGGTGTTCGGCATCTCATCAATGGAAGAAAAATATACTCCAATGATCCATTGAATAATGAATGAAGATGATATGTTCTATTATGATCATTTGGGCCAAATTGACTTGTACAGATGACCAAAAATTAATTTATCACATTACATACTATTAAACAGTGAGCCTCTGCAACTTTTCGCAAAACGACTTTTCCATCAGTTGAGGATTTGGAATATTAATTATCTACTATGATTGAGAGGCGAAAAGTCACATACCACAGATACTACATATTTGTTCGTACTCCACATTCTGCCATTCCACCCAACATTTTGGTGCCTCAAAAACTCCCATCCATACCCGACATGCCATATACAAGTAACCTAACATATCTGTTTTCTATTGTAATCTGTATCCTTTCATTCAGGGGATTGGTGGACCATCTTTTACCAAAGAGCCATCTGGTTGATCATACTAAGGCTATGGTATTTGTTTGATATTGTTTTTTAAATTATTCCTCTATAAAATCACATAAAAAGATTTTAAATGCATGTATATGAAATTAAATGACTTATATAATATGAAAAGGAAATATCCCCATCTTATTTTTACATTAAGGAATTATGATTGATTTTTCATGGAATATATTATTGTTATTCACTTCATGCATATTATTTATTTTCATCAAAATAAGAAATTTTTTCCTCTATCATTATTTCATTGTATAATCAATAAGAATTAAATATTTACACAATCTTCTATTTTCCTTAACATGTATTAGTAATTTCAAAATCGTATCAAATAAATAAAACATTATGATAAAATAAGATGTCTCATAACATTACATAATCTAATCATCTCTTCATGTCTTCCTCGAGAAATTAATTTTTGTAGAGACATCAGATGATGTATGAAATGTGAAAATTCCTTGTCACATGTGTTTAAACATTGAATATTAGTTCAATAATTGTTAGATTTTTTCATAGATAATTAACAAAGAGTGTTATCCAAAGATATAAATACAAAACAATTCTACATGACTCGTTATTTCATACAAACTCTTTGAACACATATTGAAATATCATTGAAAAAAGGAAATCACTCATTCCAACAAACAACAATTTTTTTCAATATAACTACAAAAAATAAATAATAAATATTTCTTATAAAAAATCACCACATTTAATATAAAATGAAAATGATAAGTTGTTGGTATTATGACCACATATTTTCCTAAAAAACATGATCTTCAACCTTATATTAAAATTTATTTATGATGTCAAGTAGACAAATAATCTCAAATGGTTTTCTTAGAAATGAAGATATATTTTATAAAATTCACATATATATTTTCTAACCCTATGTAGTAAATAAGAGAGATAAAACAGTGGTTTTCTAGTCAATAAATAAATTATTATTCTTGTGAAATTATTCTAAAAAAATCATATAATTGGGTTTATAAGAAATATTTTTTCAAAATGATATATCCTATACATACATCAAAAAATTAATCATATTGTTCATATGTGAATGATAAAGATCCCATTTTGTCTCATTTTTTCCTCAGCCAAACACCCCCAACCATTACTTCACATATTTTATATTATCAACCTGAGTGAAATAAGTTAAATTGTCCCACCACCAATTTCATCTTCCCTAACGATGAGATGAAATATTATATATTCATGATATTGGCCTGGATAGCATATCATTTATGTTTCACCCCACATCAAGTGGTGAACTCCATGTACATCATAAATAGGTATATTTTAATTGGTTATTGATAAGAAATTTTATTACAATTAATCTAAAATTTTCTCATCAAATCTATGATGGTGACTTGATTTTTATCATCATCTTCGATAGCAGGATTATCATTATGAATTTAATTATTTATTTTCATAAAAAATATAAATATATAAACTCATTGATCATTCCTAGATTAATATTTCAATATAACACGGAAGAAATATTCTGCCTAGAAGATGTTGAAATATATTTTTAAACTCATTCCTCCCTCTAATTATATTTTTCAAAATTAATTCTAAGAAAATAATGATTAAACCAAATTTATATATTAATAAGAATACATTCATTGTATCTTAATTAAAACAAAAATGTTTATATTTTTATCCATAATTTTATTCCACATTATATATTTTTCATCCAAGAACATCAAATATTAATTTATTACTATTTATGTATCAATAATTTCAACATTTCATTAATTTCATTTCTGTTGGAATTTAACATCACATGATCTTAGAATTTTCAGGTATCACATGATGAGACTTTAATCCTATTATGTTATTGTATATGATCTATTTTTAATATTGATCATCCTTCATAAATCTATCTATGAATGTAGAAACTTCCACATAGAACACTATATCAAAAAATCATTCATTGGTTGAAAAAATATTAGAAATCATCCTCTTTATGTGGAATCTTAATTTTATTGTCCTCATTTTCATGGGATTCATCCAATATTAATTTTTGTCAAATATATTGAAAAATCAACTACAATATCATTATGATTATTTGTTATCATCACATATTTTACACATGGATTCACATGACTACCTACATTCATAAATTTATTGTGAATTGTAGCGATCCTATTTATCATCTTATTAAACTTATTGAATGTATTTTGATAGACTTTTTTCCAATATTTCTACACAACGATTAGTATTTTTTGTTGTTACATTAATTATTGATACATGTATTTATACATTTGATATAAGGAAAATATATATGATGATATATATTTTTGACTATTAGATTAATGGTCTATTTTTTTGTTAATATTCCAATGATGTCTAATTACATTTCTATTCCTTTGCATTTCACTTTTCATCAATATTACTCCACCAAAATCATGGAGTCTTGTTTTTTTCAGAAAATTCTATTTTTTTCCCATTATTCGAGTTGCATATGCCAAAATTTCCATTATCAACGAAATTAGATAAAAAATTTCATTATATTAATTTGTGACACATTTTGGTAGATATCGATATCATATTAATATCAGGAAAAAAAGTTTTTGTGCTTTTTCTAGGGAAAAGTATTCCATAAAATTCATATCATATAACATTAATGATATATTGCATTCTTAATAATAATTCATTAACTTTATCCCATATTATAAATTTCATACTACACTAGAAGTAAAAAACATCATTAGTACCCAAAGATAAATCATGATAAATATTTTCTGTTTTGAATGAGCATAGAAAATATTTATCATTAGAAAATTTCAAGCTCCTTATTTCACTATATTGTGTCTTTTCAAAAATTAGACTCATAATTGAAGAATTATTGGTAGTAATAATTTTCTCAACATCATCAGATTCCTTATCTTTTAATTTTTTGGTATTTATTATTTATGTTTCAAAATATGAAATTTTAGGCTAATAGAAATAATCTCTTGTTCAACAGTTCAAATTATTCATTCCCAAAGTACATTTACATTATTAATCTCATAACTAAATAAAAATTATTTATTTTTTTAAATAGTCAAATTAAATATTCCCAAATTTCCCCCAATTAAATCACCAGCATGAAATCTATCCTTTATGATTTAATTATTTAGGTATATAGAAATAATTCATACTCTCTAGATTAGTTATCCAAAATTGTATTATCATTTTAATGGGAAGCCTTATGTGTTACCTATTGTAGAACTTTATGTTTGATCCACTGACATGAAGTAATAAATGTATATTATTTATAAATTATTATTTTTAATTAAATAATTTTTGAAAATTCATGAATTGATCTATCATATTATAATGTCCCAATTCTCTCTTATAATTGAAAAAAATGGAAATGAAAAAAATACAATGATTTTGACATGAATTTTTACAAATATGTACTCTTTATTGTGAGAAACATGTGGTTGTTTCACATATTTTATTATATTGTTAAATGAAAGTGATGTAAAATGGATATAACTGGAATACATGTAAGATAGGACCATCCACACAGTCTAATGGATTGATGGTATTATTCATATTCATACCACAAGCCTTCAATTGAGTTCATTATATTGTTACCATCAGTTGATCATTTATATTGATTGTTGCTCCACTATTGGAATATTAAATGATCATTATCAAAAATAATTCTTGATAGATCATGCTTGTATAATTTCAAATGAAATTTATATGTTATATTGTTACCATGATTCATATGTTTTATTTTCATGAATTATGTTCTTTGATTCCATTACTATTCTTTTCTTATGAACAACTAATCATTTTACCGTGACTTATGATTATTATTTTTTATATGAATTGTATTATTTTAAAATGTAAACCCCATGTTCTCATAACATTTTTCTCATATTATGAATTTGTGAAACACATTTTTACCATTTCATATAATCTCATCTCACCCTTTCTTATGCTTTCTTTCCCGATTATATGAAGAAAGGTATTATTGATAATGTGTCAAAAAATGTTTCTATGTATTCTGATCTAAGTGGGAGGATATGTAGTTCAATAATGAAAAATTTGTTTATATATACATGTTTCTAATGACACTAAACTATAACATTAATTGGTCATGTATTTCTATAATTTAATAAATATCAATATATTAAGATCTAATATTTACTTATGATAAGATAGGGTCCCATAGTTGGTATTGGAGTAAAGGATTAGTTATCATTTGGAAACTAGGATTATAAAACCATAGTGAGGGATTTTATGAAAATTTTATTTATAGGATAACATACTAATTTTCTTTGTAGTGAATATATTTTGTGGTTTATCAAGAAATATATTTTTATCAGGATAGAAGATGTGGGTGTAGTTATCGAATTGAGGTATATAGGGGTAACAACACTGGAAATGGCATGTTAATCTTCACTCAAGCATTACCTAGTACACGACAATAGGACTTACCATGCACATTCTATGACACTCATAGGTATATTAATTTTTAAACCACATTATCATTACAAAACATAATGTCATATTTTATCAAGTGATGTTTAAGGATGGATTAGGATAACCCTATGTTATCATATATTTTATCTTTAAATGTAACATAAAATGATTATATGTTTTACCGATTATGATTATAATTTTTCATTAAATGAATTTTTGTTATAGGTAGTGGAGGAACATAAAAGAACCAAATAAATATTGAATTTCATGCTAAATTCAATGATTTTCCTCCTATAGAACCAAATATAATGGGCGATGGAATGAATTTTTTTCTTTTTTGATAAAAAAATGTATAATTATATTATTAATTCTATACTAAAAAATGCTGAAATTTGGGAACATTTTTTCCTTCAGTACTTCATGAAGAAATGTCCACCTTCACCCAGCTGGTCTTTTTATCCACTAATGGTTGATAAATGGATTTGTACCATTGGAAATATATATTTTTTTCTCTAGTATGTGGAATTTTAGAATGTAATTTTTTCTATCTATCATTTAGAAGGTTATGTAGATCAATGGTGATCTATTGTCTAGAATATGAGGAAACATGATGAAATTGAATCCATATATTATAAGGAGTTAAATAGTTTATTATTCAAAAAGTACCTTCTACATTATATTTTTTCAAAATGGATAAGGATATCCTTTATTTAAGTAAACAATAATATGAATCTAGTAAATCCTATGACGAATATTAAGAAAAACAATAATGGTGTGCTTATAGTATTATCATCCAACCCAAAAGTATTGTTGATAGATTATTATGTATGTAAAAACCATGTCTCTAATGGTAATTTGCGATAAGTTTCATGATATTTTCTGGGAAAAATAATCATATAATCTATCACTATGGAAATGGATTGTTGATTAAGCTATAAAATTCATTATTTTGAGAAGAACATAACTGTGGAATCCAAATGAAAATCCCAAAAAAAATTCAGAAAATAAGAATAGATTCCTATTATATTAAAAATATAGAATGAATGTTGGAGGAAATTTTTTCAAGGTAAATATAAAATTTTTTATGTGTTTTGAGAAAGGTTATAAATAATTATATTGGTGATGTAATGAGAAAAATTTAGTTATGTCTGTGAAGTTATATATAACCCCATAGAATATACCACACACAATATAATACTTTATGTGTAATGATAATGGGATTCATTCATACCAATGCTCAGATCAAATGGATAACCTCTAAGTTTTATGGATTTATATAATATCTACCAAATAATTATGTAATTCTACCTATGGTTTTATTTTTATGTCATATTTGGCCTCAATTGGAATTCTCTACAGAAATACCACATTAATTACCAAGGAATGAATTTTACATTTGAAATTTTAAAATATCCTATGATCATATATGTGTGTGATGCAAAATATAATATTCCAATGGAATTAACATCGATTTAATTAGTCTTTATTCCTTCTCTAATGGGGTTATTATACAATATTGTTGAGAAAAACACAACATTAATGATAATCCAATTGATTCAAGGTTTTTTGATTTCTTTATAAATGAATTTTCTAGTATTCAAAAAGTCATGTAGTTTAGTTATTAATAGATCTCAAAGATGGTATCACTCATATTTCAAATGATCCATATATAAATTCCTCACTATAGTTGGAAAAACATTAAGAATAAAATCCCGAAAATTATTAGCAAGTGATTACCTCAATCAAACATGTCTCATAGGTTGAACTTGTTCCTTTTTTGAATAACAATGTACTAATGCGACTCAATATTCATTATTGAGATAATAATAAGATTACTATCCAGACCATATAACATATACCCGGTATTGATTGATTATATTTTCAAATGAATCAAGGTAAATACTTTTTCCATAATTGAACACCGTTATGGATATCACTAATTGATGGTTAATAATGAATTTATATTACAAATATTACATTCAGAACAATCTAAAAAATCTATGAGTATATAGTGATTCCATTTAGATTTACTAAAATCCAACTATCATGATGGATTTAATGAATATAATATTTAGATAATACATTTATGAGCATTTGGCAGTATTTATAATCTTTGATAACATATATTTTATGATAAAGGATTTTCATGATGATCTCTTGGGTATTTTATTGATGACCTAGGAAAAGTGATTTTGATTCAAAAATTAAAAAATTCATAATTTTTATTAAAAAAAATTAATTTTATGTTTAGAAAATCACAAGAGATTGTGTATATGTTGATATACCCAATATTGATGATATTGAAAACTATCCATGGAACAAAAATTGACTCATTTCTGAATATTTCATTTAATTGTTGGGTATTATCAGTTCATTGTGTTGAACTTATGATGAGATCCAATTCCAAATACCATGATAACTCTGATGGGTTCCATATTCCTATAAATAGATAAATTTGATGAAAATTTTAGGGAAATAAAGTGTGGTTTAGTGAGTAATCAACTACCTCCATTAACCTATAGATGAGTGAAGTATGTTATCTGTAGTTATGAATCCATGAAGGAAATTATATATGTTCTTAAGAATATTGATATTTTCATCAATTTTTCCTCATGAAAAATGGTGATCGATGAGTAAAATTAAAAAAAATCATGATTTTGAATTTGATGTGGTAGTCATCACATTATTTATATAGATGTATTATATTTACAAAAAAATGTTGCATATATACTGGTCATAAAATATTAAATTGTATATTCACCAGGATGGAGTTGAATATGAACCCTAGGGGATGGTTTGAGATGATTTAAAATTATTAATACTCAATACATTAAAACAATTTGATGATGATCAGGGTGGCCATTGCTTCGAGATGAATGGATCGTTTTGATTATATATGATGAGGATAAGAGTGATCCAATATCCATGAATTTAATAAGGATGGATCTTGAAATAAATTAGTATTTAGAGAAATATTATGTTTCTCAAATTTTTTATTCAACCATCTCTCCATGTGAGGATATAAGAGTTTGAGAAATAACATCTAGAACTTCAAAAAGGTGATAATGTTCCTGAATTTTACATTGATTATGATGTTAGGATAAGGGTTAGGAGCGAGGTGTGCCTTTCATCTTTTCCAAATTTGAAAATTGATCTTTTATAGTATGTTGTTAGTTGATCGTTATCAATTCATATTTGAACTGGAAATATTTATAGAGATTTGAAAGATTTTTTCTTATATAAAGGAATAATTATATATATTGATGACATTTTATCTTCATACTTACTTTTTCATATTGTTAAATAATATTGAAAAATTCAAATGGAATGTTTTAGAAATTATCCATGTTAGAATCAAAGCATGAAAACATCACCATGTATATTTTCAAAGGACTCTTCAAAACATCTAATGGTCAAAATGTTATTTGGGTAGTAGTCGATCAGGAAACAAAGTCATCATAATTTATCTCTATAATAATATATATATTCTTATATTATCATAATATGATATATATTAATTATTTGTTATGATTTCATGGACTACAACACGTAATTTTATTGGTTCGATATCTTACATTTCCCATAATGTTCTTGAGATGTCCTCAATAGGCTTTGGATGAGATTCATCATTGTGTATCATCTTCATAATGATTGTCAGTATAAGTGAAAAATGAAAACCATATATGATATGCCCAGTTCTTGTTATATTGATTTTATATGTGTTTGGGAACAACACATTTCTCTAGTTAAGTTTCAATACTACTATATCTTTCACATGAGTTTTAATATAGCGCCTTATGAATCCCTTTGTGAGAAAGATGTTTTAACACTAACGTGATGTAATTATGATGAAGATAGAAATATTTTTGGACTAAAACATGATGAATTAATAAAATATAATGTTTTATCTATTCTTAAAAGGGTTAGGATATCTCAGGCTTAGTTTAATATTTACATTAACAATTATTGAATGGATTTAGAATTTGAAGTCGGTGAAAATGTGTTTCGATAAATTTCTTTTTCGATGAAACTTATGATATTTCATTATATATGGAAGTTAATCCCTAAGTACATTGGACCCTTCAAAAGTATGGATCTTATAGGGACAATAGCTTACCGTTTTCAACTCCCAGAAAATAAAAATTATGTTAATGGTATATTTCATGTATCTCTCTTCAGGAAAAAAATAATATATCCACAAAATGTGATGATCACAAAACTATTAATACTAGAGGATGATATTTCATATGAGAAGAAATCAATTAGAATTTTTTATTATATATAAATTCGTATAAAACGTGACCATTCACATGGTAAATGTTTTGTGGTCAACCCTCCATCTTGAGGAAGGTACATAGGATCCTCATGAGATGGTGAGTTAGATGTATCTATTATTATTTGTATCATAGTGATGAAATTTAATGGGAAAAACTCATTTTAATTGTTATAGAATTTAATAGCCATATATTTTATGAAATTTTTTCAACATAAATTTCATTGATTCCTTGATTTATATGAAACATCACACTTACATGATATCATATGATACAAACAATACCGATTTTTATCGAACAACAATATAGTAATAATATATTTATATACTATTTGAATTTCCCGGATGTGGTAATCGATGGAATAAATAGGATTAACTAAATTTCAAAAACTTATTATTGAAACATTTAAAACTTTATTTAACAAGTAATAAATTAATTATAAGAGAAAATATAAACCATTTGAAAATAGAGATAACATTTTCTGACAAATAGTATTTTCTTGAAAAAAAATTTCATCGCAAAATAAGAAATTATATTAAAAATTATTTTTATCAAATATGTAAAATTAACATCCAAAAATTATCTTCTTTTTTTAAATCATGTCATTAAATATATCTTATGGTCAATTTTCGACAATTTTATAGAAATGAAATTTTTATAATGAATAATGAAAAATAATGGTTTTTATTTTGAATATTAAATTACTTTAATGATTTAAAAAAAATAAAAATAAATTATAGGATTTTTTATGTAAATAATGTTCATTTTTTTACATAGTACTCCAATTTATATCATTTTAATCATTTTCATATTTTTTTGGACAAAATATCTTAAATGATTGAACACTTTTTATTTGAAACTCAACATTAGAATTTCATCCAAGGGATTAATATTAAATTATAATATTCAACTTATATTAAAGGATTTTAAAAAAATTTACTCTATATTTTAAATCTTATTTTTTCATTATCTACAAATGTAAGCATTGATTTTTTCCATAATAATTTCTACAAAAATTAAAATTAATTATCACAAATAAGGAAAAACGAGTTTACCATGAGGATAAAAATAAAAGATAACTGGTAAAATGAGATAGTAAATGTAAAAAATACACTTTATGTTCATATTTAGACCTTATACCTTATATTTATTATAATGCTAAATTATTATGTCATTATAACATAAAAAAATACATGGGTTGAAAACATTAATTTTCAACAATGTACATGTGCGCTAATCACACCACATTAAATATGTCACCACATATCCTCTCATATTAAAACATCCGAATCATTTGGGTAAATATATATATAATTAAATAACTCCTAAAATTTCATCCAATTATAATATTTTCCATGTTTTGTACCTAAATCCTACAATTTAAGGACTTTGGTGTGAACAAAAATATGTGGTCTTAATGGATGGAAATAATATTCAACAAGAATTTTTATATTACTTCTTTCCACACCTTGAATAGTTTTAATTTATCCATGGTAATATAATAAAATAAGTATCTAATATATACATATAGGTTGTTATTTTAATTTCATTACTCATGGCAATCTCATAAACCGTCAAATGGGATAGGATACCATCGCTCGTGTCTATGGTGTGGTCTACTACCATGCGAAACTAATGTGACTCATTTTCCATCACCGCATGGATATATTATAATTAAATTATTTTTTATCATTATTATTATTTTGTAATGATTATTCTCATTATTAAATTCACTACTTTCATTCCATTGGTTATATGATAACATAAGTTGTCTGTACAGAAGACTAATCTATCCCAAAGTGATGTGATTCATTTCTCAATTAAAGTTTAAAATAATTTTAATAAATATAATGATATGTTATATATGTTATATATGTTAACTCTTAATTATCCAAAAATATTTAATTACTATTTACATTTCATTCATTCCATCCATTAGAAAAACAAAATAGTGTTCCATCTTTCTTATGACATGTCGTCTCCCTGAATGATGTATTTCATTTTATTATCATTTATTATTTGGATGAAATAAATTGTTAATATAATTTTGAAATATTTCATTAATATCATTTTTTCAAATATAGGAATGACATAATTATTAATAATTTTCATGGACTTCATGTACCATAACTAATAAATAACGAAAAAATAAAATGTTGACATAAAAAAATATTCATTATAATAAATAATTATTAACAAAAGGATTTATAAAAATTATATGGGGATCATATATGATTATTATTTAATGTATATGATTCAGTTATAATTTAGTAATAAACATATATTTATTATACATTAGTTATTAATGAGTCTGAAAAAAACCTTGACATAATATAATGGGATTTCTAGTCACTCTTTCATTTCTTGTATATATATTCTAATTAACCACTCATTTATTTTGTGTAGTGTATATAATTCCACTATGACATTTTAAAATTTGAATATAATTTTGTCAAGATATTTCTGGTATCTTTTCATGTTATTCATTGTTGGGGATTATTAATCAATATTTTAGCAAATCAATAGTGGAATTATGCCTCAATTTTCTACATTCATGAGACACATGTTGTATTCCCCAATTATTTTTTATGTGCTGCATTTACATCGCATGAATTTATTTTAAAATATATCTTTCAGGAAGTAATGTGATTTACATATACATTTTAGGATGACTCTTTGATGGGGTTTGTGATTCAAACATACCATAGTGGTAAAGATTTTATGTTAAAATATCATCATTTATTAGTAATGGTTATGTATATAATTTTCATGATAATATACTAATATTCTTGTCTTGTGAAACACATGAAATTTATTTTCAACGATTTATATCTAGAGAAAGAAATTTATACTTTATTTTCCTGCATTTATGTACTCATGAGTTCTAAAGAATGTTTTATAAGATATAATCCATATTTCTCTTTTCAGTTGAAATTCATTTTTCCCCTATGACCATGTTTCTAATATTGTTTTCATTAATTATTATTAAAAAATATCCAAAGGATTTATTGAACTATATGTTTTTCTAGGATTTTTTCTATATTTTTTTTATTTGAGTCTTCATATCATCATTCAAATAATTTCCTTTTAGAATTTACAGAATATGTGACTGAAATATTTTTCATTATTATGAAAATCATGAAACGTTTTTCTGAACGTTAAAAATGACAAACTATGTAAATTTTTTTTAATTATTTTCAATTTTCTGTTTATAAAAAATTATTATTATTTTAACTATATTTAAATTATCTCTATAAATTTCATTATAATTATACAATATTATTTACAATTAAATGTATTTTCAAAATGTTTAATTTTTTAGAAAGTGTTCATCAGCATTAGAAAATAAATCTTCTTCATTTACGGTGTAACATCATATTTTTGGCATCCATTATAAGTTACCAAATATTTATTAAAATTAAATAATTACTTCTAAATGTCATGTGTTTTAAAAATAATAATTTTAAATGGTTATTTTCCACATTAAATGTTCCATGCGATCATTAAAAATAATTTACCAACTAATATGACTACCTTTTATTTTATATACGATTAATTGGGGATATGATAAAATAATAAGATTATTATTTTTTTTATATAGGTTTTATTTTCATGATTATGAAGAATGAAATTAATAAAACCAATTCATTTACCAGAGGTTATATAATGGTGAAATTATTGTATAATAATGAAACCAATATATTTTCCACAGGTTATGATATGATGATAATTTTATAAAAAACAATTAATTGAATGGGAATGACATGATCAATGTTTTATGATATTACTGAATTTTTTTTCATTTTTTATAGTTGGGACATATATCTCCCTTTAATTCAGTGGGTAAATTTGTTAAACTCACTAAATAGACATGGCTAGAACGTGGTGTGAAATCGATTAATTATGGGGTGTTTTCAGCTACGTTTGTTTTGGGAGTGAAATAAGTCTACATTGATCACTTATAGACTGAACCAATTCCACTATGAAAAACCTAGATATGGGCCTCATATTATTTGGAAATTATTTTCTATGCATAAAATTCCACTACAATTATATGTCTTATGTCTGTGTTTTTTACTCAATGATAATGTATTATGATTCCCTTTATATTTATGTCTTATAAAGTAAAAATATTTACTACATGATTTATGACAATGATCATTGATATATAGGGTTAAATTTTCAGATGATATAATCATGTTCACATCACCCTATGCGCATGTTATACATATGTTTGTCCTTTGATTACCCTTACTCAGTAAATGAGATTTGACTTTCTTGTTTTTACTTCACCTATTTTTGATGAAAGTTATTATTTATGATATTTCACTAAAGGGTTCTAGTTATAATGAACTTAGTGGGATATGATTTAGTCGATTTATTATACATTAGTCTATATATGTATTTTTTTAATGAATCTAATCTATTAAAATCATTGTGTGTAAATTTTTGTTATATAATTATCATTCATCTACTATAATGTAATTTATATGAATTAAAGGACTAGGTCTCCATTTTTTGACTAATTTAAATAGATCCATACCCATTTTTTGTAACATCCCAAGTAAATAAAGAATATGACATTTTCATATTTATTTATATTTTTGAGATAAATGTTAGATTTACTTTAAAGGGGATTCTATGATCGATGGCCTACCCAACACACAACAATTTGTTTCTCTAATGTCATTTGTTGCACACAATGATGAGTCATACTGAAAAATAATACTAATAAAATTTTATTATTTTATATGGTAGTTAATTACTAGCCATTTTATTGGTGGGAATGAATAGAACTAACTATATTATGATTACAAATGTTTGTCAAATGTTTTTATTTTTATCGAATAATATTCAAAGGCTTAAAATAAGAATGATTCTGATTCTAAACATGAAACACTCTAATATTCTTTAAAAGGTTGATTTAGCACCTTTTGATGGATAACCCTTTTTAAATATAGTTGTTCTCACATTTATATGTTTCATTTGTAAAAATGAATTTATACATTAGAATAAGGATATCAAATTTTACTTTGGATATATTTTTTGTATTTTTCTAATAAAGTTCATTTTTTAATGAATACCGAAAAATACTGCCTTTTAAGTCAAACGGTCATTTCATTTGATTGATTTATATTGTTATATTATCCTTTTAATTAGTTTTAAATTATAAATGGGTTATATTTTTACAATATAATCCAATATTTTGTCATTGGAATCAATTTCACTTTGAAATTGGATATAAACACATGTAAATCTATTTGTTGTTTTTACGTCTTAAAAACACGCTTTCTAGTTTTGAAAATGGAAATTAATTTTAAATTAATTATTGAAACATATATGTTTTTAATTTGGTAAAATAGGTATAATTTTTGAATTCAAAATATCAAAATTAGCATGGGGTTAATTTTTTGTATTTTTCAGAAAACGTTCAATTTTTTATGAATAGTGAAAGACACTGCATAGTTGGTAAGACCAAATTTTTCATTTAATTAAATTTTCCCACTTATGTGAATTTAATTTATAAATTCTTAAATACATGGTCTTCATCAGTAAGTAAAATTTTGTTCAATTGGTTGACATTAAATTTTGGTGAATAATAACTTTTGATTTTAATTTACCGTAGTTAAAGTTAAATAGGGTAATTCAATGTAAAAATAATATTATAAAAATATAAAATTTCCTTAACACTTGTCCTAACATTATTGGATGGGTCATGGATGACCAATAAAATCCATGGGTAGAACGATTGGGCTTTGAAATCCACATGGGAATTATAATTAAATTAATAAATTTTTATTTAACGTAAAAAATAAAAATATCCTACACATGTATTTGTTGCTAAAAAATTAATGTTGGGTGATTTAGATGATATCCTGTACTATATATAGTAATTATAAAGCTAACAAAATTTCCTACATCATGGTATTATATTTATAATTTTGAAACATCAAATAAATAAATTTACTTATACCACAATGATGATGTAATGATGAACTCATTACTGAATGTTTTAAATAAATGATATTATAAATATTAAAATAAAATTAATTTTGAAACTTTTAAATACATATATGAATTTTATTGATGATTATGACTTGTTATCTTATAATTAATTAGGATAATTATAATTGATAAAGTTTTTATGGATTTTTATAAAGTCATTATAAGAATGGTATAAAAATTGACATAATGTGTTATTAAATTAATTTATATTTTATTAAATGTTAAAATAGTCATAAAAGTCTATGATTCCATCAAATTACATATATCATGTCAAAAATTTCATTAATGTTCCATTCTGGTATGCTTGTCATTTTGTAGTAAATATATTAACCATGTAGTATTATTATAGAAGAAGACATGGTAAAAGTTATTTAAGTTAACAAAGGATTAAATAAAAAAGATAAGGATAAACAAAATATAAAAAACATTACCAATACTTATTAGATGATTTTATTTATACTCATATTAATCTTATAATATAATTTAATGATTGGTGGACCTTTTGAAATAAAAAATCATTATATAATAAAATAATACTTGCAAACATTTTTAAAGAGACCCTCCTCCCTCTTATAAAAGGAAAACACCTCTAACCCATTACTCATACCTATCATGCCACATGAATAATCCAACATCTAACAAAATAATCTCACAAAGTCACCATATTCCTCTGAGAAGACTTCCCCTAGGTAGAAGGCAATTCAAGAGATACCTTTGCCTCAAATCAAAAGAAGTTCCCCGATTTGAGTTAAAATCTCCTCTCGTGTTTCTTTCCATTATTTTTCATTCTCTACTCCCTATGCTCTTTTTATTATTTGTTTATATAACAAATCAGTATCCTAAATATACTAGTTTTTTGGTATGAAAATTATTCTAACTAAACTTACCCACACCTACATCTACTATTTAGGAACATACTGTTTCTATGTACGAAGAACTTTTGCCACACCAAACGACGATCGTTCAATTTTCCTTTATCAACTCTCATGGTGGACATTATCATTGCACTAAAATTATATATGATATTTATGATATTTATTTTATCACTAATGTTATTTAATTTTAATTCATTACATACCTTTATGCATTTCATGTTGTATATATACGACAATTTCATTTGAGGATGTGTGGACTACCGGACGCTCAAAGTGATACGACTCGTTCATACCATACATGGAACTTATAAAAGATGGTTATAATGAAATTATTTAGTGTGTATAATATATGATATTATAATTGAATAATAATATACATATTTATAATTTGATTTTCATTCCATCAAAAATGACAAAATGAAATGACAGTAGCATTCATGCGTATGTACGTCTTACAATCTCCATGAACGGTGCATTTAAATTTCATATATCCAAAGGATATGGACTATTATAATTAAATATATAAATTATATATATTTTTTATTTGATATCTAAATCATTAACAACATTCTAGAGAAAATGAACTTTTGACCACATGGATAATTTTTTAATATAACAAGTTCATTTTTCCTCAAGCTCCGAACATCGACAAAATGACTGATATGAACTCAAATAAGTAACTAATTGCTATATAAATGTAATAAGTTATATAAAAGGAATAATAATCTTGAAAAAGTTTCATAATCAAGTATAAATTATCTTATGTTTATTATTAATGAAATTAAATAACGAACGAGTCATGTCAAAAATGAGGTAGGGGAACCTTTCACCCTCCTCTTTTTGTCAAAGAATTATTTTATTTTATGTATTTTAAATTTACATTTTATAATTTTAGAATATGTTCTTATATATCCTTATTGTTTTACATTTTATATCTATGTGATAATATAAAATTTCCACTCCCATCAACACATTTTTTGAATTTTAAATTGACGTTGTTAGGTTGTGGAATTTTTGTAAGGGAACATCTTAACCCAATTTTAATTCATTGGTTTAAACATAAACTTCTTGATTATGTCCTGATATGAATATGATTTATTGGCCACTGATTTTTTTACACATAATATCCACTAATATTGGGTATATTTATATTTTTCACATATAATTATGTCATTGAAGTATCCTTAACCAATTGATACAATCTTTTTAAGGTACTTTGTCTCATTCTCTTTTCATTGAGTCACACTTTGATTTATACATGACATTAATTTATATGGCATATAAACCCCTTTGAAATTTTATTTCATTCAATGGTATTCTTTTCTCTATGAAAAATTTTACTAAACGAAAAAAATAATGTTTCTTTTTAACTATTGTGGTGAAAATGACCTTTCCAATGTTGCGAGAAATATTTAATATTTTCCTTCCTCTACAAGACGTATTTTTTTTAAAATGTAAATAAATACTATATTTTCTTTTTACATATTTTGGTATTGAAAATTCATTTGAGAATCAATTTATTATGTCAGTATATTGATATTTTATTACAATGTAGAAATGTTATCATTTCTTTATGCTTGTTCATGTGTTATGATTGTGATATGGTTCATGGGAATTGGTTACGAATATGGGTGGTTCTGTGATTACTCTTGGGTAGGTGATCATGAGATATATCTCCAATGCATTTTCTTAATGTGACAAAGGTAAATGTTGATGTTTCTCATAAGAGATTTATTGAATATACTATGATGGTTATTATAAACTCAAATCCCTACATATCTATAAAAGCTACCACATAAGTATGTTATGTATGCCACAAGTGAAATTTATGATTACCGATTTCTATGTGTTGTTCATAAATCTTCAGATTTCAAGAGGTATATTAATAATAGTATGTTTTATGATTTAAAGGTATGATTTCATTGATTTTATGTATTGATTGTCTAATTTTTTCTTTCCTAGTTTTATAACCCTTACCGATTTTTAATGCTCATCCCATGTTTTTAAAAAAAAATTCACTGGATATATGGAAGGGTAAGATAATGGAATAATTCAAGAAGATTTATATCATGGAAAAAATTCTTGTTTTCTTTTAAGAGTTTTTATTTTATGAAAAAATGGAAACTTATTAGAAGTTTCTACTTTGTAAAATTTTAAATGTAATGTAATAGTTGTGGCCTAATTCATTAAAAATATAAACGTGAAAAGATCCTCAATGTGAATTCACGGAATAACTCAACATTATGTAATGTTTAAAAATGGGGCCTTATATTTGGTATCAATGTTTGGTTTAGATAACATTAGAGGATGTGATGTTATTTAAGTATAAGTGACATAAGAATTATGGGTAGCATATTAGAAAGAGTCGTAGTCAATTTAGATAAATTTAATTAGTTTAATTTAACATGAATAAGAATTTAACCTTATCATAAGATCATATATTATGATTTTACTAAAATACTGACACTGTCCTTTTTGGTTTTATTAAATGGATTGATCTAACAGGAACCCAAGTAACAATGTATGATAAGACAACTATGATGGTTTTCTGAATGAGAAAATTAATGAAATGGGGGCTGTAATGAGATCTCTTGTGGTTATTATTAATCAACTAACTGGAGTCATGATTGACCGCTAGAACATTAGTGATTTTTTATGAAATAGTATATGTGAGAAGTGAACCCCAATAGAAGTTCTGGTAATAACCATAAAGGTAAGTATATTCAAAAACCAATGTGTAGAGGATGTGGAAAGAAACACCTTGTAAAATGCCTCAAAGGGATGGAAAGATGTTTTAGTTATGGTAACGAATGTCATAAAGCGAGAACCAATCATGGAAAAATGAATCATCCAATTGACCCCATGAAATGGAAATATGTTCTTTTTGAGGGATCTATTGAATTTTTTAAATGTCTATTTCATGGTAATTATAAAAATAGATGTCCTATGAAGATGTTTCGTTAATGGGATCTGTAGGACCATACAAATATATGTTTACAAATTCCCAATGCCATTCCAATCAAGGAAGCAGTAACTAACAGTGACTAATAAAAGTTATGGATTATTTCAAAGCAGAGTTTTTGATATTTTTTAATCTTAGGTTATGATTAATGATTTTGTTTGTAGGAAAGGAGTATCATAGAGTATGTAAGAAAATAATGGATAATGAATCATGATGAATGTTGAATAATTATGAAGTCTACTTATAATGGATTCAAGATTTATGGAACATTTTACAATGATGGAATGCTTAAAATTATTAAGTATCTTTTGATGATGGGATTACTTTGGAATACATTTTCTAGTATGTGTAACCCTGATGTTTGGTGAGTGAAATTGTTTTTCAATAATGAATTATATTTTCTTATGTGGATATAATGGATATCCTTAGGGGTTCAAATGATCTTTTCTTTGAGCCAATTATAGGTTATTACATCATGGGATGAAAATGTGAGCTATGATATAAAATTTGTGGTTATAATATGTTATTGTTATTTATGTGAAATTTAACTCATTTTTGGAAATGTAAAAAAATATATTGTTTTTGAAAAAGAATAACACACAGAAAGTGTAACATACCACCATGTTAGACAAAGATGTAGGGATTGAACCCACAACCAAAGTGTGATTGGAATTTATTACAAACCATTGGGAAACATGATGTCCCTAATTAGTATGACTAATTCATTTCAGTTATGTGATTTTATGGAACAAGAATACGTTAATTATGGGAACATATATTTTATCAATTGAATATACCTGTTATAGGAAATGATTTGAAGATTATGTGATAAATATTATTTTTTATGATGTTTACTCTTTTGGGGAAACTATTATGCCATAGGAAAATAGAATAATATTAGATTTCAATTGAGGAGTAATGGTGGGATTTTAATTTTGTAGAATATATGTTTTTATTGTGGACTTATAGTGATTTTTTTATATATGGAATTGATTACCCTATCATATAGAACATGTGATTAGGGTAAATTATTTTTAGTATGTGAATTTAAGAGTAGTGGATGTAATTTGGACATAAATGTTATGATTTTCTATGGAAGAAAATGTGATTAAATGTTTCTGAATTTTTGGTTTCAATATTATTTTGGATTATATTAAATAATTATAAGGAAAATTGTGTATTTCATGGTATTTTTTTAAATTTGGGTATTTTTTATTGAATTTTGGATATTAAGAGTGATATTCCTTTTTATAAATGATTATCATTTTCAGTATTATCTATTCTTGTACTAACCCCTTTGGTTTTGGATAATGTCCAAAGACATGTAAAATATATAGTTAATCATTTGTAGATTATGTGATTCTCTAGATGATTATTCAAGGGCTTTTTATGTGACCAATTCAGATTTAATACTCATCATTTGGTTAAAATATGAGTTTGTGGTATAAATTTATTAAATGATGAAAGAATACATGACAAGTAAGTATGTTTCCTTCTGTTCTTAGTCACGATCTTAAGAAATTTCGTCAATTATATGTAAAAGGATCATAAAACAAAGAATTTTTCCATTTAATTTTCCTAATGGGGAATCAAAATTTGTTTATCCTCTCACAATTTTATGGTTTTCAGATTGTTAACATTCTCTTGATCAAGTATTCTATCACTCTTCTTCAGAACATTCAACTTAGTTTCTCCTCCTTATCCAGGTCTTCATGGAATCCTAGTGTTGGTTATCTCAGGTGACATTGGTACTTCTCTTTCATTCTGTTATAGTGAGTGTTTTATTGACTCTTTTTCAGATGTAGGAATTTAATGATGTTTCCGAGCCCAATTTTAAAATTTCAAGGGCGCAATTTCTAAAAGAGGAGAAGGATGTAACATCTTTGGTAAATAAAGAATATCACATTTTCATATTTATTAATACTTTATAATTAAATATTATTTTTACCTTAAAGTGGATGTTATGTTCGATGGAATACCTGACACTCAACAATGTGTTTCTCTGAAGTCTTATGTTGCACACAATGTTGAGTCATACTGAAAAAAATAATATAATATTATTATTTTAAATGGTAGTTGACGCCTAACATTTTATTTCTGAGAATGAAAAAAACTAACCATATTATGATTTATCATGTTTTTTAAATGTTTTAATATTTATCCAAAAAAATTAGAGGCTTAAAAAATTTTAATTCAATATTAAAAATGAAACACTCTAATATTCATTAAAAGGTCGATTTACAGCCTTTTGATAGAGAACACATTTTAAATCTATTTTTTTGTAACTTTTTTATTTCTCATTTGAAAATATAAACTTATTTTTTAGAATATAGATATCAAAATTTACTTTGGGTAAAATTTTCATATTTTTCTGATAAAGTACAATTTTCATGAATAGTGAAAAATAATACATTTTATGTAAAATTTTTATTTTAATCTGATTTATTTATATTTTTAGATTATCTTTTTAAATGGATTTAATGTGTAATTTCATTTTATTGTTACCTTTAAATCCAATTTCTGTCATTATAAGCAATTTCACTATGAAATTCGACAAAAACACATGTCAATCTTTTTGTATTTTTTATTTCTTAAAAACACATTTTCTAGTTTTTGACTATATAAAATAATTAAAAATTAATTACATAATCATATATGTTTTGAATTTGGTAAAATAGAAATCTTTTTTCAATTCAAAATATCAAAATTAGCAATGGGTGAGTTATTTGTATTTTTCTGAAAACGTTCAATTTTCAATCAATAGTGAAAACACTGCATAGTAGTTAAAAAATACGTCTTTTTCATTTAAATAAAATTTTTCTGAATCTATGAATTGAATTTAAAAATTCTGATGAACTTGGTTGTCACTTGTAAGCAAAATTTGGTTTAATATGATGAAAATAATTTTTGGTAAATAGTAACTTTTGGTTTTTATTTACGGTAGTTAAATGTAAATAGGGTAATTCAAGGTAAAAAATATTATAATAACATAAAATTACATAAACTCTTTTCCTGGCCATAATGGATGAGTCATGGATGACCAATAAAATCCTTGGATAGATTATTTGTCCTTTGGAAGCCACATGGGTAAGATAAATACATTAATAAATTTTTACTTAAATTAAATAATAAAAATATCATAAACTTGTATTGTTTTGATAAAACAATTTAATATGGGGTTATATAATTGATATCTTTGACAATAAAATTTTATTATAAATCTAAAAATATTCACTACTTCATTGTATTTTATTTATAATTTTTATACATCAAATAAATAAAATTATTTTTGACACAATGTTGATATAATGATTACATCATTAATGAATGTTTTAAATAAAATAGATTATAAATATCAAAATAATGTTTTATGAAACTTTTTTTTTCATACATGAAATTATGGATTAATAATTCTTGTTATATTTGAATTAATGATGTTTTAATTAAATGATCTAGTAGTTATGTATTTATAAAATGTCAGGATATGAATAGTATAAAAATTGACATAAATGGGTCTTTAAATCAATTAATATAGTATTAAATGAAAAAATAGTCCTAAAAATCTATGATTTGGCGACATGACATATGTAATATTGAAAATTTAATTAATTATCCACTTTTTTTCTGTTGGAATTTTATTGTAAATATATGAATCAAATAGTTTGAATATACAACAAGACATGGAAAAAAGATAAATAAGTTAACAAAGGGTTAAATAATAAATATAAGGATTAAAAAAAGTCAATAACTTGTCCAATTTTTGTTGAATTATTTTATTTCTACTTATATTAATATTATCTTCTATTTCAATGAGTTGTGGACCATTTTAAATAGAAAATAATTTTATAATAAAACAATACGCTCAAACATTCCTAAAAAGCCCCTCCTCCCTCTTATAAACGGAGACCAACACTAACCCATTAATCAAAATTCTAAAGACACTTTGACCAACCATGATGTTCACAAATAAGATCCCAACATCCTTTTCCTCCTCATTGAAGCCGTACCATATCCATAATTAAATACAATAAATCCCTTTGGCTCAAATCAAAATAAGTTACCCAATTTCAAGTAACGTCTTCTCCCAAGATTCATCCCTTTTTTCTTCTCTACTCCTTACCATCTTCATATTATTTGTTTATATAAATAAACTATTATTATTGATATACTTGGTTATTTTTTTGATAATGATTCATACTACACTTACACAAACATCTGACAAATGGATACAAACATACTCTTTCTGTGTTTGATGAACTGATGTCTCACGAAACGATGATTGTTCGTTTTTCTCCAACCGCCTCTCATGGTGGCCATTATGATGAAATCGAAATTATATATGATATTTATTTAATCTCTATTATTCTTTAATTCTCATTTAGAATACCCCTTTATGATTTTCATGTTGTATATATACGATAATTTTTTTTCTGGAAGTGCATACTACTGCCCCCTCAATGTGATATGACTCGTTCATACCATACATGGAACATATAAATGATGGTCATAAGGAAATTATATATTTTATATATAATATGATATTATACTAGACTAAAAATATACCTATTATTATTTTTATTTCAATCCATTAAAAATTAAAAAATGAAATGAAAATAGCGTTCATGCTTACGTATGGCTTACCATCTCCATGAACGGTGTATTTAATTTTCTTATATACAAATGGTATGGGATATTATAAATACATATATAATATATATATATATATATATATGATATATATTATATCTAAATAATTAATAGCATTTTGGACATAATGGAATTTTTACCACATGTAGATTTTGAGATTATAACAAGGTCATTTTTACTCAAGTTCCGACATGGACAAAATGTCCGATATGAACTAAAATAAATAACTAATTATTATAAAAAGGTAATAAGTAATATTAAAGGAATAATAAACATGAAAATGGTTCGAAATCAATTATAAATTAACTTAAGTTTGTTATTCAGAAAATTAAAGAACGAACAAGTTAAGTCGGATATGAGGTAAGAGAAACTTTCACCCTTCTCTTTTAGTCAAAGAATTATTTTATCTTATTTATTTTAAATTTACATTTTCGTATGCTAGTATATGTTCTTATATATCCTTATTATTGTAAATTTTATTTTAATTTGATGATAGACCATTTTCACTCTCATAAACTCATATTCTAAATTTTAATTCAACGTTGTTAAGCTATCGAATTTTTGTAAGGGAATTTATTAACCCAATTTCAATTTTTTGGGATAAGAAACTACTTAATAATTATGTCATTCTCCGAATATGTTTGAATGGTGTATGATTGTTTTACACATAATATTCACTTATATGAGATGTATTTATAATTGTCCCGTATAATTATGTCAGGTATTTATATTTAATCTAATGTTACAATCTTTGTAAGGGGCTTCAAATCAATCTCTTCTCATAGAGGCATACATTAATTTACACATGATATTCATTTATATGGTGTATAAAAATATGTTCCTTTTAATTTCTTTCAAAGTAAATCTTTTGTCTATGAATCATTTTACTAAATGAAAACAATAATGTTTCTTTTTTTATGTACGCGGTGACAATGACCTTTCTTCCACCGCGAGCATTATTTGATATTTGGTTTCCTCTAAATTATGAAGTGTTTTTAAAAGGGAAATAAATAACATATACTCTTTTTACATATTTTGGTATTGAAAATGTTTTTGTGAATGGATTTATTATTTCAATATATTGTATTGTTCGTGTAATGTGGAAATTTCATCTTTCCATTATGGGTGTTCATGTATTATGATTATGTTATGCTTCGTGAGAATTATTTACATATACTGGTGGTTTCGTGATAATCCTAGGGAGGGTGAGCCTAATATATCACTCCAATGCATTGGGTAACGTGATGGAGGTAAAATTTAATGTTTTTCCTAATAAAATATAGGGAATATATTGTGATGGGTATTCCAAACACAACTCCCTTTGTAGCTATGAAGGATACAACATGAGTATGTTATGGATGCTACAAGTTACCTTTATTATTAATGATTTCTATGTGTTATTCATAAATCCGATGACATCATGAGGTATGGTAAATATATTATGTTTTATGATTGAAATTTATGATTTCATTTATTGTATGTGTTGATGGAATAGTGTTTTATTTTCTTATTTTATAACCTTTATTGAGATTTTTATGCTTATATCATGTTTTTGAAATGTTTTTAATAGGTTATAAGGAAAGGTAATAGAAAGTAAGATTTCAAGAATATTTATATCAAGAAAAGAATAGTTTTTTTTTTATTTTAAGAGTTTTTAATTATTGAAAAAATATGGATACTGAGTAGAAGTGTCTACTATGTAATATTTCTGATGTAATGTAATAGGTATAGCCTAATTCTCTAAAACTCTAAACCTGAAATGATCCTCAATGTGAATTATTGAATTTGATCAATATTATGTAAATTTTAATGTTGGGCACTTATATTGTTTTTAGAAATTCATGGTGGAAGGTATTGATAATAAACTTATTTTAGTTTTTATGATCACTACATAAAATATTAAACATTTCCATAGTTAGGAATTTAATTATTAATACCGATGAGATCACAAAATTGAAATTTATGTTGTATTTTTTTCCATTTTTATCGATTAAATGTATTTTATTTTTAGTAATTTACCTTACAATATTGATTGTTCCTTATATACTCAAGTTATTTTCTCATATATGTAACTTTTATGGATCATTTTGTCCACACCCAAATTTTATTTTCATTATCTAGGATAATAAAAAGAGTTCATTAAAAATTATTAATGATACTCAGCATTTCCCATTAGTTTGATTATTATTATATTTCCAATGTAATATGAGTACAATGTTTGTGTCTTCTTATTCAATACTAAATTACTGATCAGTCTTTCAAGATATAATCCTTTGTGTCTAATTCCCATGTAATAATAATCCCCGTAATTTCAATCTACTTGATTTTGGTTTATTAGAATTGTTTTTCTATAGAATACTGAACATATATCCATTTTATATCTATTGAAAAATGTGATATAACTATAATAAAATTACATATCTATCATATATTATTCTAAACGAAAAATTATTTTCTTAATTGTGGTAGTGGTTGTATAGATATTTATCGGTGAAAGTATTTGGAGTGCCTAGTTGAATATTTTTATAACCAATAATCATATAATACAAGTTAATTATACTTAAATGTGATATTCCGTAGAAGTGGATATGAAAAAAATCACCATTCCAACATTGGATATTTGTGGAGTGAAGTTATAGATTTTTTCTAAACACCCAAATCCACTAAAAATAAATACTATTCTGTAAAAAATTTCTCTGTTAATACTATATAATTTATTATATAATAGATTAAATGTTGATAAAATTAATTTAATAATTCTGATATATTTTTAAATGATAAATTAATGAACTAAAGTCAATCTAAAAAAAATTTAGTCATTATAATTAAAAATTTATTTAAATCTATTAATGGGATATATATTGTTAAATCAAATATTTAATACTATTTTTTCATTTTGAGAATGTCTTGTTAATGTAAAATATATCATTTTTAAAAAAAAGGATACAAAATTTTTATGAAATCTATTTCAATCATTTTTCTTAAATTTCATTTGTTTATTAAATATGTTCTAAATATTTATATTATGTAACACATTTTGACCTAGAAATTCAAAAATATTAAATTTATTTTATTATATTGATCATTGGGTATCGTCCTAACAAATTATGTTTGAATTATTGTGTAAAACATTATGGAAATTCATTATAGCACATTATATTTCTTTGGGTAATTAAATCTACAGTGTAAGATTGATATCTTATATAAAATATATAGACTCATATATAACTATGTGTGTGTATTTCATCCTACTGTTATATGTATTATTTAAATTATATATTCCACTAATTTATTGGGTAATAGTTTATATGTCATTATATCATTATGTTATGAAATGATGTTATACAGTTCATTATCTTCGCAATGTTATGTATACACATGATGTGGTTAAATATGATCACTATGTATTTCAGGGTAATAATGTTATTATATATTTATATTGTGAGGATACTTTATTTTCATTGATATATATAATATGTTATTATTTTCCATTCTTATACTTTAACCACACCCTTAATTATAATAACATTATATTAATATCTGATGATTTCACATTCTTGTTATAATGTATATGATATTCTTGAGATATCATCATTTTGTGGTGATATTTATATATATTCTTGTAAATTATTAATTTCTCATACCTCGTTGACAGTGTTTGTGATTCTATTATTTAATTGAATTTTTCATGCCACATTATCCATATAGTTGTTCCACTGTTGTTTATAATTTAATGATGAATCCACTAAGAATCATCAATATTATATTCAATAACTAAGAATTTGATTACTCACTTTACATCGGTTTCACATTTCCTCATGTAATTCTATTAAATATTATATGACATATTCCTTTTGTATATCATGTATTGAAAATTTATTTGTCAAATTCTACATTATAAAATATAAAAATATGGATATATTTATTTTCATGAATGAAAATATACACATAAAATTTGGTTTTTTCATATATTTGTGAGATGTATTGTATAATTAATATAAAAAATTTATAATTTATTTGTGATTAATTTGTGACAGTTAAACACATAACATTGTCATCAATTAACATGATAATGATCTATTTTAGTTATACGAAATATATATTTTCTTAAATATTCTATGTGATTATTATTTTTATATCCATAATGATTGGGTGTTTTCTTACATGTAAAAAATGGTGGTGTTTTAATTTTATACAAATTATATTACACTTCTCATGTTTTGGATGGCGAAGAATATTTCAGTCAATACTATGTATATTCATTTGGTGAAATTTTATGTGATATTTAGAATGGAATTGATCCCTCTTTAGAGAGATCACATAAAAAACTAGGATTGGTAAATATCATTTAATATCTAATAAGAATTTTATGAACCAATAATGACTTGAGAATTATTATTGACATCCTTTCAAAATAAATTCCTTAATAAGGGTTTTATTAGCTACCAATGCATGATATTTACATAATATATAAGGAAGAAAAAAATTTATGATAGTAATAGTATATGGAAAAATAATTCTTTATTCACCTCATAATTTCTGATTCCTTCCTTAGATCATGGGGCTATGTTTCTCTAATGGAACGAATACTCATGTTCCATTCCATTGCCTAGTTCTTGTGTTTGGGGCTCCCTGGGCCCCGTTAGTGAGTCATGAGTGTGGAAGTGATGATGGAAGGGTGTCACCATGGTGTCACCCATTGGTGTCAACGTGGTTTCACCCATTCTTTTCACTGTGGTGTCACCCTTTGGTGTCACCGATCATGGTGTGCCCGATCAGTGAGTCACTGATCAGTGCGAGGGGGGGGGAGGGGGTTTTGGGGGTTTTCTTTCCCTAGTTTTCCCATAAGGTTTCCTTTAATAGTTAATTCCTCTTTAAAGTGGTATGAACCCATTTTGATGAAAATAAATGATGTTCTAATCCCCAAAAATGGGGAGACCCTCGACCTACCCAAAACTATGTGTCACTATTACGTATTTCCCAAGGTATAAATGATATCCATTTACTCACAACTTTTATGGACACCTCTATGATGAGAATTATTAAATAACATTTTGTTCTATCATGAGTAACCGTCCAAACGCGTGGTGAAACTGCGATACACCTTTAGAGATGTTCCAGATTTCATATTCCTAACTCCAGGATCTCGCCGTTTATCCCACAGGGTTTCATTCATTTTGTTGGATTTTCTATTTTCCACTCTATGGTGCGTTTGGAGTGCCTCTTACTAAGGATATTTTTTCAACTATCTTGAAGCCTTTCCTCCTTACTCTTGGAGTCCTTTCTGTTCTCCCCTACAAGTCACACATCCAAAACATCGATGGTTGATCATCCAGGTAGGGTTTTCCATTGTCCCTGTTTACTGTGTATCATACAAGGTGTGTATGTTAATGTGTCTACTTGTATGGATGAAACCAAATTTTAATCAAGATAATAAATGTGTTTTATATAATTAATTGGTGTCTTTGATGATTTTACTATACTCTTTCACCTTTTCTTATATGTTTTGAATTGTATGGGATTATGTCTAATAAAAATCGTTGTCATTGGTGGTCCTTTCTTTTTCAATAATGAAACTCTATTTTTTTGGATAATCCTGTGATTGTATGGAGGTAACACATAAACTTATTAATGACCAAAAAAATGTTGACTAAATGGATTCTAAATGAACAATAATCCATGTGTGATCACCCCGGTCAATAAAACAGAATGAAGGAACTTAATGAAAGGTGTGTTTGAAATATGAAAACTCCATTTCCCTGTTGTGGTGATATTTATGGTTATTATACAAGATTCATGTTAAGTGACATGGATGGGTAAGGGATCTCCTAATTTGAAGTTGTTGGATTGTGGGTTTGGGTCCATGTGGTGTTGTATGATGGGGAATAGTTTGGTTTTAGTACTTCGAGGGATCTCATGGATCCCTTTTTTGTTGTGAATTTACAAGAGATGCAGGTGTGAATGGTTAAATTACTTCTTGGGTGTTTTTTTATCCTTTTTTGTTGTTATTCCTATTAGTTTCGTGGTAGTGAATATTTATTTAAATGGAATCACTAGAACATGATAACCAGAATGGGTTCAATGGGGAGTTGTTTTCTAGGGATTAGTTGTGCCCTAGTTGTGTCTATTGTTTTTTGTATGAATGAATAGTAATGAGGGTGTTTGTGTATGTCTTGGCATCAGGACCCTGAGGTTGGGATGAGTGCTTCTTTACCTATATGATTAAATTTAGTTCTTATGTTTCTTATTCTTCTCCCACCCATGTTGGGAACATCATGTCGAACACCCCCACATTGTGGGGGAGTGTGTTTTTTTCAAACACTCCTATGAGTGGCCGGTTTTTAGCTCCTTTTCTTCTCCCTCTCCCAAGTAGCCCAAGACTCTTTGGCCAGGCTATGATGGCCTGAGGTCCATTTTAGCCTAATAATATTTAGTCATGGTAGTTGTGGTGGTTTTCCTAGGTGTGTGTAGAAAGGTCGTTTCCCATGTGTTTTCGGGATGAGGCCTAGGTGTCTTTGAGTGTGGAAGTGGTTGTGTGGCCCAAGTTTCTATGGGTGGAGGCGTATGGTTGTTGTGGCCTAGGTTTCTATGGCAGCGGACATAAGGTTGTTTTCTCCTAGGAGTCTATGGGCAAGAACTGTGGTTTTGATGTCTCACAATGTTGTTCTTGGGACAGTAGTAGGACTACAATGAGAATGGATGGGGAGGTTAGACGTGTATGATGTCTTCAATAACCTATGGGAAAGTGGTGCGAGTTACCCAAACATTGATGTTTTATTACATTTATATTACTTTACTTGTGTTATTTGGGGAGTGTGCCCTGGTGTGGTTTGGGTGGATAGTTTCCTTGATAGTTTCATTGATTATATCCTTTTTTCACCGGGCATTGGATGTCTCCCCACATGTGCACATGAGATTTTGGTTTTCCATACTAGGAATACCTATATAATCTCCCTACATACATAAACTACATTCTGGTTTCTAGGAGGACTTCTAGGACCGTATCAGACCCTATTAGTTCAGACACTAGGACAGTTGGAGTTGCTGTTTTTATTTTCTTTTGGTACTTCCCTTTGGAGTTTTTCATGTACATGTAGCACATTATATTGGAACATTCATATGGTAATGTATTTTTTTTCATTACTTTTACTTCCTGTTTATATTATAAATTTCATGAACCTAAAGCACTTTATACTGTAGCACTTTATAACCATGGTTCTATTCGCCCCCTTGGGGCCTATTGAAGGAGAGACTCGGGGGGTTCATAATCTGTCTTTCAACTTGAGGATGTGAGGGTCTAGTAGTTTCTTGTAAATTACATCATGTTGGTGAAAGTGGGTCATGATTGAATGGTATCAGAGGTGATCGTAGGGAGAAAGTATGGAATTCAGGTTAGGCACAATGAGGATTTCATGAGATGGTAGGGAAATAATGTTAGGAAATAATTGTACATGAAATAAGCCAGGGAAGACCATCTAGGAAACAATATTTTAGGGCCACCCATGATGTGATGTAAGGACATTAGACCTATAGAGTGACAAAGTGAGGCTACACTGATTAAAACGTAGAGACCCTAGAAATGGTACAAGCATCATAATGACTTGTATTTTTGTGTTTCTTGGCTATTTTGGTAATTAAAAATGAATAGCATATTTATGAAAAATTTAAGAGATATCTTCTACAATACATGGGATTGGGATTTTACTTGTTTACCTTGCATACATTTCAACTAGACGATGACCATGGGTAGTGCGGGATATCGATTCCCTGGAGGCTGATTTGGCTTACTAGTATAGGGATGATTGAGAGGAAGAGGATGACCCGTGGTAGAGGTTGTTTTGTGCCTTTCAACTGGAAACCCTCAGGATGTATGAGGGAAACATATCAAACATGGAAACAGAGAAAAAGTTCGAGGATCTGTTGATAAAATTCATATTGATCCAAGAACCAACTAAAAACTGGGTTTCTCTGGCTGTAATAAAGACATGGGAAGTAGTGTGCCAGTGGTGGATCGGGGAGAAGATGGAGGATGAGGATTCATGGACTAACATCAAGATGGATTTCTGGGTGGAATTCCTCTCTTCCATGATGAAGGCTGAGAAGAGGAAAGAGATTCTCTCACTATAGTTGTGGAGTATGTCAGTGAGGGAGCTGGGGATCAAGTTCAAGGATATCTATAATCTTTCTCCAGACCACATTCTAGATGAGGGGACATGGGTGCGATGTTTATAGGTGGATCCTCGACCTTATCTTCAGTATACTATTACTCCCTTCACACTACCGATGTACTTGGAGGATCAGAAGAAGGCTGAAGTGGTGGAGAGAATGCACATGTTTGGAGGTGTACTGCGATAGGGGAGTCGGTTGGTCTATTAAAAGGAGAAGGTTGTTATCAGTAGGCCTCCATCATTAGAGCATTCTAGGTTTTGGCTAGTGGAGAGAAGACCCCAGCAGTTCCAGTTTTTATCTCCATGTCATTGAACAATCCTCGCGTGCCCATGACCTAGATGATTCATTTGTGGTAGGTCTGTTCACAATCAGAATTAGTTCCCAGACTGACTACAGTACATTTGGGGTGGACAGGTTCAGCAGCCACCTCTGCAGTGTCAGTTTCAAGCAATTCCCTTTCAGCAGTAGTAGTAGAGATAGAGGGCTCATACTCCTCTGATACCAGACATTGCAGGAGGAGGATTTCATTTGGGTGCTCCTCCCGGACCATGACCAGATCGTGTTCGACGAGGAAGTTGATAACTGATTGGAATATGATCTAGGCATGGTCAGTTTCATGCTGCATAGGGAGTACTTCCTGTTGGGCCAGAAGTTGTTCGATGTAAGATTAGTTTTTTAGCACTGTTTCATGTGCCATGATTGATTCCAGAGCTTCACACTTTTTTGTTTCACCTAGTCTATCCCATACTCTGTGTATATACATATAGACACATTCCATTCCCCTTGTATTTAGTACACCAGTCAGAGGTTAGATCATATTGTCTTATGTTTGCTGAGGATGTGGAATAATGGTATGGACAGATCAGTCTAGTGGGGACCTCCTTTTGCTGTAGATACAGCCGTATGATTCCAATCTAGGCATCAACTAATTTCGGAGAAGGTTCATCATTTCAGATATGGGCAGACAATGTGTGAATTTCATCGTCCAATAGAGTTTCTAGGAGGATAGTCAGTGAGTGGAGCCCCTTCTTTCCATTTTAGATGAGCTATCAGTGGAGGTAGTAGATATAGAGATGGTGGAAGTCACGAGTATCGTTAGAGAGTTCATAGACGCCATCCCTATAGAGTTCGTGACTCTACCCCCTCGAACTGATGTTGAGTTTGGGATATACTTACTATACTGTGCTCATCTGATTTCGATGGATCCCTATGGGATGTATCTTTTTGAGTAGTGGGGGTTACAGGTTCAAATTGACAATCCGATGAAGAAGTGCTTTGTCTAACTGAGAGTGTCACCATGGAGTGCTCTAATTTTTTTCTTAAAGAAGGAAGATGGTGGTCTCAATGTATTTATAGACTACCGGACATTGAACTAGGTAACAATCCAGAACAGTTACCTCATCCTGAGGATCGAAAACATTTTGGATCAGTCGAAGGGGTATGGATTGTTTTATATGATCGATATGTGTTCAGGGTATCACTAGTTGTCTATAAACAAGTGTGACATCTCAAATACTTTTTTATGGTGAAGATATTGGAACTTTGAGTTCATGGTCATTCTATTTAACATTATGAACGCACCAGCTATGTATATGGGGCTCATGATCTTCATCTTCCGTGAATATTTGGGCTGTTTCGTAGTCATGTTTATTGAAGAAATCCAGATCAATTCAAGATCAAAGGAGGATCATTCCAAGCATATGAGGGATGTTTTAGAGGTCCTCTGACAGCACCAACTCTATTAGATGTTGTGCAATTGAATGTTCTGGACAAGATAGGTTCACCCCCATAGACATGTGGTTTCTGGGAATGGAATTTTAGTGGACCCATTGATGGTATTAGGGGATTTTTCTTGGGAAGAACCCAAGAATGTGGTAGTAATTAATAGTTCACTAGGTGTAGAAAGTTACTACTGGAGATCGGTGCCCAACTTCTCTCATGTTTCAGCACCATTTAAAGCCTTGACCAAGAAAGACCATGATTTTTTATGGAGTGGGCAATGCCATCCAACTTTCAGTTATCTGAAGTGGAATTTGGTTAGTGCCCCGGTGTTGATGATTCCAGGAGAAGGGGTGACATTTGAAATGTTCTTTGATGCTTCAGGACAAGGCTTGTGTTGTGTTCCAATTCAACAATAGGGGTGATCACTTATGGTTCTAGGTTATTACGTCCCCATGAGAGTAACTATGCCACTCGTTATCTGGAGCTAGTAGCGGTCGTGTTTTCCATGATGTTGTTGTAGCATTAGCTCATCATGGAATGCTTTGTGGTATTCACGGATCCCTGGAGATCGAGTTATATCTTCTCCCACTGACACTTGAACATGCTACAACAGTGATGGATGGAGTTTTTTTAGGAAAACATCATTGAATGTTCCTACACCTCAAGAAAAGAGAATGTGGTGGTCGATTCCTCGATCAGGAAGTCGTAGAAGGATGTGGTCTGTTAATCGGTAGATTCTTGGAAGTTTATGGAGATGTTGGATGCCATACACCTGGATGCAATGGTGGAGGATGTAAGAGGATGTCTCTAGATGATAGTGTAATCCTCTCTGTTCCCATAGGTGGAGGAGTCTCAGTGGGGGGAAATAGAGGCTGAAGTAATGTGTGATAGTGTTATCTAGGGCGATGCACTGGAAGGCTGGTCGGAAGATAGACATAATTGGATGTTGTTTCATGGAAATTTTTTCGTCCTATTGGAAACTCATGACAATGTTCTTGGTGAGTTCCATAACACACCCCTGGTGGTACACCTAAGAGTACCATGATGTACAGGGGGTTGTAGTGTTAGTTTTGGCGGCCTATGGTGATGTGAGCAGTGGGATAATTTGTCACGAAGTGCCTCATGTGTTAGTATTTGAATGTTAGACACCACACCCAGGTAAGTATGGTACATACATTAGATGTCCCTGAGTGGATTTCGGATGACTTCTCGATGGATTTCGGCACAGGACTACCCAGGGTTCAAAGAGGCTATGGTACTATCTGGGTAGTGGTGGAACGACTGACTAATTCCAATCACTTCCTGTAAATCAATTAGTCGAGTGTAGTGGATCCCTTAGCACAAAGATACGTGAATGAGGTGATGTTGTTTTAGAGTGTTCCGGGTTCCAATGTCTCTGATTGGGGTACATGGTTTACCTTACACGTCTGAAAAGGACTTCAACATGCTTTTGGCACCCAACTATACCTCAGAACTGCTTTCTAACCCCAGACAGATGGGTAGATAGAGTGGACCATCAAGATATTTGAGTATATGTTACAGGTATGTGTTTTGGACATTAGGGGATCGAGTTTATGACAAATTTATCTGGTATAGTTATCCTACATCAATAGTTATCACTATACCATTGGCATGGATCTGTTCGAAGACATGTATGGGAGAACATGTCTGTCACCCATGTGCTAGACAGAGGTTGGTGAAGTAGGTGTTCTGGCTCAGAGGAGGTGTATAGCATGATGGAGAAGTTTCATCATATATGAGAAAGGATAATGTTTCCTAGGACCTCCAGAAGTAGTATACCGATCATAGGAGTAGAACCTTAGTTTTCGAGGTTGAGAACCATGTGTTCCTGAAGGTCTCCCCAAGGCATGGGAAATGGAGATTCATCAGTAGAATTAAGCATTCTCATGGGATCGTCGGACCCTTAGTGGTGTTGCAGTGGGTCGACGAAATGGCTTATCAACTGGCGTTCCTACTGCCACTACAGAGGGTACACATCGTCTTCCATCTGTCTCATCTCCATTAGTATCTACACGATGATTTGCACGTCCTTGACTTCGGATTGATGGATATTGAGGATGACATGCAATTCATAGTGCGACCAGTGTAGATCAAGGATCTTAGAGAGAAGTTTCTTCATGGATGAACTATTCTGTTGGTTCATGTGTTATTGAGTAAGGGGGACTCGAGTAGAGTACATGGGAATGAGATTCATAGATGCATTCCCAATACCCATATATGATTTGAGTTTTGTTATTTTTGATAAATTGGATTCCATTGTTGGCTATGAGATGGGATTTTTTCCTCGATCTATGAATGTCTGTGAAGAGTTCGAACCTTGGGAGGGGGGGGGGGCTAATCCCTAATCAAAACGCATTAAAGTGGATGAGATTAAACTCGTGTGGGAAAGTCAGTTACCCCCAAAGCGTGTAGTATAATGACATAGAGGAAGGGACTCCATGACCCATATATCTCAATAATATCACCATTATGTGTCTGTATGGTTACCTTGGAGAGGGGAGCAGTATTTTATCAGTGGTTGTTCATAAGATAATGAGGGAGAGGTGTTCCATGAAATCAATGTTTGTTATGGAATTTGAACAAAACTAGGGTGGTTCTCCTGTGAGGGTATATTGAGAGGTGGTTGTTCAGCCCCCTCCCATTTCATCGGGCTTAGTTTTGATTCTTGACGTCATGAATAGTGTGATAGGTATATGATGTAATGGATTGGTCCCTTCTGGTCTATTACATTTCTCAATTCTACTTTTTGGGTATCCATGGACCCCATTCGTGAGTCGTCAGGGTGACCGTGATGGTTGAAGGGTGTCACCATAGTGTCTCCCATCACGGTCACCCATCAGGGAGTCAATGATCAACGAAACACCCGATCGGTGCCACGGGGGGGGGGGGGTTACTTTACCCAGTTTTCCTGTAATGTTTCGTTTTAGTTTAATGACTAATTAAAATTGAATGAGCCCATTTTAATGACAATAAATGATGTTCTAATACCCAAAAGTGGGGTGTCCCTCGACCGACCGAAAAATGTGTGTCACTATTATGTGTTTCCCTCAGTTTAAATGAAACCATTTAACTCACACCTGTTATAGACACTTCTCCTATGAGAATTATTATATAACAATGATCCCAACATGTGTAACCTTCCAAACATGTTGTTAAACAGTGATACACATTTAAATCCATTCTAGATTTAATATATGTAACTCCAAGATCTCGCCATTTATCACATGTGGTTCCTTTATTATAATTTTTTTGTCTCTTTTCTTTTCCTTGCTGTGTTTGGAGTCCCTCTTCCTGGGGATAGTTGTGCACCCATCACGGAGCTATTCCTACTCCCTCTCGGAGTCCTAGGTGTTCTCCCCCTACATTTCACACATCCAAAACATTTATCATTGATCATTTAGGTATTTTTTTCCATCACTCTTTACAATGTATCATACGGGGTGAGTATGATAATGTTCATATGGGAATGGATGAAACCAAACCTTAAACAAACTAATTAAAGGGTTTTTAAAGAATAGAGGGTTGTATTTTATGACAGTTATATTGTTTCACCATTTCTTACATGTTGTAAATTATAAGGGCATATGTCCACTTAAAATCATGGTTTTTGGTGGTCAATTCTTGCGCACGAATGAACATTTGTTTTTCTGGATAACCCTATGATAGTATGGATTTGACAGGGACACTGGTTAATCTCGTAATCTCGGTTGATTAAATGGATTCTCAATAAACAAGATTCCATGTTTGATCACCTTAGTTAAATAAATGGAAATGAGAAACTTAATGAAAAGTGTGTTTAAAATATGAAAACTTCTTTTCTCTGATTAGGTGATATGTATGGATTTTCTGTTTGATACATGTGAGGTGACATGGATGGGGATGGGATCCCATGTTGTGCAGTTTTTGTTTTGTGGATTTGGGGATGTGTGGGGCCATTTGTTAGGGTTTAGATTGGTTACTGTACTTCATGGGATCTCACAGATCCATTTCGACGTTGATACCATTCAAGAGAACCAGGTGTCAAATCTTAAATTGCTTCTTGGCTGTTTTTCCTTCCTCTAACTATGGCTTTGCCTGTTAGTTTCCCAATAGTGAAGAATTATTTAAATATAATCACATTGACATGATTACAAAAATGGGTTCAATGGGTAATTGTTTTCCATCGATGATTTGTGCCATGGTTGTGGCTAGTGTGTTTTGAATCAATGAATCGTAATGAGTGTGTTTGTGTCTAGGTTAGTATCAGGACCGTGTGATTGGTTTGAGTTCTTGTTTACCAATATTTATAAATTTAGTTCTTATGATTCTTATTTGCACCAACCCTAGTTGAGCACTTCGTGTTGAACACCCCCACTTCTTGGGGGAGAGTGTTTTTCACAACACTCCTATGAGTGGATGGTTATTATGTCATTTTAATCCTCCTATACTGAGTAGACCAATACTCTTCGGGAATGCTGTGATAGCTTGAGGTCCATTTATTACAATGATTTTAGGGTAGGGTAGTTGCGGTGGATGGCCCAGGTTTGTGCGGGAAATCGTTTTTCAAGAGTCTTCCCGATGAGGCCCAAGTGTCTTCGGGCATGGTAGTGGTTTTTGTGGCCCATGTGTCTATGGGAAGGGACATACGATTGTTGTGGCTGAGGTGTCTGTGAGAAGAAACTATTTTTGTAATGGACCACCTGGTTTTTGTTGGGGCTGTAGTTGGACTATAGTATGAATGGGGGGGGGGAGTTTTGAATCATAGAATGACTTTAATAACATGAGGGAAAGGGGTGAGGGGTACCCAATCATTGATGTGTTATAAAAGTTACTTTACTTTACTTTCATTATTTGGGGAATACACATCGTTGTGGTTTGGGTGGTTTGTTTCCCTGCTAGGTTCTTTGGTTATTTACTTTTTTTCACGGGGAATTATAATGATTCCCCAGTTGTGCATGAGATATTTTGGTTTTCCCTACTGGGTATACCTGTATACTCACCCAATGAACATAAAAATAATTTCAGGTTTCCAGGAGGACATCGAAGATAGTGTCAAACCCTCTTAGATCAGACATTGGGATCATTGGTGTTGCTGCATTTTTATTCTTTTGGTGATTCTGTTTGTAATTTTTCTTGTACATTTAGTACATTATATTGGAACATGCATATGTAAATGGATTGTGTTTTTTCATTAATTTTACTTCTAGATTTTGTATTGTTGGGTTTCCACCATCTTATCTCTCGATCCTACTAAATAACAAGGGAAATGACATCCATATTACGTGTGATTCTATACCCTTAGTGCTAGTATCCACCCTAGGGCATATTGAAGGTGGGAATCGGGGGTCATTATCTACCCTTCAACAGGAGGAAGGGATCGTCTGGCAGTGTGTAGTCCCTTCCATCTACATGGTGAAGCCGGGTATTGACAGTTTCCAATTTAAATCATACCTGGTGGTAGGCCTATATCAAAAAGTCCATGTATAATTTAACCTATTAAATCAGTTGAGATAATGATGAAATTACATGTTAATTTATAAAAAAATTAAAGTCCCATTTCCTTCGCCAATTCATGATTTCATTCATTTTCATCTTAAGAAGGATGTGCCAATGATCTTTAACAATTATTATTAGGATAAAAATATTTGAAACAACTGTCCTCTACGGAATTTTGATGAATCGATTAATGGTGAATATCTAATTTTTATCTAAATATTTATTGGTTAAAAGGTTTCTAATTATGAATAAGACATTTCATTCATCATATAATAACTAAATATTCATTATTATGCATTTTTTAGGGTTTAATTTTTCATTCTATCTTCTCTGATTTGATGTGTAATGTAATTTGTGAATTCTATAAAAATTATATGATATTATTTATATATTATAATCACAACCATCATTATAAAAAATGAAGATTATGATGTTTATTTGAAGATTTTATAGAATTATTTATTAAAGGACAATTATAGTCCAAAATTATATAGTGTAAATATTATTTATATAATCAAAAAAACAATGTTATGTAATTATTTTATGTGTAATATTTTTAGATCCTTCAATATAAGGGTTTATGAGAGAATATAATAGGATATCAAATGTAGAAGATATCCACATTTATTGTGGATTGGTTATATAATATCCCAATTTTTAGAAAAATTATAATTATTATATATTTTACTATCAATAGTAACTCATAAATGAGTGATGATACTAAAGGTATAATAATTTAATGAATTATTCAAGGATTATGATAAGATATTGGTCACATATAGTTTTATCAATCTTACCTATATTGTAAAAGGTTATGTGATTTAAAACAACTGTTTAGAGACATATAATTGTTCTATTGTTATGAAAATCATATAGTAACATGATTTAGCTCATTTTAATCAAATCATTATGATGGAATATTATTGACAGATGATTGAGAAGAGTAAGAGAAACTATATTTACAAAATATTTATCTTGATTATTTATATAGTGATAAATGGGATAAATAAACTTATTATAAGAGATTAATTTAAACCAAATTCCATATTGAGGTAAATATGTTCAAAAATTATGATAGATATGATTAAAGATCTTACTATGTTATCTATGATTATTATTGATTGAGATAAAGTATTCATAAATATTCAAAGGGTTGATATATAGATCATAAATGATGGGACACAATTCTAAGTGTATGGTGATTATATTATAGATATCGTTATTATAATGGAATTAAAAATTATTAATTTCATCATATATCATTCCAAGAACTTTATAGAAAATTGTCGAATTTACTAGGTGTCCAATATTTTTAAAAACCCAATTCCTTATATAAATATTTTATAAAATTAAATTTTTGATCACCAGAATATGATATAATTATAAATAATACTGTAGTCCTCAATTTATTACAAGTTTAATGTTTATATAATCGAAATATAATGTTTACATCATTATTATTGAAATAAAATTTACAAGAATTTGATATAAGAAAATATATTTTCATTCTGAAAATGTTTTCTAATATGAAATGGACATTATAATTTTGGAAAATATAATAGTATGTTTTTATTGATTTCATAGGAGGATGGGATCAATATATTCAATTAGTTGAGTCCTTATATAAAAAATGATTCATCTAAATTGTATCAGAATTCAATAGTTTCCAAATAAATATAGAGAGGGAAATTTTTTTGTACCTAATATTTATCTAGAAATAATTAAAATGATTGAATCCATAGAGTAATAAATTTATTTATTATAATATTTCTACAAGATTAATATTGATAATCGATGATGATATCTTGAGTTCAATGTTTTTTATTATTTATTCCTTCAAATACACCATGGACGTGTGTTATGAATATTTTGTTTAATTTTAACAAAACCCTTATTATATTAACCCATTAAAGGCTTGTGATCCCATAGAAACTCTATATTAACAATTATCCCATCTACTAAAAATATAAAGACTAAATTATAAGTTCAATATACCTAATTTTATATAAGTATTGTATCACATGAATTGAAACATACATTTAGAGGGTGGTTAATTAGTGTGTATGTTAATTTAATATTCATACAAACTCCAATTATTTTTCAACGCATTTTTTTCAATATACACATAAGTATTGAAAATTTATAGAATCATAAAAATATTTAATGAGGTTTAGCTCTTCTCTAGGATGAAAAAGGCCCCAATGTGTCATAATTATAGTCTTACACAAAAAGGCCACTACATATTGTTAAAAGGAACTCGATAAACGGTGTGTCAATGAAATCATTATAACATCGGGATATAACTAGTTACAATCAAATTTAAATTAATAAAATAATTTCATTTAGAATCATATATTTCCAATGAAAATTATTATAAATATTATTTCATAAATATAAAAATAAAATTTTAATTTATTTCATTCTATAAATAATCCTATAATTTATACAAATATTTACCATGTTTGTTTTTCATTTTCAACAGATTTAAGAAAAATATTATTTTATATATTAAATTTGTATTTGGATTATTTTGGATCACATGATGAGTTACAACCCATCTCTTATGACATACACATGCAACTAAAGCCCAATCCCGAATGGTGAAATGTGAAAATTACCTACCTACATCCCATTTTCATCCCTATATCAATCATCCAAATATTCTAGATATAACATTAGATCAATTAAATTATATTCATTAATATTTTTACGATTTTTTTTTTGGAAAACTACATTCCTCTGTGTAAATGAATTATTATCATGACATCTTAGTAATTCAGTCATTTTACTTTGGTTGTTAAGTATTTATTACACATTTATTCACATTTGAGAAATCATAACCTAAATCTATTAGACGAACACTTAAATGTCAATTTATATAATGTTAAATGTAAATAATTAATTTTATTCATTTAAAATATACATTATAAATCATTGATTTATAAGTGTTTTTCTTGAATTTTTATATTTTTTATTACATTATAATTTCTCTAATAAAAATGGTTCATAATAGGATTCATTATAAAAGTAAAAAATTCATTATTTTATTAATAATTAAATATCAATTTACTAAAATTTCAAATAAAACTAAATTCCAAATATTTCAAATGAATGACTTTTACACCAACTATTAAATTAGATAGAAAATTATTTTTCATTTTGGAACATTTGTAAATATTAAAAACTAAAAAAAGTCAATTTTAAAAGATTATAACAACCAATGAATATTAAATTCATGAAAAGGCTCTCTAAATGCATGAATAACACCATGAACATCCTTATGTTGATGATTTCTTGTAAAAGGAATTGTGTGTTTTGGGAAACTGTTTGGGATTATCAAGGGATGTGTTAGAACAATTTTCAGTGTTTTAGTTATAGATATAGTATAATAGAAACCATATAATAGAAATAAATAACATCTTATATCATTATTTAGAAATTGTTGATTTTTCTTCAAAAAAATATATTAAACTATAAAATTGTACATTGGGAAAACAAATACAATATAATTGGGGAAAAATATAACTATAAGAGAACATTGAACCACGTGATTTATCACACTCTGGAACAACGTAATAATAGGAAATACAATTTTATCAATTATTCATTTATGAAATGATAATGAACCTTGACAGAATCAATGTGAATGAAAAATTATGTGAATTGTGGTGTTTTTATCGGGTGATATTGTCATTCGTAACTATGATCTTCAAAAAATATGGTCATTGGGTATTATTTACATTTATCAATATGATATTTGGGAATTATTATTAGTTATATATTTGAAATAATGTTACCATAGGGAATTTTTATAATAATAAAATTTTTAGATTAATATAACAACAATTTTGAAAAATATATATTTTTTGATAAATTTAGAATTTTTAAATAACATTTATTTTCTGGATATAATATTTCAAAATACATTTTAAATGATGATACATGTTAATAAACAACTTTACATTTTTTATACTAGTTATAATCATTATAATGTTATAGAAATTTTTTATGTTTAAAAAATAATATTTTAAATAAAAATATATAATTTATGATTTTTTATATTATTACTTTGTTAAAATAAATTAAACATTCAATGATTTCATCCATATCTCTATAGTATTGATTTAAGAGAATTAATTTAAATTATTATTTTTAAAATAAAAAGTTCATATTGAATTTTTGAGAATAAGATAACATTTATGATGTAATGTAGATATGTTCAACAAATTTATTTATAATAATTTAGCTAAAAAGTATACATGAGTGGTTATATAATAAAATTAGAAAATTAAGATACATTTTGAACAAAGTTTTTTTGAATTTTGAACCTATTTGTTATATATTTTGAATAAAAAATAAATTGGGATTACTCTTTATACATGTATCATTTGGGAATTATTTTTTTAATATATATAATCTAAGTCACTTAAAATTCATTTCATATTAGGAACAATACATTCAAAATTAGGTAAACTGGATAACAATATTATTGTTCATAGAAATATTTTAACTTTGATAAAAGTGAGTTACTATAGTAAAGTTAATATATTTTAGTATGTTAATGCGAACTACTGAAAGAAATAAAACCCCTAAAAAAATCAGCATCAAATTGGTTGTAGCTGAATTTTTCAATAATTAAACCCATAACAGTAGTAATTATCAAACAACCGTATTATAATTAATGATGTCAAAAAGTGAACAACCTTAATTATAGAATAATTATAATTATATTCACTTCAACAATACAAGTTCATGTATAAAATCCCATCCATTCATTAATCACTATAATAAATAATAAAAAATCATGCAATTACTATCCCCTCTCTATATAAAAACAATTAATGTATTATCATGTCGTTTATGGACACCCTATGATGCTTTGTGATGCATCCTCCGAAGGTAGGAATTTTTTAAATCCTTTAATTTCCTATTTATGGAAAAAAATTATTTTTATTTTATTTTCAATAATTTATTTCAATAATGAAAAGTTTGTTATTCAATTGTATCCCCCATAAATCTAATATTTTTAAATAATATTTTAGTCATTCACTCTCATGATATCCATTCTCTATGCCTTTATAATGATATAATGAGTTTTCCCCTATTTTACCATTACATTTATGAACCTTTTTAATTCAATTAAATTTCAACGTAAAATATTTGTACACATAACTGTTATAGAATACATAGTTTTTATCAATTATATATTACCATTACATAAAATTTCACTACCTTTATATTCCATCATAATGCTCAATCTTTTTCAGAGCCATAAAACAATCCTAAATTTTATGTAATTAAATGTGTATGTGGGTTCCCATGTAATGACATCCTTTTGGATACTATACATCTATATGGATGTGCAATAGATGTTATTTTGGTGAATGACATTGAAATGGAAGGATATGTCTTAACATTATCACAATATCATCATAGAAATATATATATCTTACTGGATAAATGGTTTGACACAAATGGGGGATAAGCTTTGATAAAGTACATTCATTTTTTTTAAACAAAAAATGATTTATACATTTTATAATTAGTTTCATGCCTTTACAAATTAATTCATCTGGTTACCTAATCACCTTGATAACATTATTAATTTTCATCACTGAATGACTATAATATCATATAAATCATTTATTAAGGGAGTTTATTTTTAATAAATTAAATTATTAGTTATTCATTATATTTGATTTGGGATATTACAAAAAAATATTTCTATTTATTTTATTGGGGTAAAATTATTTCTTAATGTATAATTCTTTATTATATAGATTGTGATAGACCTAAATGATACTTTTTTACATATTTAATTCAATGAATATTATTCTTTGAAATTAGTTTTATTATAATAGATTGCATTTGAATTTACATGATGAATGGGTTTGAGAATTATAAAAACCCTCAATGCAATGATAGGTCTCATAATAAATCAATGTTATGGTAATATTTGTGTCCTTACATTTTATGATACACGTTTAAAAAAATTTAATAACAAAATTATTAGGATGTCTAATATTATGTAATCCTATCATTACATGTTTAGCTATTATTATATAACATAATATTTATTGTTCTATTTGAAATGGAATTATTTTTTCTTTTGGTTATTATCATTGAAGGAATAAATTTGTTCATTTATTCATTACATAATGGTTTATTTTTAATAGATTCTATTGTACACTTAACCTCTAATGAGAATATGATCCCACCCCTTTATAAACTTTTCCATTTCACTATTAGTCTAGAAATATTTTTATGTATGCAAAATGTATTACCCATGAATATAGTATTTATTCATTAATTTATATTTTGTTTGTAATTATTATTTTTGTATCCAATATCCTAAGACTAATAAATTTATCAATCATATGAATGGTGATCTATATATTATCTATCACCATAATAATCACTTCATCCATGAATCCTGATTCAGCATCATAACATTTGGTATCAAAGAGGTTTTAGAATAATCCTTATGAACTAGAAATAGAAAAACATAGTTAGAAAACATGCACCCTAGTAGAAACCCATAGGCTATTCTAGAAATATTTTCAAATTACATGAAATGAAAAAAAAGTCATTCATTATTAATATTGTTGTTATATAACACTTTCAATAATATGATCATAATGAACTGAACAATAATTTCAACACATGATTGAAATTTTTGAATTTTTCTGTTGATAATTTCAGTGAGAGTTACATTGGTAACAGTAAAGAGATTAAATATTTTTCTGATTTGGATACAACATATATATGTATATAACCTTATGTAGAAATTCATTTCATTAGATAAATAAGATAAGTATAACTATTGTGACCTAGTACAACTATGATTTCAAGGGGATTTATAATGAAACCATTTTATAGTTAAGAATTAAGAGATCATTTGAGTGTAGTAAGTATTTGAACATGAGGTAAAATGAGATGAAACAGTTTAATTAAGGAGGTATAATTTATCATTCAAGACTTCTAAAAAATCATTTTAAAACATTTCATTAAGATATATAAATATACATGTTTTATGATTTTCATTCATTGAATTATAAATTTTTTGTCAAATATTATTTATATTTTAGTAATTTTCATTTAAAATCAAATCTTATATATTAAAATTGTTTTTAAAAATTTATGCTCACAATCCCAGATACTATCATATGCCACATACATGCCCACAGAGATCGAATCTATGATCTATGGAGGAAAAGGAAAAATTTCCTACTACAGACCTATGTCCTAGCCCAATTTCATCATAGATTATATATGTATATATATATTATATTCATGAATATTTTTAATTATATATTTTTATTTTATTCAAACATTACACTAATGAATAAATTTATTTTGTTATTTTCTCATAATTTAAGTCCTCATAATTTAATGGGTAATAATGTCTGATGCATGTTTTCACTATAATAAAATTATACAAAATATCCATTGATGAAGATTCCCTATATAATTTTATTTACAGTTAAAATTAAATATTAATTTATTATCCCTATATAATTAAAATCATACAACATTCAATTTATATGTGTTTTTTATTCGGTTTCTATATTTTATTACATTGAACTTTTATTTTAAAATTTTATGTAAAATGATTATTTATAAAAAATCTGCAATGATTTATTTCATTAATTTTTATAAAAACATTTAATAAAAGCACAATGAAAATAAAATACAAACTTGAAATTATCATAGACTATTGTAATAGAAAGAATACGATGTATCAATAGAAATCATTTATTAATAATGTCAAAAACAACTACAAATAGCTTTGGTATATCAACCCCGAAGAGAAGTAGAGTAAGTAAATTATACTAAATATGATTGAATTCCCATACGAAGATCATTCCCAAAATAATTGTTATAATGATATAGAGATTCATTTTGAAAATTATATAAATTATTAAATGATGTGTACGAGCCTTTATAATTGATGTAATGATTGACACTGTTTAATAGAAAAAATAAAATAGAAACAAACAGAACATTATTTAGTTATTTTAGAATGTGAAATTCATACTAATAATACCAGATAGAATATAAAATATTATAATGGGAAAATAAATAGATGTCAAATAAAATAATGTATTTAATTCTATGTCACTTCAATACAATTAAATTAATAGAAATTTTTTTAAAATTATAACAGTGAAAATTGGGTTCAAACAAAATATTATTATTTTAAATAATACCAAAACCTTGATTGAATTAATGTGATTGATTAATTGTGAAAATGATGGTGTTCATAAAATTTTGTATGACTTATTTTTATTATGTTCATTGGCCAACATAGATTTTAATAATTAAAATATTTTTCCAACAAGACTGTTTGTTATTATAATTTTTAGATAAGTAAACATAATATAAGTGATTTTTGGGATTATTTATGGGAAATGATTTTTTTGGATAATGACATCTATATTTTATTAAAAAAAATTATGATAAACATTGAGGTAATGAATAATTTTTATATTCATGATAAAATCTAAATAACACATAATAAATGATAATATACATTAATTAAATAATGTGGAAATTTTATAGTGGAAAAAAGGTATATTATTTCATTCCAACTATTAATTTTAAATAAATTTAAATTTTTATTTAAAAGAAAATATTATTATATTTTTATAATTATTCACATATATTAAATATCAATGTTGGACACAACACGTCAAAATTATTTACGAATACATTTCTAAAAATATATCAAAAATGACGAATTCTTTGGTAAAATAAAAAAAATAACATGTTTTTGAATACTGTAGCACTTGTGATATAATAATTAATTGATAAAATTATATATATTAATAATTACTAGTATCCAATAATATTTTTTTAATGGTCACATAATATATTTAGAATATTGTGTTAAATTTAAAATCATTTGTTTTACATTTTTAACCTATTTCATATCTGTTCAAAATGAAAAAACATTATTTTTTCAAGTTATAAATATAACATTATATATTTCTTTGTTTTTAATTAAAGAAATGTTATCATCTATAATGGATTTCATTTTTGGATCTCGGAGGTTAAAATTAAGGAATATGTGTAACATCATTTTTATGAATAAAAATAAATTATCTAGGATAAAAGACAGTTATTATGGTAATGGATAAGTAATGAAGTAAGGAAATGTTATATAGTAAAATATTTAAAATACTAAAACATAAAAATAAAATATATTTTTAATTTATTCTATATCCATAAAATTCTGTAAATCATTTGCAATTTTTTAAATTAATTGATATTAATGCAACCCAAATGTGGTCAGACTAAATTATTATATAATAATTATTTTATTTTCAAAACCACCGCACCTAAAATTAAAAAAATACCCTCCTCAGTACCTCAATCTCTAATAAAAATAAATTGAGAATGAAATACCTATGCCACTAACACTATAAAATTGTCTCAATGATTCCCCATTCTATTATGGTTCCCCTCATAATCTTTAAGGAGAATCCACTAAAGGCACTGGGTTAGAAAATCCACATTATTAATTTTAATGAATATTAAATTTGTTAAAATTAATTATAAATTAATTCTTAATATATTTCGTTTAATTTAATTATACGGTACTGACTTCATCTAATATTTTTTCATGATACTATAAATATTCACTCTAATTATAGCAATTTACCAAGCTATTTTTATGCACAAATAAGGTTTCATGACCACACCATTCACATTTAATTGAAAATATTTCATAGTAACATCAAACTACAAAACCATAATAATCCATTATAAATCTAAAACAATATTTTCACTATAACACCATTATTAATTTTCTTAAGTAAAAGTGTGTTTGGTATTCCTAGAAATTAAATAATTGCCCTGATACTAAATCAGGATGTTTCTATCGAGTATATGTACATATTATTAATAATATCAAAGGGGTAGATTGTTTCTTAACTTAACATTGACATGGCGCATAGAAAAGGGGCGTTGCAGTACACCACATCTGACACTATTATGATATATTCATGGATAATATATATTCTTTTTATTGACCAATATGAAGGATTTATCTATCCATGCATTAGATACCTTCAATTTAAAATTAAATTATCTAGTTACATATTTATCATGATAACTATGGTCTTTATCGAGAACAAAGAACTATAATAACATTTCCTTCACTTTTTATGGTTATTTATTTAAAAATTCTGATATATCATGTTATATTTTATATAATTTAAGTGATTTTAAATAGATATTTTTATTGATTCATTGATGTTGGAAAAATATTTTCATCATACATAATCATTTGATATATATGGTATAATAATTCTCATTGAAATATTTTTCTAAATTGTTTATTCATACACATTATCACAAGAAATTAATTTGTTTATGATAGATTTCATTGTATTTTTTTATGATTAGTTAAAAAGATAACTATACATCCCCTAGGTGTATTTAAAAGACCAATAATTAATCATAAATATCGTAATAGTATATCCAATAACTTTTATTTATGTTATCATTTTATGGCACCTTTGTAGTATGTTTTAGATGTCCTTCCTTGTGAAATTCCTTTATGTGGTGTATGTACTTCCAATGATTGTATTATTTTTATAATATGCATTAAATTATGGTTATTTATATATTCATTATATAATCCTTGTTTCATGTGGTGAATGTTTCGTATGTTACCAAATCGGTAAGGGGACTTATCACAATACTCTTTTAGTCAAATACTTATTTTATGTTATGTAATTAAATTTAACTTTTAAAAGGATGGGATATGTTAATATATATAAATATTTACTATACATTTTATTTCCATGTGATTAGATACCCTTTTTATCTCATCAACACATTTTTTGAATTTTTAAATGATGATGTTAGGCTGCTGGATTGTCATAAGGGAACTTCGTAACCAAATTTCCATTATTTGGGTTAATATTATTCTTCTTGATTATGTCATGATATGGTTGTGTTATGAATCACTATTTATTTATTTATTTAACAATTTATGATCCTCTTTGTGTGAATATACTTTTGATACACATAATCACTCCATTGATAATTTCTCATGTCATTGATATGAACTTGACAAGGGTAATATTAACTCAATTTCCATTCATTGAGTTAAACATCCAAGTCATTGGTTTTGTGTTTAAAAGAACTTGTATGAATGTACTATGATTCATTTGCACTAAATATCCAATAATATTGTGTTTATTTATATTTTTCGCACATAATATTGTAATTTATTTATCCTTAATATATGGCTACCGCCTTTATAAGGGATTTCATTTCAATTTACATTACATTGAGATTTCATTGTGGTTTTGTGCCAATTCAATTTTATATGGTGTATATATTTTCATTTAAAATATTATATCATAAATTTATTTATTCTACTGATATTATATTTTACTTTTTATTTTTATTCTTTAATTATGATTAGTCAAGTGTTTTAGAAGTGTTAAGAGACTCTTTAACTAAAACATCGTTTTAAAAGAATTAAATAATTATTCTTCTAAATATTTTTCTTAAAGTACATTCTTCTAGAATTATTTTAAGGATTTATTTATATGGAAATTAAATTTTTAAAATTATAATAACTTTAAAATATTCAAAGTGGTATGGGACACTTTGATTCAAAAGTCTCTTTATTAAATTCTTTAAATGGGTTTGAAAATGGTTTTGATAAATAATTGTTTACTTCAAAATCTTGAAATGATATATTGTGAATGCAATGTAGAAATGTTATCTTTACTTAATGATTGTTTTATGTGTTTTGATTTATAATGGTACTTGGACATTATACAGGTGGTTACATGATAAACCAAATGATGGGTGGTGCCATGATAAACCAGGATGGGTGGTTATGTTATAACCTCCAATGCATTGGGTATGGAAGTAAGCCATATGGCTATTCCATTTAGTGATATGTGTATAAGTAGATCATATGGTTATTCCATTTATGTAATTTAATGTCCAATGTTTCTTATATATGTTATGTGTGCTTTCTACGGCTTTTATGGTAATATTTTGGATACAAAAGAGTTAGCAGTGATCTTCTATTCAGTGAATAATATTTTCTACATCATTAAGGTGAAAATTATTACTTATGATAACTTATTCCGGATTTACATGTTGTTTTTTAAAAATAGAAATTTTCCTTTTATTTTATCACTTATTGACCTTTTTTTCTCATCCCAAGTTATTAAAATGTTTTCACAAGACATAAAGTGGAATAGGGTCAAAGATGGGATCATGTAAAATTCATGTTGTCTAAAACATGGAACAAGACATGTTTTTTAAGAGTTTTTATTTTATGAAATGATGGATATTGTGTAGTAGTGTGTACAAGTAATATTCAATTTGATATGTAATATTTATAGCCTAATTATTTAAAATATTAATCTTGAAAAGATACTCAATGTGAAATATTCATTTAATTCAGGATTATGTAATGCTTTAAGGATGGTTCCTTATAGTTGGTATCAGAGGATGGTTTAGACATCTTTATGGATTATTGGTTTTCTTCAAACACATGGTTAGTTACTATGTATAATATTTCCACTTAATCATTGTTTTATAATATTTTATGATTAAGGAAAGTCGGTTACAAATGGAAGGAGGAGGATCTCAATGATCATTCTTATCTCTTCTTGAAGACATGCTCGAAATAATTATTGGAAAGTCATGTTTAGATAATTGTGATACATTTTCTAGGAGACAACTCACTTTAAAGTTGTTGTTTTAGATATCAAACACCCCCACTATAGCTCAATAACATCATGGATAGTGTGTTGTTTTTAATAAAATCTTATCTTCACAATATTCTCATATTTTCAAAGAGGTTAAATATTATCAAGGAGTTTTCCAATATGTTACCTTATCTCAAGATTGTTAATCATAATATGATTTTAAAAAAGGTAATGAAGAATGAGACCCCTACACAACATATTTCTGTTCTCTTTTACAATATATCTCTTAGCACATAGTAATGGTATTTCAAAAGGATCATTGACTAAATGTTTCAACTCAAATTTGGTCCGACTATTTTTTAAAAATCATTTTTTATCAGATGTTTTGAAATTATATTTCATACATGATTATTTTTTGAATCTATTTTTTCTGAACACCCATATGACCCATGTTGTAGAATGTGTATTTCGATGATGGAAGAAAATGATTATGAAGAATCACTAAACCATTATTGCAATTCATGGACCTTGTACTACGTGAACAAGATGATGATGAAACCATTTGGACATCATGATAAATGTATGATGTTATTTCTATTAGAAATGGTTTTATTTTTTCATATGGAGGTGAAATAAATAAATATATATATATATATAACACTTCATTAATTAATATATTCAGGACTTAATGTGTTATGATGAAAATGAATGTTATAAGAAAAACATTGATGTTAAAACATGTTTGGGTTATTTTTGAGTTTTATAAAATGACAACCCGTAAGATGGGTGAAAACCCATCACCTTTGGAAGAACAATTGGAATCGAACACACAATTGAAGGGTGACAACGGTTCATTGCCTACCACTGGCCTATGTGAAGTCCCTAGTTAGTATGACTAAATCTACTATGTTAAATGATTTTTTTGGATCAAGAATAAGTTGATTTAAAGAAATTATGTTTTCTCTAATGGATTTCCAGAATATAAGAAATATATTTGGGGATTAATTGATAAAGGTTATTTTGGAATATGTTTTCTCTTTTGGAACATTATATGCTTAAGGGAAATAAAATTTAATGAAATCTCATTTATGGAGTAATGTTTGAAATTTTATTTTGGAAAAATCTATGTTTTATTGTGGACATATGGTGATTTGGGTTATTTATGTAAATGGTTAACCTATCATAAATAATATTTCATTAGGTTAATTACACTTCAGTATGATACTTTATGAGTTTTCGATGTTATTTATAGATAATTGTTAACATTTACTAAGGAAGAATATGTGAATAAATTCTTCTGAGTTTTGGGTTTCAAACATAGTTTGGATTATTTTGAAGAATTTTAATGACAACTGTGTATTGAATGGACTTTGATGAATTTGGGGTATTGTTTGTTGAATTTTGGATATTAAGAGTAGTTTTTGTTCTGATAAAGGATTATCCTTTTTGAGGATTATCTTATCTCGTACTGACAATTTGGATTTGGATGATGTTTAAAGATAAGAAAAATATATATTTCATCATTTTTGGATTATGTGATACATTAGAAGTTGATTATAGCACTAGTAATGTGACCATGTCGGTTTAAATACTCATCGTTTGATGAAAAGATGAGTTTTTTGGTATAAATTTAGTAAAGGATGCAAGTCTACATGACAATTATGTATGCTTCCTTATGTTTTTAGTTAGGAATATAAATAATTTCATCAACATTACAAAAGGTAACATAAATCAAAATCGTTTTCCACTAACATTTCCTACCAGGGAATCAAAGACCATTAAACCCATCACATGTGTGTGGTTTTCATGCTGTTTACTTTCTCTGGATCATGTTTTCTATCACTCTCCATCAGAACATGATGGTTAGTTTCTCTTATATTTACATATTTTCATTGAATCCTAGTATTTGATATTTAAGGTGACCTTTTTACTTCTCCTTATTTCTTTTAAAATAATTTTTTTGTTGACCTTTTTCTGATGTGTGACATTCAATGATGTTTCCAAGACCAATTTTAAAATAGCGAGGAAACAATTTCTAAAAGTGGGCAAGGATTTAACACCCCATGTAAATAAAGAATATGAAAATTTTTAAATTTATATTTTTTTAATTAAATTTAATTTTACATTAAAGGGGATTATATGTTTGATGGATTACCCTATATAAAAAAATGGGTTTATTTTAAATCGTACATTTCATTAAACATTTAATTATACTGCAATCTTTTAACATAATATTATTATTTTAAATGGTAGTTATCTCGAATTCGTTGTATTGGCGAGAATGAACAGAACTAACTAAAATATGATTACACATGTTTGTTAAATGTTTTTACATTTACCCAATTAATTTTAAAGACATAAATGATAATAAATCCAATAATAAAAATGAAATACTCTAATATTCTTTACAAGATTGATTTGCCGCATTTGGATTTAAAACCATTATAAATGTAGTTTTTGCCAAATTAATATGTTTGATTTGACAAAATAGAAATTTTCTTCAGAACTGCGACATAAAAATTTACTGTCGATAATTTTTTGGTATTTTTTTGATAATGTTCATTTTTAAATGAATAGTGAAAAATATTTTATTTTAATTCAAAACTACTTTTTAATATAATTTATTTATATGGTTTTATTATCTTTGTAATTTTTTTTAATGTGAAATTTTATTATAATCTTACAAATTAATCTATGAATGGTTATTTAATGTAAATTCACTTTGAAATTGGACATATTCAAGTTTCAATCATCTAATAGTTAATATTACTTATAAAACACGCTTTTATCACAATGGTAATTAATTTGAAATTACTTTCTATAACTTATGTGTTTTGATTTTGGAAAAACAGATTCCATATATGGAATTAGGAGGGATAAATTGTATAAATATATAACTTTTATTTTTAGACATTATGAATATTTACTTTAGTAAATATTTTATTTACTATGTTTAAATGATACATCTGGTAAATAGGGGTAAAAATATTATTATAATAATTTTAAATTAAAATAACATGTGTCCTAATCCTATTGTTTGATAAATTTCCATCCCTGGGAGTCCTTGGGTTGATTTTGGGACCCCATGGAGCCACATGGGATTGATAATTACACTTTACATAAATTGATTTAATGTAATGACAGAAATGACATAATCATATATCATTTAGTATGTGAATTTTTACATGAGGATACATAAGTTATATACTAGAATATAAATATTAATTTGAAATCTAAAAATATTTCCTACATAATGATATATTATTTATAATTTTTAGAAATCAAATAAACAAAATTATTTATTACACAATGATGATGAAGTGATTATCTTATTAATGAATTATTTAAATAAATGAGATTATAAAATATAAAAAATTATAAAATACCAGTCCAGTTATAATTGGATGATTGTATTTCGAATAATTGAAATCCTATATTCTAATTTAATGTGTTCTTGAAATTTTTGAACCGATTATAAGTTTATAATAAAATAATATTTTTCAAACATTCTTATAGAGCCCCCCCCCCCCTTATAAAAATCCAAAACCTCTAGTACATTAATTACACCTCTAATGCCACTTGTATCAACCAACCTATTCCCAATTATGATCCATAAATTCATATCTTCCTCTTAGAAACCTTACCATAGGCATAAGTCTGTTCAGAAATCATTTTGGTTCAATCCAAATAGAGTTACCCGATTTAAAGGTTGCATCTTCTCTCATGTTCCTTTTTTTTATTTTCCATATCCACTCCTAATGCACTCCATAATAATTTTTTAGATAAATGCATGAGTATCGTCAATATACTATCTTTTTTTTTTGACAATTAGTCTAACAACACATACACACACCTCCATCCAATGGGTAAATATCATACTATTTCTATGGATGTTGAACTACTACCTCACGAAATGATGATTATTCAATCTTCTCCTACCACCTCTCATGGGAACCATTATGATGTCACATTATTTATATATGATATATATATATATATATATATTATTTTTTGTAACACCCCAAGCTTCCACGGTACGTTTTCCTTCGAATAATGCGATAGCGTGTGTTGTACGCAACCTCGAGTTCTAACACACACCACAACTAATTAAACTAGCCGTTGTGAATAGTTATACCTAATTTTTGAAATCATATATATTTTATATTTCAAAATGGACTTCATTTTTGGATTCGGAATATCGAAATTATCCTAGGGTGAAATTTTGGTACTTTTCGGATAACTTTTATATTATGATGAATAGTGAAAATTACTAAATTTTAATTAAAAACAACTTTTTAATCAAAATAATTAATAGTGATAAATTATGAATTTGAGTGGTTTTAAAGTATATTTAGAATATATTTTTACCATTTAATATAATGTTGGTCATTGGACATAATTTTACAATTAAACTGAACATAAACAAGTGTCAATCTTTTGATAGTTATTATCTCTTAAAAACACGCTTTTTGTTTTGACAGCGGGAATTAATTTTAAATTAATTTCTGCCACTTCTGTGTTTTGAATTTAGAAAAATGGATTCCATATTTGGAATCAGGATGTTCAAATTGTGTAAATAGGTAACTTTTATTTTTAGACATTTTGAATAATTACTGCGGTAAATATTTTATTTACCATGGTTAAGGGTAAATCCGGTAAATAAGGGTTAAAAAAATAATATTATAATAATACTAAATTACCCTAAAACATGTCTTAACCCTATTGGTTGATACATGGTCGACCATGAGAATCTTTGGGTCTATTTTGGGACCCCATGGATCCACTTGTAAGTGATAATGACACATTATTTTAATTAAGTCAAAATGAATACAAAAATGACACAAGCATATATCTTTTAGCAAAACAATTGATACATAGGGTTATATAAGTTGGATTTTAGATTATAAATATTCATTAGAAAGATAAAAAGATTTCTTACATAATTATATTTTATTTATAATTTTTAGACATTAAATAATTTATTTATGACACAATGATGATGCAGTAATTACTATAATAATGAAAAATTAAAATAATTGATATTATAAATACCCAAATAAATATAATATGAAACTTTTAATGAATTAAACTAATTTTATAGGATAATATGATATATTAGGATTGATTTAATTTACTTTGTTCTAAGTAATCAATCTGTTATGAGTTTCACAAAAATCAACTATTGAATAGTGTCAAAATTGACATAAAAGAGTTCTTAAAACAAATATTATATTATTAATTGATATTAAATTCCTAAAAATCTAAGGGTCGGCCAAGAGACTTATATTATGATAGGTTAATCATTAATGGACCACTTGGGGGTCGCTTGGATGTATATAGTAAGTTTATTAACCATATTATATAAAAATACAAAGAGACATTGTAAAAGTGAAACTAATTAACTTAGAGTTAATACTTAAAGATAAGGATAATATAAGTACCCAAACCTGTCTAAATTCTATTAGATGAGTTGTTTTCGACCTATCACTACCTCATCCTTTGAATAGTCAACTTTGGAGCCTTTGGAAACTGAATATGAATTTATTATAAATTAATATATCTAGCTTTTCCAAAGGTGCCCCTCACCCCTCTTATAAAAGGGCACTCCTCCTTCTCATTTCTTCACACCTTAAAAGCCTTTTGGTTCGGCCAAACTCTGCCCAAATAATCTCCCAACATCCCTCACTACAACCTAGAGGCCTTAGTTTGATCAGAAAGCCAACGTAAGGAGCCCTTTTGATCAAATCAAAAGGAAGAACCCGAAGAAGAGGTAATGATTTCACCACCCTTTTCTAAGTTCATTTCTTCTTCCAATTCTTCTTCCTTTGTTCTTACCATTCTAAAATAATAACTCCAGTATCTCACATATACTGTGATGTTATTATAAGTATGGTACAACCATATTCAGTATTCTATCCACCCTTTGAATAACATGTCACCATATGTGCGTACGTACGGCTTACCGTCTCCACGTCGTGGTGTAATTGTTATTCAATATAATATTATTTGGATGGGTATAATAATGATGTGTAACTCATGTAAATAATAAATATAACATGTTAATGATTCTGTATATATGATATACCATTCATTTATATATTATTTCAATATCAAAAGAATGATATTGTCGCTCGTGCGTACGTACGGACTACCGTCTCCACGAACGCGATAAGATTCATTCTCCATCATATCCATTCAAGTATTATTCTCATTTTAGGGTTAAAAATAATGTTAATATCATTCTGATTATGAATAAGATATAATCTATCCATTACAAACATTTCTTACGTAACCAAACATTTAAGAAGAACGAATCGATTATCACCCGAAACGACGATAATACTAAGATATTATTAATAAAGCAATGTTAAAAGATCATATATGATATCATATTAATGTATATGATTCTTGTATAATTTAATAACAATTATTTCACCATTATACAGGAGGTTAACCTACCCCAACAAAGGAAAAGTACAAGGTAAGGGTTATTTCACAATCTCTTCATTATCCGAGGTTGTTTATACGTAATAATCTACTGGGATCTCTTTATCATCCACATCCATGTTTCTTAAAAATGTATTTCAAAACATTTTTACTATTTACTAAAATATGAGTTAAAGTCATTTATACTTTTTTGACTTTTATAAGTGGTTTATAAAGGAATCTTTCCATCATTTTCAAAACAAGGTCCTTTTTAACCTTTTCGACAGGATTGAGGTAAGAATGTTTTTTTTAACTTATACTGCGGGTGCGGTTATTTTACGCCGTTATAAAATCTTCAAAGCTTTCCTTACAAGATTATAAGAATATTTTCAAAGAAAATGTTTTATTTTATATGGATCTTAAATGATTTCAAAATAAAAGGAGATTTTTCTTTAAAAAGAATTTTGATTTCATCTTTGTCAACATCCTTTGATGGATTTTAAGATTATTTGAAGTTGATTTATTATGATACAAAAATTCTATATTGTATTGAAGGTTTTGTGATATGTTTGACTATGGATGTGCTATTTTTATACCATTCATAGTTTATGGTGAAATTATTGACATTTCGTATGCTAGTTTTAATACGAATGTTTATGTTATGTTTAAACCTTTTCATATGGGAATGCATTGGACTTAATAAGTGACGGGTGGAGCCCGCTATAGCTCCTCGATGCATCGGTAGGTCTCATGAGACAAACTAATGTCTTGGCACAAGGCCTTGATAAAATCTTATTTGTAGTCTTGGCACGAGGCCTTGGCTATGTGGTTATGATAGTCTGGCATTATGCATTCCAACATTATGAAAGTGGTTATTGATATTGGATGTGATTATTCGATTAGTAGAATATCCATGTGAATAAGTAAATGGCATTATTTCATTTTTATTTATGTCATACCATGTTGAAAGTTCATATTTAAAAGGCTTTTGTTTTAGTTATACATTGCCTTAAATGTTTATTCTTATTTATGAAAGTTTCCGCTATATTGTTATCCTTACTGGGCATTTGAGCTCACCCCTTTTCTATGTTTTATTTTTCCCAGGAAGTGAAGAAGTAAATTATGAATGACCTGCAGGGATTTTATGAGGGGATAATAGTGTGGTCTATTGAGACATTATGTTGTTGTAGTAGTTTTTCATTTTATAATGTAATGTAAAACTTATGAATATATCTGGCATTTTCCAAGGCTACTAAACCAATCGGTCTTTCGAGATTTGATCTTTCTTGTGATCATGCCAATGTTACGAAGTAATGCACCGACTCTGGGTAGCTGGGGTCGGGGCGTTACAGTTGGTATCAGAGGAAGTTTAGTACAAACCTTGGAAACTAGATTTAGATAAACTCTGATTAGAGCACGTAGACCTAAGATGAACTTTGAGGATTAGTATAGAAGAACTTCCTAGAATTTTGGTATTGTAGAGATTTTGTGAGTTTTCCGAGCAATACATCCCTGTCTGGATACGAGCAGGTAGAGGCGGCTCTGGCACAGATGTACCTAGGGGTAAAACCCGAAAACACCGCTTTGAGCTAGACTCGAACGGGAACTGGTGCACGACAACGGGCCTTGCTGCACTCTTGGTTACGACACTCCCAGGGGATATGCTTAGGATAACTCTCATTATCTTTACAAATCAATATGAAGGGTTTATGAGTATATACTTCCTCAAAGAAAACATTTTTTTATATCCATAAATAGTTCAATTTATGTTAAGTGTTTTATAAGTATGGGATTATGTATTTTGATTCATAAACTGATCTAGTTTATGCCATTGTTTAGAAATGGCGCCTAGTGGAAGAAATGGAAACCGTATCAATGCACGCACTCCATGTAGGGATAGCCCTCCTGCTCAAGATAATTATAGTGGGGCTGGTGATGCAACTGGTGCTGATCAGCTAATCACCATACTGGGACAACTTACTCAGGTTATGAATAATAACCTTACCCGTATGGAGCACCCTGATCCGCAGCGTGGAGGATCAATGTTAGATCGATTCATGAGGCAACAACCACCAACGTTCAATGGGAATATAAATCCCTTAGTAGCTGAGCAATGGATATTTTCCCTAGAGAAAATATTTCAGGCTTTGGGGAGCAGTGAAAGGGAAAAAGTTATCATGGCAGTTTACCGCCTCACTGGAGATGCTGATCAATGGTGGTCATTGATTCAAAATACGAAGGAAGATGATGAAGTATCAAATATGGAATGGAGGGAGTTCAAAGATCTGTTTTTAGAAAAATACTTCCCTCGCGACCATCGAGCAGATATGGAAAGGCAATTTCTAAGTCTGATACAAAAGGAGGATGATAATGTCACAAAGTATGAGGCTAACTTTACAAGGTTAGCGAGGTACTCTGGTGATTATATTCGTAACCCAAGAAGTAAGATTGATCGTTTCTTTGATGGGTTAAAACCATTTCTCCGTCGAGCGTTAGTCTCACAATCCTTTTCATCGTACGAAGACATTGTCTCATGTGCTATCAAGACCGAAAAGGAATTCTCTAAGTCTTATGACTTTAAAGCAAAGCAAGAGAAGAAGAGACCTTCTGATCAATCTGGGAATGGAAATAAGGGGAAGAAGGGAAAGTTTGAATATCCATCTTGTGGTAAATGCGGGAAGAAACATCCTGGTACTTGCTTGAAGGGAATGGGAGTCTGTTACAAGTGTGGTGAAAAAGGCCACCAAGCTCATGATTGCATGGGGAAGAAGGAAGCTACCAACGTTCAGTGCTACAATTGCAGGGAGATGGGGCATTATGCAAATGCATGTCCTAAGCGTCAGGAGAACTTACCTCAGAAAAGGCCAAGGGATCAAGGCCAGGCTTATGCTATCACTACTGCTGAGGTAGAAGCTCCGAAAGACGTGGTGGCAGGTAATTTAATGGTTTCCTCAAGTTTAGCAAATGCATTATTTGATTCTGGATCATCGCATTGTTTCATATCTTCCCAGTTTTCTAAGAAAATTAGATATTTCCAATTTGATTTAATAAGGGAGTTGTCAGTTAAAACTCCTAAGGGAAGTATCGTTGCAACAAAGTTTTGTGAATCAGTCCCCATTAGAGCACATAAATTTTTTTTATCTGCTGATCTCATCGTCATACCTATGATTGAGTTTGATATAATCCTCGGTATGGACTGGCTTTCGGACTATGATGCGAATATTTATTGTAAGAATAAAGAGGTTACGATTCATGATAATGATAAGGAACACCTTATTTTTAGAGCAGAATCGTCACCACCTAATTCTTATTTAGATCCACCCTCAATAGCTCAACTAAATTCAATTATTGGGGAGGAAGAGAATGAAATAACTGTTGGTGAGGGAAGGAATGTTCAAATAGAGGATGTACCTGTTGTGAATGAATTTGTAGATGTATTTCCGGAAGATTTACCTGGACATCCTCCAGAACGAGAAGTTGAGTTTTCTATTGATTTGATTCCTGGATCAAGGCCTATATCGAAGACCCCTTATAGAATGGCCACTGTAGAGTTAGTCGAACTAAAGAAACAACTAGAGGAATTGAGTAATAAGGGATTTATTCGCCCTAGTGTTTCTCCATGGGGAGCCCCTGTTCTTTTTGTTAAAAAGAAAGATGGATCTATGAGGTTATGTATCGACTACAGGGAGATCAATGCTATAACAATAAAGAACAAGTATCCCCTACCTCGTATTGATGATTTATTTGACCAACTTCATGGAGCTCAATACTTTTCAAAGATTGACCTTCGATCTGGATACCATCAGTTGTGTGTGAAGAAGGAAGACATTCCGAAAACAGCATTTTGAACCAGGTACGGGCATTACGAGTTTACTGTAATGCCGTTTGGATTGACTCATGCACCCTCTGTATTCATGGATCTGATGAATAGAGTTTTCAAGGAGTATCTCGATGAATTTGTGGTGGTATTTATTGATGATATCTTGGTATACTCCAAAACCTACGAAGATCATGAAAATCACTTGCGCATTATCTTGAAGACTCTGAGGAGGCATGAATTATATGGAAAGTTTAGCAAGTGTGAATTCTGGCTTCAGGAGATTTCTTTTCTTGGCCATATTGTCTCTAAAGATGGAATCTCTGTTGATCCTTCTAAGACCAAGGCAATCCAAGAATGGCCAGCACCTACGAGTATAACTGAGGTACGTAGTTTTATTGGTTTGGCAGGTTATTATCGACGTTTCGTCCAGAATTTTGCCCGATTGGCAAACCCATTAACGAAGCTCACATGAAAAGGGGTTAAATTTGTTTGGACAAAAGAGTGTGAAGAATGTTTTGAAGAACTGAAAATAAGATTAGTCAATGCTCCTATATTGACTCTACCATCGGGGAATGATGGGTTCGTTATTTATAGTGATGCATCGAAGAAAGGACTTGGCTGTGTCCTTATGCAGAATGATAGAGTTATTGCCTATGCATCACGACAGTTGAAAATTCATGAACAAAACTATCCTACTCATGATCTCGAGTTAGCAGCTTTGATCATTGCTTTGATGATATGGAGGCACTACCTCTATGGTGAAAAATGTGAGATTTATACTGATCACAAGAGTTTGAAGTATATTTTCTCACAAAAAGAACTCAACATGAGGCAAAGGAGATGGCTTGAATTACTCAAGGATTATGATTGTACGATACACTACCACCCAGGGAAGGCAAACAAGGTGGCAGATGCTTTGAGTAGAAAAGACCATGGAGTTTTGAACAATATGAGAATTGAAAGGGATCCAATTTTCATGGATCTAGTGAAGATGGACATGGGAATTACCAGGGAAGGTGAAACATCAATGCTTTTTCAAATGGTTGCCAAACCATCATTACTAGAAAGGATTAAGAGTTCTCAGACCGATGATGAAGAATTCCAAAAGAAGATTAAAGCTGTGAATGATGGGAGATTGAGAGACTTTGTGTATGAAGATGGAATTTTGAAATTCGGGAAGAGACTTTGTGTTCCAAATATACCTGATCTAAAAAGGGAATTGCTGGATGATGCTCATAGTTCCAATTTCTCTATACACCCTGGGAGCACCAAAATGTATAGAGATATGAAGGAACATTTTTGGTGGGACAACATGAAGAGGGAGATTGCTGATTTTGTTTCAAGATGTATGGTTTGTCAAAAAGTGAAAGCTGGAAGGCAACAGCCTGGAGGAGTCATGCAACCTCTTCCCATACCGGAGTGGAAATGGGACAATATTACGATGGACTTTGTCATGGGGCTACCAAAGACTCCTAGAAGGAATGATGCAATATGGGTTATTGTCGATCGTCTTACCAAGTCAGCACATTTTCTTGCTATAAGAGAAGATCTACCCCTGGAACGTCTAGCAAGACTATATATTAATGAAGTTGTGAGACTTCATGGAGTACCCTTATCAATTGTTTCTGATCGTGATCCTCGTTTTACTTCAAGATTTTGGAAAAGTCTTCAGAAATCCCTGGATACTGAACTTCATTTGAGCACTCCTTACCACCCTCAGACAGACGGACAATCAGAACGGACTATTCAGACCTTAGAAGACATGTTGAGATCTTGCTCACTTGATTTTCAGGGTATGTGGGATCAATATTTACCACTGGTAGAATTTTCTTATAACAATAGCTTCCATTCGAGTATCCAGATGGCACCATATGAAGCGTTATACGGAAAGAGATGCCGTACACCAACCTGTTGGGATGACGTTGGTGAAAGAAAACTTGTAGGCCCAGAACTGGTGGAGGAAACGGTGGAAAAGGTGAAGGTAATCCAAAATCACATTAAATCAGCTCAAAGTAGGCAGAAGAGCTATGCCGATAATCGAAGGAATGATTTGGAATTTCAAGTCGGTGATCATGTTTTCCTGAAGGTATCTCCGTGGAAGGGAGTCATACGTTTTGTTAAGAAAGGTAAATTGAGTCCCAGATACATCGGACCTTTCGAAATTCTAGAACGAATTGGGGCTGTAGCTTACCGATTGGCAATGCCGCCAAGTCTCTCCAAAGTTCACGATGTGTTCCACGTATCTCTGTTGAGGAAATACATGCCTGACCCAACGCATGTACTCACCTACGAAGATTTAGAACTGGAACCCGATCTGTCTTATTGCGAAGAGCCCATCAAGATTCTTGATACGAGAGAACAAGTGCTGAGAAACCGGACGACGCGTCTGGTAAAAGTTTTGTAGAGAAATCATAAGATGGAAGAGGCAACGTGGGAACCCGAGGAACTTATGATGAAGAACCACCCGGGTATTTTTATAAAGTAATACCCTAGAAATTGCGAGGACGCAATTATTTGAAGGAGGGAAGAATGTAACACCCCAAGCTTCCACGGTACATTTTCCTTCGAATAATGCGATAGCGTGTGTTGTACGCAACCTCGAGTTCTAACACACACCACAACTAATTAAACTAGCTGTTGTGAATAGTTATACCTACTTTTTGAAATCATATATATTTTATATTTCAAAATGGACTTCATTTTTGGATTCGGAATATCGAAATTATCCTAGGGTGAAATTTTGGTACTTTTCGGATAACTTTTATATTTTGATGAATAATGAAAATTACTAAATTTTAATTAAAAACAACTTTTTTAATCAAAATAATTAATAGTGATAAATTATGAATTTGAGTGGTTTTAAAGTATATTTTGAATATATTTTTACCATTTAATATAATGTTGGTCATTGGACATAATTTTACAATTAAACCGAACATAAACAAGTGTCAATCTTTTGATAGTTATTATCTCTTAAAAACACGCTTTTTGTTTTGACAGCGGGAATTAATTTTAAATTAATTTCTGCCACTTCTGTGTTTTGAATTTAGAAAAATGGATTCCATATTTGGAATCAGGATGTTCAAATTGTGTAAATAGGTAACTTTTATTTTTAGACATTTTGAATAATTACTGCGGTAAATATTTTATTTACCATGGTTAAGGGTAAATCCGGTAAATAAGGGTTAAAAAAATAATATTATAATAATACTAAATTACCCTAAAACATGTCTTAACCCTATTGGTTGATACATGGTCGACCATGGGAATCTTTGGGTCTATTTTGGGACCCCACGGATCCACTTGTAAGTGATAATGACACATTATTTTAATTAAGTCAAAATGAATACAAAAATGACACAAGCATATATCTTTTAGCAAAACAATTGTTACATAGGGTTATATAAGTTGGATTTTAGATTATAAATATTCATTAGAAATATAAAAAGATTTCCTACATAATTATATTTTATTTATAATTTTTAGACATTAAATAATTTATTTATGACACAATGATGATGCTGTAATTACTATAATAATGAAAAATTAAAATAATTGATATTATAAATACCCAAATAAATATAATATGAAACTTTTAATGAATTAAACTAATTTTATAGGATAATATGATATATTAGTATTGATTTAATTTACTTTGTTCTAAGTAATCAATCTGTTATGAGTTTCACAAAAATCAACTATTGAATAGTGTCAAAATTGACATAAAAGAGTTCTTAAAACAAATATTATATTATTAATTGATATTAAATTCCTAAAAATCTAAGTTTCGGCCAAGAGACTTATATTATGATAGGTTAATCATTAATGGACCACTTGGGGGTCGCTTGGATGTATATAGTAAGTTTATTAACCATATTATATAAAAATACAAAGAGACATTGTAAAAGTGAAACTAATTAACTTAGAGATAATACATAAAGATAAGGTTAATATAAGTACCCAAACCTGTCTAAATTCTATTGGATGAGTTTTTTTAGACCTATCACTACCTCATCATTTGAATAGTCAACTTTGGATCCTTTGGAAACTGAATATGAATTTATTATAAATTAATATTTCTAGCTTTTCCAAAGGTGCCCCTCACCCCTCTTATAAAAGGTCACTCCTCCTTCTCATTTCTTCACACCTTCAAAGCCTTTTGGTTCGGCCAAACTCTGCCCAAATAATCTCCCAACATCCCTCACTACAACCTAGAGGCCTTAGTTTGATCAGAAAGCCAACCTAAGGAGCCCTTTTGATCAAATCAAAAGGAAGAACCCGAAGAAGAGGTAATGATTTCACCACCCTTTTCTAAGTTCATTTCTTCTTCCACTTCTTCTTCCTTTGTTCTTACCATTCTAAAATAATAACTCCAGTATCTCACATATACTGTGATGTTATTATAAGTATGGTACAACCATATTCAGTATTCTATCCACCCTTTGAATAACATGTCACCATACGTGCGTACGTACGGCTTACCTTCTCCACGTCGTGGTGTAATTGTTATTCAATATAATATTATTTGGATGGGTATAATAATGATGTGTAACTCATGAAAATAATAAATATAACATGTTAATGATTCTGTATATATGATATACCATTCATTTATATATTATTTTAATATCAAAAGAATGATATTGTCGCTCGTGCGTACGTACGGACTACCGTCTCCACGAACGCGATAAGATTCATTCTCCATCATATCCATTCAAGTATTATTCTCATTTTAGGGTTAAAAATAATGTTAATATCATTATGATTATGAATAAGATATAATCTATCCATTACAAACATGCCTTACGTAACCAAACATTTAAGAAGAACGAATCGATTATCACCCGAAACGACGATAATACTAAGATATTATTAATAAAGCAATGTTAAAAGATCATATATGATATCATATTAATATATATGACTCTTGTATAATTTAATAACAATTATTTCACCATTATACAGGAGTTTAACCTACCCCAACAAAGGAAAAGTACAAGGTAAGGGTTATTTCACAATCTCTTCATTATCCGAGGTTGTTTATACGTAATAATCTACTGGGATCTCTTTATCATCCACATCCATGTTTCTTAAAAATGTATTTCAAAACATTTTTACTATTTACTAAAATATGAGTTAAAGTCATTTATACTTTTTTTTGACTTTTATAAGTGGTTTATAAAGGAATCTTTCCGTCATTTTCAAAACAAGGTCCTTTTTAACCTTTTCGACAGAATTGAGGTAAGAATGTTTTTTTTAACTTATACGGCGGGTGCGGTTATTTTACGCCGTTATAAAATCTTCAAAGCTTTCCTTACAAGCTTATAAGAATATTTTCAAAGAAAATGTTTTATTCTATATGGATCTTAAATTATTTCAAAATAAAAGGAGATATTTCTTTAAAAAGAATTTTGATTTCATCTATGTCAACATCCTTTGATGGATTTTAAGATTATTTGAAGTTGATTTATTATGATACAAAACTTCTATATTGTATTGAAGGTTTTGTGATATGTTTGACTATGGATGTGCTATTTTTATACCATTCATAGTTTATGGTGAAATTATTGACATTTCGTATGCTAGTTTTAATACGAATGTTTATGTTATGTTTAAACCTTTTCATATGGGAATGCATTGGACTTAATAAGTGACGGGTGGAGCCCGCTATAGCTCCTCGATGCATCGGTAGGTCTCATGAGACAAACTAGTGTCTTGGCACAAGGCCTTGACAAAATCTTATTTGTAGTCTTGGCACGAGGCCTTGGCTATGTGGTTATGATAGTCTGGCATTATGCATTCCAACATTATGAAAGTGGTTATTGATATTGCATGTGATTATTCGATTAGTAGAATATCCATGTGAATAAGTAAATGGCATTATTTCATTTTTATTTATGCCATACCATGTTGAAAGTTCATATTTAAAAGGCTTTTGTTTTAGTTATACATTGCCTTAAATGTTTATTCTTATTTATGAAAGTTTCCGCTATATTGTTATCCTTACTGGGCATTTGAGCTCACCCCTTTTCTATGTTTTATTTTTCCCAGGAAGTGAAGAAGTAAATTATGAATGACCTGCAGGGATTTTATGAGGGGATAATAGTGTGGTCTATTGAGACATTATGTTGTTGTAGTAGTTTTTCATTTTATAATGTAATGTAAAACTTATGAATATATCTGGCATTTTCCAAGGCTACTAAACCAATCGGTCTTTCGAGATTTGATCTTTCTTGTGATCAGGCCAATGTTACGAAGTAATGCACCGACTCTGGGTAGCTGGGGTCAGGGCGTTACATTTTTAATCTATTATTTTGTGATTATTATTTATAAACATAATTTTATGCTTTCCAATTTGTGTTACATAATAATTTTATTTATGGAATTGCGTACTACCGCCTCCACAAGGTGATATGATTCGTTCATGACATACATTGAACGTATAAAGGATGGTGTTATAAAATTATGTAACAAATATATCATATGATATTGTACTTGAATTATAATATAACTATGTATCATTATGTTTTCATTCAATTAAATATGAAACAGAAATGAATGTAGCGTTCATGCGTACATACAAGTTACTGTATCCATAAATAGTAAATTTCATTTCTTATCTCCAAATGTCAGGTACTATTACAAATATATATACTGGATATATATGATATATATGATATCTAAATCATGAATATAATTTTTTATATAATGGAGTTTTTACCATATGGAAAACTTGTAATTAAAAAAAGTTCATTTTTGACTCATGTTCTAAACATCAAAAAGATGTCCGATATGAACTCAAATAACTTTCTAATTGTTATAGTAAAGTTATAAGTTATATAAAATGAATAATAAAATTCAAAAGGTCCGTAAAAAAAAGAAATTAAAATATTATTATTATTCAGGAATAACAAATAACAAAAAAGGCAAGTCGGACTTGAGATAAGGGGTTTTCGTCTCACTTTTTATTCTTGTGAGTTCATGCTATATTTTCTACTATTTAATTTTTTTAGGTGTATGTTGTGACCATGATTGTATTATTTTTATAATATAAATTAGTTTCTTGGTATTTACATATTCATTTTATGATCTTTCTTTCATGTGGTGAATGTTTTGTACGTTACCAAATCGGTAAAGGAACCTTTCACCATACTATTTTAGTCAAATTATTCTATTATGTTATGTCATTAAATTTAAATTTTAAAATTTTGGGATATGTTTATATATATCCTTATTACTATAAATATTATTTCCATGTTATTAGAGACCCTTTTTCTCTTATCAAATTATTTTCTTGAATTTTTAAATGACGTCGTTATGCTGATGAATTTTCGTAAGGGAATTTCTTAACCCAATTTCCATTCGTTGGGTTAATCTTATAAATATTGATTATGTCATGATATGAGTATGTGGGGAATCAGGATTTATTTATTTATGTGATTATTTAAACTCATCATTGTGTTTATAAACTTTTGACACACATAATCACCCTATTAAGAATCCTTCAAGTTATTATTATGAACATGATAAGGGATATCTTAACTCAACTTTAAATCATTGAGTTAAACATCCAAGTGATTGGTTTTTTTAAAAGAACAAGTGTGAATGTACTTTTATTTTTTTAAATTGAACAAACAATAAAATTGAGTGTATTTATATTTTTCACACATAATTATGTTATTTATTTATCCTTAATTTAAGGATACTGTCTTTATAAGGCATTTCGTCAAAATTTTCCTTCCACTGAGACTTCATTGTTGTTATGAGGATATTCACTTTTATATGGTGTATATAATTACCTTTTAAATATTATATCATGTATATATCTTTATTCTCATGATATATTTAGTTTTGTTTAATTTTATTCTTTCATTATGTTTAGTCAAGTGTTTCTCATGTGTTACGAGACTCATTAACTAAAACATCATTCTAAAATCATTATAGAATTATTCATCTAAATATTTCTCTTTAATGTCCTTGCTTTTAAAATGTTTTTAATAATTTATTTATATGGACATTAATGTTTTAAAATTTTAGTACCTTTAATATTTTCAAAGATGTATGGGACACTTTGATTCAAAAGTCTCTTTATAAAATGTTTTAAATGGTTTTGAATATGGTTTAGATAAAGCATTGATTACATCAATATATTGAAATGATATATTGTGATTGCAATGTGTAAATAATATATTTCTTTCAGGATTTTTTTATGTGTTAAAATTTATAATGGTACTTGGACATTTGACGAGTGGTTACATGATAAACCAAATGACAGGTGGTGTCATGATAAACCTTGATTGTTGGTTACATTATAACCTCCAATTCATTGGGTATGAATGTTGGACATATGGGAATTCGAATTTGTGATATGTGTAGAATTTGACTTTATGGTTATTCATTTTAAGTATATTTATGTCCCAAGATTCCTATATAAGTTATTTGTGCTTTCTATGTGTTTTATGGTAATATTTTGGTTACAAAAGGGTAAGCAATGATCTTTTATTCAGTGAAGAGAACTTACTACTTCCTAAAGGTGAAATTTTTTACTCTTGATAAGGTATTCATGGTTTCATTGTTGTTTTAAAAAACTAGTAGTTTTTCGTCCATGCGTATACATTATAGATCATTTTTTAAAATTCCATGTTTTTGAAATGTTTTTCACATGGCATAATGTGGAATTTGGACAAGGATGTGATCACTGAAAATTCATGATTTTTAAAACATGGAACTAGACATGTATATTTTTAAGAGTTTTTATTTTATGAAAACGATTGTATACTGAGTAGTAGTGTCTACATGTAATATTCATGATGATATGTAATAGTTAAGGACCAAATTTCCTAAATTATAAACCTAAAAATATCCTCAATGTGAATTATTCATATAATTCACGATTGTGTAATGTTTTAAAGTTGGGTACTTATGCATAGTTTTTTTTCTTCAAATTGCATACATTATTACATTAAAAATCTGGAAAAATTATAGGGGACTATTTCAAGAAAACATTATACTCAATCTAACAATTATTAAATTATAATTTCACATGCATGTTATATACATTGAATATTTTATAATTTTTTTTATATGAGTACTCTTATTTACACAAGTTTAGAAACTATTGAAAAGGTTTTGTCTTGGTCAAATGCTTCAATTTTAGATAACCCGAAGTTTTTCCTCATTGAATTGTTTTATTACACATAAATATAATCATCATGATTATTTATAAAGTCCGATTTTTTCCAATAAAATATATCATATTTCCTAGTGACACCTTCCTAGCTCAAATTCCATTCAATCTGGTCATGTTCAATCTTCAATATTATCATAAATAATTCCCCTACAGTTATATAAATTTTCTTTGGAAGAAATTTACATCGATGTACCCTATTTATTTAGTAATTGGTTTCTTTTAAACACGTATTTTATAATGCGTCATGTTTGAATTTAACTATAATAGAAACCTATTTTTTATATGTCCTAATATTATAAAAAATTTAATTCTTTAATATCTTAAGGTATCATAATCTTATTACATTATACATTCAATGCCAACTATACTTCGATTCATCCATTTAACATGTGCATTTTTTATTCAATTTATTGTGCATTGAATTGATATTTTAATATATTTCAGTTTACATATTCTATGAACTATTTTCTTAAAAATTCACTACCACTACCCAATCTCAAATACATCAGGAAAACTCGTGTTTTGTTTTTAATGAATCCTTTAATCTTTTGTATCATTTTAATGGTTTTTTATTTTTGTGTAATGAACATGATTCATTTCATCTTTTTGAAATAATATATGAAGATAAGTTAATATATTTCTCTATTAACTGACATCATATTCCAATAAAAACAACCATATGAGTAAATTCGTTCATGATGCTTTTATTATTTTAACATCATCTCCACTATGTGTTATTTTACAAATGGTTCCTTTTATCGAGTATTATGAAGACTTAAAGAATCATATTTCATATAATCTTCGATATACGTCTTCCTATTATTTGTTTCATGGTTACTAAGAAATTTCTTTCATAATATGTTTTATTCTCTGTATCTTATGTAACAACCTATACATTCTTATCCATATTATTGCAAAATAGGAAATTCATAAAACCCTTGATAGAAAATATCCATGTTTTAAATGATTTATATTATATTTGTTTTTTTCTATAGAGTGACTCTTTTCAGGAATAATTTTTTTTATAATAAATAAATAGTTAATTAATATATCAATAAAAAATGAAATAACATGGCTAATTATATCTTTTAAATTTTTTTATTTCTTATACATTTAGTCGTATGAGATATATCATCCCCAAATATCACAAATACTCCATTATAATTCCCAATAAATTTTATATTTTTCAACTAACCAGATAAATGAAATTACCATGGGCTATACCTGACCTATGGAATTTATTATTAATAGTCTTTTAGTGTTAAATAATCTACAATACACTATTGATAGTAGTATAAATGATTATAATCATTTATAAACTACTGTGAAATATAAAACTGAGATTGAATAAAATAAACACATATATATATTTTTTTCCCTTCATAATCACTCATTACATATACATATTTAAATCTCCCCAAAGAATTTATCTCTTCAATTTTCATTGCATGTTATTGACTCTACATTAGTGTAATCATCTATCGATATCATATAATCCTCAATTCCATGTCTATCCACAATCTACGAAGTGACATATTTTTCCAATAGCTGTATTATTTTTGGGGAAAAATACCCCAACACTAAAATATTCACATGAATATAAAAATTTTATAAAAATTTTAATTATTAATCTGTTTTATCAGGATCTACATTGATTACAATACTATTTTTCGATCACAATGTAGTTTTTACAAAAAAAATCCAAACATATTTAAAAATATTTGATATTTTATTATTGATATTTAGATATTCGATATTTCAAAGTGTTAGATAAATTTTTTTCAGAAATTTGTAGGTAGTGACTCTTTTAATAATAAAAAAATGGTAGGGTCCCATGAATGTATGGGTTGAAAATGAAAAAACAAATAGAAAACAGATATCTTTTTATATTTTTCCTCATCCATTCAGTTAGCTTCTTTTTCTTATTCTCAAATTACATACCATTCACCCCTTCTGAGACCATTCCCATGAACTATCAATCTCCCCCAACATGGTAGATGATATTGAATCATTTTAATTAATGTCTTAGCATTAATAATGTCAGAATTAGTGCTATCCTCCTACTGCTTTATACATTTTCTGGAGATGTGTCTCTTGACGTTGGGGTCATCATCCCTTCAACCTCTATTACATAAGTTGAAGAAATTATATCATTATGACTTATGTTAGGAGAGATAAAAAATTTATCATGAATTTTAATGAAACCACAAATTTATATGTCATAGAATAGAGCTGGGTTACCTGCAATCGGTGGCACCACAAATTGAGGCATAGCTGGATACTTCCTCTTCTTGTTTGAGATAGGATGAAATACCTCATTATCTATAACAGGTTTTGAAGAAGAATGTATTTTTTATTACTGAAATAATTTTGTTGATTTAATGTTTCTTTACTCGTATTAACTGAGGTATCAAACAATTCTTTGAGAGGAGAATATCAACATCATTTTGTATATCTACTTCATTAATTTGTTTATCAGACGATTTATCATCATTTCCTGGCATATGAGTAGTTGAATAGTTGGAAAATTTTCCTATGATATGAGTTCCATCATTGGGTATATTCTCCTCTCCTGAGAAGATGGAACCCCAAGAAATCATCTTATTATCATAAGTATGTGCACGGACCTGACCATTTTTCTCATCACCGGTTTTCTTGACTGCAACCTCAGGAACAACAGTATTCTCTTCTTTACAAGTTTATCAATTTCATGTTACATATGATAATATTAAATTTCATGCCTTCAATGAAATATCCATTTATTATAATATTAGTCGTATATATTTCAATTTATTTAATAATTCTTATTTTTCAATTGTTAGATAGTTTTATATATCTGAATCCTAATTTATTAAATCGTTGCATTCTTTCCCCTTTTCAAAATTTTAAAATAAAACTTTTCTTTCTATTATTATAATATATAGCATTAAAATATAACTATTCATTACAAAAAAAATACACTATTTTATTAATACTCATCTTCTGATATTTTTATTCCTTCATCCTCACATGTAATGGCCACTCTACGACAGACACCAATATAAATTTTCTCAATATTACCACTTTTGGTTTTTCGAATACACCTTTTTAAAAAAAAATCATTTAATGTAACTATATGGAGTATTAATAATTATATTCAAATAATATATTTATGGATCCCAATTATTTGTGGTATTTTCGGTAAAATTTTCATTATTTTCACTTGTTATTTATATTTATATGTTTGTAGATAAACTAAAATTACTCAAATAATTATATTTCTTTTTTAATTTTACCTTTATACTTGCCTCTTCTTTATGTTAACAAATTTCATTATATGAGGGAATGTGTCCAAAAAAATATTAATATTTTATAATTTTTATATGAGAATCAAATTACTATTTCATTCCATATCCATTCATTAAATTAAATTAAATTTTAATTACATGCTTGTATTTCCATTTACACACTAGTCCTATCATCATTTCATATTAAATGAGAGCACTATATTCATCATTGATAGTGAAATAACAAGGGTCTTAATCATCATGAAGATAGATCATAGAATCAAATTTTAATAGTAAAATTTCCATTATCATTTTTTCAAAAAACATCTATTCATATGTTTCTCCAAACATTCCAATGGTACTATAAGCCAAATTCAACCAGGTAAAGATTCTATAAATAGTTTGTTCTTCATGTATCCTGACATCCTCAAAATATTAATTTTTTTCCTCATTTTGGATTCATTCCCTATTTTATTATTTTATTGATTGTGTTAATATTTTCCCAATAAAATATTATATTTTATAACCAACAACAAGTTACAACTTATTTTTCAGTAAATATAATAATAATTCTTTCACATCCCATTTTTTCAATTACTGACCATGATCATGTTTCTCTTTGATGAGTGAATGAATATTGAATAATTCCATGAACATCATTCCCTATATAAAAAATGCAAGGTTCCATTAAACTATTTATGATTTAATCCCTTATACATCACATTTTTGGATTTCTTTTTTATAAAAAATCCTTAATTCTTATATTTAACATAGAAGAGACTCCAATGTCAACACCTGACTCAGATACTAATTGATGGATCAAATGAATCATGTTATACTCTGAGTGGGGGATGATCCAGTGATTCTTTTTTTAATCACACATATAAAAAATCATTTTTATTCAACTAATTTCAGTCATGATACTATCCAATGCTGAACATAGATTCGAATTTCAGAATTTAAAACGAGGCTGTACTTTTATGTAGGATTACTACATCCTTGATGTATCATATTTTTTATCCCACATGAAAAAATACCAAATTATTTTCAAAAGAATCTTTAGAAATGTTCTCACCTATTACTCATTATAATGGAAGGGTATAACTAGTTAAAACATATCCTCCATAAAAAAATAGTCTCTTGATTTTAAGGAAGAAAATGAGCATGTAAGGTGCAGCGCACGGAATGGTTCCCTCCTCATATCTGTCACCCCCTCCCCTCAGTTCAGTGCGATGTTCCCTCTCATGCTCAGTTGATTGTGTCAGAGGAATCGCCTTCTGCAAAGGCTTTCTAGGAAAATCCATCCATCTTTATTACATCGTTTTTGACATTCTCCCCACATGGATCCTTTTCACAGGATATTGATTCCAAGGTGGCACGGTGTAGATCCACGAACGACCTCCATCTTCATCGGCATGTGGATTTCTCCCTGCCTCTAATGGGTGCGCTGGTTGGTTCGTTGTACTCTTGTAATCCCAGGATGGTAGTGATGCAATATACCTATAATGGGTTCTCCATTAGGTAATTGGTGATGTTATCATTTAATTTATGTAGTTGATTCAATATTTGTTGATATGCTTTGTTGTTGGTGGTGTGAGACGGTTCTTGGAAATGTTCTTCCAACGAGTACCAGATTCAGTTTTTTTGTTTTCACGATTGTGTTATGGTTTCTTGGTTCAGATTGATTTTGGGTTTTGAGAAATTGTAAATTGTGATGACCACAGTGTGGATGACAATTATTTATTTTATTGTCTCAGGAAGTGGAGGGTTTTTATTTTAGGTGTGATTCAGAAATTCTTCCAAATTTTTTCTTTGAGCTCTTCAATTTGGGAAAGATGGATATCCAGGCTAGTGGTCGTGATGTGGAATCTTTCTTCTGCTTGTGACAATGTGTGATTCTCTTAGTTCTGTAGGTTCATTCTCTGTGTATTTTTCTCAGGATTATTATGGTTGTTCATGTTGTTGGTTTTTTGAGTGATTTTGAATTTGGGTTCGGCAATAGTGGTCCATATCTCAAGGTGTCAGCAACAAATTTTCTACATGAAGTTGTTCTATATGAGGTGTAAGAAAATGGATTTTCACTATTTCATAGCAATTCATAATAATTTTTTTGAGAGGGTATGAAATTTGACATCAGTACCAGGAAGGTGAACCTGTTCATGGGACAGGTATCCATTCAGCACTAAGATAGTGTTGTTTGGACATAATGTTTTTTATTACATGGTGGTGCCTCTTTCTTATAGTGTGGGTTATTTGTGGTCTTTAGTTTTTATTATTTTGGGTATATTTTTATTACCTTGGTCTATTATGTCATGATTGGTTCCCCCTCAGACCTTAAAAGAGTGATATTTTCAATAAAATATTTATTTTAAGTCAACAAAAAAAGTATCTCATTTTATAATAATCATGAATAATGTTTTAAGCCTCTACAAAAACTACAAAGATGATGATATTATTTATCACCTGTTCACAAAATTCACCATCAATTGTTCTTAATACTAAAATTATCAATCAAAATTCAATATTACATTTTCTTTCTATTTTTCTTCTATAGTATTCAAATAAAAATTAAATAAATATTACAACATTTTATTTTTTAAAAATATTCATTCTATTTATACATTAAGAAAATATAATTTTAACTCAATTAAAATTTTTTAATACCTCTTTTAATTTTTCTTAATTACTCATTATACAAAATGTCATGATATTTAAATGTTATAAATAGAGATGTTAGAAAAATACAAAAAACATCATTTTTATATCCCTGAACATGTGAATTAAAAGCACATCACTGGAACATGTATCATTAATTTCTATTGAGAAGACTAATCTCATCACATTGTCTTAGTTCATGAACCCATTAATGAATCATTATTAATGAATACGTAACTAGTATAAGATAATAATAAAATTCATTATTTCGTACCTTCAAATTTTTTTGTATAAAATCATTATTTTTCATAAATTAGAATGTTTTAAGATGTAAAAATATATTATGAGGTAAAATTTTTATAAAAAATCATTATATTCATGTGTCACCTTTTATGGATTCTCATTTACTTCACCTTTTCAGTAAATCATACATCCAACTATTTATCTACATAAATAAAAGATTTTAAGGGAATACACAACATCTATTTCACTATATAGTTGAAAATTATTTTAAACAGTAAATAAATCCTGGCTACATTTCATTAATAATAATTCAACCTAAAAAATCATTAATAAAATAATGAATATTCATTAGAAACAATATATCATCCTCCATTATATTATACATAAATACATGTTAGATTTTTCACATGTATATAAAAATAATGTCTTATAACTTGTGAAATATATCTCGTTAGAGGGGGGAAATGTTGAGATATAGGCATGTAATGATATTTTACAACTAAACTATTCCCCTCATCTAGTCAAATTTCTATTCTCAAAAATATGTTTGAGGATGATGTAAGGGAATTAAAATATTTAAATATGAATATATTCCCTCATTTATATTCATACAAGTATTGAAAATTGACAATTGAAATTATTTTAAGGGGGAAGAGTATATAAGCCATAATTTTAATTATAGATTTTTCTTTTAATATGTTCCGTAATATGTTCTTACTGAAATTCTTAAAAAAGTAAAAAAATTCACATTTTATTAATAATGAATTTTATAATATAAATAAACATATTAAATTAAATATAAATGAATAATCATTAGGAATCATATAATTTTAATTATCCCATTGGTGAATTAAAAACAGAAATTTTAAACTTCTCATCCCCATGATCTTCCATAATGAATATATTATCCTTTATAATTTTTGAATGAATGAGAAAAAATTTAATGTAAAAACATCCCATTATCAAAATAATTTAATATGATAAATTATTTTTGGTAAATATTTTGTTGATATATATAGATATATATATAGAAAACTTGATTATTGGTTTTTTTGATATATGGTTTATGGATATATTTTCAATTGATATAGGCTATTCAGGAATAAATAAATAAAATGAGTATATTGATGTAATAATAATTGAAATATAGAAGGGGTTAATATGTATTAATAAAAAATGTTCATGTAATTATTATAGAATAAATAATAAGGAAATAAAATATAATTATATATAGTCACTATTAAAATTATATTTCATTCAAAAAAATGTGTATTGTTATATATAACATTTTTTTATAAATCAATTAAAATATAATAAATTATAATATAAAATTACACAATAAGGAAACAAATTTAAGCATTAAATAATCTTGATTTAAATAATTATTTCAAATTGATGAACTTTTCAGGTTTTCAGTTTTAGAAAATTATGCAATGATTATTACATTACAAGTCTAATATAAAAAAGTAGACACATCCTCTCACTATCCATTTATTATAAGAGAAAACTCGTTAAAACACAGTTTTTTTGATATAAATCATGATAAAATTCATGTTTTCTTATTAATTTTCATTAACCATCCTTATACCATTTGTAAAACATTTCAATAACAGTTAATGAGCATAAAATTCTCAATAAGTGATAAAAAATAATGAAATAAACCCTTAGTCCATAAATATTTTAAACTCATGAATACAATTTAAAAAAATCATAATTTTCACCCGTAAAAAAATAAGTTCAATAACATACCTCATGAAAGCATAATATTCATGAAAAACATATTATCAATCATAAATCATAAATGTAACGTTTTTCATCCATATCATACTTAAATTCTGGCTTTCACATGTACATAGAGAGTAACATTCATGGTTACGTTTGGAATTCCCATCACAATATATTCCCTAAATCACTTAGGGAAAACCATATGATTTAACTATTTATCATTACCCAATACATTGTAGAGCATTCATGGGCACATATTCACTCGGTTTATCATGTATCAACCAATATACGTACAAAAATTCCTAAGAACAAATAATATAATCACAATACAGAAAAAATAATAAAGTGAAAATAACATTTCCACATTTCAATAACAAGATATAATTTAATGATCATGACATAATAAATACATTCAAAAAAAATTTTCAATACCAAAATACATGAAAAGAGAATATGGTATTTTTTTTAAAAAACACCAGGGCCTATAGAGGAATCCAAATATCAACTGATATTCATAGTGGTGGAAATGTCATTATCACCACATATGTAAACTATATAAATTCCTTTTCACATTTTGTAAAATGATTTGAAAAAAAAAAGATTCTTTTTTAAAAAAATTTAATTAAATTAAAGGTAATAGGTGTTTATGATACACTATATATAAGATGGTTGTGTATATTATTAATGTATTCTTCAATTAAAGGAGTTGAGACGATGTCCCTTACTTTGACTCTAATATGTCACTTAAAATTGTTATATTCTTAAATAATAAAATTTGGTAAATTAATACATTCTTAGAACCTTCATAATTTTTATTATTATGTTTTTATAATTTATTACCTTGTAATAAAACATATAATATTATTCATGTTTGTATCATACGTTTTATAGATATTTGATTATTGAGTTGAAAATGAACATATTATGATTAAAATTCTCCATATGGTCATCATTCAATCATCTACGTAATAGTATTCATGAAATAATGACAAATTTAATAAATTAATCATACTTTTTAAATCAACCCATTAATTATGATTATTACATTTTATGAACATTATAATCATTGAGATGGTTGGTTGCACGTACGCATGAGTAAAATTTCCCATTTTTCATTGATCATTATGGAAATAAGGAATTTACCATTTTATATGTCCACAATAATAATAATAATAATAAAATCATAATAAATATTTAAATATATATATATATATATCATACAAGTGATATAGTGAATAAAAATGATTCACAACTCTTCGTGCATGTGATAGTTCACACGTAGTCACAAACTACATTTTCATTTTCATTTTCATGGAAACTAATAAAATATTTGAAAAATTATTATTTTAAAATGATAAAAATTCCATGAATATCATATATAAACATTTATTTCATCATTACAATATGTCTCAATAGATGATAATTAAAAACAATCTATATCTATTCATGAGGCGTTAGTCCACTGTACCCATGAGTTAAATGTTCATTTCCCATTTGATGAAATTATAGATGAATTTTTTTGATGATATTAACATAATGAAATCTATGTAAATTTAGGGTACTAGATTTACTATTTTATCTTTGAATAATATGATTTAGATGAAGTGCATGGATGAATAATATAGAAACACGTAAAAATGAAACCTATTCTTCTATTGATCACCATTGATGAACACATTAACACCATCAAGAAGGGTATCATTAATAAACAAAGGACACAATAATGTTGATAGTATTATAGGAAGGGGTCTGGTCAGATCATGGATTAAAAAATGGTTCTTGATGATTTCATAATATATATGTGTGGGTATATTTTTATAGGAGGGGGGTGGATTGTATTAAAATTTGAAATTAATATAAATTAATTTTTTAATCCAAAGGACTCCCACATGAGACATTTCTAATGTAAGATAAGTATAGTTTTAAATCCAATCATCAAATAATTTGTATAAATGTATTTATATTATTTTGAACTTTATCGTTCCAATTTACGCATAATTATTCTCTTTTAATCTGAACTGTGGTAAAAAAAATTTAAATTTTAGTCTTCTATTAATTTTTCATATATGGGTTAATTTTACAATAATTGGATAATTAATGAATTTTTAGATGTTTTCAAAGTATATCTGTGATTATAATTTTTTTAAATAATTTAATTAATTTTAATTATTATAAAATATCAAATATGTAAATTTTTACACTATTTATTTCATTGCATTTTAATAAAATCCAAACAAATGGACTTCATAAGGTAAATCTTAACCGAATTTCCAATTGTTGAGTTAAACATCCAAGTCATTGGTTTTGTTTTCAAAAGAACATGTTTTAATGTCCTTTTATTTATTTACACTGATTATCCAATTATATTGATTGTATTTATATTTGTCACACATAATTATGTAATTTATTTATCCTTAATCTAATGATACTATATTTATAAGGTATTTCATCTCAATTTACATTACATTGAGACTTCATTGTTTTTATGCACCAATCCACTTATAGATGGTGTATATACTGCGGTTTGAAATATTATATCATGAATATCCTAATTTTAATGATATTCTATGTTTTGTTTCATTATATTCTATATTTATGTTTACTCTTGTGTTTTTCAAGTGTTACGAGACTCATTAACTAAAAAATCATTTTAAAAGCTAAAATGATTTATTCATCTATATATTTATCTTTAATGTCCATTATTTAAAAATGGGTTTAAGGATTTATTTATATGGACATTAATGTTATAAAATGTTAATACTGTTAATAGTTTGAAAGTGGTATGGGATACTTTTATGAAAAAATATCTATATTAAATGTTTTGAATGGTTTTGAAAATGATTTTCAAAATGAATTTATTACATCTATATATTGAAATGATATATTGTGATTGCATTGTAGAAATTTTTTCTTTCCATAATGTTTGTTTTATGTGTTATTATTTATAATGGTACCTGGATATTTGACTGGTGGTTACGTGATAAACCAAATGATCAGAGGTTCCATGATAAACAAGGATATGTTCTTACATTATAACCTCCAATACATTGGTTATAGAAGTTGGCCATATGGCTATTCCATTTAGTGATATGTTTGTAAGTCGACATAATGGATATTCCATTTAAATATGTTTATGTACGAAGATAACTATATATGTTATGTGTGATTTCTATGGGTTTAATCGTGATCCTATAGTTACAAAAGTTTATGAAATTATCTTTTATTACCTGAAGAGTAATTACTACTTCATAATGTTGATGATTATAACTTATGATAAGGTATTCATGGTTTAATTATTTATTACAAAAACAAGAAGTTTTCCTTCTTTGTGTAAAACTTACTAAACTTTTTTGAGCATCCTGTGTATTTGAAATATTTTTAACATGACATAAAGTGGAATAGGATCAAGTATGGGATCATAGAAAATGCTTGCTACTTAAAACATGTCACTAGACACGTTTCTTTTTAAGATAATTTATTTTATGAAAAATATGGATACTGAGTAGTAGTGTCTTCATGATATATTCAAGTTGATATGTAATAGTTATGTCCTAATTCTATAGAATTCTAAACCTGAAAATATCATCAATTTGAATTATTAATTTAATTCAAGATTATGTAATTTTTTAAGGCTAGGTCCTTATGCATAATTTTCTTTCTTCAAATTTCATACATTATTTCATTCAAAATCATGAAATATTCCAGGGGACTATTTCACAAATACATAATACTCAATCTCACAAATCTAAAATGTTAATTTAACATGCATAAAATATACATTGAATATTTAATGACTTTTTTTATATGAGAACCCTAATTTACACGCGTTAAGAAACTATAGAAAAGGATTCATCAAGGAAAAATCTTTCAATTTTAGAAAACCCTTAGTTTTTCATCATTGAAATGTTTTGTTACACATAAAAATTACAATCACGATTATTTATAATGTCTCATTTTTTGTGATAATAAAAATTTTATATTCTCTATTGACACCATCCTAGCTCACATTCCATTCAATCTATTCATGTTCCATATTCAATATTATCATAGAAAATTCCTCTATATTAATTTAAATTTTCTTGGGATGAAATGGGTACCCATATATCATATGAATCTAGTATTTGGGTTTTTTAACACATATTTCATAATGATTCATGATTCAATTTAACCATAATAGATACATGTTTTTTATAATTCATATTATTGTGAAAATTTGAAATCATTAATATTTGAAGGTATCGTAATCTTATCACATTATAAATTCAATGCCAACTATAATTCAATTCATCCATTCGACTAGTGCATTTTTTATTCTGTTTATTGAGCTATGAATTGATATTTTTAATATATTATTGTTGACATATTCTATGAAATATTTGATGATATATTTAATACCACTACCCAAAAAAATACCACATGAACACTCACGTTTTATTAATGAAACTTTTAAACTCTTGTATCATTTTAACAGTTTTTTATTTCTGTATAATGAACCTGATTCATTTCATCCTTTTGAAATCATATATGAAGATTGGGAAATATATTTTTCTATTCATTAACTTCATATTCCATTAAAAACAACCATAAGATTAAATTAGTTCATGATGTTTTTATTATTTTAACATCACCTCCACTATGTGTTTTTAACAAATGTTTCCTTTTATCATGTATTATAAAGAGTGAAAGAATCATATTTCATACTATTGGTATTGTCACGACCCGACCTCGGGGCCCGTGCCATGACTACCCCAAGCCCGCCTTCCATAGACCAGGGGCTGGCGACTAGCACCAAGGGGTAAATCCCGGAAAAAGGGAAGGCATTTCCTTTGAAAAGTAAACAAGCACCACAGAGTAAACAAGCGGAAAAGTAAAAATTAAGTAAAAACTGTAACAAGTTGTGCTGAAAGTAAAATAGGCCGGAAATACAAGCTCAACTGTAAAGTACAACTGAAAGGGAAAAACAGAAACTGAAAAGAAAAGCCGCAGTGTCGAGCCTTCCTCTGGAAGTTCCACCTGAAAGGTGGGTACAGATAGCCTCTACTGCTCCTCGGGTCCACCTGACCGCTCTGAGTACATCACGCCCTGTTGCCCACCTCTAGGTACCGTCCTGCTCCGCAAGCCTCCACCACAATCAGAGATCTCCGTCGCCTGCAACCGACACAACGTAGTGCGGGCATAGCCCATGCAGGGGTGAGTATAATCTAATCATTATGAACCTCGAGACCCCCGAAGGTCTCCCGAAATCAACAAAGGATAAACCACAACCGAAATATACAATCACGAAGTAACAACCGACACTGCTTAGGTATATGCCCATACATATACCTAAGTCATCAATCCCCATTGGGCTCCAACATCCGAGCCCAAGCACAACCCAGTCCACACAGAAAAGCAAACGTGTCCCCATTCATGATATCTCAACACAAACCACAAAGGAGAGTAAACTGTAAATCCACATAGGATAGTTCAACACAATCCACAAAGGAGAGTAACACAAGATTCAGCTAACACAGGTATACTTCTTCAAATGACGATAGAGATGATCACTGATCCATCTAAGTCGTCGGACCCACAATGGATCGATAGGTACTAACCCCCGCAAAGACCCACACAGGATCGGGCCCACACAGGACCAGTAGGCGCTGGCTCACACAGAACCGCTGAGCGCTGACCCACACAGGATCAGATCCACACAGGATCTGTAGCACTGATCCACGTAGGATCGCTGAGTGTAGTAGTCGTCGCAGTCCACTAAGGATCTCTGTACAGTCATCATCGCAGTCCACTAAGGATCTCTGCATAGTCGTCGTCGCAGTCATAGTAGCATTCGCAGCCAGCTCTATGGTTCCCGCACAAAGCAATCTCGTTCGGGAGGATCCGCTACAAGAGCCGAGAGGCTGATACATCAACTGACACATAGTCTATAGTTGATGAATACAAAAGTTCCATCTCGTCAACAGGAACTCAATGTCGTAGACGGCGCGTCAATCGGGCGCCCGGTCTGAGAGTTATTGGCTTTTTCGTCAAAGGGGCCCGGTTGGTTTTTGAGGCAAAACGAACCAGACCATACTCCACTTGTGTCCAAACCTTGGGCGGCATATTCCAAATGATCCGTCTCACTTAGAGGAATTCAACGAAGTTGACGACACATCAATCGGACGTCCGTAGCTCAAGATATGAGTGTTTCCGCTCAGAGGGTCTGGTTGGTTTCGTGTACGAACCGACCCGGCCGAACCCAAAGTATTCCGAAACCTTGAGTGCGATATAACGAAACGACCGTCTCGATCCAAGGATCGTGTTACCACTAACGACGCATCGTTCGGATGCTCGTAGCTCAAGTTACAGGAAAAAGACCGAAAAGGGTTCGAAGACTGGGGTTTGGGCCCGGGCCGACCCAGCCCGACCACCCCTGGGTCGGCCGATCCGGGTCGACCCGACCCGGTCCGGTCCGGCCAGGGCACGGCCGGGCCCGGCCGATCGGCCCGGCTCCGCTCGGTCAAGCGGCCGAGCGAAGCAGCCGCGGGGCGCTGCCCCCGCGGGTTGGAAGTGTCGCGGCCCCGCGTGGGGCCGTGCTGGAGTCAACGGACACGGCATAGCCGCGTTCCGTGCGTGAGGGCCGGACCCGCGCGGCCACGGGTCCGTTGGCCGCCTCCACCACGGCTTCAGCTACGGCGGTCCTGTCCAGCCGCGCGCCGGGGCGCCGCCGCCGGAGGCTTCCGCAGGCCACCGGAGTTGCTCAGGTGGTCCGTTTTCCTTCCCGTCTGTGCCGGTGCTCCCCCTGTGTTTCGTTATTCACTGCGGGATCATCAAATCGCCCTTGCGTCATGTTTTGTCATCGCATGCCAAATCCACACAACAACGAAGAACGTCGAAGGGTTGTCGGGCCGTGTTCGTTTGGCCCGCACCCTCCGCGTTAGACAATAACAATTGGGAGGATTAAACAACACATCAATGAACAATTTTAATAAATTAAAATTTTTCTTATGAAACCATTTCTTTAATTAAAATTAAACGTTCACGGGAAAACAAATTATTCACAACAACCCCTACCTCGTCAAGTTGTCGCACGCGCGTTCTTCGCGGAATTGATCGTCGCGGAAGGCGTTGCGTCGTCGCGTCATCGCGGAATGGCGTCACATTTTCGCGGAATACGGTGCGCGTCGATGAACTCCGAGGTTCAAGAACAACAGATTTAATTTTAATAATTAAATCCATCTTGAGTTAAAAACCACAAAGGAATTTATAGAATCGAAATCTCTCACCTCAACGGGCGATCGATGGTTTTTTTCGCAGAGGAAGGAACGTCGCAGAAGAACATCGCGGGAGAAGAAACGTCGGCATCGCGGCACACGGCGTCGCATTGTCGATTTCCGTGATTTCAGTGTTATTCGTCGATGGCCGGCGTTCTTCGTGTTCTTCGCGTTCTTCGTGAAGGAGGATGAAGAACTATTGGTTTCTGTCAAATCCTCTCAACGAACATTTTTCCAGAAGTCGTGCGTTGGTCTTATTTTATTATTACGCCAACGGATTTCAAACAGGTTAAGAAAAGAATGAAATTAATTCATATAATTAATTTCAACGAATAAACCACCCATTTAATTCAACTAATAAAACCTCCCAATTAATTGGTGCGTTAAGAAATTAAGAAAATGCGTCAGTTGACTTTCATAATGACGGGTTTTCACGGGTGTGTTACTTAGCGGAAAAGAAACGGTGGGGCTCGTGCGGGTCCCACCTCACAAATATCCTACCAAGAGGGTAGGATATTTTTGGATAACACCCTATCTGCATCAACTCATCTTAATCCTCTTTAAGTGGCTTCAAGTGGCTTCCATGTGGCTTAAGTGAAATAAAATAAAGTTTGTCGTACAATTACGTTATTTCTTAACTTTATGCCGGAAAATTAAAAACCACAACCGAGCAAATGCAACTCTGGAAGATGAGTTTCTATGAAAGTATCGGTGCTGCAATTCCATCGGTGCCCTCAGAATTCGATTCTGAGCACCGGTTTTAAAGTTAGAAAAACCCGCTCGTCTGTTCGCTGAACGTACCCGAGCCAAACTTCGGAAAATGATTCCGGGCACACCGGGCCTCAGAATAAGGTGCCGTCAGAAACTGCGTTCTTGTGAAAATCCAAAGAAAAATAAGAAAAAAAATTCCTTGATTTTTTTGGCTCTTTACATCACTCCCACCTCAGGGCTTTACGTCCCCGTAATGATACATCATAAACTAGGGAAACAAATGTGGGTACTGAGCACGCATCTGAGCCTCCCGCTCCCAAGTGCTCTCCTGGAGGATCTCATGCTGCCATTTGATGCGTACAAGAGGAATCGTTCATCCACGTAGGACCTGATCCTATCGATCCTCGATCTCCACCGGGAACTCCGCAAAAGTCGCCTCATCATCCACGTCTAGCTCCCCATGGTCAATGATGTGGGTCGGGTCGTGCACGTATCTCTTCAGCTGAGATACGTGGAAGACGTCGTGAACCCGGTGCAACTGAGGTGGTAGAGCCAGGCGATAATCCACCTCGCCAATCCTGCTGAGGACTTGGAAGGGTCTGATGAAGCTTGGAGACAACTTGCCGCCTCGACCAAATCTCTGTAATCCACGTCGAGGTGAACACGCAAGAAGACGTGGTCGCCATCCTCAAACTCTAGTGGCCTCCACCTCCATTCAGTATAAGACTTATGTCGGCTCTGAGCTGTCTGCATCCGCTCCTGGATGACCTGGACCTTCTCCATCATGGCCCGGACCATCTCTGGTCCCACAAGTGCTGACTCCCCAGGGTCTGTCCAACACAAAGGAGATCTGCAAGGTCTGTTGTACAATGCCTCATATGGTTCCATCCCGATAGTGGAGTGGTAGCTATTGTTTTACGCGAACTCCACCAATGGTCGGTGGTCCTCCCAGCTGCGACCAAAGTCGAGGACACATGCGCGTAGCATGTCCTCGAGAGTCTGAATGGTCCTCTCCATCTGACCATCTGTCTGAGGGTGAAAGGCGGTTCTCAGACGTAGCCGTGTCCCGAACGCCTCCTGCAACCCCTTCCAAAGCCGGGAAGTAAAGCGAGCAGCTCGATCAGAGATGATAGACGATGGCACACCGTGAAGCCGTACAATCTCTTGAACATAGAGACGCCCCAAGCTCTCCACTGAGTCCTGCTCTCGATTGGGTAAGTAGTGAGCCGACTTGGTGAGTCGGTCGACAATCACCCAGATGGAGTCGTGAACTCTGGAAGTGCGTGGCAGTCCAATCACAAAGTCCATAGATATGTTGTCCCACTTCCACTCCAGGACCTCCAAGGGTTGTACCAAGCTTGCTGGTACCTGATACTCTTCCTTCACCTGCTGGCAGGTGAGGCATCGAGAAACGAACTCTGCCACAACCTTCTTCATGCCCGGCCACCAGTGCTGTCGTTTGAGTTCCTGGTACATCATCTCCATTCCAGGATGTACCGCCAAAGGAGAAGTGTGAAACTCTCTCAGCACCTCCTCCCGTAAAGCAACTGGTACCAAGGTACGTCCTCTGAAAAGGATGACGTGCTCTTATCCAAAGGAGAAACCATCAGGTGCCTGTCCCGAGGCTATCTGTGCACGCCGTGTCTCACAGTCAGTGTCCCCACGCTATGCCTCTCTGACCCGCTGCAGTAGTGGAGGGGTGACTGTAAGAGACTAAAGGAAGGCTGCTCCATCTCTATCCATGAAGGATATCTGCAAAGTGGCTAGCTGCTATGTCGCCTCCTCAAGTAGCTGGATACCCATCCTCCTGCTGAGGGCATCAGCTACCATGTTACCCTACCCAGGAGTATAGACTATCTCAAAGTCATAGTCCTGGAGGAACTCGAGCCATCGCTGTTGTCTCAGGTTCAGTTCCTTCTACGAGAATATGTAACTGAGACTCTCGTGGTCAGAAAAGACTGTAAAGACCTCGCCCATCAGATAGTGCAGCCATGTCTTCAGAGCGAAGACCACTACTACTAACTCCAGGTCATGTGTGGCATAGTTCTGCTCATGCGGCCTCAGCTGACATGATCCATAGGCAATCAAGGCCTGATCCTGCATCAGGACACATCCGAGTCCAGTCCCTGATACATCGCAGTAGACTACATATCCAACTCCCTCCTCAGGCAACCTCAAGATAGGTGCGCTGGTCAGTCTCTGTCTCAGCTCCTGGAAGTTCTGCTGACATCTGTCTGACAACACAAAGGGTTTCCTCTTCTTCGTCAAAGTAGAGAGTGGTGCCGCAACTCTGGAGAAGTCTGGCACAAACCTCCGATAGTATCTAGCTAGACCCAAGAAACTCTGCACCTCCATCATGCTCCTGGGTGGCTCCCAAGCTAGCACTGCCTCGATCTTCACGAGATCCACAGCAACTCATGCCTCATAAATGACGTGCCCCAAGAAGTGGACCTCACGTAACCATAACTGGCTCTTCGAGAGGTTTCCATAAATATGGTGCTCTCGAAGAGCGTCTAGTAAAACCCACAAGTGGTAGGTGTTCTCCTCCTCTGTGGTCGAGTACACCAAAATGTCTTCGATGAAGTCCATGAAAATCGATCGAGGTATGGCTAGAAGATCCTGTTCATAAGGCTCATGAACACAGCTGGAGCATTTGTTACGCCGAATGGAATAACCAAGAACTCATGGTGGCCATATCGACACCTCAAGGTCGTCTTCTGCACGTCACCATCTCGTACTCTGAGCTGATGATAGCCTGACCTGAGGTCTATCTTCGAGAACCACCGCGCTCCCTTGAGCTGATCGAAGAGGTCATCAATCCTCGCTAGCGGATACTTGTTCCTCACTGTCATCTGGTTCAGCTGACGATAGTCGACACACAGTCGCAAGCTCTCGTCCGCCTTCTTGGCAAACAATATCGGGGAATCACAGGGTGAAACACTAGGTCGGATGAACCCCTTGCCCTGCAAGTCCTCCAACTATACCCGCAGCTCTCGAAGCTCAGCGGGGGCCATCCGATACGCTGGAGTGGATATCAGGGATGTCCCCGGGTACAGATCAATGTAAAAGTCTACATCTCTGTGAGAAGGTAGTCCTGGAACGTCGTTGGGGAAGACGTCCGCATACTGATCCACCACTGCAGGAAAGCTAGGACTCTGCACGTCCACTGCTCCTAGGATGAGGCTAGACAACTGATGAGTGATGGGCTGTCCCATCCTCTGCGAGAGTACCTCATGTGCTTCAATGGCTCCCTTCTCGCTGGTGAAGGTGAACCTTCTCCCGTCGGTGCGTACACATCGCACCTTGCGCCTAAAACAGTCAATTTGTGCATGGACTATAGATAACCAATCCATTCCCAAAATGACATCGTAAGGCCTCGATGCTGCTACAAGAAGGTCCCAGCCGAAACTCTCTCCTCCTAGAGTAATCTCACACTGTCGTCACCAGTGTGTAATAGTCGAGTCTGCTCCTGTAGGAGTCTCTAGCCGTAAGGATCGAGCCAACGGCTCTGTCGGAATCTCTGAGCTCCGAACAAGGGCAGCGGCTATGAAAGAGTGACTCGCTCCTATGTCTATAAGAACTACAACAAGGTTTTAATAGACACAGATCATACCTCGAATCATCTCTGATGCACCGTGGTCGTAGGCCTCCACTGCCTGGAGCTGTTCCTGTCTCTGCCCGCCAGCTCCATGTGGTCGAGGCGGACCTCCCGGTGGTGGTGGTGGCAGAGCCTCAAAGCGTCGCCCACCACCTGCTGCTCGGCCAGCTCCTCTTCCTCATCTGCCTCCTCCCTACAGACTTCCACGGTCGACCCTCTGCCTCTACCTGGGTGGCCCCTCCACCGTCTGCTGCTCCTCTGTACGGCGGGTCGGGCAGTCACGAGCCATGTGGCCCTGCCCGCCGCACGCGTAGCACTGCCTGCCTCTCAGAAAACTGGCTCTGCGCTGTGTGCCCCGCACTGCTGAGCCAGTGTACTGAGGTCGTCTATGAGAGGGTCTGGTCTGCCTGGAACCATGAGTCATCCGTCAGCTACCTGCTGCCGAAGACTCTGCTACATGCCGCCCTGCGGTAGGTCTCGCTGTGGACTCATCCAGAAAGCTCTCGATCAGAAGGGCCCGCTCCAGTACTCCTGCATGAGTCGGAATGCTGAGGGAGATCAGCGATGCCCTGGTCTCGTGTCTCAATCCCTGCTCAAAGTTTCGGGCCCAGAAGAATGGGTCCCGTACCATATCTGTCGAGTAGCGAGAAAGATCGGTATACCTCGCTGCGTACTGGGCGACCGTCAAGCTGCCCTGCTGCAACTGAAGAAGCTCCTGGATGCACACCGCACTGAGGGTGGCCGGGACGAACTCTAAGAGAAAAAGGCTCTCGAAGTCCGTCCAGATAAGAGACACCTCATCGTGTACCTGGAGCATCAAGCTCCACCATCGTCCCGCTGCTGCGTGCAGTAGGCTCGCCGCGAGGATCACCATGAGGTCTGCTGGTGTCCTCACTAGCCTGAAAACTCGTACGACCGCCTCCAGCCAGTCCTCGGCTACCTGGGGGTCTGTCTCCCCACGAAACCTGGGTGGTCGCTGGTGCTGGAACTCATGCAGAGCTCTGAGGCAACGTGCATCATCACTGGTCGGTGCTGGAAGCATCAGGTGCTAAGCCTGTAAAAGTACAGTCGGTGCCTCTACTGTCAACGGGCCCTGTACCGAGGCCTCGTCGCTCGGCAGGATGTCGTCGCGCTCTACTCTTGAAACCCTAGCTGGCTGCCGTCGTGGGGCCATCCTGAAAAGGAAACAAGTGCACCACAGTCAGAATAGTATACCTGGTGAGCTGACACAAGTAATCACAAATAAAACTTGAAACACACATGCAATCAATGTTTTCGTGCATTAAGTCGGAAATCCGAAGTCATGGTCCCGATGTACGGATACGTCGGCCGCCACACCAACACTGGACTCCCTGGACTGATAACCACACCCAATACGCTAAACACTATTGCTTCACATAGAAGAAAGATCAGAGTCTGCGGTAGAACCGACCACCTCTGATACCAATTTGTCACGGCCCGACCTCGGGGCCCGTTCCGCGACTACCCCAAGCCCGCCTTCCATAGGCCAGGGGCTGGCGACTAGCACCAAGGAGTAAATCTCGGAAAAAGGGAATGCATTGCCTTTGAAAAGTAAAAAAGCACCACAGAGTAAGAAAGTGTAAAAGTAAACACTAAGTAAATACTATAACAAGCTGTGCTGAAAGTAGAAGGGGCCGGAAATACAAGCCCAACTGTAAAGTACAGCTGAAAGGGAAAAACAGCAACGGAAATGAAAAGCCGTAGCGTCGATTCGTCCTCTGGAATTCCCACCTGAAGGGTGGGTACAGATAGCCTCCACTACTCCTCAGGTCCACCTGACCGCTCCGAGTACGTCCCGCCCAGTGGTCCACCTCCAGGTACCATCCTGCTCCGCAAGCCTCCACCACAATCAGCGATGTCCGACGTCTACAACCAACACAAAGTAGTGCGGGCATAGCCCGTTGAGGGGTGAGTATAAGCAACTCAGTAGGAACCTAGAGACCCACGAAGGTCTCCCGAAATCCACAAAGGATAAACCACAAAGGAAAGATACAATCACGAAGTAACAACTGACACTGATTAGGTATATGCCCATACATATACCTAAGTCATCAATCCCTGTTCGGCTCCAACATCCGAGCCCAAGCACAACCCAGTCCACACAGGAAAGAAAACGTATCCTCATACAGGATAGCTCAACACAAACCAAAAAGGAGAGTAAACTGTAAATCCACACAGGATAGTTCAACACAATCCACAAAGGAGAGTAACACAAGATTCAGCTCACATAGGTATACTTCTTCAAATGACGATATAGATGATCACTGATCCATCTAAGTCATCGGACCCACAAAGGATCGATAGGTACTAACCCCCGCAAAGACCCACACATGATCGGGCCCACACAGGACCTGTAGGCGCTGGCTCACACAGAACCGCTGAGCGCTGACCCACATAGGATCAGATCCACATAGGATCTATAGCACTGATCCATGTAGGATCGCTGAGTGCAGTAGTCGTCGCAGTCCACTAAGGATCTCTGCAGAGTCGTCATCGCAGTCCACTAAGGATCTCTGCACAGTCGTCGTCGCAGTCATAGAAGCAGTCGCAGCCAGCTCTAGGGTTCCCGCACACAGCAAGCTCGTTCGGGAGGGTCCGCTCTACGAGCCGAGAGGATGATACATCAACTGACTCATAGTCTAGATTTGATGTATCCAAATGTTCAGTCTCGTCAACAGGAACTCAACGTCGCAGACGGCGCGTCAATCGGACGCCCGGTCTGAGAGTTATTGGCTTTTTCGTCCTAGGGGCCCGGTTCGTTTTTGAGACAAAACCAACCCGACTGTACTCCACCTATGTCCAAACCTCGGGCGGAGTATGCCAAAAGATCCTTCTCAATTAGAGGAATTCAACAAAGTCGACGGCATGTCAATCGGACGTCCGTAGCTCAAGATATGAGCGTTTCCGCTCTGAGGGCCCGATTGGTTTCATGTACGAACCAACCCGGCCGAATCCAAAGTATTCCGAAACCTTGAGTGAGATATACCGAAACGACCGTCTCGATCCAAGGATCTCGTTGCCGCTGATGGTGCGTCGTTCGGAGACCCTTATCAATAAGAATGAACTAACATGAATATTTTTATCTTTACCAATATTTTTAATTCCATTATATTTAGTCTTGTGAGAGATTTCATTACCAAATTTCACAAATACTCAATTATAATTAACAATAGATTTTATATTTTTCAGTTAACCTGGCCTATAAAATTACCATGGACTATCCATGACCTATGGAATTTATTATTAAGAGTTTTTTAGTGTCAAATAATCTACAATATAATATTGAAAGTAGTAGTAATGATTCTAAACATTTAAAAACTACAATGAAATATAAAACTGAGATGGAATAAAAGAAACATATATATATATATATGTATAGTTTTCCCTTCATAATCACTCATTACATATACATATTTAAATCTCCCCACAAAATTTCTCACTTCAATTTTCATCTCAGGTTATTGACTCTTTTATTGTGTAATAAACTATAGATATCATATATCCCTCAATTCCATATCTCAACAAAATCTACAAAGTGACATATTATACGAATTGTTGTAGGATTTTTGGGAAAACGTACCCCACCATCAAAATATTCCAATGAATATTATAATTTTATAAAAAAAATTATTTCATAATATGTTTTATCATGATCTATTTTAATTACATTACTACGTAGCTATCAAAATTTAGTTTTTAGTAAAACATTTTCCTAACAAAATTAAAAATATTTGATATTTTATTAATTATATCTATAGATTCTATATTTCAATATTGTAGATATTTTTTTCTTTATAAATATGGAGGTAGTGAATATTGTAATAAAAAAATGTAGGAACCCAATAATGTACTGGAATTCAATGAAATAACTAATAGAAAAGGGCTATATTTTTATCTTTTTCCTCATCCATTCAGTTATATTTTTTCTTATTCTCAAATTACATACCATTTACCCTTTCTGAAACTATTACCATGACCTATCTATCTCACCCAACATGGTATAAGATATTTAATCCTTTTAATTAGTTTATGAGCATTATTACTGCCAAAATTAGCGCTATCATCATACTACACTCTGTATTTTCTAGAGATTTGTCTATTTTCGTTGGGGCCAACTTCCCTTAAAACTATATTACATAAGTCGAACGAATTATATCATTATGCCTTGTCTCAGGAGACCTCAAATTTGTATCATGCATTTTAATGAAACCATAAATTTATAAATCTTATAAAATAGTTGGGTTACATGCAATCGGTTGAACAACCACTTGAGTCATAACCATTGACTTCCTCTTCTTGCTTGAGATAAGATAAAATCCCTCATTATCAATAACATGTTCTGAAGTAGCGTGTAATGTTTTATAACTGACTGAATTTTTAGGTTTTAATGTTTACATACTATTATTACCAGAGGTATCCAACCATTCTTTTGAGAGTATAAGATCAACATCCTTTTGTATATCTACTTCATTAATTTGTTCATCGGACGAGGTATCATCATTTCTTGGCATATGAGTAGTCGACTAGTTTGAAAATTTTTCTATGACATGAGTGGCATCATTGTCTACATTTTCCTCTTCTGAGAAATTGAACCCAAAGACATCATCTTATTCTCAAAAGTAGGGGTATGGACCCGACCATTTTTCTTATCAGTGGTTTTCTTGATTATATCCTTAAGAACAACGCTCTTCTCTTATTTTTCAGTTTATCAATTTCATGTTATGTACGATAATATTAAATTTCATGGATTCAAGAAATTTCCATTTATTTGAATATTAGTCTTCCATATTTTAATTTATTTAATAATTTTTTTCAATTGGTTGATTATTTTATTTATCTGAATCCCAATTTATTGAACCATTGTATTCTTTCCCCATTTCTAACTGTTTAAATAAATTTTTTTATGTTTTGATAATATATTACATTTAAATATCACTATTCTATAAAAAAAGACATTACTTTATTAATACTCTTCTGCTGATATTTTTATTCCTCCATCCCCATATGTAATGACCACTCTATGATAAAAACCATTATAACTTTTCTCAATATTACCACTTTTTTATTATCAAATACCCCTACTTCAATTTTTTTATTGTAACTATATTGAGTATTAATAATTAAATTCAATTAATAAATTTATGCATCCCAATTATTTTTGGTAGTTTCTTTAAAATCATCATTATTTTACCTTGTTATTTATATTTATTTATTTCTAGATAAATTACAATTACTCAAATAATTATATTTTTTTGGAATTTTACCTATATATTTTCCTCTTCCTTATGTTAACAATTTTCATTATATGAGGGAATGTGTCCAAAAAATATTAATATTTTTTAATTTTTATATCAGAATAAATTAATTATTTCAATCCATATTCCATTCATTGAATTAAATAAAATGTAAATTACGTGCTTATATTTCAATTTATAGACGAGTCTGGTTATCATTTCATATTAAAAGAGAGTATTATGGTCATCGTTAATAGTGAAATAACCAAGGTCTTAATCCTCATGAATGTAGATCATAGAATCAAATTTTAATGTTAAAATATTCATTATCCTTTCCTCAACTAACTTATATTCATATTTTTCTCCAAACATTTTAATCATACTATAAATAAAATTTAACCTAGTAAAGAATCCAAAAATATTTTGTTCTAGATGTATCCTGAAATCCTCAAAATATTAATTTTTTTCATCATTTTTGGATTCATTCCTAATTTTATTCTTTTATTTATTTTTTTAATCTTTTCCAAATAAAATATTATATTTTATAACCAATAAAATGTTATAGCTTATTTTTCATAAAATATAATAATAAATAATTCATATCCCTTCCAATAATTTCTTATATTCCTTTTTTTTCAATTGCTGACGTTGATAATTTTTCCCTTTGCAGAGTGAATGATTATTGAATAATGATATGAACATTATTCCATATATAAATATTTTACGGTACCATTAAAACTATTTAAGATTTAATCCATTATCCATCACATTTTAGAATTCCCATTTTAACAAAATTTTCTTAATTATAATATTACACTTATTAGAAACTCTGATGTCAATACCTGGCTCAGATACAAAATGATGGATCACATTATTTATTTTATACACTGAGATGTGGTCAAATCAATGATTATTTTCTTTATCACAAAAAAAAATCATTATTATTCAACTAATTTCAGTCATGATACTATCCAATGACGAGCATAGATTCAAATTTCAGAACATTAAAGAATGTTTTAATCCTATGTAGGATTACTACATCCTAAATGTATTATATTTGTTATCCCATGAGAAAAAATAAAAAATTATTTTCAAAAGGATAGATAGAAATGTTCTCACCCATTACTCATTATAATGGTCGGGTATAAAAAGTTAAAATATCTCATACAAAAGAAGGAAAAGTCTCTTGAAGTTAAAGAATAAAATGAGCCTGTAAGGGGCACTGCATTCTAGGGTTACCTCCTCAACATTGTTTCCTCCTTGCCTCAGTTCGGTGCAACATTCCTTCTCATGCTCGGTTCATTGTGTTAGGGAAATCCCTTACTACATGGGATTTCTATGACCATCTATCCAACTTCCTTGCATCATTTTCAACCTGCTCCTCACAGGGATCATTTTTGTAGGATAGGGATTCCATGGTGGAACTATGTCGATCCACGGACGAGCATTATCTTCATCAGTTTTTGGATGTCTCTCTACAACTAATGGGTGTGAAAGGTGGTTCGTTGTACTCTTGCAATCCCGGGATGGAATTTATGGGATATAGCTGTGATGGGTCTTCCCTCAGGTAATTAGTAATGTTGTGGTTTCATTTTTTTGCAGTTGATTCTGTTTCTTTGGAAACTCATTGATCGTGGTTATCTAAGACATTTTATGAAATTTCTCCTCCGACAAGTTCAAGATTCCATTTTTTTATTTTAATGATTGGGATTTGGTGTCTTTGTTTAGATTCATTGTGGGTTTCAAGAAATTTGAAACTGTGGAGACCGAAATGTGGATGAGAACTGTGTCTTTTTTGTCTTAGGAAGTGGATGTTTTTTAGTTGGGATGTGATGCATGGATTATTCCATATTTTCTCCTTGAGTTGTTTGACTTGGGAAAGATGGATATCCTCCCTAGTGGTCGTGATGTGGAATCAGTTTTATTCATGAGATTCTGTGTTTTTCTCATAGTTTTGTAGGTTCATTCTCTATGTATTTTCATGGGATTATTACGGTAGTTCATGTTGTTGGGTTTTTGAGTGATTTGAATTTGTTTTTTGCATCGTTGGTCCAAACCTCAAGGGTTTCACCTACTAATTTTCTACATGATGTATTTCTAGATGAGGTGTAGGGAAGTGGATTATCACTATTTCATAGCTATTCAAAATAATATTTTTGAGAGGGTATGAAATTGGCCATCGGTTCCAGGCCCGTGCGCCTTTTCACAGGACAGGTATCCATTCAGCTCCATGATAGTGGAGTTTGAACTTAATGTTTTTTATTAAAGGGTGGTGCTTATTCCTTGTAGTGTGGGTTTTTTGTGGTCTTTAGTTTTTAGTCTTTTAGGTCTATTTTTCTTGTATTGATCTATGATTTCATTATTGGTTCCCCATCATACCTTAAAAGGGGGATAATTTCAACAAAAAATTAATTTTCAATCAACAGAAAAAGTTTCTCATTTAATAATTATCATTTATAATGCTTTAAGACTCAATAAATACTACAAAGATGATGTTATTATTTATCACCTCTTTACAATATTCTTCAGCAGTTGTTCTCGATACTCAATTTATCAATCAAAAAACAATATGAATTTTTCTTTTTATTTTATAATCTAGTAATAAAATATAAATTAAATAATGATTTCTTCATTTTAAATATTATAAATATTCATTATACATATATAATACGAAAATATAACTCAAAATGAATTAAAATGTTTCAATACCTCTTTTAAATAATCATTAAATTTTTTTTTATACAAAATTACATGATATTTAAATGTTATAAATAGAGATCTTCAAAAAAATAAAAAAATAAAAACTTCATTTTAATATCCCTCTACATGTCAATGAAATAAACATCATTTGAACAAGTGTCATTTATTTTTGGTGAAATGACATATCTAATCACCGTTTCTTGGATCACGAAACATTTAATGAATCGAAATTAATTTATACATAACTAGTATAAGATAAATATAAACATCATTATTTCATACATTCAAAAAAAATTGACAACAAATCTTTATTTTTCATAAATCATAATGTTTTACGAAGTACAAATATATTATGGGGTAAAATATCAAATACCATATTCAAATAATAACTTCAATAAATGTAAACTCTATAGAGTGTAGTATAAATTTCATATGTATAGAATAAAATTCATATGAGAAAATAAAATATCATACATAATATCTAATATGATTATCATTTAATCAAATATAATAAATTCCATAAAATATTATCTTTATAGTGAAAACATTATATATGGATCATTAATTTTTAAATCATGAACACATAAGATATATAATATTTTAAAATCATTTATAAAATCATTTGTGACTAACAAATATTTTACACACATAGAATATTTTATTTCTTTATGTTCTATACTAGAAATTATGGAATTATTCAAATATTAATATTTCATACTCAAATGATCATATCGAATCTACAATAGTTTAAATCATCATACTAGTGTTATTAAAACATGATAAATGTAGTTTATATTCATGTCTCACCTTGTATGGATTCTCATTTACATAATATTTTCAGTCACTCATACGTCCAACAATTTATCTACTTCAATAATAGATTTTAAGGCTATACACAACATCTAGGTCATTATCCATTTCTAAATTATTTTAAATAGTAAATAAATCCTAGATATATGTCATGAATAATAAGTCATGATATAAAATCATTAAGAAAATAATGATTCTTCATTGGAAAAAATATATCGGCCTCTGCTAAATTAGACATAAATACATGTCAGATTCGTCACTTGTACATAAACTTTTTTTGTATAACATGACCAGTATTTCTCATTTGAGGGAAAAATGTTGAGTTATTGGAATGTAATTATATTTTATAATTAAAAAAAGCCCCTAATCTAGTCAACTTTCTATTCTAAAATAATACGTATGAGGATCTAGTAATGGATTTAAAATATTTAAATATGAATATATTCCCTAATTTATATTCATAAATTTAATGAAAATTGACAATTGAAATTATTTTAAGGTGGAAGAGTATAGAAGCCATAATTTTATTTATGGATTTTCCTTCAATATGTTCATTAACATGTTCTTACAGAAATTCAAAACTAATGAAAATAAATTTCACATGTTATTAATAATGAATACTATAATATAAATAAACATATTAAATTAATGATAAATGAATAGTTATAAGGAATATTATAATTTCAATTATCCCATTGGTGATTGAAAAATAAAAATTAAAAACATCTCATCTCCATGATTATCCGTAATGAATATACTATCTTGTATAATTTTTGAACGAATGAAAAAACTATATAATGTGAAAAAATCCTATTAGGAAAATGATTTAATGTGATAAATGATTTTTGTATAATATTTTTAGGATATATATAGATATAAATAATTAAAATTTTATTACTGATTTTTTTGGATATATGGTTTATGGATATGTTTTCAATGGATATAGGCTATTCGGGAATAAATAAATAAAATGAGTATATTGATGTAATTATAATTGAAATATAGAAGGGGTTATTCTGTCCTAATAATAAATGTTCATGTAATTATCATATAATAAATTATAAGGAAATAAAATATACATATATTAATTCTCTAGTAAATGTATATTCCATTTAAAAAAATGTGTACTGTTATATATATCATATTTTTATAAAATCATTGAAATATGATGAATTATAATATAAAATTACACTATAATGAAATAGATTTAATCATTGAATATTCGGGATTTAAATCATGATTTAACATTGAGGATCTTTTCAGGATTCGAGATTTATCAAATTAGGAAATGATTGTTACATAATAACTCTAATATAAAAAAGTAGACAGTTCTTATAACTATTCATTTATTACAAGAGAAAACTCGTTAAAAAATATTTTTTATATAAATCATGATAAAATTCATGTTTGCTTATTAATTTCCCTTAACCATCCATATACCCTGTTTAAAACATTTCAATAACATGGGATGAGAACAACAATCTCCATAAGTGATACAAAATAATGAAATAAACCCTTATACTATGAATATTTTAAACTGACAAAAAAATTTCAAAAAATTCATTATTTTCACCCATAAAAATATAAGTTCAATTACATACCTCATGAATAAATAATATTAATGAAAACATATTATCAATCATAAATCATAAAGGAGTATTTTTTCATCCATATCATTCTTACATTGTGTCTTTCACATCTACATATGGAGTAACCATCATGGTTACAATTGAAATTCGCATCATAATATATTAACTAAATCTCTAAGGGGAAACCATATAATTTTACTAAGTCACATTTCCCAATCCATTGCAAAGCTATCATGGGCAAACCTTCCCTCAATTTTTTATGGATCCACCAATATACATACAATATTTCCCAGGAACCATAATATAATCATAACACATAATAAACAATAAAGTCAAAATAACATTTCTATATTGAAATAACAAGATATAATATAATCATATTTGCATAATAAATACATTCAAAAACAATTTTCAATACAAAAATACATGAAAGTAAATATGGTATTTCTTTTTGTATTTAAAACATCATGGGATATAGATGAATCCAAATATCAAATAATGGTCATGGTGGTGGAAATGTCATTATCACAGTGTATATGAAATACAAAAATTCCTTTTAGCATTTTTTAGAATGATTGGAAGAAAAATATCATTCTAAAAAAATAATAATGAATTGTAATGTAATACTCATTTATTATACATGATATATAATATGGTTGTGTATTTTATTAAAGTATTACTCAATGAAAGGAGTTGATATGAAGTCCCTTACATTGAGTCTAACATGTCACATACAATTCTTATATTCATGAATAATAAAATTATATAAATTTAAACTTTCTTAGAACTTTTATCATTTTTTTTATTACGTTTTTATCACTTATTATCTAGTTATAAAACTTAAATAATTATTGATGTTCGTATTAGACGTTTTCTTGATATTCGATTCTTGAGTTGAAAATGAACTAGTTATGATATAAGTTGACTATATGGTCATCATTAAATCATCTAAATAATAGCATGCAGGACATAATAAAAAATTTAATAAATTAATCATACTTTTTAAATATACCCATTAATTGTGGTTACTAAATTTTATGAACATTATAATCATGGATATGGTAGTCTGCACGTACTAATGAGTAACATTTCCCATCTTTCATTGATCATTATGAAAATTAGGTATTTATTATTTTATATTTTAATTATTATAATAAAACTATTAACATCATAATAATAATAAATATATATATATATATCATACAAGTGATGTAGTGAATAACAATGATTCGCATCTCTTAGTGGAGGTTATAGTTCACACGTAGTCACGAACAACATTATCATTATCATCTTCATGGAAGGTAACATCATATTTGAAAAAATTATTATTTTAAAAAGATAAGAATGTCATTAATATAATATTTGTAACACCTCAGGTAAATAAAGAATATGACATCTTTATATTTATCCATATTTGTGAATCAAATATTAATATTACTTTAAAGGGGATGCTATGCTCTATGGCGTACCCAATACGCAAGAACGAGTTTCTTGGGAATCTTACGTTTCACTCTAATAATAAAATAATATTATTTTAAATGGTAGTTAACGCATAGCCGTTGTAATGGAAGGAATGAACATAACTAACTACCAAATTATTATATATTTTTTTCAAATATTTTTACTTTTTACAATAACTGTTAGATGATTAAAAATGCGAATGAATCCAATTTTAAGCGTAAACATTCTAATATTCTTTAAAAGGTCGATTAACCACCTTTTGATGGCGAACCTCTTTTAAATCCACTTTTTACAATTTTATGTGTTATATTTGACACAATAAAATTCTTATTTAGAATCGGAACATCAAAATTTACTTTTTGTAAATTTTTGGTATTTTTCTGAAAAAGTTCAATTTTTAATGAATTGTGAAAAATGTTGTATTTTAATTCAAAACCTCTTTTTAATCTAATATATTTATATGATTAGATTGTATATTGAATTGGTTTTAAAGTGAAATTACAATATATTTTTTCCATTTAATCCAATAGGGGTCGATGGAATTAATTTCACTTTGAAATTGGACTTAAACTAGTGTCAATCTTTTGATACATTTTTGTTTCATAAAAACACGCTATTTCTTTTGACAGCTGGAATTAATTAATAAATAAATTAATTCAACTTATATGTTTTGAATTTTTTAAAATAGACATCATTTTTGAATTTGGAATATCAAATATAGCTTAGGGTGAATTTTTGGTAATTTTCTGAAAAACTTCAATTTTTGATGAATAGTGAAACCACTAAGGGGTACTTATAAAAACTGATTTTTCATTTTAAATGAAATTTTTCCACCTTTGTGTTTTGAATTTCAAAAATCCGACATACATGGTTGTCATTAAGAAGTAAAATGTGGTTCAATGGGATTAAAATAATTTTTTGGTGAATAGTAACTTATTAAGTTTTTAATCGTGATTAGAGGTAATAAGTGTAGTTTAAGGTAAGAATAATGTTTTAATAAAATGAAATTACCTATACACATGTCCTACCCTCATTGGATGTGTTATGGCCGACCAAGACAATCCATGGGTCAACTTGGGGACCCCATGGAGCCACATTGGTTGGAAAATGACATAAATATCTTTTTATTTAATGTTAAAGTAAAAATGACACAAACATGAGATGTTTTACTAAAACAATTTTTAAATGGGGTTATACAATTCATATTTTTTACTATAAATAATAAATGGAAATATAAAATGATTTCATACATTATAGTATTTTTTTATAATTTTTAGACATTAAAAAAATTAAATTATTTATGACATCATGATGATGCAGCGATGACCTCATTACTTAACGATTTAAATAAAATGGAATGATAATGTATAATCTAAGACCTACACATGTAAAAAACCTATTATATGGGTGTATTTCAAAAACCTATCAACTTATCCTCGAAATACATCAATTTGGGACCTTTAAAATCCGAAAATCTTTGGAAAATAAAGTAACATTTTGTAACATTACAAGAGTGCCCCTCCTCTCCTCTTATAAAAGGCCCCCACCTCTACCTCCTTAAACACACATACAAAGCCTCTGGATCGGGAAAAACCTGCACATTTTGTCTCTCCACTTCCCTTTATTTCTCCTTGAGGCCTCACATTGGGCAGAAGTCTTCCCAAGGAAGCCTTTGAGCTCAAACTAAATGGAGTTACCCGATTTTAAGGTAATGTCTTCACTTGAGACCTTTTGTTTTATTTTGCCTCTCCAACCCCCTAAACTCTTTTTATTCATTTCTTTTGTAACAAATCCAGTATCTTCAATATACTAGGATGTTATTATAAGAAGGATTCGAGCTACACTTACACACACCTATATCACATGGTTAAGGAATATACTGTTTCCGTGGATGACAATTTCTGCCTCCCGAAACGATGATTGTTCAACATTCTTTTAACACCTTCAAAGGTGGCCATTAAGATGAAACTATATTTATGTATGATATATAATATTTTTATGTTTTCCTTAACCTTCTGTATTTTTCATTTTGGGCATACCTTTATGGTTTCCATTACGGGTAAACGTGATATCTTCATTTAAGGAAGTGCGGACTACCGCCCCCTCAAAGTGATGTGATTCGTTAATGCCATATGTGGGACGTATAAAGGATGGATTTAAAGTTATTATTTATGATGTTTTACTGGAAGAGTATATAAGCCATAATTTTATTTATGGATTTTCCTTCAATATGTTCATTAACATGTTCTTACAGAAATTCAAAACTAAAGAAAATAAATTTCACATGTTATTAATAATGAATACTATAATATAAATAAACATATTAAATTAATGATAAATGAATAATTATAAGTAATATTATAATTTTAATTATCCCATTGGTGATTGAAAAACAATAATTTAGAACATCTCATCCCCATGATCATCCGTAATGAATATACTATCTTGTATAATTTTTGAACGAATGAAAAAACTATATAATGTGAAAAAATCATATTAGAAAAATGATTTAATGTGATAAATGATTTTTGGATAATATTTTGAGGATATATATAGATATAAATAATGAAAATTTGATTGGTGATTTTTTTGGATATATGGTTTATGGATATGTTTTCAATGGATATAGGCTATTTGGGAATAAATAAATAAAATGAGTATATTGATGTAATTATAATTGAAATATAGAAGGGGTTATTCTATCCTTTTAATAAATGTTCATGTAATTATCATATAATAAATTATAAGGAAATAAAATATACATATATTAATTCTCTAGTAAATTTATATTCCATTTAAAAAAATGTGTACTGTTATATATATCAAATTTTTATAAAATCATTGAAATATGATGAATTATAATATAAAATTTCACTATAATGAAACAACTTTAATCATTGAATATTCTGGATTTAAATCATGATTTAACATTGAGGATCTTTTCAGGATTTGAGTTTTATCAAATTAGGAAATGATTGTTACATAATATCTCTAATATAGAAAAAGTAGACAGTTCTTATCACTATTCATTTATTAAAAGAGAAAACTCGTTAAAAAAAATATTTTTTATATAAATCATGATAAAATTGATGTTTGCTTATTAATTTCCCTTAACCATCCTTATACACTGTGTAAAACATTTCAATAACATGGGATGAGAACAATAATCTCCATAAGTGATACAAAATAATGAAATAAACCCTTAGTCTATGAATATTTTAAACTGACAAAAAAAATTTCAAAAAATTCATTTTTTCACCCATAAAAATATAAGTTCAATTACACACCTCATGAATAAATAATATTAATGAAAACATATTATAAATCACAAATAATAAAGGTGTCTTTTTTCATCCATATCATACTTATATTGTGGCTTTCACATCTACATATGGTGTAACCATCTGGTTACAATTGAAATTCCCATCACAATATATTATCTAAATCTCTAAGGGGAAACCATATAATTTTACTAAGTCACATTTCCCAATCCATTGTAGAGCTATCATGGGCACAACATCCCTCAGTTTTTTATGGATCCACCAATATACATACAATATTTCCCAGGAACCATAATATAATCATAACACATAATAAACAATAAAATCAAAATAACATTTCTATATTGAAATAACAAGATATAATATAATCATATTTTCATAATAAATACATTCAAAAAAAATTCAATACAAAAATACATGAAAGTGAATATGGTATTTATTTTTCTTTTTAAAATATAATGGGTTATAGATGAATCCAAATATCAAATAATGTTCATGGTGGTGGAAATGTCATTATCACAGTGTATATGAAATACAAAAATTCCTTTTCACATTTTTTAGAATGATTTGAAGAAAAATATCGTTCTAAAAATAATTATAATGAATTGTAATGTAACACTAATTTATTATACATGATATATAATATTGTGGTGTATATTATTAATGTATTACTCAATGAAAGTAGTTGAGATGAAGTCCCTTACATTGAGTCTAACATGTCACATACAATTCTTATATTCATGAATAATAAAATTATATAAATTTAAATTTTCTTAGAACTTTTATCATTTTTATTATTACGTTTTTATCACTTATTATCTAGTTATAAAACATAAATAATTATTGATGTTCATATTGGACGTTTTTTTGATATTCGATTCTTGAGTTGAAAATGAACATGTTATGATATATGTTGACTATATGGTCATCATTACATCATCTAAATAATAGCATGCAGGACATAATAAAAAATTTAATAAATTAATCATAATTTTTAAATCAACCCATTAATTATGGTTACTAAATTTGATGAACATTATAATCATGGATATGGTAGGCTACACGTACGAATGAGTAACATTTCCCATCTTTCATTGATCATTATGAAAATTAGGTATTTATTATTTTATATTTTAATTATTATAATAAAACTATTAACATCATAATAATAATAAATATATATATATATATCATAAAACTGATGTAGTGAAAAACAATGATTCACATCTCTTCGTGGAGGTGATAGTTCACATGTAGTCACGAACAACATTATCATTATCATGTTCATGGAATGCAAAATCATATTTGAAAAATTATTATTTTAAAAAGATAAAAATTTCATTAATATAATATATGTAACACCCCAGGTAAATAAAGAATATGTCATATTTATATTTATCCATATTTTTGAATCAAATATTAATATTACTTTAAAGGGGATGCTATGCTCGATGGCGTACCCAATACGCAACAACGAGTTTCTTGGAAATCTTACTTTGCACTCTAATAATAAAATAATATTATTTTAAATGGTAGTTAACGCCTAGCCGTTGTAATGGTGGGAATGAACAAAACTAACTACCAAATTATTATATATGTTTGTCAAATATTTTTACTTTTTACAATAAATTTTATAGGATTAAAAATGCGAATGAATCCAATTTTAAGCGTAAACATTCTAATATTATTTAAAAGGTCGATTAACCACCTTTTGATGGTGAACCTCTCTTAAAACCACATTTTGACATTTTTATGTGTTATATTTGACAAAATAAAATTCTTCTCTATAATCGGAACATCAAAATTTACTTTGTGTAAATTTTTGGTATTTTTCTGAAAAATATCAATTTTTAATGAATAGTGAAAAATGTTGTATTTTAATTCGAAACCTCTTTTTATTCTAATTTATTTATATGATTATATTATCTATTGAATTGGTTTTAAAGTTAAATTAGAATATATTTTTACCATTTAATCCAATAGTGGTTGATGGAATTAATTTCACTTTGAAGTTGGACTTAAACTAGTGTAAATCTTTTGATACATTTTTGTTTCATAAAAACACGCTATTTCTTTTGACAGCGGGAATTAATTATTAAATTAATTAATTCAACTTATATGTTTTGAATTTTTTAAAATAGACAACATTTTTGAATTCGGAATATCAAATATAGCTTAGGGTAAATTTTTGGTAATTTTCTGAAAAACTTCAATTTTTGATGAATAGTGAAACCACTAAGGGGTACTTATAAAAACTGATTTTTCCATTTAAATGAAAATTTTCCACCTTTGTGTTTTTAATTTCAAAAATCTGACATACATGGTTGTCATTAAGAAGTAAAATGTGGTTCAATGGGATTAAAATATTTTTTTGGTGAATAGTACCTTATTAAGTTTTTAATCGCGATTAGAGGTAATTAGTGTAGTTTAAGGTAAGAATAATGTTTTAATAAAATGAGATGACCTAGAAACATGTCCTACCCTCATTGGATGTGTTATGACCGACCAATACAACCCATGGGTCAACTTGGGGACCCCATGGAGCCACTTTGGTTGGAAAATGACATAAATATCTTTTTATTTAATGTTAAAGTAAAAATGACACAAACATGAAATGTTTTACTAAAAAAATTTAAATGGGGTTATACAAGTCATATTTTTGACTATAAATAAAAAATAGAAAGATAAAAAGTTTTCCTACATCATAGTATTTTTTTTATAATTTTTAGAAATTAAATAAATTAAATTATTTATGACATCATGATGATGCGGCGACGACCTCATTATTTAACAATTTAAATAAAATGGAAAGATTAATGTAAAATATAAAACCTACACATGTAAAAAACCTAGTAGATCTGTGGATTTCAAAACCCTATCAACTTATACTTGAAAGACATCAATTTGGGACCTTTAAAATCCGAAAATCTTTTGAAAATAAAGTAACATTTTGTAACATTACAAGAGTGCCCCTCCTCTCCTCTTATAAAAGGCCCCCACCTCTACCTCCTTAAACACACTTACAAAGCCTTTGGCTCGAGAAAAACCTGCCCATTTTGTCTCTCCACATTCCTATCTTGCTCCTTGTAGCCTCACATTGGGCATAAGTCTTCCCATGAAAGCCTTTGAGCTCAAACTAAACAGAGTTACCCGATTTTAAGGTAATGTCTTCACTTGAGACCTTTTGTTTTATTTTTCCTCTCCAACCCCCTAAACTCTTTTTATTCATATATTTATTAACAACTAAATTATCTTCAATATACTAGGATTTTATTATAAGAAGGATTATAGCTACACTTACAGACACCTACATCACATGGTTAAAGAATATACTGTTTCCGTGGATGGTGAATTTCTGCCTCCCGAAACGATGATTGATCAACATTCTTTTAACACCTTCAAAGGTGGCCATTAAGATGACACTATATTTATGTATGATATATAATATGTTTATGTTTTCCTTAACCTTCTGTATTATTCATTTTGGGAATACCTTTATGGTTTCCATTACGGGTAAATGTGATATCTTCATTTAAGGAAGTGCGAACTACTGCCCCGTCAAAGTGATGCGATTCGTTAATGCCATATGTGGGACGTATAAAGGATGGATTTAAAGTTATTATATATGATGTTTTACTGGAATTATAATATACCTTCTTATCAATATTATTTATTTCTATTAAAGTATGAGATAGAAATGAAAGTAGCGTTCATGCGTACGTACGGCTTACCGTCTCCATGAACGGTGCATTTAATTTCTTATCCCCAAATGTAATGTACTATTATAAGTATGTATATATAATGGATATATATGATTTATGTTAAATCTAAATGATTAGTATAATTCTGATATTAAAATATACATACCTCTCATTTAGTTTTAATTCCATTAATATGACATAGAAATGAAAGTAGCGTTCATGCGTACGTACGGCTTACCGTCTACATGAACGGTGCATTTCATTTCCTACCTCTAAATGATTATGTGATATTATAAATACTTGTATATGCTAGATATATATGATATATATGATATCCAAATCAGGAATGTCATTCTGGATATAACGAACCTTTGACCACACGAACACCATGTAATTGTAAGAAGTCCACTTTTGACTTAAAAACCAAATATCGACAAAACAAGCATTATTAACTTAAATGATTAAATAATGTTTATAACATGTCAATAATTGACATAAAAGGAATAAAGAACTTGAAAAATGTTCTTAATAAAGTATAAATTAACTCAAGTTTATTATTCAGGACGTTAAAGAATGATCGAGTCAAGTCGGACCCGAGGTAAGGGATCCTACTCCTCTCTTTCTTTTTAAGTACACTCATTTATGTCATTACTTCTAAGATCATCTTTATTGTGATTGGGTTGTTCTTTTATATTAATATTACTGAAATTTTTATGTTCATATGATGAGAGACCCTATTCTCTTTCATCAATCCATTTTGGATGTTTTGAGTGGCACTGTTAGGCTGCCGAATTTTCGTAAGAGATCCAACCGCTCTCTTTCTTTTTAAGTACTTTCCTTTATGTCACTTCTTTTAATCTCCTCTTTGTAATGTTAGGGGATGTTCTTTAATATTCCTATTTATTTAAAATTTATGTTAATATGGTGAGAGACCCTATTTGATCTCATCAATCCATTTTTGTAAGTCTTTTGTGGCGCTGTTAGGCTACCGAGTTTTCGTAAGGGATTTTTCATCTCACTCTTATTCCCGTGAGATTTATGCTACATTTTCCACAATTTTTTTAAGTGGTGTATGTACTGCCCATTATTTTACTCATTGTGTAATATAATTTCATTTATGAGTATTTACATCAATGTGGTATTGTCTTTCTTTCACGTGATGTATGTTTCGAAAGATACCCATGTCGGTAAGGGAACCTTTCACCCTCCTCTTTTTAAAAGACTTATTTTGTTGGGTCTTTTAATTTACATATTTTTATGTTGGGATATGTTATTGTACATCCTTATTGATTTAAATTTAATGATCAAGTGGTGAGATACCCTTTAACTCTCTCATCAACCCTTTTTGTAAAATTTTATGTGACGCAGTTAGGCTATCGAATTTTACCAAGGGAACTTCTTAACCCAATTTCGATTTCATTGGGTTCAACATGTAGTTATTAAATATTTTATTATTTGAATATGTGTGAATGAACCTTGATTGTTTTACACTCAATATTCACTTATATTGGGTGTATTTATATTTGTCACACATAATTATGAGATTGATTTATCCTTAATTTAGGGATACCTTCTTTGTAATGGATTTCATCTCATTTTACATTTCTTTTGAGACTTCATTGTTGTTATGCACCAATTCACTCTTATATGGTGTGTATATTGTCCTTCGATATATTATATCATGAATTCCTTTATTCTCATTATATTAAAATGTTCGGATTAAATGTTATTCCGCTATTATTTGTATTCAAGAGTCTCTCATTTAGCTAAAAACTATTTAACAAAAATATCATTTTAAATGTTTTAAAGATTTATTTTCTAAATCATGATCTTTAATGTCCATGTTTTCAAAATGGTTTTTAGTATTTATTTATATGGACATTAAGGTTTTAAAATTATATTTCCATTAAAAGCATCAAAGTGGTATGGGACACTTTGATTCAAAAATCACTTTTAAATGGTTTTTGAAAATGGATTGATTAATTCAATATCTGGGAATTGCTTATTGTGATTGAAAATGAAATTTTATTATTGAAATGATTATATTTTCAATATTTTATGTGTAATGATGGTACTTAGACATTTTACCGGTGGTTACGTGATAAACCATATGACAGGTGGTGCCGTGAATACCAGGACGGGTGGTTAAGTTATAACCTCCAATGCATTGGGTATGGAAGTCTGCCGTATGACTATTCCATTAAGTATGTATGGATGTTGGTCGAATGGCTATTCCATTAAGTGATATTTGTGGAAGTCGACATTATGGTTATTCCACTTAAGTATGTTTATGTCCAATGTTACCTTTTTATGTTATGTGATCTTTATATGGGTTTTATGGTAATATTTTGGTTACAGAAGGGTAAGTAATGAACTTTTATTCAGTGAAGAGTTTTAACTACTTTGAAAAGGTGAAAAGTATTACTTTGTTAATGTATACATGGTTTACTTGTTGTTTTGAAAAACTAACAGTTTTCATTTTTTGTGTATCCCTTAATAGGCTTTGTATGCTCATCACAAGTTTTTGAAATGTTTTTCACAGGACTTAACGTGGAATAGGGTCATGGATGGGATCAAGGGAAAGTCATGCTACCTAAAACATGGAACTAGACATGTTTCTTTTTAAGAGTTTTTATTTTATGGAAATTTAGTAGAAGCGGCTACTTTGTAATCTTTTGAGATGTAATAGTTATGTCCTAATTCTCTAAAACTCTAAACCTGAAAAGATCCACCATGTGAATTACTCATTTAATTCAATATTAAGTAAGGTTTAAGGATGGGGCCTTATAGTTGGTATCAAAGGTCAGTTTAGATAACTTTAGAGGTTAGGGTATTCTCTAAGCACAAGTGACATTACCAAAATGGTTAGGATTTCAGAAAGAGTCCTAGTTTTAGATAACGTGAATGAGTAAGTATATATTAGTGTTTATCTTCCTCATTAGTACATGATGGTTTTGTTAATATACTCACACTGACCTTTTTGGTTTTAGTAAATGGCTGGATCTAGCAGGCACTAAGGTAACAATGGATGTGAAAGAAACTGTGACAGTTTTCTGAGCGATCAACTGAATGATATGGAATCTGCAATGAGAACTCTTGTGTTTATCCTCAACTAACTATCTGGAGTCATGATTCACCACCTAAACCTTGGTGATTTCTATAAGGCATCATATATGCGAGAAAAAAATCCCTACGGAACTACAAGTAATAATCATAAAGGTAAGTGTGTTAAAAAACCTATGTGTCATAGATGTGGATAGAAACACCTAGGAAAATGTTTCAAAGGGACAAAAATATGCTATAGATGTGGAAATGAAGGTCATAAAGCAAGAACCTGCCATGGAAAAAGGAAGCATCCAGTTGACTCGAGGAAAGGGTAAGATGTTCTTTCTGAGGGATCAATTGAATGTTTTAATTATGGTGTGCATGGTCATTATGCAAACACATGTCCTATGAAGCATTTTCATGAATGGGATCACCAAGGTCTTAAAAATACTCATTTACCAATACCTAATGCCATTCTGATTGAGGATGAAGAAACTGACAATGACCAATCAAAGGTATGGATTATTTCTTAACTTTTGTTTTCTATTTTGGAATCTTAGGATATGATTCATGATTTTGTTTGTAGGAAAGAAGTATTTCAGAATAAGTTGGAAAGGAATGATTAATGGATCATGAAGAATGTTGAATGAGTAAGAAGTCAACATATAAGGGCTTCAAGAGTTATGGTGAAATTCTTAAGAGTATTAAGTGTCTTTTGATGATGGGGTACATTAGAATACTTTTTATAGTATGTGTAACACTGATGTTTGATATATGAAAATTTTATTCAATGAATAGTAATCTGTTCTTTTGTAAACATAGTTATAAAGAACCATTTGGGTTTATATGATCCTTACTTTTGAGGTAATTATGGGTTACTATATGTTATGATGGAAGTAAAATTCATTAGATTAAATTGAGGTTAAATTATGTTATGGTTATTTTTGATGATTTTATCTCTTTTTGGGAATAATTTGAGAATTATATAGTTTTGGAAAAATGACAACACGCAGACCGTGTGACAACCCGTCGCGTTAGACAAAGCTGCGGGAATCGAACCCACAACCAAAGGGCGACTTGTATTTATCGCCTACCACTGGACTACGTGATGTTTCTGGTTATTTTGACTAATTCTTTTTAGTTTGATGATTTTAGGAATTATGAGTAAGTTGATTTTGGGTTATCTATGGAAATTTATTAATCTATAATGGAGGATATGTGATTAGGTTAATTACATTTCAATACGAGATATTAATAGCAACTGATGTTGTTTGGAGATAAATGTTATGATTTTACTTGGAAGACTATGTGACTAAATCTTTCAAATATTTGGGTTTCAATCTTAGTTTGGTGTGCATTGAAGAATTTTTATGGACAAATTGTTTATCAAATTGTCCTCATTAATCTTCGGGTTTTGTTGGACAAATTTTGGAGATTAAGAATAGATTTTCTTTTTATAAAGGGTTATCCTTTTCTGGAATTTCTTGATCGTGTACTAACCTCTTTGGTTTTGGTTTTGGTTAGAGTCTAAAGACATGGGAAGTATATAGTTCTCTTTTGTGGATTAGGTGATTCTCTAGAAGTTGATTATAGTACTCTTAATGTGAACAAGTCTTCCTAAATAATCGTCTTTTGGTGAAAATATGAGTTTGTGTAAGGAATATAATAAAAGTTGAATGTAAACATGATAAGTGATTATGTTTCCTTATGAATAAATTCCTCAATAAAAAGTAACTTAAAAAAATGTTGTCTATTAACTTTTCCAACTAGGGAATCGAATACCATTTAACCCATCATAAGTTTGTGATTTTCTTGGGGTTAACTTTCTCCTAAACATGTTTTCTATCACTATCTATCATAACATGACCCATTGTTTATTCTTCCATGTCTATATTTTCATACTTGGAATCCTAGTATGGGTTATATTGGGTGACCTTTGTACTTAACTTTCTTTATTCTAAAGTGATTCTTTTACCGACTCTTGTTCCGATGTGGGACATTCAAGGATGTTTCTAAGCCCAATTTTAAAATTGCGAGGACGCAATTCCCAAAAGGGGGGAAGGATGTAACACCCCAGGTAAATAAATAATATGAAATCTTTATATTTATCCATATCTGTGAATCAAATATTAATATTACTTTAATGGGGATTCTATGCTCGATGGTGTACCCAATACGCAACAACGAGTTTCTTGGGAATCTTTCGTTGCACTCTAATAATGAAATAATATTATTTTAAATGGTAGTTAACGCCTAGCCTTTCTAATGGCTGTAATGAACAGAAATAACTACCAAATGATTATATATTTTTGTCAGATATTTTTACTTTTTACAATAAATGTTAGAGGATTAAAAATGCGAATGAATCCAATTTTAAGCGTAAACATTCTAATATTATTTAAAAGGTTGATTAACCGCCTTTTGATGGAGAACCTCTTTTAAATCCACTTTTTGAAAATTTTATGTGTTATATTTGACAAAATAAAATTCTTCTTTAGAATCGGTAGATCAAAATTTACATTGTGTAAATGTTTGGTATTTTTCCGAAAAAAGTTCAATTTTTAATGAATAGTGAAAAATGTTGTAATTTAATTCAAACCGTTTTTTAATCTTATTTATTTATATGATTAGATTATCTTATGAATTGGTTTCAAAGTGAAATTAGAATATATTTTTACCATTTAATCCAATAATGGTCGATGGAATTAATTTCACTTTGAAATCGGACTTAAACTAGTGTCAATATTTTGATAATTTTTGTTTCATAAAAACACGCTATTTGTTTTGACAACGGGAATTAATTATTAAATTAATTAATGCAACTTATATGTTTTTAATTTTGTAAAATAGAAATCATTTTTGAATTCGGAATATCAAATATAGCTTAGGGTGAATTTTTGGTAATTTTCTGAAAAAACATCAATTTTTGATGAATAGTGAAACCACTAAGTGGTACTTATAAAAACTGATTTTTCCATTTAAATGAAATTTTGCCACCTTTGTGTTTTGAATTTCAAAAATATGACATACATGGTTGTCATTAAGAATTAAAATGTGGTTCAATGGTATTAAATTAATTTTTTGTTGAATAGTAACTTATTAAGTTTTTAATCGCGATTAGAGGTAATTAGTGTAGTTTAAGGTAAGAATAATGTTTTAAAAAAAATGAAATGACCTAGAAACATGTCCTACGCTCATTAGATGTGTCATGGCCGACCAAGAAATACATGGGTCAACTTGGGGACTCCATGGAGCCACTTTGGTTGGAAAATGACATAAATATCGTTTTATTTAATGTTAAAGTAAAAATGACACAAACATGAGATGTTTTACTAAAACAATTTTTACATGGGGTTATACAAGTCAGAGTTTTTACTATAAATAATCAATGGAAAGATAAAAATATTTCCTACATCATTGTATTTTTTTTATAATTTTTATACATTATATATATTAAATTATTTATGACATCATGATGATGCAGCGATGACCTCATTATTTAACGATTTAAATAAAATGGAAAGATAATGTAAAATCAAAGACCTAAAAATTTCAAAAACCTATTGTATGGGTGGATTTAAAACCATTATCACCTTATAATCGAAATACATCAATGTGGGACCTTTAAAATACAGAACTCTTTTGAAAATAAAGTATCATTTTGTAACTTTACATGAGTGGCCCTCCTCTCCTCTTATAAAAGGCCCCCACCTCTACCTCCATACACACACTTACAAAGCCTTTGGCTCGGCCAAACCCTGCCCATTTTGTCTCTCCACTTCCCTCTATTACTCCTTTAAGCATCACTTTGGGCATAAGTCTTCCCAAGGAAGCCTTTAAGCTCAAACTAAACGGAGTTACCCGATTTTAAGGTAATGTCTTCACTTGAGACCTTTTGTTTTATTTTGCCTCTCCAACCCCCTAAACTCTTTTTATTAATTTCATTTGTAACAACTCCAGTATCTTAAATATACTATAATATTTTTATAAGAAGGATTCAAGCTACACTTACACACACCTACATCACATGGTTAATGATCATACTGTTTCCGTGGATGGCGAATTTCTGCCTCCCGAAACGATGATTGTTCAACATTCTTTTAACACCTTCAAAGGTGGCCATTAAGATGACACTATATTTATGTATGATATATAATATGTTTATTTTTTCCTTAAGATTATTTATTTTTCATTTTGGGCATACCTTTATGGTTTCCATTATGGGTAAACGCGATATCTTCATTTATGGAAGTGCGGACTACCGCCCCCTCAAAGTGATGTGATTCGTTAATGCCATATGTGGGACGTATAAAGGATGGATTTAAAGTTATTATATATGATGTTTTAATTGAATTATAATTTACCTCTATATCAATATTATTTATTTCTATTAATGTATGAGATAGAAATGAATGTAGCGTTCATGCGTACGTACGACTTACTGTCTCCATGAACGGTGCATTTCATTTCTTATCCCCAAATGTAATGTACTATTATAAGTACATATATATAATGGATATATATGATGTATGTTACATAAAAAGGATTAATATAATTCTGGAATTAAAATATACATACGTCTAATTTAGTTTTAATTCCATTAATATGACATAGAAATGAAAGTAGCGTCCATGCGTACGTACGGCTTACCGTCTCAATGAACGGTGCATTTCATTTCATACCTCTAAATGATTATGTGATATTATAAATACATGTATATTATATATATATATATGATATATATTATATCCAAATCAGTAATTTCATTCTAGATATAAAGAACCTTTGACCACACGAACAACATGTAATTGTAAGAAGTCCACTTTTGACTTAAAAACCAAATAAAAACAACAAACATTATTAACATAAATGATTACATAATGTTTATAACTTGTCAATAATTGATATAAAAGGAATAATGAACTTGAAAAATGTTCTTAATCTAGTAGAAATTATCTAAAGTTTATTTTTCAGGATGTTAAAGAACGATCGAGTCAAGTCTGACCCGAGGTAAGGGATCCTACTCCTCTCTTTCTTTTTAAGTACACTCTTTTATGTCATTCCTTCTAATCTCATATTTATTGTGATTGGGATGTTCTTTTATATTACTCTTACTGTAATTTTTATTTTCATATGATGAGAGACCCTATTCTCTCTCATCAATCCATTTTGGAAGTTTTGAGTGGCACCGTTAGGCTGCCGAATTTTCGTAAGAGATCCAACCTCTCTCTTTCTTTTTATGTACTCTCTTTTATGTCAATTCTTTTAAGCTCCACTTTTTTATGTCAGGGGATGTTCTTTTATATTACTTTTTCTGTAAAATTTATGTTAATATGGTGAGAGACCCTATTTGATATCATAAATCCATTTTTGTATGTTTTATGTGGCGCTGTTAGGATGTTGAATTTTCGTAAGGGATTTTTCATCTCACTTTTATTCCTGTGAGATTTATGCCACATTTGACACAATTTCCTTTTGAGTGGTGTATGTAATTCCAATTATTTTACTCATTGTGTAATATACTTTCATTTATGAGTATTTACATCAATTTTGTATTGTCCTTCTTTCACGGGGTGTATGTTTCGAAAGATACCCATGTCGGTAAGGGAACCTTTCACCCTCCTCTTTTTAAAAGACTTATTTTGTTGGGTCTTTTAATTTACATATTGTTATGTTGGGATATGTTCTTATATATCCTTATTGATGTAAATTTAATGTCCAAGTGATTAGATACCCTTTATCTCTCTCATCAACCCTTTTTGTAAAATTTTATGTGACGCTGTTAGGCTGTCGAAGTTTACCAAGGGAACTTCTTAACCCAATTTCGATTTCTTTGGGTTCAACATGTAGTTATTGAATATGTCATCCTTTCAATATGTGTGAATAACCTTTGATTGTTTTACACTTAATATCCAATTATATTTGGTGTCTTTATATTTTTCACACATAATTATGAGATTGATTTATCCTTATTTAATGATACCTTCTTTGTAATGGATTTCATCTCATTTTACATTTCTTTTGAGACTCCATTGTTGTTATGCACAAATTCACTCTTATATAGTGTGTATACTGTCCATTGACACATTATATCACGAATTCCTTTATTCTCATGATATTAAAATGTTCGTATTAAATGTTATTCCGCTATTATTTGTATTCAAGGGTCTCTCATTTAGTTAAAAACTACTTATCAAAAATATCGTTTTAAATGTATTAATGATTTATTATTACAAATCATTATCTTTAATGTCCATGTTTTCAAAATGGTTTTCATTATTTATTTATAAGGACATTAATGTCTTAAAATTATAATTCCATTAAAATCTACAATGTGGTATGGGACACTTTGATTCAAAAATCTCTTTTAAATGGTTTTTGAAAATGGATTGATTAATTTAATATCTAGGAATTACTTATTGTGATTGCAAATGAAATGTTGTTATTGAAATGATTGTTTTTTCAATATTTTATGTGTAATGATGGTACTTGGACATTTTACAGGTGGTTACGTGATAAACCATATGCCGGGTGGTGCCGTGAATACCAGGACGGGTGGTTACGTTATAACCTCCAATGTATTGGGTATGGAAGTCGGCCGTATGACTATACCATTAAGTATGTATGGAAGTTGGCTGAATGGCTATTCCATTATGTGATATGTGTGGAAGTCGAACTAATGGTTATTACACTTAAGTATGTTTATGTCCCTAGTTACCTTTATATGTTATGTGATCTTTATATGGGTTTTATGGTAATATTTTGGTTACAGAAGGGTAAGTAATGAACTTTTATTCAGTGAAGAGTTTTTACTAACTCGAAAAGGTGAAAAGTAATACTTTATTGAAGTATACATGGTTTACTTGTTGTTTTGAAAAAATAACAGTTTTCATTCTTTGTGTATCCCTTACTAAGCTTTTTATGCTCATCCTAAGTTTTTGAAATGTTTTTCACAGGACATAACGTGGAATAGGGTCAGGGATGGGATCAAGGGAAATTCATGCTACCTAAAACATGGAACTAGACATGTTTCTTTTTAAGAGTTTTTATTTTATGGAAATTTAGTAGAAGCGACTACTTTGTAATATTTTGAGATGTAATAGTTATGTCCTAATTCTCTAAAACTATAAACCTGAAAAGATCCTCAATGTGAATTATTCATTTAATTCAATATTAAGTAAGGATTAAGGCGGGGGCCTTATAATATATTTAGTGATTTTTTACATAATTATAACAAGTCTCAATAGATGATAATGAAAAACAAACTATATCAATTCATGAGGCAGTAGCCCGATGTACCCAATGAATGAAATGTTAATTTCCCATTTGATGAAATTTGAAATTACTTTTAGTGATGATATTAACATAATAACTTCTATGTATATTTAGGATAATAGATTTACTATTTCATCTTCGAATAATAATATTTAAATGTAGTGGAATGAGGAATAATATAGAATCACATAAAAAATTATACCTTATCTTCGGTTGATCACCTTTGATGAACACCATAAAACAAATAAGAAGGTTATCATTAATAAGAAATAGACTCAATAATTTGGGTAGGAATCTGTGAAGGGTTTTGGATAAATCATGGATTAAAAAATGGTTCTTTATGATTTTGTATTATAGAAGTGTGGGTACCTTTTTATAGGAGAGGGGATGGGAACCCTTGGATAGTCTTAAATTGTTAAATAAATATAAATAAATTTTTTATTCCAAATGACTCCCACATGATTCATGTCTAATATAAGATGATTATAGTTCAAAATCCCTTCATCAAATTATTTTTACACATGTATTTATATTATTTTGAACATTATTTTTCCATTTACCCATAATTATTCTTTTTTTAATATTAATTGTTGTAACGACATTTTAAATATTAATCTGTAATAAATTTTTCTAATATGGGTTAATTTTTCAATAACTGGACAATTAATGAATTTTTCGATCTTATCATAGTATATTTGTTATTATATATTTTTTAAACTAATTTAATTATGTATAATTATTATAAAATATCAATTATGTCAATTTTTTTACTATTTATTTCATTGAATATATATAAAATCCAAATAATTTGGATAACATATAAAACACATTAATAGAAATATAATGTTTCATAGTCACATAAAAAATTCATGGATGGAATTAATTATTTCAAATAATATATATTTTAATATTTATAATATAATTTATTTGGTTCCTTAATTAATAAATCTATTATTGTAGTATTAATGTGTCATAAAGAAATTTAATTATTTATTACATAAAAATAAAAAAAATTACATTGAAATAGGTAATAATATTAAATTTCTAATGAATATTTATAATCTAATATATCACTTATAATTCCCCATATTAAAATTTATTATTATGAAAAGACATGAATATGACTGTTTTTCCTTTCCTTTAAATTGAATGTTATAAACATTGTAATCACACCCCAGTGGGTTCAAAAAGCAACCATTTCGACCCAAAGAATATCTTGTTCACCCATAAATCAGATAAAAATATTAGGAAAAGTTATATGGTTTTTTATATTATTATATTATTATTTTCTCCTTTAATTATTAGGTTTACCTTTAACCGTGGTAAAGAAAATACAAAAGATACTAGTCACCAAAAATTAATTTGATTATTTTAGATCAAATTTTTCATAATTAGTATAACTAAATATGTAAATTTTTTAAATTAAATTCACAATTTTTAATCAAATTAATTTAATCATAATCTTGTTGACTGAATAAGGAAACAAGTTTTTTGAAATTAAAAACCATCAAAAGATTGACAACTGTTAATATCAAATTTAATTATGAAATTTCTTATAACGGAAAAAAGTGTATTAAATCATAAAAAAATAATCTAATTACACATTAAAACCTTGTAAAATTATAATCTATCAATATAATTAAATTAGACAGAAAGGTAGTATTGAATAAAAATGTAGTACTTTTCCAATATTCATTAAAAATGTATTTTAACAGAATAAATACAAAAAGTTCAACCAAAGTAAATCTGGATATTCTTATTATAAATATGATGTATATTATTCAAATATAAAAAATAAAAGTGAAAATTATATATTTAATTATGGTTCTTAATCAAAAGGGGGTAAAGGTGCATTTTTAGAAAAACACTCCATCAATCCATAAAATACTATTTGTTCTTATATAGTATCTATAAAACATATAAAATGAATTTTAAAATTCATATTTAATTTATATTTCATTAATTTAACACAAATAGATCAATTTAATTATTTTTAAAAACAATTATACACAATGAAATTATTTTTCATAAAAACACATACTTTAAATTCAATTAATTTTAATTTTCTAACCAAACAATCAATATATAAACATTTGACAAAAATATTTTCATAAATAAATTTATATATTTCATTCAAACAATTCGAATGTATATTCAATAAAAATAAAATAAAATAATAATAATAATATATTATGTTTTCGGTATAACTCAGTCTTCTATGAAACGTAATATTTCAGAGAAACATATTATTGCATTTCAGGAACATTTTTATACATATAATTCCTTTAAAATTAAAAGAACTATCTAAGACATAAATATTGAAAATAATAAAATATCCTTATTAAATAATTACTATTGATTTTACATCCTTTCCCCTTTTGAAAATTACTCCACCACAATTTTAAATTTTTTCTTTGAAATTAAGATTTTACATTTTTAAATTACATCATTGAATTCCCATATAAAAAAGGAGTTAAGAAAACATCGGCAATAATATAAATAATTAGAATTACCAAGGTCACCCAAAAAATCATACTAGGATACCAAATATGATAACCTGGATATGGAGGGAATAATAACCATCTTGTTCTGATGGAGACTGATAGAAAACATGATCAATTGAAAGATAACAATTAGAAAACCAAAAACATGTGATGGGTTCAACGTTATTTGAATTTGTAGTAGGAAAAGTAAACAAAAATAAATTTAAGATCAATTTCATTGTGTTGTGGAATTATTTTACAATGTAGAATAATAATATAAGGAAATACATATACATGAAAAGTAGAGTCTTATTCCTCATTCAAATTCCACCACATACTCATCTATTTCTCCAAATGAATAATATTTAAGTGGAATTTTTTTCCACGACAAAAACAATAGAATCATCATATATAGAATCACATAATCCAAAAAAATATTAACTATCTATTCATCATATCTTGAAATATTATTCCAATCCGAATACTCATCATAAAATAATATAATTACATAAATATAATAAACATCAAAATAATAATGGATACTTTTAATATCCAAAAATTAAAAGTAATACACAAAACCAATATTGACCATTCAAAAAAAAATTCCTTACAATTCATCAAATGATTAATACTATGATTGAAACCCAAAATTTAGGAGGATTTAATCCGATAGTCTTAAGGGATATGTTTTGTCATTAATTGTCAAATAACAACAAACACTCTTAATATCTCATAACCAAAGTAATTTCCTAAAAACATATTATTTATTATAGGATAATCATTTCAATAAACAACCTAATTTACCATATGTAAATAATAAAAATCATATATTCTTCCTAAATATAATTCATCAATTACTCATGAAATAAAATCTCAAAGTAAAATATTTTCCTTAGTCATATAAGGTTCCCAAAATAGTTAACGTATTCCAAAATATCATTTATCACTTATCCCAAAATCATTTTCCAATTCCATGGATATACAATTGATAAAACATATGTTCAAAAAATCAACTAATTCTTATTATATCACCCCATTTAAAAAATATAGACATACTAACTAGGGACTTTATATAGGATAGTGGTAGTTTATGTACCCTTATCTCCCATTAGATGTGGATTTTATCCATGTGGCCTTGTCGGACATGACAGTTTGTCACCCATTATATAGGTTATCATTTTTAGAAAACAATAGCATTCTTTAAAAAACTCCCAATATGAGGTTATGTACTCAAAATTTTCTATAACATTTTTAACCATAATGGATGTATTATACCTATAATTTATTTCCCCATATAAAAATGAACTCAATATATTAATTCATGAAGACTTATGTATATTTACAGATTTTTTTCACCTACAAATGATTAAATAAAATTATTCCCAAATGAAAAGAACATTGTACCATGTTCATGGTATCCACCTGGTTTCACTGTAATTTTGATCACATATATAGAAGGTACATGCAATTCAACAATGATTTATAGATTCTTCAAAATCAATTTCTTCCTTTGTCCAAAAATACCTCGTAAAACATCTGTCATATGGGTGTTTGCATAGAAATAGATTTTTAATATAATCTTGTATGACATATAATTTCAGAATATCAGATAAGACATGCTTCTTATAAACCATTCAAGCCTATTTTGTGTTGAAACATTCAATTAATGGTCTTTTTAAAATACAATATCCATGTGATGAAATAATATGTCGTAAAAGTAAATTTAAATAAGTCATGTAAGGGTCTCCATCCTCAGCAACATTTTCAATATCATAATTTGCTTCATAATAATCTGATTAGGTAAAATACTTAAACATTCTTTGATAATATTTATCTTTTGTAGAAATATGCTAATATTGTGAAAATAAGTTTGGATTAAAAAATTCAAATGATCGACGATGGTATAATGAAATATTGGAGGTGTTTTATGTCTTAAAAAATATTTTTCAAGTAAATTGTATGATTGAAAAAGATTCAAGATCATTCAGATATGACATTGAAATAATTATTGAATGAAATTAACCAAGAGGTGATATAAATGTTGATTCATATCCTCCTTCCATTTTTAACTAAAATTACATGATCTTAAAAAGTTATAGAATAATGATTTATCCAAAATAATAAACATAAAATAATACAATATGTTAAACCCAAACACTTAATCCCAAATGTTTTCTAAATAGACCTCTGATAACAACTATAAGTACACATCCATAAATATTTCCTAATCTTGAGATAAATCATTAATTCACATTTATGAACTTATTTGGTTTAGAGTTTTTGAGAATTAGGCATTATCTATTACATAACAACTCAAATATTACGAAGAAGACACATTTACTCACTATCAATTTTTTCTAATGATAAAACTAATTTGAACATGGATTTTTTTTCCTGATATAAATATTCATAACAATTATATTTACTTATTACCTTATCTTACCTATCCTTATACCTTGTGGAGAATGTTTCAAAAACATGCGATGTATTAAAAAATAAATACAAGGTTTATAAAATAATGAAAGACTGTTAGTTCGTGAATATATGTACCTCATGAATATATTTAAAAAAACAAACTTTTCACCCCTAGAATTTATGTACTATAGTATTCATCAAATAATAATATTATTATTGAAAAACTCTTAGCAATCACAAATAATAAATGTAACATGTTCCATCTATATCAGAATTAAATTTTACATTTCATAGAAATATAGGGAGTACAATTCATAGTGACATATGGAATACCTATATAAGTATATTATTTATATATTTTAGGAGAATACTTATCGTTTAACTCTGTCTCATTAACCAGTGAATTAGAGGGATATCACGAGCTGACCCACCCTTTTTTTATCCTAGAACCCCCCGTATACCTAAATCAATGCATAAGAACCATAACATAATCATAACACATAAAACAAGAATAATAGAAAAATAATATTTTTATGTTGCAATAACAAGATATCATATCAATATATTGACATAATCAATACCTTCTCAACCCATTCTCAATAAAAAAACATGAGAATGGAATATCATATTTAATTTTCTTTTAAAAAAATTATGTTTTTTAGAGGAAGTCAAATATCAAATAAGGGTCCCGGTGGAGAAAATGACATTTTATCCATGTACATTAACAATAAAAATTAAATCTCAAAACCATTTAATGATATTAATATTAAAGGTTTTATTATACCATTTATAAAATAAGGTGGTGTATATTATAAAAATATTCATCAATGAAACTATAATAAGACGATTTGACTTACCTTTAATCCAACTCATCACATACAATCATTATATTCCAAAATAATAATATCATGGTAATATATAATTTCAAGATAACCTTATTAAAATTTATTATTCCATTTTTATCACTTTTTACAAGGATATATATCATACATAATTATTTCAATTAATAGGACTTTTAGTCGATATTTCATATTTGATTCGAAAGTGAACATGTTTTGATATAAATTTTCCGTGTGATCACCAATCCATCATATAAAGATTATTATTCAGGAAATAATAATAAATTTTATACATTAATTATTATTTTTATACCAACCCATTAATTATAGTTATGAAAAATGATGAATGTTATAATCATGGACACGGTAGGTCGTACGTACGCATGAGAAACATTTTCTAGTTTTCATTTATAATTATGGTAATAATTAAATTATTATTTTATTATTCAACAATTAATATAATATTATTAAAATAATTATAATAATTTTAATACTCTTACATAATTCATATAGGTGACATGGTGAATAAAAACGATCCATATCACTTCCTAGAGGTGATAGTTCGCCCGTATGCACGAACGACATTATCGTTTTTATGTCCATGGAACGTAAGAACAAAATATAAAAATCATAATTTTAAAATGATAAATATGTCATGAATATCATATATAAAAAATTATTAAATTGTTTTTAACCCCTCTTGATTGATTCTAATTAAAAATGAAATATATATGTTCGTGAGGCCATAGTCCACCATACCCACGAATGAAATGTTCAATTTCCTTTTAATGAAATTAGAGGTGGATTTAGGTGACGATATAAACATCATAAAATCTTATTATATTGAGGATATTGGTGTTTTTTTTAATCATTGAATAATAATATTTAAAGGATGTGGATGTAGGAATAAAATATAAACACTTAAAAAAGATGCCACTTCTTTGGTTGATCGCATTTGAAGACCACCATAACACATATAATAACTGTGTTATTCCAATTCTAATCCCTCAAGAATGTGGTTACAGATTCCAGTAAATGGTTTGGTAATATATTGTCCAATCCAAATTGTTCCTGAATCATGATTATTATATAAGTGTGGGTACCATTTTATAGGAGATGGTAGTGGCACCTTTAGAAACACTTAAAATATAAAATTAATATAAATTAATTGTTTAATATAAATAACTTCAACATAAGACATCTAAATGATATGCTGAGAATATTTATAAATCCTATGAGAAAATATTTTTATACATTTATTGATTTTAGTTTAATCATTATATTTTAGGATTTCACTTAATTATTCTCTTTTAATTATAATTTTGGAAACAAGATTTTTAAGATTAATAGACTATAAATTTCACTTATGTTGGTTAAATTTCCTATAATTGGAAAATTAATGAACTAGTATTACTTATCATAGTAAAAATACATATTTATAAAAACACTCATTTATGTAAAAAATCGTAATTGTTCTTATATAATGTCTCGAAAACATATAATATAAATTTTAGATATCATATTTAATTTATTTTTAATTAATATAATCCCAAAATATTGATTACGTTTTATTATAAGTAGAAATATTCACACATAAATATTTTTTCATATAACAAAATTTTATATATTAAATTGGTATTTATTTTATAAAAAAAAAGTCATTATATATAAATTTCAAAATATATTTTCATAATATAGTTAATATTGTGAATCCCCACCATTCTAACAACTATTTGATGACATAAACAGAAAATAATAATATTATTATTAATATATTAATTTCTCAGTATAACTTAGTCATGTGTGCAATATATGATTTTGGAGAAACCTATTGTTGTGTGTCAGGTACGCTATAAGACATAAATTCAATTTTAATGTCAAATTAATATCTGTTTCGTAAATATTTTAAAAAAACGAAAATGTATTATTCTCGTATTACTAGGGATGTTACACACACACCCACAATATACATACATATATATATAATAAATTTATATTCATCTATGGATTGTTATTGATTCTGAACCATACAATATATTAATGATGACTAAATTTTCATTATTTTATTAATACCTTATGCATTATTATTTTTACATTAATATTTCCCATGTTTTTAAAATAAATATTTTCAAATGGAAATCATACTTCTAAATTGAAAACATTGAATTAGGTATAGATACCCATTTCATATTTTTTAAAAATAGTATTTTACTAAGCTTATGAATATGTTATAATATTAATGTATAAAATGCGGTAAAAAATTAATCTATGATGTAATGTGATAACATATATCTAAAATATAGCACAAAAATTTATTCATGATATAATATATGACATATCATTAGATTGTATCAATTATTATGAACATTATTACTAAAACTGCATCCCTAACCCATTATGGAATTTGTTTTTCTGAATATTCCACTGAAAAAACTTTTATAATAGGACATTTCTAATACCCACTCTAGTCCACAACTCTCATTAATTTTACTATCATATATATTAATATATTTTCGACCTCATTATCCTAACAAGTGCTATAAGGCTCATGCTCTCAAAAATTATCCATGAATACTTCTAAAACAAGAAAGGTTTCTATTACTAATCTTGTTTATACATAGTGAGTAGAAACCCATTTATTATAATTTTATCATTTTATCCTCCCAAATTCAGAACATATTTATTCCAGCATTATTTATTATAAATAATATAATTTTTATAATACTATGATTATATTATATTAAAATATATTCAAATGAATCTATTAAATTATTATTAATTCAGTATTGGGATTATTTAAGAACCTACTCAGAATTATATTCATTTAATTTTCTAGAAAATCCACATTTAATTATTGAATCAGAAATGTACACCACAATTTTCCCTAATCACTAATGAATTTATTTATATTTTTAACCTTTTGAATAAAATCTTCTAATGAAGAATATATCTTATCCTAGGTTTTTATATAATCAACTATATTTATCATCCCATAAATATTAATAATATAAATAATAAAATCACCTTTATCAACCAATTCAATCGAATAATTATTGGTGTATTCTTATAGATTTCATGGATTTTTACCATTTAATCCCTCTCCACTTTTCTCAACATCAACGGGATCATCCACAACATCAACCTCAGATTGATGATATAGGTCCAGGATCGTTATGGTGTTTTCTCCATCTTCAATTTTGCACCTTTATCCCTCTCTATTTTACATAAGACTTTTTCCACAAGCAATATCATCAGAATCATTATATCACAAATTTATAATATAATTTCCCATGTTATCATCATCCTTTGATAGTATAAATTCATTTTTACACATTCCTCATAAAATAAATCACATTTTATACAAAATTTGGACATTATATCAAACATCCTTTTTAAAGTTGACCCTATATCACCATTTACATTATAGTCCTTTCCAAGTGAGAAATTCATTTCGACATGTGGATAATATTCTAACTCTCGGGTCTACTGGTAAATAACCTAGGTAGTTTTGGATAATCCTTATGGTCTATTTTTTTCTAAAATTTGTTGATTCAATACACCATGTGATTCAAAACAACATTTCATCCAATTATTCATAAAGGAATGAAAAACTCCGCAATATTACATTCCTACCCGTAAATATTAGAATGTTGGGAAGGTTATATAAAATATAATTTTCATTATAATTTTTTTCATGTAGACCTCCAAAAAGATAGTAAAATCCTCAGTCTCAATGTTCATAGAATTAACCAACTACCTCATTCATTTAAAAAATATAATCATCTAATCAAAATATTCATCATTATTTATCTCCCTTAACAAAAAACATAAAGTGGTTTTACATAATAACTCAATGGAATTACACACACATATCATCATGTAATGATGTAGAGGGACCAACATGTTCATTATCATATTCCATTGGTAATGCTATATTAAAAAATTCTACCATTATCATAATCAATTCCATGTTATTATTATAAATCTTATCCCATGGATAGGAAAAATTACACTATATAAAATGAAATGAATGTGGTTTCTCCATCAATGGATCACCAATATCGCTCAACAATATGGTTTTATTTACATTTCATTCTTTTATCACCTCATTCAGAATCATAGATAGAACTATTTATTCCAAAACAATAGAATCTATTTGGATTTTAATCTAATATCTATGTTAAAAATTAACATCTCATACCCTGGTAGAATGTGGGACCAGCCCTATATGAAATTATGGCACCTAGAATGACACACCATCAAAAAAATAGTATGAGGTGAAAAAATTAACTGAAATATTATATAATATTCTTATATTAATGATTATAATGACATAAATTATATTGTTATATAGTATTACTATTTAATTGAGGTTACATTCACTCTTTAATAATTGAATTTTGTATATGTATAATCCCTTCCAACATAATTAATTCTAATTTGTTTTAAACAACTATAAAAAGAGAAAATATTATGCATTCATTTCCAAACATAATAAAAAATCCATGAAACATAATGGGACATAAAAAATTAACAAACACATTTATATCATCTTCAATTTCATTCATTAAGTGATTAAAATATTCACAATGGTAATGGATCTAAACTTCTATGTATAAAAATTTGTTTTGAAAAAATTAATAAATAGTTATTAATATTAGTAATGAGTAAATAATAAATGGATAATTATGAAATATAAAACAATGTTATTATATAAAATAAATATATATAATTTTATGATACTTATTAATAAAAAAATAATTTATTATTTTGGTTGATAGAGTTTGGGAATGAAAGATTGATTCCATGGTAGGTGTATTCATAAATAAATCTCCTTTTATTGATTATTACTTTGTATTAATTTCATATGTTCCTTTATGATTTATTTATTATGATAAATTTCTATTTAATTTATTAATGATATATTATATTTCTTAAATTTTTAATTAGTTATATAATAAACACATTTAATTGGACCATAAATTATAAAATGACATGATAAAAATGTTAATTCAGACTTAATTTTTGTGTATTTATCATCCAAATCTATAATAATTCATATAAAAAATCTCAATTCATTTTATTTTAAATAATAAATATGATTTTGTTATATCCCTTTTTAAAAATTTATTAAATCAACTTAAAATTATATTTTATATCATATATATTAATGAGGGATGTTTGTATATATTTCAAAAATTATTAAAATAAAAATATTTTATGAATTATTCATCATCTCCAAAACTCTCTTGCATCAGGGATAACGTGATGGAAAAATAGAAATATATATCAGTATCCTCTAGAAGTGCATCCATCCCTGCCAGATCAAGTGGTATGTTCACGAAAACCTCTATAGCAGGAAATAAACCTGATTGAACTAACACCTTAGCCACCTCCACTTCTTTATGGGCCATGAATGATAGTGAATGATCATTTAAATAAAACAAACAATCACCCACATCATAATAATTGGATACATACTCTTCCAAGTGAGCTTTATAGAGACTTGATCATTTATGAAATATTAGAATGTGTTTCCAGAATAATCCAATGAATGAAAGGAGTGACGTTAAGCATATAATATAGGATTCCAGGGTACAATACCATGACAATATAGTTTTCTTCCATTCCTATTACCTTCCTGGGAAATCTCACTAGAAGGCACTAAAGATGAAATGGTTCTTCCCCAAGTGGAATAGCCCCCCTCATCTGGGATAATAGTCCTAAGAATTCATTATTATTGTTCTCGCAATTTCCACAAAACACTTCCCACATAGTTGTATCACAGAGATAATATTTAGGGGATGGAAGTAGTGTCTGTTCATCAGTATCCTCCTCCTATATGAACAAACTCATAAAAGAGATCAATACAGTTTCAATGGAATCACGTCCCTTTAAACGTAGCAGTGAGATCAGTCTTCCCACTACCTATATGGGATAGCCAAAAGCGATCATGAACATTTGATGTGAGCTGATAACGACCACTCTGTGGACCAAATATGAATATAGAAACCAAACATGGAATAAATATTATGGTTGTATGTATATAATGTATCAATTATTTTTAAAAAAATATAAAGGTACATGATTCAAAAGTGCATACCTGGGGATCAACTATCCAACCATGATACAGACAAATTTCCAGAAGATCGAATATTTCACACTCAAGAGTAAACTCAAAATCATAAATGTTGAAAGCATGGTGAATTATATGTAAATTTTGTTAAAAACACAAAAAATGGTTACTAATGTATTGCAAAAAATGGTATAATATAATCATTACCTCCTGAATTTTATATTCACGTCAATCCTAATTGCAATTGATGGGAGAAAATAAATTGCATCAGCTATGTTTTCTTGTTGGATATCTGCATAGCATGAATCGCTATCCTACATTCTAGTAAAAGTCATCTAACTCACAATTTGATTAGTGAAACTAATTGAGTGGTCGCCACAACTGGAATTCTACCCTTTACCAATGGTTTAGAACTATTGGTAAAGGCCTGGAAAGTATTGATATATAATATTCCAATGGTTTTCCAATCCATGGCCAAGTAACCTGTAGATAAAAGCTTATACCAATGGTTCTGTGTAAACCATTGGTATATGTGTTAAAGGAATATATATACCAATAGTTTCCCAAACTGTTGGTATCTGTTACCCCTATACCAACAGTTATAAACCGTTGGTATATAGTGATCTTTGTACATCCAAAGCATATACCAATGGTTTTAAAAGCTATTGGTACACGTTTATACCAGCGGTTATACCAAACCTACTAGAATAATACACATCAAAAGACTATACCAATGGTTTTGAATATGTTGCAGCTCCACAGAAACCAATAGCCCCCATGAACCTACAACTCTCCATGACCTGAAAACACATACACAACCAGAATACAAAAGCCTATATGGGATGTTTAAAATTCATACAGAATTCAGAAATTTAGAAATTTAAAATTCATTCATCTCTCAATCCACAATATAAGAGAGAAATACAGAATCTAATACATCCAAAATCCAATACATCCAAAATTGAAATGAAATAAAACCCATTACAAAAATACAAAATTAAAATTCAATACATCTAAAATCTAATACACATAACAATATTCAAAATTAATAATTCATTACCAATACAACCGGAATCCAATACATCCAAAATTCAGAAATTTATAATTGAAAAGAAATAACACACATAATAATATTCAAAATTTATAATTCACTCCTCTGTCAATCCACAAAACCAATACACACTGGAGAAAAAGACTACATGTTATAGGAAGCACATGGGATGATTACTCATGGTCATGGGTTTTCTATCTTAAAACCAGCCTAAAAATGGGTAGAGTGGACAAGGATCATAATACACATAAGATATTAAATGGTAGTGGTCATGTCCTTAGACCCAAGATGATTTGAAGGATGCACATAAGAAGTTTATATTCCTCTAATGACTATGTATCCAGGTATAAATGGTTCCTGATGTGTTAGTGGGAATCATCGGCGAATCTCAACATATGAGATGGGTTACCAGAATAGCCAACATGTTTTTCATAGACTTCTCAATTTGAATAAAGGGTTATGTGGCTAGTTGTAATGTGATATGAATCCCTATTTTGGGAAGTGGGTATGAATATTCAATTATGTCTTTAGTATTGGGTTCCCAAAGGGACTTTGGTTTGGTCCTAGAACCAACTGTTTGACGATGGGATTGGTGTATTAAATGTCATGTGTTTTTGAATAGGGGTAGGAGTTCCTCACATGAGAAGTGGATAGTTTATGGCTGTACCATGGATCCGTGTGCTAAAGTATCAACAAAATACGAATACATTTGGCCAGTTTTCCATATGCAAGTTGTTGTTTTTAGTTAAAATCATGTCCATTTCAAATAAAAGTGACACAATTTGAGTGTTATTGGTCACACTGTTCCTCAGATTGAGGCGTCGTTGATTCATACACGTCACAAAAGACACATGGATTGTTTTTGTAAAGTATCAATAGAATCTGAATGTGTTTCTTCAGTTTTATGTATATTAGTTGTAGTTTTCAATTAAATTGTTTTCCATTTCAAATTAAAGTGAGAAATTTTGAGTGGTACCTACCACAATGTCCCCCAGATTATGATGGAATTGACTCATAGTCTTCAAAGATGACCCACGAATCCTTGTTATAATTTATTATCACAATAAGAATGTGTTTGGTCGGTTTTACCAATGTCAGTTGTTTTTATTTAGAACATTGTCCATTTTAAACAAAAGAGAGACACGTTGAGTGATATCGGCCACACCGTGCCACATATTGAGGTGGGGTTGACTCTTACACATCAAAAATGACACTTGGATTGTTTTCCTAAAGTATAAATACAACCAGAAAGTGTTTGGTCGGTTTTATTGTATGTAAGTTGTTGTATTCATTTAAAATCATGTCCATTTCAAATAAAAGTGAGATAGATTGAGTGGTAACGGCCACACCGGGCCTTGTATTGAGTCGGGTTTGACTCATACACGTCACAAATGACCCATGGATAATTTTCCTAAATTATAAACAAAATGTGAATGAGTTTGGTCAGTTTTCCATATGCATGTTGTTGTTTTCACTTAAAATGTTGTCAATTTCAAATAAAAGTGAGACAGTTTGATTGGTACCGGCCACACCGTGTTTCATATTGAGGAAGGGTTTACTTGTACACATCAAAAATGACCCATTGATCATTTTTAAAAAGTATCAATAGAATCAGAATGTGTTTGGTCGGTTTTCTGTATACAATTTTTTGTATTCATTTAAAATACGGTCCATTACAAATAAAAGTGAGACAGTTTGAGTTGTACTAGCCACACCATGCCTTGGATTGAGATGGGGTTGACAAGTACATGTCATGAATGACCCATGGATCGTTTTCATAAAGTATCAATAGAATCTAAATTCACTTGGTCGGTTTTATGTATGCAAGTTATTGTATTCGTTTAAAATCATGTCCATTTCAAATAAAAGTGATACATTTTGAGTGGTACCAACCACATCGTGCATCGGATTGAAGTGGGGTTAATTCTAACAAATCACAAATGACCAATGGATCGTTTTCCTAAATTATCAATAGAATATGAATGCTTTTGGTCGAGTGTTCGTATGCATGATGTTGTTTTCACTTAAAATAATGTCCATTTCAAATAAATGTGAGATAGTTTGAGTGGTATTGGCCACACTGTGCCTTATATTGAGGCAGGGTTGACTCGTACACATCACAAATGACTCATAGATCGTTTTCATAAAGTATCAACAGAATCCGAAAGAGTGTGTTTAGTTTTACATATGTCAGTTGTTGTTTTCACTTAAAATGATGTCCATTTCAAATAAAATTGAGGCACTTTGACTGTTAATGACCACACTATCCCTCGGATTGATATGGGGATAACTCTTAAACATTACATATGACCCATGATTCCTTTTTATAAAGTATCAATCAGAATATATTTGGTTGGTTTTCCGTATGAAAGTAATTGTTTTCACTTAAAATATTGTCCATTTCAAATAAAAGTGAGACATTTTGAGTGGTATCGGCCACACCGTTCCTCATATTTAGGCAAGGTTGACTCTTACACGTCACAAATGACCAATTGATCGTTTTCATAATGTATCAACAAAATGCAAATGTGTTTGTTCGGTTTTTCGTACGCCATTTGTTGATTTCACATAAAATGTTGTCCATTTCAAATAAAAGTGAGACATTATGAGTGGTATCGGCCACACCATTCCACATATTGAGACGGGAATGACTCATACACATCAAAAATTACCCATGGATCATTGTGCTAAAGCATAAACGAAATAAGAATATGATTGGTCTATTTTCTAAATGTCTGTTTTTTTACATAAAATCCTCTCCTTGCGTTATCTTTTCGATTAGGTTTTTCACTCTTCTCTAATCTTATTCCGAAGCTCTAAAACCCTATTTTTTGTTGGGATTTATGGTGAATCTTGATGAGAGCTCAGATTGGGATCTGAGATGCTGAATTAAGAGTTTGATTTTTTCTGGAATCAAGGTAGGTGGTCAGTGCTTGGTACTGGAGTAATAGTAATGGAATGATAATTAGATTGGGATTTAGGGTGAATCTTGAAGAGAGCTTATATTGGGCTCAGTGACCTTATGATGTAGTGATTTTTGTGATGATGTTGGTGATACATAGTTGTGTGAGGTACCCAGTGGAGGATGAGGATATATGTGGCGTGGGTTATTCATGGTAGGAGGAGGGTGGGGGCTGTCCAGGGTCCACGAAGGAGGGGGTTGTCAGAGGTCCAGGAATGAGGGTGGGGGGATGTCTGGTGGGCTGTCTAGGGGGATGTCTAGGGTCTAGGGATGAGGGTGGGGGTAGTCCGGGGTTCATGAAAGTGTGTGGGGGGTTGCAGTCCGGGGGGCTGTCCAGGGTCCAGGGAGGGGGGGGGGGGGCTGTCTTTGGTCAAGGGTGGATGGTGGGGGTGGGGGGGATATCTGAGGGGTTGTCCGGGGTCCAGGGAGGATGGAGGGGGGCTATCATGCGGTGTTGTCCGGGGTCCATGGAGGAGGGGGGGGGGGCTGTTGAGGGGGGGGCTATCTGGGGTCCAGGAAGGAGGGTGTGGGGGGGGGGGGTCCGGGGGCTGTCTGTGGGGACATATGGGGGGATATCTCGGGTTAATGGGATGGTAATTACATATTTTATAATCAAATTAATTCAAGGTTAAAAAAATAATTTCATTATATCACATTCTAATAATACCAAAAATTTAAAAATTTCCACTAAAAATTTCAATTTCATTTAAATAGGTGTATTTCACAACAAATCATCAAATAATGTTTTATTATTTATAGATAAAAAAATAAAGATAATGTGACCAACCTAATCACACAGATATTCAGGCACAACAAGTCAAAAAAAAATCTAAGGTTAGTAATATCAGTCAAAAATGAAGTGAATCAATCTGTCCCTCATCACCATCACTATCATCACTATCATCTTCACCCTCACTCTCGTCCTTATCATCGTCCCCATAGATGCCCCCATTATCAACCTTGTCCTCCTCCTCGCCCTCGAACATAGCCTCGGCCTCCTCATCTCCCTCCTCCACTGCCTCAACCTCCTCCTCGCCCTCCTCCTCCTCCACATCGGCATCCTCCTCGCCATCATCTCAACCACCAATAGAACTACCACCTAGTGCACCAAATATAGAATGCATCGATGACATATATTCCCCACAAGCAGTTCTAGCCTTTGGTGGATGTGTGGGGCATAAATCTTCCATCCGTTTCATAAATGTAATGTTTTCCAATGCAGATTGTGATGCCGTCTCTATGGCCCTTTTTTCATCCTATTCTGTTTGTGCCTTATTCAGTTACAACTCGGTGGCACTAAAACTCATACTTGAGGAGGGACAATACCTCTTCATAACTATACTTTTCCAAGGCCGGCAACATGCTCTACCAGGGTGCTCATCTCGCAACACCCGATGTAAGTGATCATTTGGCCCAAAATTGTAAGGTTCCTGGACATCAAGGGCCTCTAAAGCAACATTTTAAAAAATATAAATACATTATTAAAATACAAAATAGAGATTAAAATTTTAAATCTACAAAGTAAAACATAAAATCTGCTGCTGAGTCAGTTCATTAATCGCACTTCCATCTTTCTTATTTCAACCCGAGAAAAAAAAAATCTCGAGGCACACGTCCTTCTATATTCAATTTATTCTTCTACAATTTCATTTAATGTAGGATACCATAATTAAAAATAGGAAATAAAAACAATAATTTGTTAACTAAAATAATATAACAACTTTAGAAATCAAATTAAATATGGAGGAAGCAATAAAAAGTGCAAGTCATAAAGAAAGATTATAAACTGTCATACCAGCTATCTCTCATTATCTAGCATCGTAGTACATCCCAATGTGTGGATGTATTTCATAGCATCAATGTTTTTTATTTCTTCTAGATGAATCCTAAATAAAATTTAATTATTAATATTAATGAAAAAAAAGAAAATTTTCATTCAAATACTTGTAATTTGTTTAATACCATAAATTGGCTAGTCTCCCAATGAGTAATCATCTGTATGTACTATTATAATGGAAAATCAACCACGATAGGGACTGCCTCTAACTCTGTGCCCACTCTATCATTCTGGACAATGTACAACTCATGCTTATAATCTCTCCAAATCTCGCCTAAATCCATTAGATGTATTGGTCGTGCACCCAGACCATCGGGGAAATTAAACCATAGCTGAAACCAAAATAATAATTCATATAAATACAAAAACTAATATATTGAATTAAATACAATTTATTTTTTACCCATATCTCTACCCAGTATTTATCCTTGACTTCATTTGGAAGCTATCTCCATGGGAGAGGGATGACATTAATTATGTCGGAGTATTTGGAATGTGTCGCAAAAAACTATTACACTGCTGCCCTGATTTTTCCATCAGATGTCTATATTCATTGTATTCCACCGTCAACTGTGTGTGGCGGTTCTACACCGTACGCATGTGTGTACGACACCACCCCGCCTCCTATTAGTAGATGTATCTGTTATCAAAATAAAAAAAATATTTTTATCAATACAAGTTATAATAAAAATAATTAATTGTGTAACAATTTGTTAGGGTTTTATATGTATAACTGTTGTAGTCTGATTAATGGGCATCGCTGGATCCGCAGAAACTGAAGGAACACGCTGTATAGACTCTGGGGGAGCTGGAGTCAAAGAGGAGGGAATATAAATGTCTGGAGAGATCAAAGTAGTAGTAAAACATGATGAAATGGATCGCTGGACAAATGATGGATAGAGGTGGGAATCATCCTAGGATATGGTACAGACTAGTGAGGAGGGTCATATATAATGGGTGGTGAAAACATGGGAGGCCCTAAAATCATGTGTGTCCCTAACAGAACAACGAGATCAGAATGTCGGATGGATGGTATGTCAGTGGGAGGGGCATGGTCTACTTGGGTACATCGATCAAATCATCTAGCTCTTGTACCACCCTCACCCCTCATAAAAACACCCCGAGTACTGGGACCACTACTCGACTGCTCATCAAATAACCATCGCCTAATAGATGGATCCTAAAAATAAGTTTATAAAAATTAATCACATGACATTATATACAATTTAAATAAATATATTTGAAATAAAATACACACTACAAGCACTAGTGGTAGAATTGCTAGCTCGGTCATGTGACGATTGTTGTCCATAATCTGTTTCTATCGCCTCTCTTCAATTGGTTTCATTTCCAGAATTTGAAAACAAATATGGAAGTTAATAGAAAAGGATTACTAATGTGTAACCTACAGAACAAAATAAATGATATGTAAAATCAATTGACAAAATTAAGGTAAAATTTAATTTCTATAGCTCATGTAGATGATGCAGGTTTCAATATTAAATTAATTTGAATAGAACCAACCTTAACAACTCAACTCGAGGTAATCCAAATGAATTGAGAACATGAATGGATGATTTTATATATTTCCCACCACAACATCAAGTTCACAGTCAACTCTGAAAATTGAGATATTGGAGTCATAAAAAGAAATAAATGGATTGGTCCTAATGGTAGTAGGGATGGTGTCAATTCTGTCGTCACCATCATCAAAAATATGTCTTGGAATTACTTCAACTATGACACCAAATTCAGTTCAATGTTGGTCTTTGAAACAAAAATCTTGTTCATCTATTGATGCGAATACATATGGTTCTTTACTAGCAAGAGTGCGAGACATATTAAAAACTTGAAATCCACAATCATCAATAACTGTTCCTTCTCGCGTCCTTCAATCAACCCAATGGCGTTTCATCATCGTGACTCGTCCATGAGTGTAATAATCCAACATTATAATTTTAGCAACAACTCCATAAAAACCACATTTTCAAATCACGGTCTACTATCTGATGAACTGGAAAAAAATATGTTGTGGTAGTAACCATAACACCATCATGTTGTGTTCTCATGTTCTTTTCTCGTTCAGTGAAAATAAATTTGTACCCATTGATAACAATTGATTTAAAGTCACGAACCATAGTATTAGGATCAAAATCCAACGCTCTTATTTCTTCAGAGACAGAGTCAGCATGAAAACTCAATAACTGTAATATAAATGAATATTAATATTAATTAAATATTGATTTAATTATTTATAATAGTAATAATTTTACCTTCAATTTTAACATTGAAGAAAACTCTTTGCTATGAATATTCTCCATCCTTGTCAAATATAAAGAACAATTATTTCTATTTATCATTGTTTTATGTTCCCTGTAGATAAAAAATATGAATATTTTAGCAAATATATATGTAAGACATGCATATTGAATTTAGTTACCTGATGTAGTCATCAAAAAAATTACAGTTGAACAAAACTGTGTGATGTCCCATCTCCCTCTCTTCAAGGCATAACGTCATCAATGTATATCATCTAAGAATTCCTCCTATTTGAGGATGTGAAGGAAAACTGGGTTCAATTTTCTAATACTATTATTCTTCATTTCTCATTGTTCTATTCATTCATGTAGTAATATCAGTCAAATACATTGAGCATAAATCCATACATTCTTGAGAAAAGTAACCATTCACGATAGAACCATCGTAATGATTCCTGTTTCAGACATAAGAATTTAATGTCTATGTATTTATTTTAGTTGGATACATCCAATTAAAAGAAATAGGTCCTCCGAGAAGTATTTTAGCGTGAATATAGACCGTCAGATGTAACATGCATGTGAAAAATGATGGAGGAAATATTTTTTCCAACTCTGAAAAAATTAATGGGGAATTTGTTAACATTTTTTGCATTAATGTCTTGGACATCTTCTTATCCCAATGATCTATAATCAAATGGCACAGTAGAATAATAGTCGCCCTTACATTATTGGAAAAATGATGACCGATTTCTATTGGAATAAACTCATGAAAAAGAACGTGATAATCATGAGTCTTCAATGATTTTAGCATCAACTCTCTTATGTTGACCCATTTAGATATGTTTCTTGAATAGACATCTGGATCTCTAATAGTCTCTAATACTTCCAGAAACTGTTTTTTTCCGTAGCTGTCACCACATAAGAATCTCATGGAACTTGTTATTTATTTTCACTAATATGCACAGGATGCAATTCTAGTCTGATGCACCAATCCACTAAGTAACTCCGATATTTTAAATCATATTTTCTCTTTCCCATAACATTTAGAACTATAAAAATTAAAATTTCACATATATTCTTTTAAATGTGCATTAAGTCTAAGAAATGACCTAACAAAATGGTTCACCAATAAGGAAAATAAAAAAAATGCACTCCTCTTCCACCAAATGTAACATGTTTTAGTGGAAACATTTTTTCTCTTTCCAGATTTCATTTGACCCTTCCCGAATGAAAAGACGAAATCATTCAATTCATTAAGTACATCAGTTCTAGACATACGCTGAGGTGGATCTTCGGTCTCTGTCGTATTATAAAATCATTGACGATTATTTCTATATGGATGGTCCATTGACTACAATCATCGATGTACCATAAAATTGAATCTACAATGATGTTTTATTCTACTTGAATGTATATTCTTTATACAAATAGTACATGACATTTTTCCCTTCGTCCTCCATCCAAACATCTTTTCATAAGCCAAAAAAATCATTGATCGTCCACATAATCACAACATACATCTAAAATATGTCTTTGAAATATTCATTTTATTTGAGAACACCCACATCCCAAAGACATTTGAACTATTTTATTAAAGGTTTCATGTATACATCAATATCAATGTCGGGATCAGAAGGGCCAGATATTAGTATACTCATGAATGTGAAAGGGGTTTTCATAAAAAGCCATGGGAGAAGATAATAAATGTGTATAAACATTGGCCATGTGATGTGTGAAGTAAGAATCTTCCAAAACAGATTAAAACCGTCGCATGATAGTCCAATCATCACATTATGCACATCAGCTAAAAAATCAAGATATCGGGCATCAAATCTCTGTCATGAAAATCTATATACATGGTGAACCAAATTATCATTAGTCTTCTTTCTCTAGGTATCATGCCATCTCATACTTATAGATATTTCATCAGACATAAAATGATTCTAGAGTATGGGGATCAATGGAATGTTCCACATTACTTTTAGTGGAACGTGGTATGGTGTTCTATCATATTTTTACTTCTAGTGGGATGCGCCACATTTTATACAATCATTTTCTTCTTGGTTTCCTATGAGAATAAAAATTAATCATTTAGGAAAGAATTAATTTAGTTTCATGAAAATCTTAGTTCCTCAACTAAATTCCATGATATATAGTGGTTTGAGGGAATATCTGCATCATATGGATGTAAATCCTTCAATAAGGTATGAATTTAATTGACTACTGTATTAGAAATCCCATACATAGTTTTCCCATGAAGCAATCAGATTAAAAATTCCATCTTTTTCATTTTATCGCATTGTCGATATACTGGATTTATGGAAACATCATTCAATTTTTTCACCCTTACAACATTATCATTTTCATTAGATGCATCATGTGTGCTCATATCGATGTCTTCTTGGGTCAGAATCCTTTTTTTCATGATGTTGAATAAATGGGAACTGGTCAAATAACAAATTCTCCACTCCATTACTCTCATTTGGATTATCAGCAATTTAAAATTTCATTTTCTCCCTATTGTGATAACACACATAGTAGTTTTCTTGAAAACCATAATTGGTTATGTGGTAGCTGACTTCTTCATGTCTTAACCGGGGTCTACCAAAATAACTGGAACATGGGTAGTTTATTCGACCACTATCTGAAGCATTGTAAAATATAAAATCAAAAAATCTCTCCAAATTGTTTTGAAAATCGATTGAGATCCGATCAGTTTCATACATCCAGCTTCTATCCATTCTATAAAAAAATTATTGTAATATGTCATTTCGTCAAAAGAAATTCAATAAGATTGATGTTTCATCGAAAATATATTTCAGTAAACGAGAATTGTTCAAATTATATGAAAACATAACTGACACACTAATCTATATTAGAATCATAATATAAAAGACAAAAACATACTATATTTATAACAAAATATATTTGAATAACTATACATGAGTGTACAGATCATGTACACTTGCGGAGGAGAATTATTTAGGAGATGACTAAATTTTAGATCGAAGAAATTTTATATTTTAGTAGATAATTTGACTGATCACATAAATTTCCCAAGGGGTAGGGAGTGTCCAGGGGTGTGGGGTTTCCTGGGGTGGTGGGGCTGTCATGGGGGTTGGGGGTGTCCAGGGGGTGGGGGCTATCTAGGGGGTCGGGGTGTCCACGAGGGCAGGCTATCCACGAGGGGGGTCGGGCTGTCCAGGGGGGTATGGGTTGTCTAGCGAGTGGGCGGGCTATCCAAGGGGTGAAAGGCATGTCAAGGTGTGGGTGGGGTTTTCCAGGGTACGGGGTGTCCAAGGGTGGGTGGGCGGTCCATGAAGGTGGTGAGGCTGTCCAAGGGGGTACGAGGTGTCTAGGGGGTGGGCGGGCTATCTAGGGGGGTAGGCAAGCTGTCCACGGGGGGTGGTCATGCTGACCACACAGTTTTCGGGGCTATCCAGTGGGGTCGGGGGTGTCAAAGGGGTGGGCGGGCTTCTTTCTAGGTGGGTTTGGAGCATCCATGGGGGATGGTGGTGTCTGGGGGGATGGGGGAGTCCGGGGGTGGGCGGTTTGTCCACGAGGGTGGGGGGAGGCTTTCTAGGGGGTATGTGCTCTCTAGGGGGTGGTCGGGCTATCCAAAGGGTTGGTGGGGTTGTCCAAGGGGTCGAGGTGTCCAGGGGGTGGGGGACATTCCAGGGGTGGGGGGTTGTCCAGGGGGTACGAGGTGTCCAGTGGGTGGATGCGATGTCTAGGGGGATGGCTGGGGTGGTAGTGCTATCGAGGGGGTCATGTTGTCCAGGGGGTGGGGGTGTTGTCCTAGGGGTACGAGGTGTCTAGGGGGTGGGCGTTCTGTCCATGGGGTTGGGTGTTGTCCATGGGGGGAGGGGTGTCCAGGGGTGGGGGGGCTGTCCATGGGGGTATGGGGTGCATTGGCGGGCATTCCACGGGGGTGGCTAGGCTGTCAAGGGGGTACGTGGTGTCCAGGGGGTGCGCGGGCTGTCCACAGGGGTGGAGGGGTTGTCCAGTGGGTGGGGGTCTAGGTATGGGGGGATTTCCAGCGGTGGGGGTGTCTAGGGGGTACGAGGTGTCTAGGACAGCCCACCCCACCCCCCTAAGATAGCCCCCCCCACACACCGGGACAACCCACCCCCACCACCCTTGGACATCCAACAACCCCCCCCCCCCCACCTGGACAACCCACCCCACCCCCATGGACAGCCCACCCCCCCCATGATAGCCCTCACCCCCCATGATTGCACACACCCCCGCCCCCACCACCCTAGACAACCAACACACCAGCCCCCACCTAGACTGCCTGCACCCCCCTTGACATCCCACACCCCTCCCTCACTTGGATAGACCACCTACCACCACCCCTAGACAACAATCCCCCTCCCTGGATAGCCCACACCCCCTCCCCTGCAACCCCCCCCCCCAACAGCCCCAAATGATAGCCCACCCCCCACCTAGAGAGCCCACACCCCCCATCGGGACATCCACCCCCCCCCCCCCACCTAGCAGGACAACCCACCCCTTCCCTATACACCCTACACCCCCTCCCATGTAGCCTCCCCCCCCCCCCCACCTAGACAAGCACCCCCCCCCCCCATCTGGACCCCTGCACCCACCTGGACAGCCCCCCCCACCCACCTAGACACCCCACACCCCACCCTCCCTAGACACCCCACACCCCCTACCCCACCTAGACACCCCACCCTGACCCCCCTGGACATCCCAAACCCCTCCTTGGTGAATCCCATACCCCCTCCCCCACACCCCTATAGCCCCCACCCCCCTGTATCCCCCCTACCCCTCTCGATAACCGACCCCCACCTGCAAGGCCCCCCACGGCTGGATATCCACCCACACATGGATAACCCCCTACCCCTCCTGCATCCCCCCATAGTTTATTTTAATTTTATTTCTTTTTATTCATTAAGAAACCCAAAGTATCATGCATTATCCATTTCCCTATACAAAAAACATAAAACCCCACTAAACATAATAAATAAACCCCACTAAACAAAAAAACAAACATAAAACAAACACTTTAAATCACTAAAAAAACATAAAACAAACCCTTAACCCCTGCAAAAAAAACCCCACTAATAGACCATATACTATGTATGAAGTGTAGAACCAAATAACATAAAACAAACAATAATTACATCGCATCAGTAATTTATCCAAAATCAAAACATCAAACATTAAATTAAAAGAGTAATAACAGTAAAACTAAGATAACACTTACTAATTTGATGTGTAGAAAAAAAATTCATTGATTGAAGAAGGATTTTCAGCTGGAAGGTGTTGTGAGGCTGCGAAGACGTCCAGAGGAGGTGTGGATTTGGTCTGCAGTCGTGCTGAATGGGAGCTGTGGTGCTGGGTATTGGGGGGAAATCATTCCCAACGGTTTTTAAAAAACGTTGTGAAAGCCTCTCATTACCAACGGTTTTAGTAAACCATTTTTAAATGTTAAAAGAATTAAATCTATCCCAATGGTTCTATCAAACTATTGGGAAATCATAATTATGATAACACATTTATCTACAGTTTGAGAAAACCATTGGAAAATGTGACTTTTTTCAATATACCAACGGTTTTTTCAAAACGTTGGTATATATCTGTTGGGAAAACCACCATTCCCAGTAGTGCACCTCAAGAAATAATGGAAAATTGGACTACATATCATCGGAGGTGTGCCAGAGGAGATAGAGGGGCCTCCTTAGAGTAGCATCATCGATGAGGTATGATGGTCATGTTAGAAGATGATAAAATTCAATATAATAATAATAAAACATAACTACTACATAAACAAACATTTCTCATAATAGAATAATTCAATATATGTAGAAACATTATGAAACACCACAATACAATTCAGTATTACAATAATCAAACCTCATTGCATAATAAAATTACACATATTAACAATCAAAAAATACAATTCACATCAATAGTGAGTATCAATATCAGTATCATCAGATTCATGACAACCCTCATCCACGCCTCATACAGAAACACCATCAGCACCTCTCACACCACTAACATCATCATCGACATCATCATCTGTACCGTCAGCGACACTATGACTGGCTCTGGCTACTACTTCATCACCATCTCTAGCTCTGGCTCTAGCAGAAGAATATATATTATAATAACTCATCGAAATCAGACATGTGTCAACAGCTGCAGCTTCTATTGGTGAATATGTAGAAGAAATGGCAGACATAAAATTCTTCATATTCTTAAATATCACCTTTTCTGGTTTTTGTGTTGCTTCTATGATTGGGGAATTAATTTGTTCCATTGTGATCAAACCAGAACCAATACATGAAGAAACATTGCCAGTATACCGGTATCAAGATGGTAAAATATTCTTCCCAGGTCATCAAATCACTCTTCTCTGATGCTCATCTCCTAATACATGTTGTAGATGATTGTTTTGGACCAAATTGTTATGTTCTTTTTCATTCAATGTCTCCAAAGTATTCTGCTGATTGATATATAACATAAATTAAAATGATAAAATAATATAAGGAATTAAATTATTTCAAAATAAATGAAATTGAAATATACTTACAATCTTCTTCTCGGTGTTAGTATTTGACACAATACCATCTTTCTTTTTTCTTCTTAAATAATACAAAATGAGTATGGAAATAGACCCTCGATATTCAATTATTTTTTTAAGACAATACAATGAAATAAATCTAAAATTAAAGTTAAAAAAATTACACTAAACGAAGCTAAGTATTTTAAATATTAAATTACATGTGTTTACTCAAGATCTAGGAGAGAATTGTGTCCACGGGTATAAACATGTATCATTCCACTGTTATTTCATTTATTTCTATCTGATTACTCCTATAAAAAATAATTTTATAATTTTCATTGACATAAATAAAACTCTTTTTCAAATATATAAATGAATATATATATAAATTTAACAAATACCTTAAACACTTGAGTCTTTCAATAGTCGATCATCTATTTGTATTGTGATATTGGGAAATCATGAATCACCAGTAATTCTTCATGTTCCATGTCAACTCTCTTTTTCCATCCAAGATATATGTCATACTTGTACTGTTACCACATTTCACCTAAATCCATTAACCATGCAGCCTTGGAATTTTTTCCATCATGAAAATTATATCAGAGCTACAATTGAAAAACTATTTGTTAAGAAAATAATTTAAATTAATATATATAAAAGGTGATTAACATTACATACATAGATAACTCCATAGGAATTGTCCTTTATTTGTTCTCCAACTTCCCTCCAACTTAATTGTCTAACCGAAATTATTTTGTTGTGTCTAGAATGTGTTCTCATAAAGTGTTTACATTCCGTACCAGTTTTTTAATTACAGCTCTAGACATCCCCAACCCCCAGACCCCCCATGGAAAACCCCATCCTCCTACACCACACACACATTGCCCCCCTCCCTGCCCCATGCACACCACTCCCCCAGACCCTTTCACCCCCCTCCTGGACATCACCACATCCACTTGCACCCCCGGCCCCCTCCCTACACACTGCCCCCCCCCCCCCCTCGGGCACCCCCCTCCTGGAAAGCCCTCCCCTGGACCCCCACACCCCCTGCACCCCCTCCTCCCTGCCCCAACCTCCCACCCCCCTCCTAGATAGCACCACCTTTTTCCCCATGCCCCCTCCCTGCACCCTACCCCCCTTAGACACCCCCCTGCAACCCCACACCCCATGCCCCCCTCTCCATGCACCCCTACACCCCCTACACAATGCTCCCCCAACCCCCACCCCAGAAACCCCCTTCTAGGATAGCCCCCTCCCCTTACCCCTTCACCCTACACCCCCCCACACCCCCGGCTCCCTTCAATCATCCCCCAAACTCCCACCCCTCTCATGGAAAACCCCCTCCCCCTGCACCCCCTTCCCACCTCCCTGCACACTTCCCCCGACACACTACCCCCCTCCCTGCACACTTCCCCCCTTTTGGACAGCACCCTCTATTACGTGATCACATGTGTTTTTTTAATTGTAAAAACCACAAATACTATGATGAATAGTGTATCAAAACACATGAACATCTTGGTAACATCATCACGATGAGTGTGATATCTCATATTTACAATATCACCCTGGTAAATCTGACTCAGATATGGCGAATTATCAATGCATAGAAAATAAAGAATCAGACTACTATTACTAAACACATATGGTATGTTGCAACCTTTATCCAACAAGATGGGTGCCACTTGTGTTGACAAACACTTGGAAAAGATTCCCTATAGAAAAAGTATAATGTTTATCCTCCTTAATTCACCAGAAAAATGGAACTAAAAACTCTAGAGTTTTATTACCTCACATAAATTCTGTAATATTAATACATTTAGAGTCATCCATTATAAAATAATGGAAGTTTAGATGACATACCATGTTGAGAGTAATTCTCGAGGAATGTATATCCCACGTAAATTGTGAGTTACATGATGATCATGCATGTAAGAAGAATCAAATTATTTCACAAACAACCATCTAACTAGGGTTTAATTTTAAAATCTAAGATTCCTACATGAGATAAACTTCACTCAAATTGAACCACTCACCGGAAATGGTTCAGATACATTTAAAATATTATAATATTCTGAGGGATCTAACTCCCTTCGGTTAGCCTCTTACAAAAGAAAAAAGCTTCAACAAAAAATCTAGGTTGTTCTTTAGATTTCACTAGGCTAAGAAAAATAATTTCTCTTCAATTTATAGATAAATAAACCCATGGGAAACACTCATATACCCTCTCTAAGGAAACGTTCAGTTGAACGTTACAAAATCTCGTACATCGGGTTGAAAACTAAAAACATCGTGTTCAGGTTTCTTTTAAGGCATTATATTTCATCAATTTTTTTTCCTAAAATATTCGAAGTTATATCTTTATTGAACGTCCAATATCATTAATGGAAAATAAATAAATATTTTCCTTTATTTATATAGTTCTCCAATTAAACAATGAAAATCTATCTCAAAATTATTTTCATGCATTAATTATCTATCTACCATACAATTCAAATATTAGGAAGTTTATCTTATAAATTTAATTCTCTATTTTACATATACATAAATATTTTCATATTTGGACTAGTTAAATAGGATTTAAATTTCAGGTTATAGAGGAAAGATCCCTATATGTTTCAATTGTCATTTAAAATAACATAATCCAAAAAATACTACATATCAAAATAGCTAAAAGGTAATATATTAATTGTAAGAAACATGTTATGTAATATGCCACCATAAATCTATACATAAAATAATATAAGAGGCTAAAAAACATTCAAAACCATCACTCTATGGAATAATCATACCCCAATTGGGTTATTTTATATATAATAACTAGTTAATAGTAACGTAGGTGGGTCCCATAATATTCATCTTGGGTTCATATAAATTCCACCAAACAACAATTGATTTATTTATTAATGTTTAGAAACACCATTAAAGGATTATCTCATTATAATCTTGCCCCAAATGACCTAAATGGTTATAGATGTGTATATATGAATTTGTTAACATGGGTTGTCATTATGAAATTCTGTAAGTACTATAATTCATAATAAAAAACATTAATTATATGAATTAAACCATGGTTTAGTAAGATGAATTACCATTGCTAAATAACAATTATACTTGTATTTATATGTCATTATTGGAATACATGTACCTAAAACTTGGTCTTCATCTTTTAATATAGAATATAATAAGTACATTTATACTGGTTTGATTATATGGGTTACAGTTCCAATTTTATAAAGGCCCGACAACATCCAATTATTTTTTGAAATACATTTAACTATTACCATAAATTGTTTAGCATATGTAACATTTGGTTCATCGTTTAAACTTTTCAATGTTGGTTAGTTAAGGTACCATCATAACACTATATAGGAAAAAACTATTTAGGTAGATTCTAACACATTAATAACCAATCATATATCACAATTATCTCAAGGAATGATATAACATCTTAGAAAATAATATTTATTTATAAATAAGAAACCACAAAATCAAGGTATATAGGAAGATAATGATAAATAATCATGAATCAATTAATAAAATCCCATAAGAAAAATATCCCATATAACATAAAATAATGGTATGAAACCCACATATCATGGAACATTCAAGGAATTTAAATCTCTATAATCCTAGAATGATGAATGAAACAACATTCTCATTCCATAAAACATGTGGATAAAATACCCTAATATCATAAATCTATATGTACAATAATTTAAATCAATCACTCAAGGTGAAATCATAATCAATTTTAATAACTATCAATAAGACCATAGTCTCATCCCTGAATAATTAGGCTTTTCCCCTTGCATTGGTTCAACACTCCCAGACATGATTATTTACCCTAAATAGACACATTCCTAGAATCATATATATTATAAAAAATTTCATGATAATATAAAAATAAACCACTTATACCACTTTGTAAATTCCCAACCCAAGAGCCACTAAACAGATCCCCAAGATAGTGGTTACATGGCTACAGGAGTTCCACCGCATATGTCAGAGGAAAACTACCAATATTGAGGTTATAATTATTGTACAATAGAGAGTAAATAACAATATAAAAATAGTATCATATCACCATACAATAACAACATCAAAAATAAGAATAATTATATATGAATGAAAAAGAATCAAATGAAAACATTAACTGATATTATCTAAGATCCTCTCCATGGAAGGGAAAGAACATTACCATGGACCCTGACGACTTTATTATGAAAACCTAGATGGTGCGACACAATAAGGATTTCTCTATCGTGCCTAGTCCTCGGGTTACTAGATCTGAAATAAAGGGTAATATTCCATTGAAAGCTCCTAAAAATGAAGGTATCTCCCCCACAAGTAGATACAAAGTATTTGTAAAGATTCACGAAGTTGGATCCTCCAATGGTTTGGTGTCCGCAGGAGATGATCATATTATCCACAGAATAAGGTCCATGGAGAAGCAGCGTAAGCCAGGCTCGAATGAAGACCCTCAGTGACAAATAGTCTTGATGCTGGAACACATGGATCTCCCTTTACACTCGGATTAAGAAATGGTAGAGGAAACTAAGGATATTATGGCATTGAAAAAGATAGAAACATTGATTCATGTGATCCTCACAAAGGAGCAAGGAGAGTGGATTGATAAGTAGGGTCATATTCTTCTTAGAGGATTCAACAAGGGAAATATTAGTAAGTAAGAATTCAGACAATCTTGGGAAAACATGGTGAATCAGTATGAAGATTTCCTAAATAATTACCCGAACACTTAGGTAAATTCCATTCCCTGGATACTATTTAGTGAGATAGGTTCCAATCAACACAAGCTATTCTTTTAAAAATCTGTAGTTTATTTTTGTGTTGAAACTGGTATGTTTTGAGGTTTCTCACTTTCCCCATGAAAGTGTTTGAAAATAAAAAATATATTACGTTGAGGATAACAATAACTGATAAAATAGAAAATTTTAACTACACAACAATGCATTCATGTTCATATGAGGTTATTAAATGGAAATCAGTAAACATACAAAATTGGTTACTATAAAATATAGTACAGGTATATTAAATGTAAAAAAATATATCTTCATGTCTATCCTAATTTTTATCACATAACTTTTCTCCTAACCACCATATTCAATAATAATTTCATGAATAATAAATACAGAACCTAATCCTGTAACTGTGTAGTCTTTTTAGGTACAATAGTGGAAAGCCATCCCAAACAAGTCAAGGGATATAATTAGTAGGACAACACCAATGGTTTCTAGATCTATTTTTTCAATGATTATAAACTATAATAGTGTGAATGTATAACAGTAATGTTATTGAAGATAAATAAATGTAATCAATTTATTCTTATTTTCTTCCAGGACACATGATTAACTATATTTTCAATGGAATAATATTACATATATCCTCACACCTTCCATCATGTATATATATGCATTTCAAAGATAATATATATCCGTGATATAGATTAACTGGTGTTGGGTTTAGGTTTTTGTCCATGTAATCAACAAAGATGATCACATGTCATATAGTGGTGCTATGTACAAGGTGCAGGACCCTTGTATCACAAAATAAGTAACACAATTCCTAGGGTATCATAATATGTAAGGGAATATACCACTGAGAGATTATATAACTGAGTTTCATAATATATAATAGACCCTATTCATAATAATCACAACATATATTTGAAACCATTCCCATATGTCTCAACATTAATAGGGCACCATGCATGAGGGATTCCATGTCTGAGTACCAATATGCATAAGGGATTCCATGATTGATTATCCAATATATAAAAGAAATCATTCCGGATGGACACCATTCACATGTATCAAAATTTATATAAGGGGAATCATTCCTAAATGATTCTATAAAAATTCATTAAAATATATATGGGACTCTGTGAGTGAGTGTCATAAAATAAAAAAAAACTACTAAGTGAAATATTTATAGGAATATTGCACCATACATGTATAGGTATATCATAGTCCATGAAAGAATACAGGGAGAAATGATTTTCCATGATCATTATTTTTAGTCAATTTAATGTACTTATAAGAAATAGTGTCTTGTGGGAAAACATTCCCTACTACATTTCAATTCATTACATACGAAATATCAATTCCTATAATATTTTCATTAATAAATTAAAGAATTTAAATAGGGAAGTTTCTTTTATTATAAAAACAATATGCTCATGGGATGGTCCTTGAATCTCACCATTCAAATATTATTATTTAAATACACATTTTTATTTAATAAGACAACACACCTCTATTGTGGTTAATTATAAAATGGTCTTGGTTGGTTATTATTCCCATGTTTCTTAATTCAGTTTAGACATCCCTTACATGAGGGCTTAATCATCCCACCTCCAATTATAATAAAATTTTGAAAGGAATTATAATTATAATTAGTTAAAGTATCAACCAAAATGGATTATTAATCTTTTAGATGAAGCATAGTTCACAACCACAAAGTAAACACACACATTTAGTGTTTTGGTTTAAGGTCAGAAACCAATAGTTCTATTAAGAGTACACTTTTTATTTATTCTATGTCATTAGTATCTACATTATTAACATCATATTTTAAGGTTTGTAGATTTAAATTATAGTTTGAATCACAAATATACTGTTCTAAAAAATACATATAGCATGGTAACATACATTGAACACCAACCTTATACTAAGGACTCTTCAATTGTTGGAAATCCTGCATTGATTCTATCTGGTTTTTGGGGAATGAATGTAAAATAAAAAAGAACTAAAAATAGCATGAATTAGCTTAGATAAATATAGTGTAAGAGAAGGAATTATAATTGATGAGGGAAATGAATAAGAATTACATTATAACCATGGTATATCCAACATAACCAATGACACGAAATTTGGAATTTGGATGAATAATAAGTTTCTATGTCTACAGGGGGGACATGGATCATAGGGAAGGGTACCTATATTTGGATGTGAGCATAAAATGGGAGAAAATAATAAATATGTTGGATGGTAAAGACCATAATTTATAAACCATTAATGATTTGTAGGATTTGTATATATGGTATGGCTAACTGAATGCTAACTGAGCATTGCTACATCCATAGTCAATCCAACTATGTAATTAAAAATTGCGGTCTTCTAAAATCATCATTGAAAATGGACGACTTATACTATTTTTTAATGATCTCCTCACACGACCATTTAAATCGTTTAGAGTGGTTACCCATCAGGGAATTACCGCTAACACATGAATCTACAAATAAGAGTAAAACCGTAAAATCATATCATTGAAGAAATTAGATAGTATAAAATACTTGTATTGATTAGAAGCTTCATAAAGGAGGGCACTACAGTGACAAGTCGTCAGAGAGGAGGGTGTCGGGGTGAGATAGGTCTCGGGGGAGGAGGGTGCTACTGTGAGAGAGGTCATCAGGGACGAGGGGTCACGGTGAGAGAGTTTTTCGGGGAGGGGGGCACTGCAGTGAGGAGAGGTCGGGTATGAGAGGTCGGGTAGAAGAGCTCGGGAAGGAGAAGTCTTCGATGTGGAGGCCACCGCTGTGAGGAGAGGGCGTGGATGATAATTAGCTGGGTAAGAGAAGTCATTGGGGAGGAGGGAACCATGGTAAGGAGAATTCGTTGGGAGGAGAATTCATCGGTGAGAGTAGGTGTGAGGTGAGTAGAAAATTGGGGAGGATGAGGCCGATACCAAATAATTGACAGATGTGGTATAACCATTATGGATTATTTGCACCGTGGAAAGTAAAAAAGAATATCCACGGACCAATAAAATGGTGGTTATAGGCTCATCGATATATATTTAATTTCACGTAGTGAGTTTTAAGGATTTAATATTTTAGTGTATTTATTATTACGATTTATCTGAGTTTCTAGTGTTTTTAAGGTTTTTGGGGATTTTATTGGTTTCTTGGGTTTTAGGGTTTTTAGGGATTTTTACTTTTTCAGGTATTTTTATGGATTATTGAATAAATTTATCGAAATTAGGGTTTTTAGGGATTTTGAGGTTTTTTGGGTTTTCAAGATTTTTAGGGTTTTTATGGACTTTTTGGGGTTTTCACGGTTTTGGAGTCATTTAGGGTTTTTAAGGTTTTTATTGTTTTTTTCATTTTTATGAGATTTGTCGGTGTTTGGAGTTTTTAGTTTTATCCTTTTTGTTTTTATGTGTTTTTTGGGGTTTTAATGTTTTTAGGGGTTTCTATGGTTTTCATGAAATTTTTAGGGTATTTAGCGATTTTAACATTTTTAGGGATTATTGGTGTTTTTTATAATTGTAACGGATTTTAGAGTTTTTTGGGTTTTTAATGATTTTTAGGGGTTTTGGGGGTTTTCTAGGGTTTTTAGGGTTTTTTGAGTTCACTAAAGGTTTTATTTTTGTTAGAGTTATTTAATGTTTTTAGGGGTGCTATGATTTTTTAGATTTTTTATGGGTTTTTTTTGATTTCATGTGGTTTTAGGGTTTTTATGGATTTTAGTGGTTTATGGTTTTCATGGGTTTTTAGGTTATTTAAGGATTTTTATGTTTTCATTTATTTTTATGTATTTTATGATTTTTAACATTTTTACGATTTTTATATATTTTCAGGTTTTTTAATGTTTCCATAGGGTTTAAGGGGAGTTTGTAGTCTTTTTTGTTTTTATGGGTTTTTGATTTTTTTTGAGTTTTTAAGGTTTTTGAGATTTGTTACAATTTTTAGGAGTTTTAGGGGTTTTAATATTTTTTTGGTTTTTAGGGTCATTAAATCTTTTCGGAGTTTTATGGTTTTCATGTGCTTTTTAGGGTATTTATCGTTTTTTGTGTTTTATGGGGTTTTTAGGGTATTTTTATGATTTTTATGGGTTTTTTTGGATTTTGAGTGTTTTTTTGGTTCTTCCTGGTTTTTACAAATTTTAGGGGTTTTTTGGGTCTTTTGAGTTTTTTGGGTTTGTTTATGGTATATATGTTTTTTAAAGTTGTTTAAATTTTTTGTGGGTTTTATGTTTTATAAAGTTATTGGTGGTATTTTTGAGGTTTTATAGATTTTTAAGGTTGTTTATGGGTTTTTATGGTGTTCACATTTTAATGGATTTTTAGGGATATTTTTGGATTTCTAGGATTTGTAGGGGTGTTTACGGTTTTAGGGGTTTTGAGGGGTTTTCTCTATTATTTAAGGTTATTGGGGTTTTTCAGGGGTATAGCATATTTTGGGTTTTTATGGTTTTTTATAGTTTTAGGTGTTTTAATGTTTTTTACTGTTTTTATCAATTTTACGGGTTTTAACAGTTTTTATAGTGTTCAGTGATTTTTAGGGTTTTATATGGTTTTAGGGGTTTTAACTACTTTTAGGGGTTTTATGGTTTTCTGGAAATTTTTAGGGTTTTTAATGTTTTATATGTTTCCTGTTAATTTTAGGGGGTTCAGATTTTTGACATTTTTTGGGTTTTATGGGTTCTAGGGATTATGAAGAGTTTTAGGGGGATTAAGGGTTTTTATAGTTTTTATATATTTTTAGGGTTTTTTGGTTTATAGTGTTTTTTAGTATTTTATGGTTTTAAGTTTTTTTAGAGTTTTTAAAAAAAATTAGGGGTTTTTAGGGTTTTAAGAATTTTATTTTATTTTTATGGTTTTATGTCTTTTAGGGGGTTTTAATGTTTTAGGGGCGTTTTATGGGTTTCAAGGTGTTCTCTGGGTTTTTAGGTTTGTTTACATATTCATTAATTTTGAGGGGTTTTTTATGTTTTTTATGGTTTTTTTAAGGGTTTTAATATTTTATAGTGTTTTTTTGTGTGTTTTAAGGGTCTTAAGGATTGTTTTGTGTTTTTAATGGATTTTTAGGGTTTTTTGGGTATTAGGTTTGTTATTGTTTTAGGGGATTTATTGTTTTCTGATGGTTTTTAGGGTTTTTAGGGGGTTTTTTACGTATTTATGGATTTTTAATTCTTTTTTATTATTTTTAATGATTTTAGGGTTTTTATTGATTTAGGGGCTTTCTAGGGTATTTCATGGTTTTTAAGGTTTTTAGGTTTTTCATGGTTTTTAGAGTTTTCAATGATTTTTTTTCTTTTTATTTTTGGGTTTTTTGAGTTTTTAGGGTTTTTAGAGTTTTTAACACTTTTATGGGTTTATAGGGTTTTTAGATTTTTAGTGGATTTAAGGTTTTTTTCATGGGTTTTATTGGTTTTTATGGATTTTTATATTTTGAAGGATTTTTATGATCTTAACATTTTTTAGGATTTTTAGGTGTTTTAGTTATTTTGAGGGTTTTTAGGTATTTTTAAGGTCTTTACGGTTTAAGGATATTTTAGGTGTTTTTATCTTTTTGGGTTTATTTGAAGTTTTTAGGTGTTTTAAGGGGTTTTTTAGTTTTTTAAACATTCTTATAAGTTTGAGGTTTTTAGGGTTTTTAGGGGGGTTTTAGTATTTTTTTAGGTTTTAAGGGGGGGTTATAGTATTTTTTGAAGGGAATTTTGAATAATTTTATGTATTATCAGGTTTTCAATTTTTTTTGGGATTTTGAGAGTTTTTAGGGGTTATTAAGTTTTTTATTCTTTTTTAGGTATTTTTGGGTGTTAGGGGTTTTTTATTTTTTTTTATGGTTTTATTGGTTTGTAATGTTTTTGTGGGTCATTAGTTTTTTATTATTGTTATGTTTTATATGGTTTTTATGGGGTTTTTGGGTTTGATGTGTGTTTCATGGGATGTTTGGTATTTTAATGTATTTCGGTAATTTTAGGGATTTTAAAGGATTTTTATGTTTTTTATGGTTTTATGGGTTTATTGATTTTCCAGCGTTTTCAGGTGGTTTAGATATTTTCTTGTTTTTTTTTTTGTTTTTTTGAGTTTTTAGGAATTATTTTGAGATTTTTAGAAGTTTTAAGGTTTCTTAGAGTTTTTAATGTTTTCTTGGATTAAAGGGTTTTTAGAGTTTGTAATGGTTTTTAATGGTTTTATGCGGTTTTAGTGCTTTTAAAAAATTTAATCTTTTTACGGTGTTTTAGGTTTTTTGGAGTTTTCATGTTTTTAAGGGTTTTTATGTTATTAGGGATTTTTAGTTATTATTTATGGTGTTTATGTATTTGATGGATTTTGAGATTTTTTAGTGGCATTCATGGTTTTTGATGGTTTTTTGGGGTTTTCAAGGCTTTTTGGGTCTTTTGAGTATTCAATGTTTTTTTATGTTTGTTAGGGTTTTAATGGTTTCCTTGAGTATTTTGTCATTTTTAGTGGGTTTAAGGGTTAATATTGTTTTTAGGGGTATTTAAGGTTTTAATGGTGTTTTAAAATTTCTAGGGGGTTTAAAGTGTCTAAAAATTTTTAGTGGGTTGTAGGGTTTTTACGGTTTTTAGGGTTTTAATGGGTTTTAGTGGTTTTCTGGGTTTTTATGGTCTTTTACGGTTTTAGGGAATTTTTGAGATTTTTTAGTATTCTATGGGTAATAGGGTTTTGTAGGTTTTTAGAGATATTGAGGGGCTTTATAGGTTTCAAGAATTATTTTGGGCTTTTAGGTGTTTTCGTGGATTTTAGTGACTTATTTGGTTTTTTGGTTTTTTTGATTTTTTTAGGATGTTAATGGTTTTTAGGGTTTTTTGTTTTTTTCTCATCTTAAAGAGAACATGGAGTTTTAAATGGATTTTTAATGTTTTTATAGGTATTTAGGGTTTTATGGGTTTTAGAGGTTTTTAGGGTTTTCAGATGTTTTTAGGGTTTTTTATGTTTTTCATGATTTTATGGGCTTTTATGGAATTTATGCTTCTCTCGGTTTTTTGGTTTTTAGGATTTCTCTGGGTTTTAGAGTTTTTAGGATTTTAAGGATTTATAAGATCTTTTGGGTTTTAAGGTTATTTTTGTGTTATTCATAATTTTAATGTTTATAGTGTTTTTAAGGTCATTAGGGGGTTTATGTGTTTTATGCATTTTTTTGTGGGTTTTAGGGTTTTTTAAGGTTTTATTGGTTTGCATGGGGTTTTATGTGCTTTTACAGTTTTTAGGTTTTTATGGAATTCTAGCGCTTTTTTAGTTATTTTATTATTTTTTTGTTAATAGGGATTTTAGAATTATTAGGGTTTTGCGGGTTTTAGGGTCTTTTGTGTTTTGATGGTTTTTTTTTGGTTTGTAATAATTTATATATTTTTTTAATGTTTTGTGGTCATCAGGGGTTTTAGTGTTTTTTGTGTTTTTGGAGTTTTTTTATGGGGGTTTTAGGGTTTTTATGGTTTTTAGGGGTGTTATAATTTTTAGTGGGTTTTTTGGGGTTTTCTAGTTTTTTATGTTCTAATCGAATTTAATGGTTATTTAGGATTTTTAAAATTTTGAGGGGTTTTTATGGTTTTTAGGATTTTTAGGTATTTTTAGGGTTTTTATAGGTTTTCAAGGTTTTTTTAGGGTTTTTAGGTGTTTAAGTTTATTTTCTGAGTTTTTTAGGGGTTTTCATGTTTTTTGAGTTTTTATTCCTTTATAGGGATTTTAAGTGTTTTTGCAGTTTTGAGTTGGTTTTTTGGGGTTTTATAGTTTTTAGTGTTTTTAAGGTTTTTAAAGGGTTTTATGGTTTTCAAGGGGTTTTCAGGGATTTTAGGACTTTTTACATTGTGACGAGAACCATGTCGAAGGCACCAAGTCGATTGCGTGTGAGGAAGAGTTGGATTTGCAAGGCCCAATGAGGCGAGGGAGATTAAAGAGGATCAATGCTACAATGGGCGCACGTATTGCTTCATTAAAGGCCCAATGGATCTTCCCTCCCATGGATGGAGAAAGTGTGCCTATAAGATCACTTATTCAAGCCCAAAATTGATGTTTAAATCTTGGCCCACATGGTTTCACGAATTTGGAGGCCTTTCCCACATGGAGGATTCTAGAAATGGTATCTTTGGACACAAAAGTCAAATCCGGTGGACTATGTTGGAATGTTGTGTGCTACTTTTCCTAAAGTCTTTGTTGGCTTTTATCTTTTTGACTTTTAAGGGGACAAGGTAGGTTTAGAATTTATGACTTTCGGGTATTAGACCCTTGACCATTGTATCACCCCCATGGCTATAAATAGCCACCTCATGGCATTGTATTGGCATTCAAGACTTAATTAAGAGATTATGGTTGTTTCTCCCCGTTGTGTGAGAATTATTCCGAATTTCCCCCTTGCTCTTGTGCATTCTTGCCTTGTCAATCTACTAGTTAGATTGGTGATCCTAGATCACAAAGCCCCCAATTTCGTGCCTCATCCCAAGTGCGTTGTTGTGTGGATTGGCTATCTCATCCCTCCGTTGAGTGGGATTTCTAAGTAGTAGGTCGCGCTTCTTATAGTGTTTATTGACTAATTTCATCCACTATCAATACCCATCATCCACCACTTAGCCCCGAACCGCATTCCTCATCCGCTGACCTACACCAGGAAGATCGGGCCACCCCGTGCATCTCACATCAGCTGGTATCAGAGCTCTGGTTGACATGGTAGGTGTCTATCCCTTCATTTACTTTAATTCTATCCATTACCCTCCTTATCTTTCCATATTATTCACCCATTCAACAAAAAAATCCATTTTCTTAAAAGCCTTACGAATTATCCTAGTTTGTGCAAGCTTGGATTATTATAAATTGAGCCAAATTTTCATTCATCTTCCTTCCACATTTAATTCTCTGTATGTGATTTGTATCCGATAAAAAAAAATTCTCTCAACTCATCATTTTTGCTTTTCAAAATTAAGCACATTCTTTATTTGAGAGATTTCAAAAAAAAATAAAAAAATTGTCCTACCCTTCGTTCAGTCATCTTGTGCTTTCAAACTCCAAGCACAACACTTTTGGGGGAGAATTGACAAAAAAAGGAACAAAAAAAGCAGATGAAATTACTCCTTTGTGCTTTACCTTATTAGCACATTCCATTTCCATATATAACTTTTTCCATCATTTTACTTCATCCCCATTTTGTATTTGGCTCATATTGTTATTCATTTATCTTATCTTGCACAATCAGGAAAAACCCAAAAACCACATTTCTACCCCCTTTTCCATCCACCCTTTATCCATTTTCTACCATCTTATCACCCTTTACCCTTTACCACTCAAGCGGGTTGTGGTAAACTAGCCCCCGACAGGATCTTGATTGGGGAAGTATTGGTGGCAAGTGATCACCCGAAACAAGGTATTATATTTCATAAGATCTTGGGATTCAAATTCAGTTTTGAGAGTGGAGATAAATAACCAAAAAATATATCTTTTGTGTGTGAGTGTGTGCATCTTGTTGTGTGTATGTGTGTGCATCTTGTGGGTGTGAGTGTGTAAATCATGCATGTGTGAGTGTGTATCTTTGTGTGTGTGAGTGTGTACATCTTGTGTGTGTGTGTGTACATCTCGCGTGTGTGAGTGAGTGTGTATCATTTTGTGTATCCCCCCCCCGGTGTGTGTTTGTGTTTGTGTAACTTATCATGGAAGAAGATCGTGGGAAGAAAATTGCTCATGTTAGCGATGAAGGAAGTTGATGTAGATCTCCCGCACCCGAAGCTATGCAATTCCAAATGAAAGCTTTGGTGAGCCACTTCTCGAAGTTTCTTGATCGGAAGTTGGAGGTGTTACATGAGAGGATTGATGAATTGGAGACTAAACCAAGCCCAAGGATGTTCCATGATAACCCACGACACGCTCCAGCACCAAGTCATCCCCACATCATGGAGGAGGAGATGGTGAACCTTGATGATCATCTTGATGATGTCCCACAAAGGAGTAGGTTGTACCAACAACCGAGAAGAGGCCAAAGAAGACAACATGATGATGACCTACTTGGCGAGATCAAGGTGAAGGTCCCTTCTTTTCAAGGGAATAGCGATCCGGAAGCATACATGGAGTGGGATATGCGGATCGAGCAGGTATTTTCATGCCATGCATATTCCAAGGAAAAAAATGTCAAACTTTCTTCCCTTTTATTTTCTGATTATGATTTAATTTGGTGGGATCAAGTTCAAAAGGAGAGGGCTAGATATATTGGACGTCCCATCAACACTTGGGAAGACATGAAGTTCACCATGCGGAACCGGTTTTTTCCCACACATTACCATAGAGATCTCCACAACAAACATCAACGCCTCATCCAAGGGAGTAAGAGTGTAGAAGACGACTACATGGAGATGAAAATTTCCCTTATTCGGGCAAATGTTGAGGAGGATCCTGAGGCAACCATGGCACACTTTTTACATGGGCTCAATCGGGAGATTGCGGATCAAGTAAAGATGTACCACCATGTAGAGATACAAGATATGATCCACCATGCCACCAATATTGAACAACATATCAAAATGAGGATCAACATGAGGAAACCCACTACCCCTTTCACACCGTGGAGAAATCCGAGGAAGCAGATTGGAGAACCATCAAAGGGAAAAGAGGTGGTTGATCACAAAAGAGACAAGGTAATTCTGCCAACTATGAAACCATCTTTTGAGGCTAACCAAACAAAGAATAGGGATATTCGGTGTTTCAAATGTCAAGGAAGGGGTCACATTACTAGTGAGTGCCCAAACCGGCGCACCAAGACCATAAACAGGTATGGAGAATGGGAGACCGATGGAGATAGCTCGGAAGAGGAGGAAGAATCTCCAGAAATTGATAGTGGAGTGTTTTCAGAAGATGGTGAGATTCTTGTCACTAGGAGAGTTATAAGCTCACAAATGACCGTGGGAGAGAATGAGGAGAGGGAGAACCATTTCCATACATGATGCAAGATTCATGGGAAGGTATGTAGTGTTATTAATGATGGAGGAAGCTGTAGTAATGTTGCGAGCACCGATTCAGTAGAGAAGTTGGGACTTCCTACATTGAAGCATCAACATCCATATCAGCTTCAGTGGTTGAATGATTGTGGAGAGCTTAAGGTCACCAAGAAAGTGAAGGTATTATTCTCCATTGGTAAATACAAGTATGAGGTATTGTGTGACATTTTTCTTATAAAGGCGTGCCACTTGTTGTTGGGTCGACCATGGAAGTACATTCGGTGTGTGACACATGATGGTTTCTTGAACCATCACTCATTTGTACTCTGAGGGGAACCTATAACCCTCAACCCCATGTCCCCCAAGAAAATTATGGATGAACACATTCTGAGAGAAAAGAAAAAAAGAGTGATGAGGAAAAAAATAGTGAAAATGAAAAAGGAGAGAATGAGGGAAAGAGAGAAAATGGGAGAAGAAAAGAAATGGAGACAGAAGAAAAATCAAGTGGGAAAAAGAATTCAAGAGTAGATAAAAGTGTGATGTTGGCAAAAAAGAGTGAGGTTAAGGAAGCTTTGTTTTCACAGTAAACCCACCTAGTAATCATGTACAAAGTGGTGTTGCAAAATACTAACGACCTACCCTGTTTTCCAAATGTTATTGAGTCATTGTTTCCAGAGTACGATGATGTCTTTCCTGAAGAGGTTCCACTAGGTTTGCCACCCGTTAGAGGTATTGAGCATCAAATTTACCTCATACCTGGAGCATCACTACCGAACCGTCCTGCATATCGCACCAATCCGGAAGAGACAAAAGAAATTCAAAGGCAAGTTCAAGATCTGTTAGATGTGGGATATGTGAGAGAGATCCTTAGTCCTTGGGCGGTATCAGTGCTTCTAGTACCAAAGAAAGATGGAACATGGGGAATGTGCATTGACTGTAGAGCCATCAACAACATCACGGTCATGTATCGTCATCCTATCCCTATGTTAGATGATATTCTAGATGAATTAAATGGTTCAACTATTTTCTCAAAAATTGATTTAAGAAGTGGTTACCATCAAATTAGGATGAAAGAAGGAGATGAGTGGAAAACTGCATTTAAGACAAAACATGGACTTTATGAATGGTTAGTCATTCCCTTTGGTCTCACCAATGTACCTTTAAAATTTATGAGGTTAATTAATCATGTCTTACGTGCATATATTGGAAAATTTGTGGTAGTTTACTTTGACGATATTCTGGTGTATAGTAGGACTTTTCATGAACATGTAGATCACTTGAGAAAAGTCCCAGAGGTGTTAAAGAAAGATAACGTATTTGGAAACATAAAAAAGTGTGAATTTCGTCTCGATAAGATTGTTTTCCTTGGATTTGTTGTGATTGTCAATGGAGTTGAAGTGGACACCGAGAAGATCAAAGCAATACAATAATGTCCAACTCCTACCATTGTTGGATAGGTAAGAAGTTTTCATGGGCTTTCTAGTTTTTTCAGGAGATTTGTGAATGACAAAAGCACACTAGCAGCACCATTGAATTAATTGACAAAGAATAATGTTCCTTTCAAATGGGAGACAACTCAAGAAAAATACTTCATTTGCTAAAGGAGAGACTCACTGACGCCCCTCGACTTGCACTTCTGGACTTCGGTAAGACCTTTGAAATTGAATGTGATGCAAGAGGAATTGGCATAAGAGGAGTACTCATGAAAGAAGGTAAGCCTATTTCTTATTTTAGTGTGAAGTTAAATGGCCCATCTCTAAACTATTCTACATATGTTAAAGAGTTGTATGCATTATTTAGAGTAATAGAAACATGGAAACACTATCTTTGGCCTAAATAATTTGTGATCCATTCTGATCACGAGGCTCTTAAATACTTTAGGTGGCAACATAAACTAAATAGGATACATGATAGATGGTTGGAATTCATTGAATCATTTCAATAGGTCACCAAGCATAAAAAGGGTAAAGAAAATACTGTGGATAATGCACTTTTACGTAGATATGCTCTTTTATCCTTGATGGATTCAAAACTTCTTGGTTTTGAATACATTAAGGATTCATATGCCACTAATATTGATTTTAGAGAACCTTATGAACATTGTAAACATGGAGTTAGTTGGGAAAATTTCTATTTACATAATGGATTCTTATTTCGGATTGATAAGCTTTGCATTCCTAATTTCTCTATCCATTTACTTTTACTAAAGGAGTCACATTCAGGTGGGTTAATGGGAAATTTTGGTGTTTAAAAAAATCTAAGTGTTCTTAGTGAGAATTTTTATTGGCCTAGGATATCTAGAGATGTTGAAGAATTTTTGGGAAAGTGCATTGTTTTGCATAAATCCAAATCGAAACTGAACCCACATGGACAATATCTCCCTCTCTCAATTCCCAACACCCCTTGGGAGGACATATCAATGGACTTTATCATGGGGTTACCACAAACCAAGATGGGGAGAGATTCCATTTTTGTTGTGGTGGATAGGTTTTCAAAAATGGAACATTTTATTCCTTGTCACAAAACTGATGATGCCACTAACATTGCAACACTTTTCTTTCAGGAATTAGTGAAACATCATGGAATGCCAAGGGCCATTGTGTCGGATCAAGGCACAAAATTTATTAGTTACTTTTGGAAGACCTTGTGGAGAAAACTAGGTACATAGTTACTCTTTTCCACTAATTGTCATCCACAAACTGATGGGCAAATAGATGTTGTGAATCAAACATTATCATCCCTTCTGTGAACAATTGTCAAGAAGAGTATCATGAATTGGGAGGAGTGTCTGCCACATGGTGAATTTGCATGTAACAGGGATAAGCACTCCACTACTCAATATTCTCCATTCAAAATTGGTTATGGTTTTAACCCTCTTACCCCTATTTATCTAGTTCCTTTGACTTTGCAGGAAGCAACTAATATGGATGCGAAAGGGCGCATAGAATTCATCAAACAACTCCATGAAGAGGAAAGGAAAAATATCGAGTGGATGACTCAAAAATATGTTGATCGTGCAAACAAGGGTCGCAAACTAGTGTTGTTTGAGCCCGGGGACATGGTCTGGATTCATATGAAAATGGAGAGATTTCCTGACAAGCGGAAATCAAAACTCATGCCATGAGGAGACAGACCTTTCCGAGTGCTCGAGAAGATTAACAACATTGCTTACAAGATAGATTTTCCAGGTTAGTATGGTGTAAGTTCCTCCTTAAATGTTTTTTATCTTTCTCCTTTTTTGGGTGTAGAGGATGAAGAGTCGAGGATGACTTCTTTTCAAGAGGGGGAGGATGATAAGAACCATGTCGAAGGCACCAAGTCGATTGCACGGGAGGAAGAGTTGGATTTGCAAGGCCCAATGACACGAGGGAGATTAAAGAGGCTCAATGCTACAATGGGCACACATATTGCCTCATTAAAAGGCCCAATGGATCTTGCCTCTCATGGATAGAGAAAATGGGAACATAATATCACTTATTCAAGCCCAAAATTGATGTTTAAAGCTTGGCCCACATGGTTGTGAGAATTTGGATGCCTTGCCCACATGGAGGATTCTAGAAATGGAATCTTTGGACACCAATGTGAAATCCGGTGGGATATGCACTCAAAGTCAAATCTGGTGGGCTATGTTGGAATGTTGTGTGCTACATTTCCAAAAGTCTTTGTTGGATTTTATCTTTTTGACTTTTAAGGGGACAATGTAGGTTTAGACTTTATGACTTTAGGGTATTAGACCCTTGACCATTATATCACCCCTTGGCTATAAATACCACCCCATGGCATTGTATTGGCATTCAAGACATAATTGAGAGCTTATGCTTGTTTCTCCCCGTTGTGTGAGAATTATTCCGAATTTCCCCCTTGCTCTTGTGCATTATTTCCTTGTCAATCTACTAGTTAGATTGGTGATCCAAGATCACAAAGCCCCCAATTCCATGCCTCAACCCAAGTGTCTTGTTGTGTGGATTCGCTATCGCATCCCTCCCTTAAGTGGGTTGTCTAAGTAGTAGGTTTCACTCTTTATAGTGTTGATTGACTACTTTCATACGCTATCCATACCCATCATCCATCACTTAGCCCCGAACCTCATTCCTCATCCGACGACCTACGCCGTGAAGATCGGGCCACCTCGTGCGTCTCACATCACATTGTGAGGTATTTTTAAGACTTTCAAACGATTTTTATGGTTTTAGGGTTTTTATGTATTTTGAGGGGTTTTTTGTATTTTAGGGTTTTTATGGTTATGGGGGGTTTTAGGGTTTATTGAGTTTTTTATATTTTTATGGATTTTTAGAGTTTTTTAAACAATTTTTGGAATTTAAATGTTTTTAATGTTTTTATTGCCTTTGTAGGGTTTTTATGGGTTTGATGGATTTGTTAATGTTTTATGATTAATAGGTGTTTTCCATGGTGTTTAGGGGTTTTTTATGTTTTAGGTAATTTTAGGGGGTTTTATGATTATTACAGTTTTGACGGTTTTTAGCGTTTTAGTGTCTTTTAGAGATTTTAGTGTTATTTTGAGTTTTTTAGGATTTTTAGACTGTTTTGTAATTTTTAGGGGTTTAAGGGTTTTTATTTTTTTAGTGTTTTTAATGTTTTTTATGTTTTTTAAGGTTTCTAGTGGTTTTTATGGTTTTCTGGGGTTTTCATGGTTTTTAGGGTTTTTTTACATTTTCGGTGATTTTTTTAGTATTTTAATTATTTTAAGTGTTTTTTTATTTGTAGGGGGTTTTGGGGGTTTTGTGGTTTTTTCTGGGTTTTTAGGGGTTTTTAGGGTTTCTATGATATTTTAGGTTTTTAGGTTTATTTCTGTTTTTTAGATTTTTTATGGGTTTGTATAGTTTCTTGACATTTTTTTTTGGTTTTAATGGTTTTAAGAGATTTTAGTTGTTTTTTTGGATATTTATCAGGTTTAATGGTTTTGTGATGTTTGGGGGTTTATATATTTTTCAGGGGGTTTTAGGGTTTCAATGGTTTTTATGTTTTTAAGAATTTTATTTATTTTAGTGTTTTTAAGGTTTTAGGGGTTTTATGGATTTTTAGGGGTTTTAGGGGTTTTCATGGAGTTTTAGTGTTTTTAGGTTTTTAAGGATTATTTGTTGTTTTATTGTTTTTTGGGATTTTTAGGGGTTTCATTGTTTTTATAGGTTTTTTACATTTTTAGGGGTTCAAGGGATATTAGATTATTAAGTGGGGTTTTAGGGTTGTAATGTGTTTTTAAGGTTTTTTAATGTTTTTACTGTTTTCAGGGGTTTTTAGGGTTCTTTACGTTTTTAGGGATTTTTTTGGATTTTTAGCATTCTTATGTGTTTTAGGGTTTTATGGGTTTTTAGGGAAATAAATGGGTTTTAGTTGTTTTCATATTTTTTTATGTTTCTAGCATTTGGGGGGGGGGGGGGTTAGGGTTTATTCAGTTTATATGGTTTTAAAGGGTTTTTAGAGGTTTTTACTGTTTTAGGGGTTTATGGTATTTTAGCGTTTTTAGTGGGTTTTAGGGGTTTTTTCAGTGTTTTTAAAGGTTTTAAGGGGCTATATGGTGTTTTGGGTTCCTTCATTGTTTTAAGGGGTTTTTTACGTTTTCATGGATTTTTATTTCTTTTTGAGATTTTTATGTTTTTTAGGGTTTTAGGGATTATGAATATTTTCTTCATTTTTCAGGGACTTTCAGGGTTTTTATGGTTTTTAGGGATTCTAGTGTCTTTTTGGGTTTTAGGATTTTTTTAGTTTTTTTGGTTTTATAGTTTTTAGAGTTTTTTAATATTTTTATATGTCTTAAGGGTTTTTAGGGTGTTTAGTGGTTTTAGGGTCTTATAATGTTTTTGGGGATTTTTCATGTTTTAAAGTGGTTCTCAGGGATTTTTGGGTTTCATTACATTGCGAATGAATTTTTGTATTTTTATGGGGTTTAGGTGGTTTTAGGGGGTTTCATGGTTTTTTTGGATTTTGAGGATATTTAGTATTTTTCATGGATTTTTTGGTTTTTAGGGGTTTTCAAGGGTTCTATAGCTTTTTCTGGGTTTTGGTATTTTTTAGGGGTTTTTTGGTTATTTATATTTTTTAATCATTTTTAGGGGTTTTAATGTGTTTAGAGTTTGATGTGGGGTTTTAGGGTTTTAATGGGGTTTTTGTTATTTATTGAGGTTGTTAGGGGTTTTTATAGTTTTAAAGGGGGTTTTAGGGTTATCCAGGTTTTTTAATGTTTATCATTAATTTTATGAAATTTCAATATATTTATGGTTTTTAAGGATTTTGAAGGTTTTCAGGGATTTTCAAGGGTTGTAGGGTTTAATTTTATTTTTTCTGGGGTTTATGGTTTTTTTGTTTTTTATGGTTTTTTGAGTTTTTTACATTTTTGGGGGTTTAAACGTTTTTAAGGGTTTTAGTGGTTTTTAGGGTTTTTTTAGGGTTTTAGGTGTTTTTATGGTTTTTATGGGTTTTTGGGGTTTTCAAGGATTTTATGGTTTTTCTGTTTTCAAGTAATTTCAAGGCTTTTTTATGTTTTTTTTGGTTTTTATGGTTTATAGGGATTAGGAGGATTTTAGGGTTTTTTAGGGTTTTTTGTATTTTTAGGGTCTTTTTGGGTGTTTACATTTTTTTTTGTGATTTTAGGGGTTTTATGCATTTTTAGAGTTCTTTAATATTTTTGGGTCTCTGATGAGATTTTAGAGTTTATAATGGATTTTTATGTTTTTAAAGTGGTATTAGGGTTTTTTAAGTTTTTATGGTTTTCAAGGGTTTTTAAGGTTTTAGGGGTTTCTTATTTAATGATGGACTTTTAGGTATTTTTTAGGATTTATATTTGTTTTAGGGTTTTTAGTTATTTTTGAGTAATTTTATAAGTTTTAAGGTTTTTTGGGTATTTGGGGTTTTTACGGTTTTTAAGGTTTTTAGAGACTTTTGGGTTTTAGGGGTTTTTTCTTGTTTTTAAGGATTTTAAGTTTTTCAGTGTTTTTAATGTTTTATAGTTTTAATGGTTTATTTTGAATTTTTAGTAGGTTTTAGGAGTTTTTTAGGTGTATTCAGGTTTTTAGGTGTTTTTATATTTTTCATGGGGTGTTGAGTGTATTTAAGGTTTTTTTAATTTTTTAGGGATTTTTTGGGTTTAATCAGGGGTTGTTAGGGTTTTAGGATCTTTTTTTATTTTTAGGGTTATTATAATGTTTTTATTGGTTCATCGGTTTTTAGAGTTTTCTTATCATTTTTGTGGGTTAATAGGGTTTTTTGAGTTTTTAGTGGTCTTTTGGTTTTTATGGGGTTTTTGATTTTTTATGGTTTTTATGTGTTTTTATGGTTTTCAGGGATTCTAAATTGTTTTAGGGATTTTTTTGTTTTTAAGGACTTTTAGGGGTTTTTATTATTCTTATCTCATTTAGGTGTTTAGTTTTTTTTATAACATTCAGGGTTTCTAGGTATTTTTATATTTTTTTATAGATTTTATTGTTTTTCGTTTTTAAGTGGTTTTAGAGTTTTTAGTGGTTTTAAGGGTTTTTATGGATTTTTAAATTTTTAGTTGTTTTTATAGTTTTTTATGTTTTTAGGGATTTTTGGTGATTTTGTAGGATATTTTTATTTTGTATGGTATTTTAGGGTTTTTTTTTTGGATTTTGAGCGGTTTTAATGTTTTTAGGGGTTTTAGGGTTTTTCAATGTCTTTAGTGCAACACCGCCAGATTTCATAGTACGTTATCTCCTTAAAGTAATTCAATAGCTTACGCCACATGCCACACCGAGTTCGAGCACTCCACGACTTACCATACTAGTCGTTTAAAAAGATGTTAGGAATAGTATTAACTGAATTTTTAATTTTTTATACTCTATAAAATTTTAACAACCATATTATGAATTTTTAGACTTCATATAAGAACAAATAAAATTACTTATATAAAAGAAGTGTTTTTCAAAATATGCAATTTTACCACCGTTTAATGGAGAGACTTTTTAAAATCCAATATTTGACACTTTTATATATTAAAAATAATGAAATTAAATTATTATCTATAAGTAGGACATAAAATTTTAGTTTTGATAAATTTTTGGTACTTTTCTAACAAATTTCATATTTTGATGAATAGTGGAAAAACAAAATTTTAATTTAAAGCAACATTTTTAATAAAAATAATGTATATTTTTAAATTTTAAATTTGAATGGTTTTAAAGTATAGTAAGATTATATTTTTTCATTTAATCTAATATTGGTCATTGGAAATAATTAAACATTTAAATTGGATATACACACATATCAATCTTCTGATAGTTTTTACTTCTCAAAAACCTAATTTCTAGTTTTGATGGTGGAAATTAATTTTAAATTAATTAATGCAACTTTATATTTTGAATTTGGTAAAATATACTTCATTTTTGAATTTAGAATATCAAAATTAGCTTAGGATAATGTTTTTGGTATTTTGCTCAAAACTGTCAATTTTTGATGAATAGTGAAAAATACTGCATAGTTCATGAAAACTAACGTTTTCATTACATATTTATTTTTATTTAATAATTTTTATTCAAATTAATACATAATACATATATTAGTTCAATATAATTCATTGTATTAATTTTATAATAACATTATATATATATATAATTTATTGAACCATTTTACCATCTTTTTACCCACCTTCTATGCACATTTACCCACCTTCTAGGCACACATGAAAATTAGCATAAAACATAATTTTACCACTTTTTTAAATTATATTTTAAACATATGAGTGACACAGTTTATATTAGTAAGTAAATTTTGGTTCAATAGGATGAAAATAATTATTGGTGAATTGTATATTTTGAATTTACATTACTACGGTAAAAAGTAAATGTGGTAATTAAAGGTACAAATAATATTAAAATTACCCCAAAATATGTTGTAATTATATTGGATAAGTGTATTTAGACCTTAATCAACCATAGGAATAAAATATGATTCGTTTTTTATCCACTTGGATTAGATTAGGACATTTATTATTATTGTATTTAAAAAAGAACTATTACAAAATCCTTTTTTTATGTCACCATTTTTCACGTCGGTTTTTTAGAACCAATGTGAAAATATCTAAAAATTCATTTTTTACGTCGGTTATTATATAACCGACGTCAAAATACATTTTTGCTGATTTTTCACGTCGGTTATATAAGAAACTATGTTAAAAATCCATTTTTTTTGATTTTTCACGTCGTTTATTATATAAACGACGTGAAAAATCAATGTACATAACTTTACCAAGTCGGTTATTAAATAAACGATGTGAAAAATAATTTTCCTAAAAAATATATTAAAATTTTCACTTATTTATCACGTCGGTTATTAAATAAATGACGTGAAAAATCGATTTTCATGACTTTTTCACATCGGTTATTTAATAACCGACATTAAAAAGTATTTTTCACGTCGGTTATTTAATAACAGATGTGAAAAATGTTTACCAAAATTCAGTTGATTTCTCAAGATTGAATTTTATAGGTCACGGAGCTCAAACGCAGTTACGGATTAAACGTTATGACCTTCATAATTTGATTATCTCTAAACAATGTCTTAAGGATGTCCAAATTCTAAAGGCCATAAAATTTAATACATAACTCCGTTTGAGCTATGTGACCTATCAAATTAAATCATCGAAAATGAACTGAATTTTTGTAAGCTTTTTTGACGTCGGTTATTAAATAACTAAGGTGAAATATACCTTGTAACGTCGGTTATTAAATAACCGACGTGAAAAATTCATGAAAATCAATTTTTCACGTTGGTTTTATAATAACCGATGTGAAAAATAAGTTAAAATTTTAATATCTTTTAATGTCGGTTATCATAAAACTGACATGAATGATATTTTTAGTATCCCTCTAACGCGAAATTTTAATTTTTTTACATCGCGGCACCGAAATTTTGAATTGCCATCTAAAATTTTTAATACCACATTTTCTCATAGAATCTCATTTATGTTTTTCCATTATACACCAATCCTAATTTGACGGTCATTTATTTCAACCATTATCATTCCCCAAAATCGACCCTTTTTCTCTCGAATGGTAATCAATTATTTCTTCTTTCTGCGATCTCGTCAAGGTATATTTAATCATACATCCATGGTTTATGGTTTTTAGGATTTTTTTTCTTAATTGATATACCATTTTATGATGATTTCATTCATCCATCGTCATTCCACCGAATCAACTTGTTTTATCTTCAACGTGAATCAACGATTTCTTATTTCCGCAACCGCCTCAAGGTATTTGTAATTATTTTCCCATGATTCATAATTTCTATGAGTTGTTTTCTTAATTGATATACCATTTTACGATTGTTAATTTATTATAATGATGGATGATTATTTATATCATGACAAAACTACAAGTCCCCCTATAGATTCAAAAATTCGTTCTAATATGAAGCTACGGTTGGCTCATTCAATCATTCCTTGTAAAAAAATCAAACTTATGATGGACATAACTTTTGATCCGTAAATCCGTTTGAGCTCTATGACCAGTCAAATGAAAGCTTAGAAAATATTCTAAAAGATACTAATAAATTTTTACGTTGGTTAATTTATAACCGACGTTAAAAATTACATTTAACGTCGGTTATTAAATAACCGAGGTAAAAGATGACTTATAGCGTCGGTTTTTTCAAAAACAGACATAAAAAATGGATTCTTATCACCATTTTCCAGAATGTATTTCAAGTCGGTTTTTTAAAAACCAAAATTAAAAACTATATTACACCGTTTTTTACGTCGGTTATTAAATTACCGACATAAAAATCATATTTTTAACATCGCTCGCAATAACGTCACCTCAAAACCGACGTAAAAAAGCATACAAAACCGACGTAAAAAAGGTTTTTGTACTAGTTAAGAGCTAAAAGTGTCGAATTGAAATTTTAATAACTAAACCATTTTTAATATAGGGTTAATAAGAAGATAAATTCGACTATAAATATTAATAAGAAATCTAAAATGTGTTTTGATGCCCCATGGTATTTTATATATAATATCTAGACATTAAATAAATAAATTTATTTATGAAACAATGATGAGGTTGTAATTACATTATTAAGGAAAGATTAAAATAATTAATATTATAAATATTAAAATAAATGTAAATTGATACTTTTGATGCATTCCATGAGTTTTCTAGATTAATATAACATTTTAGGGTTGATTTAATAAAAAAAATTTAAGAAATAATTCTGTTATGACTTTTACAAAAACCAAATACTAAATAGTATCAAAATTGACATAAATGAGTTTTTAAAACAAATATTATATTATTAAATGATATAATAATCCTAAAAATCTATGGTTCGACCAAAGGATATATATAATAATTGATATATCATTAATGATCCACTTGGGGTTCTTTTGATGTTTTACAGTATGTTTATTAACAATTTTTATAATAAAACTAGAAGACATGGTAAAAGATGAACAATTTAACTAAGAGTTAAAACTAAAAGATAAGGTTAATGTGGAAACCAAAACATGTATAAAACCTATTGGTTGGGATTTTTTCGACCCAGCTCCACCGTAACCTTGAAATAAATACTTTTGGATCCAATATAAACTGAAAATGTATTAAAAAAATAATATTTCAAGCTTTTCCTAAAGTGACCATCACCTCTATTATAGAAGGGTACATTACCTTATCACAAAATCACACGTCCAAATTAATGTGGCTCAGCCAATACTACTCATATATCCTCCCAACTACTCTCACTTCATCCTAGAGGAAATACAAGGATCAAAAAGCCAACCTATGGGGCCCTTTTGATCATATTAAATGCAAGAACCCAACGAATAGGAGGTTAACGTACTTTAGACTAAGGAATAATACAAGGTAAGGGTTAATTTAAAATATCTTCATTTATATGTGGTTGTTTTTATGTAAGTATCTACTAGGACCTCTTTATCATCCACATCCATGTTTCTCAAAAATCTATTTCAAACCATTTTTACTATTTCCTAGACTCTGGTTCAAATTCATTTATACCCTTATATGAATTTATATATAATGGTTTGAAATGAATCATTATGTCACTTTCCAAACAATGTACTTTATGACCATTTTGAAAAATTAAGGAAAGTATGTTTTTAACATATACAGAGGGTGTGGCTATTTTCCACCATTATATCACCTTCGAATCTTCCCTTACAAGCTTATAAGAATATTTTTGAAATAAATGATTCTTTTACATTTGAATGATTTCAATATAGAAAGAAATATTCCACTAAAATAGTTTTTTGATTGATTTCGTCTATGTCCACATCCTTCATTGGATTTTACATTTTTTTTTTGAAGTTTATTATTTATGATTCAATATTCTATATTTTATTTTGATATGTCTGACTATGGATGTGATATTTTTATACCATTAATGGTTTATAGTTTATTGTAAAATTATTTACATTTTGTATGCTAGTTTTAATAAAAATGATTATATTATGTTTCATCCTTTTCATATGAGGAATGCATTAACATAGTAAGTGAACGGTAGAGCCTGCATTAGATCCTTGATGCATCGGTAGATCTAATGTGACAAACTAGTTCCATGGAACAAGGCCTTGAAAAAATCGTATTTTTAGTCTTGGAAAGGGGCCTTGACTATGTGGTTATGATGTTTGGAATTATATATTCCATCATTATGAAATTAGAGATTGATATTACATGTGATTATTCGACTAGTAGAATAACCAGATGATTAATCAAATGAAATTATTTGATTTATTTTTTCCATATTATACTGTGGTTTATATTTAAAAGTCTTGTGTTATAGTCTTATACATTTCCTTAAATGTTTATTCTTTTTTATGATAGTTTATTCTATATTGTTATCCTTACTGAGCATCTGAGCTCACCCCTTTATTATGTATTAATTTTTCCCAGGATGCGAAAAAGTATATTACGATTAACTTACAAGAATAGGCTAAGGGATATGAGTGTGTTCAAAGGGGACAAAATGTAGTTGTTTTTACATTTCATAATGTAATGTATCATTTATGTATGTATCTAGTACGTACAAGGATACTAAATTTATCGTCATTTCAGGACATTATATCTTGTGACCATTCTAATAATATGTAATAATGCACCGACACTGGTTAACTAGAGTCGGGGTGTTACAATTGTTATCAGAAAATGTTTAGTACAACCCTTGGAATCTAGATTTTGGAAAACCTTAAATACAGAATAATACCCTAAAATAGACTTTGAGGATTAGAAAATAATAACTTCCTCAATTTTTTGGTAATGTAGAGATTTTTACGAATTTTATGAGCAATACATCCATGTCTGGATAAGAGAAGGTAGAGGTGGCTCTGGAACAGATGTACCTAGGAGTGAAAACTCTGACAAGGAGTTTCGGGCTTGAGCTGTGGTATCTAGTTACATGACAACATGCCTTGCTTCACTTTTGGTTACGACACTCTTGGGGGATTTGCTTATGAAAATTCACATTTTCATTACAATCCATTATGAAAGATTTATGATTAAATACTACTCAATGAAAACATTTTTATGATTATGAATTATATGCATAAGATTTTCATTTTCGGTTTGGTATTTTACATGTTTGGAGGTATGAATTACAATTCATAAAATAACCTAGTGTATTCCATTGATTATAAATTCTTCCCAGTAAAAGGAATGAGAACTCCAGCAATACACATGATCCAAAGAGTAAGAAGGATAATATATTTCATGATCATAAGAAAAAATTAGAAGCGAAATAGTCTCCCACTTATTCTCATCATATGAAGAAATAATATCTTTTGTTAATATGAAAAGTAATGAATACTCTGAGTCCTATGGCTTTTATGAGAAGCCAGATATGAAAAGGATGGTAGAGAGAAATTTGGACAAAGGAATGAAGGGAAAGAATGATTTTCCCATATGTGATAATTGTGGAAAGAATCACCATGGTAAATTCATTAAGGGAATGAGAGATTGTTATATGTGTGGATAAAAAGGACACAAAGTACGTGATTACAACGGTAAGAAAAAGGTTTCAAATGTGAAATGCTTCATCTGTAAAGAGTTGGGATACTATGAGAATCACTGTCCTAATAAACAGTGTATACCCCAAATGATGCAATTGGATAATAATCAATTTATGATGCTACCAACGATCAAGATATATAATTAGTGTTCTTAGATTTTTATTAATGAATTATGTCGTTTGAGAGTTGTATCATAGACGAACTATTTTTATTAATTATGGAAGTAAATATGGATTGTACAGTATTAATATTTGATTTAGGATATGATATTATATGATACTAAGAAAAGTGACTGAATAGCATGTTAATTTTTTAAAAAAATACATGGATGAAGGAAAGATAAACTATAATATGGTCTTCCTACTGAGGTAGTGATTTTGGAATATGTGATGGCTGATTTGGATATATTATATTAGATATTCTTGACTACCTTGGAACTGATTAATGGTTTGTTTATTCCATCATTGTTGGACTATTCAAAATTTTTGGATATAAGTTATATATATAGTATTCTATAAGGAATATGGGAGCATAAATTTAATCATTATGTTTTTATGGTAATTCTGAGTGTTACCATGTTTTAAAAGAATACATGATGAAGGTGCTCAGATATTATTATGTGGAAAAAAGAGATCTTCATTATTTTATGTCGACCTTCCTTATAAATTTTTGGACTACGAGTTTGGACACAAGTTTTTTGTATATGTCTAAAGATTAGAATTGATTAAGATGGACATTCGATACTATGGTTTTAGGTAACAACATTTTTTAAGATTGTTTTTTGAATATTTATAAAAAGGACAGCCTGATGGTTGGTTGAAAACCTGTCGCATCTGGAATGTTCACGAGACTTGAAACTACAACCGAAGGGCGTAAAGGGTGCGTCACCCACCACTAGCCTATGTGATGTACTGGATTGTATAATGTAGTATTTTAAATGATCTGATAGATGAATTATAAATTCATTGTTTTGAAACCCTATATGATTCGGATAAATAGTATATTTTTGAGTCTTATAATATTTTAGAGTGAAAGATGAGTTTTTGATAGAAATTAGTAACTGGATGGAACTTTACTTGTCTTTTATTTTTTTTCTTATTCTATGAAGAAATTTATTCGTAATCTTTAGGGAAAAGATCTGAAAACCAAAAACGTGTTATCCTAAAACCTTATGATTTCTAAGTCATCATAGATTTATGGATTTGAGGCCCTCAATTTTCCATTCACTTATTTGTGACTCATGAACACATTCACTCCCTATATATGTTTAAAATTTTCATCCAATTATAATTTCCACCAATGTTATCTTTTTCGAAATCTTAATTTAGTGGTGATTTTTTCATTTCACTTTCACTCTTATTGAGGCTAAATTTTAGTAACCCTATTTCTGATGTGGGTTTTCCATAGAGGTATTTTCTATTTTTAACCTTTTATTTTAGAAGAAAATTTTCAAATTGTGAGGATGAAATTTATTACAGGAGGGTAGAATGTAACACCCCAGGATTTCATAATACGTTATCTCCTTAAAGTAAGTCAATAGCTTGCGCCACACACAACACAAATTTCGAGGGCACCACGACTTACCAAATGAGCCATTTAAAAAGAGGTTATGAATAATATTAACTGGATTTTGATTTTATATACTCCATTTAATTTTAAAATCCATATTATGTGTTTTTAGACTTAAAATAAGAAAAAATGAAAATTTTCGGACAAAAGAAGTGTTTTTCAAAAAATGTAATTTTACCTCCTTTTAATGGAAACCCCTTTTATAAATCCAATATTTAAGACTTTTATATATTCAATTTAATGAAATTAAAATATTCATTAATAATTGGTACATAAAAATTCAGTTTGGATAAATTTTTGGTACTTTTATGAAAACATTAATATTTTGATGAATAGTGGAAAATAATAAATTTTAATTGAAAACATAATTTTTATCAAAATAATTTATATTGTTAAATTGTACATTTGAATGGTTTTAAAGAATAATTAGACTATATTTTTATTATTTAATCTCATGTTGGTCATTTGAAGTAATTTTAATTTTTAATTGGACATAAACACATATCAATCTTTTGATAGTTGTTACTTTTCAAAAACCAGCTTTTTGGTTTTAACAATGGGAATTAATTTTAAATTAATTAATGAAACTTATATAAATTTAATTTTGTAAAATAGAAATTATTTTTTAATTTATAATACTAAAATTATCATAGGGTGGTTTTTTGGTATTTATCTAAAAACATTCAATTTTTGATGAAGAGTGAAAATAATGCTAGTATATGAAAACCGACTTTTTCATTTAAACAATTATTTTAAGTTAATAATTTATCATAAAACAGATACATAATATATATATTAGTAAAATTTATGTCATTGAATCCATTTTATAATATATATATATATATATATATATATAATTTATTGAACCATTTTAACATCTTTTTACCCACCTTCTAGGTACATTTACCTACCTTCTAAGCACATTTGAAAATTTTCATAAAACCTAATTTTACCATTTCTATGAATTGAATTTCAAAAATCCCTGAGACATGATTTATATCAATATATAAAATGTGGTTCAATAGGATGAGAATATTTTTTGGTATAAATAACTTTTCAATTTTATTTACCATGGTAAAAAGTAAATATGGTAGTTAAAAGTAAAAATAATATTAAAATTACCCCAAAACATATCCTAATTCTATTGGATAAGTGTATTTCAACCTCAATAAACCTTAGGAATAAAATATGATCCTTTTTTATCCACATGGATTAGATCAATACATTTATATTATTTTCTGTAAAGAAAATTTAAAAGTGTTATATTCAAAATTTAATAACTATATAATTTTTAATATAGGGCTATACAGAAGATAAATATTACTATAAATATTCATTAGAAATATAAAAATATTTTCTACACCATCATATAATATATATAATATTTAGAAATTAAATAATTAAATTTATTTATGACATAGTGATGATGCAGTAATTACTTTATTAATCAAAGATTAAAATAATTGATATTATAAATATAAAAATAAATGTAAATGGATACTATTGATGAATTACATGAATTTTCTAGATTAATATGACGTGTTAGGGTTGATTCAATGAATCTTTTTCTATGTAAACATGTTGTTGTGAATTTCACAAAAACCAAATACTAAAAATTGTCAAAATTGATATAAATGATTTTTTTTAAAAAATATTATATTATTAAATGATATAATAGTCCAAAATTTTTGTTTCTTTAGTGTTTTACGGTTTTGAGTGGGTTTATGTTTTTCTTTGGGTTTAAAGGGTTTTTATCATTTTCAGAGATTTTTCAGTATTTTTCGGATTTCTATTTTTTTAGGGATTTTATTGATTTTGAGTTTTTTTACGGATTTTGAGGGTTTTATTTTTTTAGGGATTTTTTGGGGTTTTACGGGTTTTCAAGGGTTTTATTGGTTTTTATGGTTTTAGGGTAATTTGTGTGTTTTTAGGGGTTTTATGGTTAGTATGGTTTTTTAATGTTATTAGGTGTCACATACATGACATGTTTTAAAGTTAGTTTTCATTTAATTTCCATTCATGAATTGTTTTGAGGGTTTCCCAAACATTTAGGGAGGAATGGGTGATTTTTTATGAATTGGGCCAAACCGTGATCCCAATTCAAGATTTAAAAATAAATTTTGATTCCATTATAAATTCTTCATTTTTCAACATTTTTCATCCATTCCAATTCATAATTGTCATTCCCTGACATATTAACACCAACATATTTATTTGCACCATTTATAAATCAATAATCATGGTGGATATGAGTTTTTAGTTAGGGAATTGGGCCTTCCCGAAAGCCCATTTTCAGTATTAAAAATAAATATTAATTCTTTAATATCTCCCTCACTATTTGCGTTCTTTCGGTGATTACAACTCTCACCTGAGACCACTTACCTAATGCGTGACCCCATGCCCTCCTCCCTCAATTTGGAGCTCGATAGAATCTCGAAAATAGTCGACACTTCTCGGGATTTCCGAAATCATCCAGATTTTGGAGAGGTAAATTGATCATTTCATAACACCTTATATTCTTAATCTATTTCCCCAATTCTAATTCCTACATGACCTTACCTTCTTGTTCGAATATCAATTAAATTTTTATCTGTTTTAAAATTCAGATTCTGGTTGATTTTGGTTCGTTTTTTTCAAGATGTTTCAAGTAAGTGTTTCTTTCCTTGATTTCCTCCCCTTCCTAAGGGTTTGTTTCACCCTTTCAAAAAGTTCATCATGTCCAGAAATTGAGGATCGAAACTAGGGTTTGATTTGGTGTATTTTTGGTCAAATATTGTGGTCTAGGGATGGATTTATATTCCTTGAGGTATGGTGGTGGTGCGGTTGATGTTTCGCAACATGTTTTGAGGGTTTTGTCATAAAAGGTAGGTGATTCCATGTGTAAACATTTATAGATGAGTTAGTTTTCTTGAATTACTTATTATTCATGTTCCTAATATGCTGTGAGTGGTGCGTGAACTGTTTATGTTGGATTTAGTAACGAATTTGTTTCTATAGTTTCATTTTAGCTTTAAATTTGATGTTTTCATGTGAAACCCTTTGGGTATTGTTTGGTATTGTTTTATAACATATTACTTTTGTTTAATAAATCTTGTTCGGGATGAAAATTCTTATTTGGTGGATTATTGGTGTCCCTCTAGGTCTTAAAGAGGTTTTTATGGGTTTAAGGTGTAAAACATTATTGTACATCTTGAAAGTGATCTTGAAAATGTGTGTGTTTCATGTGGATCTTTGAACTGTTGTTTGAGGTGTTTGTATAACACATGGGGGTTGTTTAATAAATGTTTTTGGAGCTTCCAGTTCTGTTTTGAATTTTTATTGATGTGATTTTGTCCTTGAAATATGGTTTTGAAATGGGTTTTATTTGAAAAGCTTTGGTACACTATTTAGAATTTTTTTATGAAAGTTTTGAGTGGTTTAATGATTTATGTAAGAGGTGAAACAATATTGGAAAAATGTTTTGGATTGGTTATACATTCAAATGAACCACTTTAAATGTGAATAGTTCTGTAATGTGATGTTTATCATATTTTTAGGGACTTCATGAAATTGTTAAAGGATGTGTTGGATTGTGAAAGTTATGTAAAAAGTGTAGTGGGCTATTTTGGTGTGAGTTTGATTTCAAAATGAATTTGAATGAAAAGTAAAATTTGTGACTTGTATGATGTTCATGGGGCTTTTTGTATAATATTTTATGTGGAAGTGATATTTTCATGTGAAAATTATATTTCTTGGCTTGTTGAACTTGTTTTAGCACAAAGGAAAAACCCGGGTATCTAGGTGGGTGGACGTGTACTAGTAAGCTAGTGAATCTGTGAGGCTTGGCCTCAGTTTCACATATCAGTATTGACACATAAAACTCTAACTAAACTATTATGATGATGATTGGGGACCAATTGGTTATGGGTACGTTCCCTACTAGTGGCTCGAGCACGAGAACAGATAATTTTTGTGGTTACTCTCACTGAGATACGAGGTACCTAGGACCCAAAGCTAGCTAGTGCCTAGGGGTTATTTTCTATTGGTTGTGATCATACATTCTCTTATACATACCTTCGGCATACATTATATTTGGCTGAAAAAATCAGTAGCTTTTGAATTTATTTTAAAAGTGTTGATTCATTAAATTATCCCACTTGAAAACAGTTTTTTTAAGTTGCATCTTTTCGAAATTTTAACTAGAAATTACATGTTTTTGAAATCATGCATGCTCTTCGTCTTTGAATGTTTATCACAGGGAATTTCTTAGTGGTGGTATCCTACTGGGCATTGGCTCACACCCTACTTACACCCTTGAATGTAAGTAGACTTGGTTATTTTTTTTTGTCACAGGTTTGGGTAGAACATTTGTGCCAACAGTTCGGGTTTTCACCGGTCATTCATAATGCGGTGTTGTGGAGATGCCTTGAGGGAAATGCCTCTTCCCATGTTGAGGTTCTTGGGATGTTCATTTTTTTTGTTCTTTTTTTATAGTCTTGTTGACTTTTTTCAGATTATGTAATTCAGTTCTGATTTTCTGTAAAACATTGTTTGGTTTGAAAAATCCAGATTTGTTTCATTGGATTCTTTTGTTGTTTTATGTTTATAAACACGGGTAAATCATTCCCAATTTTCATTTATGATACCCGAGCACTTGTTCCAGCCCATGGGGATCGGGAACGCCCTTCTGGTCTTGCCATGGAGCGGGTCGGGTGCCGATTTTGAAGGTGACCATATTCGGTTCATGACAAAATGGTATCTGAGGAGGTTCAGGTTAACTCTCTGGGTCATGTTATTTGGGGAACAGTCTAGATAGTCTGGATTTAAGATTGTTGGGACATGGAATTCTAGTTATGGGTAGTGTGCCTGATCACCACACCTCATAATGGGATTCATGTTTCCAAGAGATGTTGGGATTTATCTAAGTCCTATGGTTTTCTTGGTTCGATGATGATTAAGGGAAATGAAAAGAGAGTTGGGTTAATGGTCCAAGTGAGCTCGCAGGGCCTGGAAAGCCATGTGGAGCCAAGGATATTCTCTAGAACTCTATCTATGATAGTTAAGTGATTGGAATATGGCCACAAACCATATTTCCATGTCACCCACTGAAACTATTTTCCTCTCGCATTGTTTTGTTCTTAAGTTTTGAAATCATGGAACTTTGGTTTTAATAAGTGTAATGTTTTTGTGAAATTATTTTCCAATAAATAGGGAATGGTTTTATTTATGAGATAGTGGAAGAGAATTTTTAGAATTGTTTTGAAATGTAAAATGGTGTTCTTACACCTCTTTTGAAAGAAGAAACTATATTGAAGTTGGTTTTGAATAGTGTTTCTAATAGTGTTTTCTAAACAATCAAAGGGTGTTTTAATTGGATGAGATGTTTTGAAATTGATATGAATATATTTAAATTGAGTTCTTTTCCAAATGGTTGTGTCTTTATGAAACGTTTTGTAATATTTGAATTGGGATTTTGATCTCATTGTTAGCAGATTTGAGAAAAAGGTTGGGTTGGATGACCATTTTGTTTTTGAAAAGTGGAATGAATTTTTTTAACCATTGGTATTTCAGTGAGTGACCACATGCATGGGGTTATATGGGATGATGGATGTTTGATGACATGACTGGATGAGTGCTGGGATGGATATGATGAGGGTTCCTCGTGTGGCACAAAAACATGCATGTGTGAGGCCCATGGGGTACCATTGGTGGATACGCTTACTGCTAAACTGTTTGTTTTAAAAGAATTGGTTTTAAAGAAAAACATGATGACTTGATAAATAGTTTGGTATGGATTGTATTATGGGTTTTTGAAAATGTTGATATTTTGGGATTTTTTTAGTTCAAGAACCCCTTCTGTTTGAACTGTGTTTTGGGTTTGTGTTTGGTTGGTAAGCTTTGTTGTAAGGACGTTTAGTGGTCTTTTTTGAAAAATGTTTTGGGATGCCTTTACGGTGGTTCCCTTCATGTGTTTGGATCTGGTTTGTGGCATGTTTTGACCAATGTACCAGCTTGGTTGGGTCCTTGGGTTCTCTCATTGGATAAGGTACGCCCCCATTAAGGGTTAATGCACAACTGAAGTGCAAACTGTATTGTTTCGCCATTGGAAAATCCTCCAGTTGATCAATATAAGGAATATTTTATCGATCATTGTTGATTGAGTCTACACCCATTCATTTCATTGATTTTTGTATCCTCTTATAGTGGTAATGTTCTTGTGGGAGGTTGAAAAAAACCTTAGTTTCTTCGGTTTCATTATTCATCGAAGGTGGAAGTGTTCTTTCATTGTTAGTGTGTATGAGTGTCTTAATGGTGTCTAAGAGGGCCTCTAGGTTATTTATAGTTTCTTTGAAGAAAGAGTTATTATTAAACCACCAATTTTGATATTTTGGTCATTATAGGATATTGTGTCCACTTTTTGGACTTGTCTGCTGTTTAGGGACTTTGAATATGGTCTCGTTCCATGTATTGTTTCTATCAATCTCAAGGGTCATGTTCAGTGACACATTGTGATGTTGTGTGCTCTTTTGACTATAAAGGTGAAGGTCACACAATCCTCTAAGGTTCTATGTTTTGTTGGTAGTATGTCTCCCTTGGGGAAAACATAAAATCTCTTATATTAGAGGAAGGTGTTTATACGTGTCCTTCCCTTCTGTTGTTTCTCACCCAAAGAAACAAGGTGCGATGTGTGTGAATATTCTGATCCCTTGTTTCAGTGAAATGTCTGGTTTTGATAAAGTGGGTTATGGATTGTGTTATGTCTTGATGAACCAATTGGGGTATATAGTGTAGTTTTTTGTGGCACCGAAAGAAGATGTTCCACATAGGGGTTTCAACAGCCTAAGTGCACGGCCGAAGATGCTTCAATATTTTGAGCTCCAGCCATAGGTCCCGGAGAGAAGCTGGCGCATAGTGAGGGGAAACTCCAGTGTCGTTTAAACCCTTGTACATAGTCATATCCTCAGTATGAAAGATAGGAAGAGTTTAAACCTATGGTGTCATCATATTTCTTATGTTATTCCTAGTCGGTGGAAATAGGTGGAGGGTGTTGTACCCATGTCATCACAAAATGTTATTCCCCCCCCTTTGGTTTCCATTGGGTCTTTAGAGAATGGTTGGAAATTTTGATAGACAAGTTGAGCACACAGTTTTCACATGGTTAGTTCTAACCATGAATATATAAGGATCCACATAGTTATTGCACAATTTCCCAAACTGTGCAGACTAACCGTGCGACTGTCCCAACTCTTTAATTTTGGGGTCTTTTCATGTCGGCCCATGCCGATCGGTTAAGATGGTTAGTTATTATGGTGGGGAGACACACTACAAGTCTTATATATGTTCTTTTGTAAATTTATGATGGAAGTATACCCATTGTACTGGGGATTCCATTCAGGCCTCCCCCTGTTAGTGTCCTGATTCTTTCTCGAGGAAAAAAAATATAGGATGTCTCTTATGGTGGGGAGGTAGTTCTTGTTCCCCCATACCAGTAACTAAAACTTATCCATGGTCATGGCTTGGCGCTAGGGAGTCTCATTCAGAGCTATCAAGATACCTACATATTCCTTTAGTAAACATTAGAATTGGGTAGTTCCCAATGGTCTAGTTAAAGTAAGGTAATTGTAACCTTCTCCGATGTTGTAGTTCATTTGGGTGAATTTCTTGAGTCTTGTTCGGATAGTGTTTAATGAGTTTTATTTTGGGATAATGTATGAATGTGATTGATCATTTCAGCAAAGTGGTGTATGTTTGGGCTCTGCGATTAATCATTCCTTAATTGATCACTGGAGGTGTTTTGGCCTTTGGGGGTGAAACCTGGAAAAGGAGTACCTCTTGGTTTCTTAGTTAGGTTTGGTTGTTGCTTTGTCCTTGATGTGACATTCCGGGGTGGAAAGTTTTCATGGTGGGAATAATTGTCACATACATGACTTTTTTTGAAGTTAATTTCCATTTAATTTCCATTCATTCTTTGTTTTGAGGTTTTCCCAAGCATTTATGGAGGAATGGGTGAGTTTTTATGAATTGTGCCAAACCGTGAGCCCAATTCAAGATTTAAAAATAAATTTTGATTCCTTTAAAACGTCTTCATTTTTCCACATTTTTCATCCATTCCAATTCGTAAATGTCATTCCTTGACATATTATCACAACCATATTTATTTGGACCATTTATAAATCCATAATCATGGTTTATATGAGTTTTTAGTTAGGGAATTGGGCCTGCCCGAAAGCCGATTTTCTGCATTAAAAATAAATTTTAATTCTTTAATATCTCCTTCACTATTTGCGTTCATTCGGTGATTCCAACTCTCACCCGAGCCCACTAACCTTTTCCGCGACCCCATGCCCTCCTCCCACAATTTGGAGCTCTATAGATTCGCGAAAATAGTCTAAAATTATCTGGATTTCAGAAATCGTCCAGATTTTGGAGAGGTAAATTGATCAATTCATAACTCTTTATATTCTTAAGCTTTTTCCCCAATTCAAATTCCTAAATTACCTTAACATTATTTTTCGAATATCCATTTAATTATTATCTATTTTAAAATTCAGATTCTGGTTTTTTTGGTTCGTTTTATTCAGGATGTTTCAAGTAAGTGTTTATTTCCTTGATTTCCTCCCCTTCCTAAGGGTTTCTTTCACCCTTTCAATAAGTTCATCATGTCCAGAAATAGAGGTTCGAATCTAGGGTTTGATTTTCTGTCTTTTTGGTCAAATATTGTAGTCTAGGGCTGGATTTATATTCCTTGAGGTGCGGTGGTGGTGCGGTTGATGTTTCGCACCATGTTTTGAGGGTTTCATCATTAAAGGTAGGAGATTCGATGTGTAAACATTTATAGATGAGTTAGTTTGCTTGAATTACTTATTATTCATGTTACTAATATGCTGTGTGTGGTGCGTGAACTATTTATGTTGGATTTAGTAAGGAATTTGTTTTTATAGTTTCATTTTAGCTTTAAATTTGATGTTTTCATTGGCAACCCATTGGGTATTGTTTGGGATTGTTTTATGACATATAAATTTTGTTTAATAAATCTTTTTCGGGATGAAAATTCTGATTTGGTGGTTTATTGGTGTGCCACTAGGTCTTAAAGAGGGTTTTTAATGGTTTAAGTTGTAAAACATTATTGTACTTCTTGAAAGTGATCTTGAAAACGTTTGTGTTTCTTGTGATTTTTTTGTACTGTTGTTTGAGGTGTTTGTATAACACATGGGTGTTGTTTAATAATTGTTTTTGGAGCTTCGAATTCTGTTTTGAATTTGTATTGATGTGATTTTGTAGTTGAAATATGGTTTTGAAATGGGTTTTATTTGAAAAACTTTGGTACACTATTTATAATTGTTTTACGAATGTTTTGAGTGGTTTAATGATTTATGTAAGAGGTGAAACCATATTGGAAAATTGTTTTGGATTGTTTATACAATCAAATGAACCATTTTAAATGTAAATAGTTCTGTTATGTGATGTTTATCATATTTGTAGGGACTTCATAAAATTGTTAAAGTATGTGTTGGATTGTGAATGTTATGAAAAAACTGTTGTGGGTTATTTTGGTGTGAGTTTGATTTCAAAATGAATTTGAATGAAAAGTTAATTTTGTGACTTGTGTGATGTTCATGGGGCTTTTTTGGATAATATGTGATGTGGAAGTGATATTTTCATGTGAAAAGTATATATCTTGTCTTGTTGAACTTGTTTGAGCACAAAGGGAAAACCCGGGTATCTAGGTGGGTGGACGTGTACTAGTATGCTACTGAATATGTGATGTTTGGCATCAGTTTCACTTAGCAGGATTGACGCTTACAACACAAAATAAAATATTATGATGATGATTGGGGACCACTAGTTTATGGGTTTGTTCCCTACTAGTGGCTCTTGCACGAGAATGGATAATTTTTGTGGTTACTCTCACCGAGATACGAGGTACCTGGGACCCACAGCTAGCTAGTGCCTAGGGGTTATTTCCTATTGGTTGTGCTCATTAGATATTTTATACATACTGTCGGCATATGGTATATTTGGCTGGAAAAATCAGTATCTTTTGAATTTATTTTAAAAGTGTTTATTCTTTAAATTAGCCCACTTGAAAACTATTTTTTTAAGTAACATCTTTTAGAAATTGTAACTATAAATTACATGTTTTTGAAAACTTGCATGCTTTTCATCTTTGAATGTTTATCACAGGGAATCTCTTAGTGGTGGTATCCTACTGGGCATTTTCTCACACCCTACTTACACCCTTGGGTGTAAGTAGACTTGGTTATTTTTTTTGTTGTCGCAGGTTTGGGTATAACATTTGTGCCAATAGTTTGGGTTTTCACCGGTCATTCATAATGCGGTGTTGTGGAGATGGCTTGAGGGAAATGCCTCTTGCCATGTTGAGGTTCTTGGGCTGTTCATTTTTTTGTTTTGTTCCTTTGTTATAGACTTGTTGAGTTGTTTTAGACTATGTAATTCCGTTCTAATTTTCTGTAAAACATTGTTTGGTTTGAAAAATCCAGATTTGTTTCATTGGATTTTCTTGTTTTTTTTTTATGTTTATAAACTCTTGTAAATAGTTCCCAATTTTAATTTTATGATACCCGGGCACTTGTGCCATCCCATGGGGATCAGGAACGCCCTTCAGGTCTTTCCATCGATCAGGTCGGGTGCCGATTTTGAAGGCGACCAGATTCGGTTCGTGACATTAGGGGTTTTCCTTATTTATCGTTTTTAGTGGATTTTTAGTTTATTTATTAGGTTTTTGGGGTTTTACGGTTTTTGGGGTGTTTATGGTTTTCCGGGGGATTATTTGTTTTTTTGTATGTTTTTATGACATTTGAGGAATTTTTAGGATTTTAAGTATTTTAGGGATTTTTAGGGGTTTTAGTGGTTTTCAAGGGTTTTTAGGAATTTCTAGGATTTTTATAGTTTATATGGTTTTTTATGGTTTTTATGGATTTTGAGTGTTTTTTGGCATATTTTAGGGTTTTTAGGGTTTTGAGGTTTTTTAGACGACTTAAGTTAATTTTGGGTTCTTTGGGGTATTTTAAATATATTTTTGTGATTTTAATAATTGTTAGACTTTTTTTAACATTTTAGGGGTTTAATGGATTTAGTGTTTCTAGTTTTTGTAGGGTTTTTCTTGGTTTTTACTTTTTTAAGTCTTTTAAGGGTTTTATGGATTTCTTGGGTTTTCAGTGTTTTTTATTTTCATTCAAATTTTCATGGATTTTCAGGTATTTTCATAGAGTTTTTATGGTTTTAGCTGTTTTTAGTGATTCTATGAAATTTGAGGGGTTTTGAGGGTTATCATAGGTTTTTAGGGTTTTCAGGGTTTTTAAGGTCTTTTGGATATTTAATGATTTTTAAGGGTTTTATGTTTTTAGGAGTTTTTTGACGTTTTTATTAGATTAAAGGGTTTATATAGATTTTATAGGTTTTTAGTATCCTTATTGGTTTTTATTTTTCTTATGTTTTTAGCGGTTTTTATGGTTTTCAATGGTTTTTTAGGCTTTCTACCTGTTTGGGAATTTTTTGGGCTTGCTACGATTTAATGGTTTTTAGGGTATTTAGAGTTTTTAGGGGTTTTAGAGATTTTGAATGGTTTTCAAGGTTTTTTTGGGTTTTAGGGTATTTATGGTGTTTTGGGGGGTTTTCAGTTTTTTTTTAGTATTTACTATTTTTATGTTCTTTTAGATTTTTTAACATTTTTTCGGTTTTAAGGGTTTTATGGGGTTTTAGTGTTTTGACGGTTTTTAGGGATTTTATGGTCTTCATGGGGTTTTTCATGTTTTCAGGGTTTTTATGGTTTAATAGATATTTATAACTTTTATATTTTTAATTCTTTTTAGTGTTATTGTATTTTTTTAGATTTTTAATGGTTTCAGGGGTTTTAGATTTTTTAGGCTTTTTAGGGGATTTTGTGTTTTTTGGGTTTCTATGGTTTTTTCAATTTTATTAACATTTAATGGGGGTTTAATGGATTTTATAATTTTTAGTAAGTTTTTAGGATTTTTATGGGATTTTAGAGTGACTAATGTTTTTATGGGTTTTTATAGATTTTAGTGGTGTTTCAGGGTTTTAGAGTTATTATGCATTTTAGATCTTTTTATGGATTTTCTAGAATTTTTATTGTTTTTAGGGTTTTTGATTTCATAGGGAGTTAGAGGGGGGTTGGGGGGTTTTAGATGGTTTAGGGGTATTCAGGGGTTTTATTGTCTTTTTGGGAATTTAGAGGTATTTTTGAGTTTTTATGGTTTTAAAGGTGTTTTAGAGTTTTTAACAATTCTAATGCTTTAATCGGTTTAAAGTGTTCTTTATAGTTTTTAGTTTTTTATAGGGTTTTTATGGGTTTCTATGGGTTTTAAATGTTTTTTGGGGGTTTAATAGTTTTCTGGGTTTTTTCGGGGTTTTTATGATTTTTTTCATTTTCATAGAATATTAGAGGTTTTAAGGATTTTTATGGGTATTAGGGTTTTTATGGTTTACAGGGATTTTTGGGTTTTTTTGTGTTTTGGGGTTTTTAGAGGTTTTAGGGTTTTTAGGGTCTTTTTGGGTTCTTAGGGTTTTTTTATTTTTTACGGTTTTTGATGGTTTTTAGATATTTTTAAAATTTTTAATTATTTTGAACCTTTTTATAATATTTAGTTGTTTTTAGGTTTTTACATGTTTTTAGTGTTTTTACGGTTTTGTTTGGGTTTTATGGTTTCAGGGGGATTTCAGTTTTAGGGGTTTTTACATGTTTCAAGATTTTGAGGGTTTTTAATGATTTTTATGGGTTTTTTGTGATTTTTAATGGTTTTAGGAATCTTGAGGTGTTTGAGTGGTTTTAGGGTTTTTAGAGGGTTTACAGTTTTCATTGTTTTTAGGGTATTTTTTATTTTTTAGTGTATTGTTGAGTTCGTCTTGGGGATTTAAGATTTTATATTGTTTTTTTACATTTTTTGGGTCTTAAGGGTTTTAATATTTTTTACTGGTTTTTATGTTTTTATTGGGTTTTAGGGATTTTTCGGGTTTTAGAGGTTTTTATGATTTTCATCGGGTTTCCGGGGTTTTTATTTTTTAAAGCATTTTAGGTATTTTGAGGCAATTTTTAGTATTTCTATGGAGTATAGAGGTTTTAGGGGTTTTAGGGGTTTTTGGGGGGGGGGTTAGGGTTTTTTTTGTTTTTAGGGGGTTTCAGGGCTTTTTTGGGGTTTTATGGTTTTCAATGGTTTTATGGTAGTTTTTTGTTTTTAGGGTTTTTTAAATATTTCTAGGTTTTATGCTTTTTAAAAATATTTAAACATTTATTAGGTTTTGAGGGTTTTAATGATTTTTAGAGTTTTAGTGGTTTTTATGGTTTTGGCCGTTTTTATGGATTTTATGGTTTTTCGGGGGTTTTGTGGGTTTTAGGTGTTTTTAGGGTTTTTATTGTGTTTTATATTTTCATCGTTTTTATGTCCCTTTTAAGATGTTTATAGTTTTCAGGTTTTTTATGGTTTTGAGTGATATATCATATTTTTGGGGGGTTTAGGATTTTTAGGGTTTTTACGGCCATTCATGGTTATTAGGGTTTTTTGATTTTTTTTTAGGGTTTTTAAATGCATTAGAGTTTTTAATTTTTTATGTGTGTTAGTTTTTTTTAGATTTTTTTTTGGTTTTTACGGTTTTTATGGGTTTTTTGAGGTTGTATGGGTTTTATGGGTTTTTATTGTTTTTTAAGTTTTCATGGATTTATAAGGATTTTTACAATTTTTATTGTTTTTACGGATTTTAGGGATCTTGTGGGGTTTTAGGGGTTTTTCAAGGATTTTAGGGTCTCTTAGTGATTATTGGATTTTTTTAGAGTATTTAGGGTTCTAAATGGTTTTAGATTTTTTAATGTTTTAAGGGGTTTTGAGTTCTTCTAGAGATTTTAGTGGTTTTATGATTTTTAGGGGTTTTAAGTGTTTTTAATGATTTTATGTGCTATATGGTTTTTAAGGTTTTTTCATGTTTTTTAGGGGGTTTTACTTTTACAATGATTTTTAGGGGTTATTAGGTTTTTATGGTTTTTTGGGATTTTTATAGTTGTTATGAATTTTAAGGGTTTTTAGTGGTTTTTAGGGTTTTGGGGGGGGGGTTCATTTTCATGATTGTAATGATTTTTAGAGTATTTAGTGGATTTTATTTTTTATGTGTTTTAGGGACTTTTTTGGTTTTTATTGTTTATATGGATTTTTTATGGTTTTATTGTATTTTTCTAGTTTTTAGGGGTTTTAAATGGTTTTTATGGTTTTTTATATTTTCAAGGATTGTTATGGGTTTTTAGATTATTTTTGGTTTTTAGGGTTTTTAAGCATTTTTGGAATTTTGAAGGGATTTAGGGGTTTTTTTGGGGTGTTTTGGGTATTTTGCATTTTTTGGGTCTTTTGGGATTTAGGGTGTTTTCAAATTTTAGGGGTTTTAGGGTTTTTTATTTTTTTAATGTTTCTGGGGTTTTATGGTTTTTATATTTTTTTGTTGTCTTTTAGGCGTTTTATAGGTTTTAGGGGGGTTTTAAGGTATTTATCGTTTTTAGGGCTTTTAGGGGTTTTAGGGGTTTTTAGGATTTTTAGGGTTTCTCATGGCATTTTTGGTCATTATATTTTTTAGGGGTTATACAGTTTTTATCATTTTTGGTGGTTTATTTCTCTGTTTTTAGTATTTTTGTGTTTTTAGGGTTTTTTAGGTTTTTTTTGAGTTTTCAATGTTTGTAAGGATTTTATGGGTTTTTAAAGTTTTTTGTGGTTTTAGGAGTTTTATGGGATTATAGAGAATTTAAAGGATTTTAATGTTTTATGGTTTTCAATGGTTTCCTAGGGTTTTTAGGGTTTTTTACGTATTTAGGGATTTTAAGGATGTTTTATGATTCTAACCGTGTGGGAGACACTACCTTAAAATTGCCAACTATGCACATTTTGGCAGCACAGTTAGACAAAATGTGCGCCTCCTATGCGACTTCCAATTTCCCTCCCAAAACACCTCCAAAGCTCTCCCAACTCTCCCAGCAATCACCCATAAATATAATATCCATGAAAAGGATTATGTAAGGGATACATACTATAAATCGGGGGTACTACAGGGGTTATAAAGGGATTAAGAATTTTTAGTGGCTTTTTCTAAGTTTTAAAGGTTCTTAGGTTTTTTATAGTTTCTAGGGGGGTTTCAAGAATTTTGGTCTTTTTTATGTTTTTAAGAATTTTATTGATTTTTCTAGGGGTTTTAGAGTTTTTATGGATTTTTGGGTCTTTTAGGGTTTTTGGGTTTTTATGGGTTTTTTGGGGTTTTATGGGTTTTAGTTATATTTAATGTTTTTAGTGGTTTTATTAGTTTTTAGGTGTTTTAGTGGTTTCAATTTTTTTTGGGTTTCTAGGATTTTTAGTCTTTTTAGTGGTTTTATGGGTTTAGTGGATTTTAGGGTTTTTACGAGTTTTAATTTTTATGAGATTTTTATGGATTTTTTGTCCTTTTAAGATTTTATGGTTTTTATGGAGTTTTAGGTTTTTTATAGTTTTTTCGGGTTTTTAGGGTATTTTTAAAATTGTATGGTCTTTTAGTTTTTTTTCATTAAGGTTTTGTAGATATTTTTATCATTTTTGGTGTTTTAAGGGTTTTTATAGTATTTAGTGGTTTTAGAGTATTAATGGGGTGTTATGGTTTAATGGTTATTAAGGATTTGTGGTTTTCATGGGTTTTTACGATTTCTTGGGTTTTTTATTCTTTTAGATATTTTATGTTATTTTATGATTTTTATGGTTTTTAGGGCTTCTTTGGGTTTTTAGGAATTTTGACGGTTTTAGTGGTTTTCAAGGTATTTTATGGTTTTTAGGGTTTTTAGGGGTTTTATTGTTTTTTTTTGGGTTTTAGGGCTTTAAATTTTTTTAGTGTTTCAAATGTTTTTATATTTTTTAACATTTTCAGGGGTTTTGAGGGGGTTTAGGGTTTTTGTGGATTTTAGGGGTTTTATGGGTTTTTATGGTTTAGAAGGTTTTTAGAGGTTTAGGGTTTTTAAAGGTTTTAAAGTTTTTGTGTTTTTTACATTTTCAATGATATTTTGTGATTTTTTATAATTATTGTTGTTTTCATAGTTTTTAGTGGTTTTAGGGTCTTTTTTTAATTTTTAGTGTTTTTTTAGTTTTTTAAGGGTTTAAAGTATTTATAGATATTTGTTAACATTTTTATGGGTTTTATGGGTTCTTAGATATATAGTGGGGTTGAAGGTTATTTATGGGTTTTTGGGGGGGTTTTAAGGTTTTGTGGGATATTTATGGTTTTCAACGGTTTTCAGTGTTTTTAGAGTTTTTTTGTTTTTCATGGAATTTTTGGGTTTTTTAATTATTCTATGGTTTTTAGGGTTTTAGGTATTTTGAGGGGATTTTCAATTTTTCATCCTTTTTAGGGGTTATGAATTGTTAGGGGTGTTAGGGGTTTTTTTTATTTTTTTAGGATTTTAATGTTAGAGATTTTAACATTTTTTGTGGTTTAAAGGGTTTTATAATTTGTAGTGATTTTTAATATTTTTATGTGTTAAACGGTTCTTTAAGGTTTTTATGGTTTTAAGAGTTATTTTCAGTGTTTTGAGGGTTTTTTACATTTTCATGGATTTTGACGGAATTTTTAGGGGTTTTATAGTTTTTAGGGTTTTTATTATTTTTATGGATTATTAGGTGTTTTTAGGTTTTTAGGGTTGTTAGCAATTTTGAGGATTCTTAGGGTTTTATTATTTTTCCGGGTCTTTTATGGTTTTTGTGTTTTTTGGGGTTTTACGGATTTTATGAGTTTTTAGGGTTTTTAAGGTTTTTTGGAGATTTTAAATTTTTTTTGGGTTTTATAGTTTTTTGGGGATTTAGTGGTATTTAGAAGTTTTAGTGATTTTATGATTTTTGGTGGTTTTTATGGGTTTTTACTGATTTTAGGGGTTTTTACATATTCATGGATTTGTAGGGGTTTCTTAAGATTTATATAGTTTTGAAGGAGTTTTAGTGTTTTTTGGGATTTTGGATGTTTGTTGGGCTTTTCATTGTTTTTAGGAGTTTTAGGGGGTTTCTGGATTTTAGGGTCTTTTTAGGTTAGTAGTGTTTTCTTGTTTAGTTTTTTGTGTTTTTTGAGGGTTTTTAGTGTTTTTTTATCATTTTTATATTTTTAAGGGGTTTTATATTTTTAGTGGGTTTTAGGGGATTTTTAGAGTTTTTATGGTTTTAGGGAGTATTTTGGTTTCAGGTGATTTTCATGGTTTTTAGGGTTTTTATGTTTTCAGGGGTTTTTAGGGAATTTTTTTAATTATAATGGTTTTTTATGTGTTTTAGGGTTTTAATGTTTTTATGGATTTTATGGTTATTTTGAGTTTTTAGGAATCTCGAGGGTTTTTAGAGTTTTTGACATTTTTATGGGATTTAAGGGTTTTTAATCTTTTTAGTGATTTTTAGGGTTTTTTAGGATTTTTATGTTTTTCAGGAGATTTTTTAGGTTTTTAGGTGGTCATAATTTTTTGGGATTATTAGTTCTTTTTTAGTATTTCTATTTTTTAGGGTTTTTAAGGATTTGTTGGGTCTTATGATTTTTCAGGGTTTCTTAGGTTTTTAGGGATTTTAGTATTTTTATAAACAATTTGGTTTTTAGGGATTTTTTTAGTGTTTAGGTTATTAAGGGTTTTTACTGCTTTTAAACATTTTTCGTCATTCTAATGGTTTTTTGCGTTCTTTGTTCATTTTTTGGATTTTTAGGGTTTTTTAGTTTTTTGGGGTATATATGGTTTTCAAAGGTTTTTTCAGGGTTTTTAGAGTTTTTTATGTTTTCAGAAATTTTAATGGATTTTTAGGATATTTATGGTTTTTAGGATTTTTTTGGATTTTTATGGTATCTTTGTGTTTTTAGGGTTTTTAGGTTTTTAAGAGATTTTTAGTTTTTTTAGGAGTTTTTATTTTTTCCAATATTTTTTTGGATTTCTTATAATTTTAATATGATTTTGGGTTTCATTGATTTTAGGGTATTTTAAGGGTAAGGGTTTTTTTTCTAGGGATTAAAGGATTTTTTTGAGTTTTTATTCTTTTTAGGGGTTTTAAATGTTTTTCGAGGTTTTTATATTTTTTATGGGTTTTATGGGATTTATGGATTTTATATATTTTTTGTGGTTTTTGGTTTTTTTGGGTTTTTATGGGTTTTCAGGGGTATTTATTGTTTTTAGGGTTTTTCATGTTATTAAGGTATTTTTGGATTTTTATGGGGGTTTTTGAGTTGTTTAGAATTTTAACGGTTTTTAGAGTTTAATAATGTTTTAGGGGTTTTAAGGTGTTTTAGAGTTTTTAGTTGGGTTTTTGGGTTTTTAGTGATTTCTAAGGTATTAGGGATGTTTATTTTTTTCAGGAGGTTTTCATGGGTTTTGGGGTTTTTATGTTTTCAGGGTTTTTTAGGGATTTTTTAGATTTTTTATGGTTTTTAGAGATTTTTAGGGTTTGTTGGGATGTTGGGGGTTGTTAGGGTTTTTAGGGGTTTTTAGGTTTTTATGGCCTTTTTGGGTTTTTATAATTATTTTGAGTTTTTTATTGTTTTTAAGGTTTTTATAGTTTTTTATCATTTTTATGGGTTTAAAGGATTTTAGTGGTTTTAGTGTTTTTAGGGGTTTTAGGGGATTTAATGGTTGTTTAATGTTTTTTGGGGTTTGTATAGCTTTCCTCGGGTTTTCAGAGTTATTTGGGTTTTCTATTTTTTTTATGATTTTATGGGATTTTTTAGGTTATTTGGGTTTTAAGGTTCTTAGGGATTTTAACGTTTCTATGCGGTTTTATTAGGTTTTAGTATTTTGAGTACCTTTTTAGGTTATTTAAGTTATTTGTGTCTTTATGGATATAATTTTTTTAGAGTTTTTATCATTTATAAGGGTTTGAAGGGTTTCTATGTTTTAGTTGGTTTTTAGTGTTTTGGGGGGCTTTAGGGTTTTTATTTTTTTTGGGTTTTATAGTATTTAGGGGACTTTTTAGGTTTTATGTTTTTTTATGTTTTAATGGATTTTTAGATCTGTTTAAGGATTTGTATGGTTTTTAGAGATTTTGATAATTTTTAAGGACTTTTTGGGTTTTTAGGCGGTTTTAATTATTTTAGAGTTTTAAGGGTTTTTTGAGGATTTAAATTTTTTAGAGATTCTAGATGTTTTTTGAGTATTTAGTGGGGTTTCTTGGTTTTTAAGTATATTTATTGTTTTGTATAGTTTTTTTTGGGGTTTTATTATTTTTAGGTGTTTTTCAAGATTATTTAGGTTTTTTATGCTCACAGACATTTTTAGGGATTTTTTAGGATTTCAAATGTTTTTATTTTTTTATACAGTTTTTATGGATTCTGAATGGTTTTGGGGTTTTCTTGGTTTTTTTTTGAGTTTATAGGTTTTTTGATTTTTTTATGATTTTTATGGTTTTTAATAGTTTTTAATGTTTTTATGGGTTTCAAGGGTTTTTAGCATTTTTAAGGGAATGTCGGGTTTTTAATATTCTTAGGTGTTTTTATGGTTATTAGAGGGTTTTCATGATTTTTAAGTTTTTTATGTTTTCTGGGAATTTAGGGATTTTTTTGATTTTTATGGATTTTTTTGGATTTCAGGGTTTTTATTGAATTTGAAAGATTTTGGTGTTTACTGATATGAGAGACTCACACAGTGCAAGTGCTGAAAAGGATGTATGTCCTTGAGATTATATGATCACATGGGATTCTATTGATACATTTTTATGAATAGGATGGATGCTTTATGCTTCATTTTTCGTAGTTCATGTAGAAGGTACTAATGGATTTGTTGAGAATGATCAAACATACCACCATAAAACTAATGAATTGTCAGAGCGACTAATTCCCATACTAGAGCATACCATCTGAGTTTATAATATATAATTCTATGTAGCTTGATATGATGACCTAGACTTTTTTATGATATTATTAATAGAATATATGGTTTTGATTCATTTTTCACCTTCTGAGGCTCTATATGGGAGCTCATGTTGTTCACCACTCTATTTTCACGAGGCATATGATGTTTTAATTGTGGGGCCATGTTTTTTTTAAGAGCCCACTAAGAGAGTGAAGCTATTTTAGATGGTATTTATCACCACTAAGAATAGGAATGGATCATATGAAACATTTAGGAGGAGACCGTTGGAGTTTTCTAATGGTGATTGGATTTTATTTATAGTGAATCCTCAGTGAGGACACAAACATCTAAAGAATAAAACAAGCTTATCCCCCCCATTATGTTGGACCCTTTTAGATCAATGAGAGGGTAGGGACAACAACATAATTTCAATATCTTCATTCATGTAACAGTGTAATGCATGATGTGTTTCATGTGTCTTAGATTTGGAGGTATATAACCAATCATAAGAATTTGATCAACTGTGTGAATTTTGATCCGGAGCCTATCACATCATATGAGGAGTGCTTGGTGCAGATTATAGACTAGAGATATAAGGTATCTGGGTTGTAACACCCCAAGATTTCATAGTGTGTTATTTCTTCAAAATAATTCAATAACTTGCACTACACGCAACACCGAGTTCAATTGCACCATGACTTACCAAAAAAAAGCCATTAAAAGAGGTCATGAATAGCATTAACTACATTTTTAACTTTATATAATCCTTATAATTTTAAGAATCCATATTATGAGTTTCTTAGTCATAACGCAAGAACAGATTCATTTTCAGTATTGCAGTTTTATCAACTTTTGATAGTGAAACCTTTTTAAATACAATATTTTAAACTTTTTGACTAAATGGAGACATCAAAAAATTTAAAATGAAACATCCCAAGCTTCCACGGTACGCTTTCCTTTGAATAAAACAGTAGCGAGTGTTGTACGCAACGTCGAGTTTTAACACACACCACAACCGATCAAACTAGCCGTTATGAATAGTAATACCTAAATTTTGAAATTATATATATTTTATATTTTGAAATGGACTTAATTTTTGGATTCGGAATATCTAATTTATCCTAAGGTGAAATTTTGGTACTTTTCGGATAACTTTCATATTTTGATGAATAGTGAAAATTACTAAATTTTAATTAAAAACAACTTTTTTAATCAAAATAATTAATAGTGATAAATTATGAATTTGAGTGGTTTTAAAGTATATTTAGAATATATTTTTACCATTTAATATAATGTTGGTCATTGGACATAATTTTACAATTAAACCGAACATAAACGAGTGTCAATCTTTTGATAGTTATTATCTCTTAAAAACACGCTTTTTGTTTTGACAGCGGGAATTAATTTTAAATTAATTTCTGCCACTTCTGTGTTTTGAATTTAGGAAAATGGATTCCATATTTGGAATCAGGATGTTCAAATTGTGTAAATAGGTAACTTTTATTTTTAGACATTTTGAATAATTACTGCGGTAAATATTTTATTTACCATGGTTAAGGGTAAATCCGGTAAATAAGGGTTAAAAAATAATATTATAATAATACTAAATTACCCTAAAACGTGTCTTAACCATATTGGTTGATACATGGTCGACCATGGGAATCTTTGGGTCTATTTTGGGACCCCATGGATCCACTTGTAAGTGATAATGACACTTTATTTTAATTAAGTTAAAATGAATACAAAAATGACACAAGCATATATCTTTTAGAAAAACAATTGTTACATATGGTTATATATGTTGGATTTTAGATTATAAATATTCATTAGAAAGATAAAAAGATTTCCTACATAATGATATTTTATTTATAAATTTTAGACATTAAATAATATATTTTATTTATGACACAATGATGATGCAGTAATTACTATAATAGTGAAAAATTAAAATAATTGATATTATAAATACCCAAATAAATATAATATGAAACTTTTAATGAATTAAACTAATTTTCTAGGATAATATGATATATTAGGATTGATTTAATTGACTTTTTTCGAAGTAATCAATCTGTTATGAGTTTCACAAAAATCAACTATTGAATAGTGTCAAAATTGACATAAAAGAGTTCTTAAAACAAATATTATATTATTAATTGATATTAAATTCCTAAAAATCTAGGGTTCGGCCAAGAGACTTATATCATGATAGTTTCATCATTAATGTACCACTTGGGGGGTCTCTTGGATGTATATAGTATGTTTATTAACCATATTATATAAAAATACAATGAGACATTGTAAAAGTGAAACTAATTAACTTAGAGTTAATACTTAAAGAAAAGGTTAATATAAGTACCCAAACCTGTCTAAATTCTATTGGTTGAGTGGTTTTCGACCTATCCCCACCTTAACCTTTGAATAATAATCTTTGGAGCCATTAGAAACCGAATATGAATTTATTATAAATTAATATTTCTAGCTTTTCCAAAGGTTCACCTCACCCCTCTTATAAAAGGGAACTCCTCCTTCTCATTTCTTCACACCTTCAAATCCTTTTGGTTCGGCAAAACTCTGCCCAAAATACTCTCCCAACATCCCTCACTACAACCTAGAGGCCTTAGTTTGATCAGAAAGCCAACCTAAGGAGCCCTTTTGATCAAATCAAAAGGAAGAACCCGAAGAAGAGGTAATGATTTCACCACCCTTTTCTAAGTTTCTTTCTTCTTCCACTTCCTCTTTTTTTGTTCTTACCATTCTAAAATAATAACTCCAGTATCTTACATATACTTTGATGTTATTATAAATATGGTACAACCATATTCAGTATTCTATCCACCCTTTGAATAACATGTCACCATAGGTGCGTACGAACGGCTTACCGTCTCCACGTCGTGGTGTAATTGTTATTCAATATATTATTATTTGGATTGGTATAATAATGATGTGTAACTCATGTAAATAATAAATATAAAATTTTAATGATTCTGTATATATGATATACCATCCATTTATATATTATTTTAATATCAAAAGAATGATATTGTCGCTCGTGCGTACGTACGGACTACCGTCTCCACGAACGCGATGAGATTCATTCTCCATCGTATCCATTCAAGTATAATTATCATTTGATGATTTAAAAATGATGTTTAAGGACTTGATATCATTCTGGATATGAATAATATACAACCTATCCTTTACAAACATGTCTTACGTAACAAAACATATAAAAGAAAACTAGTAAGTTAACACCCGAAACGACGATAATTCTAAAATATTATTAACAAATAAATGTTAAAAGATCATATATGATATAATATTAATATATATGATTCTTGTATAATTTAATAACAATTATTTGACCGTTATACAGGAGGTTAACCTACCCCAACCAAGGAAAATTACAAGGTAAGGGTTATTTCACAATCTCTTCATTATCCGAGGTTGCTTATACGTAATAATCTACTGGGATCTCTTTATCATCCACATCCATGTTTCTTAAAAATGTATTTCAAAACATTTTTATTATTTACAAGAATATGGGTTAAAGTCATTTATACCCTTGTTTGACTTTTTATAAGAGGTTTATAAAGGAATCATTCTGTCGTTTTCAAAACAAGGTCCTTTTTAACCTTTTCGACAGAATTAAGGTAAGAATGTTTTTTTAACTTATACGGTGGGTGCGGCTATTTTCCGCTGTTATAAAATCTTCAAAGCTTCCCTTACATCTTATAAGAATATTTTCAAAGAAAATGTTTTATTTTATATGGATCTTTAATGATTTCAAAATAAAAGGAGATATTTCTTTAAAAAGAATATTGATTTCATCTATGTCAACATCCTTTGATGGATTTTAAGATTATTTGAAGTTGATTTATTATGATATAAAACTTCCATATTGAAATGAGGTTTTGTGATATGTTTGACTGTGGATGTGCTCTTTTTATACCATTCATAGTTTATGGTGAAATTATTGACATTTCGTATGCTAGTTTTAATACGAATGTTTATGTTATGTTTAAACCTTTTCATATGGGAATGCATTGGACTTAATAAGTGCCGGGTGGAGCCCGCTATAGCTCCTCGATGCATCGGTAGGTCTCATGAGACAAACTAGTGTCTTGGCACAAGGCCTTGACAAAATCTTATTTGTAGTCTTGGCACGAGGCCTTGGCTATGTGGTTATGATAGTCTGGCATTGTGCATTCCAACATTATGAAAGTGGTTATTGATTTTTTCATGTGATTATTCGATTAGTAGAATATCCATGTGAATAAGTAAATGGAATTATTTCATTTTATTTATGCCATACCATGTTGAAAGTTCATATTTAAAAGGCTTTTGTTTTAGTTATACATTGCCTTAAATGTTTATTCTTATTTATGAAAGTTTCCGCTATATTGTTATCCTTACTGGGCATTTGAGCTCACCCCTTTTCTATGTTTTATTTTTCCCAGGATGTGAAGAAGTAAGTTATGAATGACCTGCAAGGATTTTATGAGGGGTTAATAGTGTGGATTGTGGAAACATTATGTTGTTGTAGTAGTTTTTCATTTTATGATGTAATGTAAAACTTATGAATATATCTAGTGTTTCCAAGGCTACTAAACCAATCGGTCTTTCGAGATTTGATCTTTCTTGTGATCATGCCAATGTTATGTAATAATGCACCGACTCTGGAAAACTGGGGTCGGGGCGTTACAGTTGGTATCAGAGGAAGTTTAGTACAAACCTTGGAAGCTAGATTTAGATAAACTCTGATTAGAGCACGTAGACCTAAGATGAATTTTGAGGATTAGTATAGAAGAGGATCCTAGAATTTTGGTATTGTAGAGATTTTGTGAGTTTTCCGAGCAATACATCCCTGTCTGGATACGAGCAGGTAGAGGCGGCTCTGGCACAGATGTACCTAGGGGTAAAACCCGAAAACACCACTTTGAGCTAGACTCGAACGGGAACTGGTGCACGACAACAGGCCTTGCTGCACTCTTGGTTATGACACTCCCGGGGGATATGCTTAGGATAAATCTCATTTTCTTTACATATCATTTTGAAGGGATTATGAGTATATACATCCTCAAAGAAAACATTCTTATGATTATGGATTATATCCATAACTAGTTCAATTTATGTTAAGTGTTTTATAAGTATGGGATTATGTGTTTTGATTCATAAACTGATATAGTTTATGCCATGGTATAGAAATGGCGCCCAGTAGAAGGAATGAGAACTCCAGAAATACACATGATTCAAAGAGAATGAAGGATCATATCATTCATGGTCTTAAGCTAGAATTTATAAGAGAAATAGTCTCACATGTATTATCATCATATGAAGAAATAATATCATGTGTTGATAAGATAAGTAAAGAGTTTACTGAGTCCTATGGCTTTGAAGGGAAGAAAGAGAAGAAAAGGATGGAAGAGAGAAAGATGGATAAAGGGAAGAGGGAAAAGAATAATTTTCTCATATGTGGTAACTGTGGAATGAAACACCCTAGAACTTGCCTGAAAGGAATGGGAGTTTGTTATAAGTGTGGAGGAAAAGGGCACAAAGTACGTGACTGCAAGGGTAAGAAAATGGTTTCAAATGTACAATGCTTCATTTGAAAGGAGTTTTGACACTACGCGAGCCTATGTCCCAGTCCTCAGACTATGCCGCAAATGATGTTATTGGATAATAATCAAGTTATGATACTACCACAGATGAAGAGGAATGATTAGAGTTCTTATGTTGATTATGTCAATTGAGTGTTGTATCAACAATGTACTTGTTATAATAATTATGGAGTATATAAGGATTGTACTGCAGTACTATTTCATTAAGGACTTGAGATGGTGTGGAACAAAGAAAAGTGACTCAGTAGCAGGATAAATTTTTTGGAAAATATATGGTTGAGAGAATGATAAATCATAATATAGTTCTGATACTGAGGTAGTGATTTTGGAATAATATGTGATTGTTTTGGATAAATTATATTGGATATTCTTGACTACATTGGAACTAATTAATGATTTGTATATTCCATCATTGTTGGGGTTTAAAACATTTTTGGATTAATGAAGTATATCCAGCATTCTATATGGAATAGGGGAGCATGAATGTAATCAATAAGGAATATGGTAATTCAAGATGTTTCAGTTTATTAAAAGAATACAATATGAAGGTATTCATATGCTATTGCGGGGTAAAAAGGATCTATATTATGTTTACCATCCTTATAAATGTTGGACTGTGAGTTTGGACAGAAGTATTTTGGATAGTTCTAGTTTGGATTATTTTGGATTACCATAAAAGGAAAACCCGGAGGTTGGGCGGCAACCCGTCGCGTCCGGCAAGGTTGCGAGACTTGAACCCGCAACTGAAGGGAGACAAGGGTGTATCACCTACCACTGGCCCATGAGATGTCCTGGATTAAATAATGTTGTTTTTTTAAAGATCTGGTAGATGACTTATAAATTCATTTATTTTGGAACCCTGTACGAATAGTATAAATAAATAAAAAATTACATTCTATTATCTTTTAGAGTGAAATATGAGTTTGTGGTAGAAACTTATTAATGGATAAAACTCTGATTATAAAGTAAGTATATCTCCTTATGATCTTAGCCAATCACATAAATAAATTCCTCAACATTAATAAAAGGAACTTAGAACAAAAATGTTTCCCTAGATGGTACCTTAAATCATCACTAATTTATGGCTTTGGGATTGTTGGCCTTTTCATAGCCATGTTCTCTACCACTCTCCATCAGGTAATTGATGGTTAGATTTTTCTTCCATATCCATATTTTCCTACATGGAACCCTAGTATTTTTTATTTTCGGTAATCTTCATACTTTCGACTATTTATTTTAAATAGAGGCCTCGTTAATTCATTTTTCGATGTGGGATTTCAACTAAGATATTTTGAAACGTCAAAAATGTGTTATCCCAATACCCTATATTTTGTTGAACCGATGGTACTTCAAATCATCATATATTGATGAGTTTAAGGACCTCATTTATACACTTGTTTGTGATTGATGACCCCAATCAATACATATAAATATTTACATTTTTCCTCCGATTATATGTCTCTAATTGCCACCAATGTTCTCCTAATCAAGATCATAATTTGGTGGTGACCCTTTCATTTCTCTTTTCCTCATATTAAGACTAAATTTTAGTAACCCAACTTCCGATGTGGGTTTTCCCACAAATATATTATCTATTTTCAACCTTTTATTTTCAAAGAACAATTTCAAATTGCGAGGACGCAATTTATTGAAGGAGGGGATAATGTAACACCCCAAGATTTCATAGTGTGTTATTTCTTCAAAATAATTCAATAACATGCACTACACGCAACACCGAGTTCAATTGCACCATGACTTACCAAAAAAAAAGCCATTAAAAGAGGTCATGAATATCATTAACTACATTTTTAACTTTATATAATCCTTATAATTTTAAGAATCCATATTATGAGTTTCTTAGTCATAACGCAAGAACAGATTCATTTTCAGTATTGCACTTTTATCAACTTTTGATAGTGAAACCTTTTTAAATACAATATTTTAAACTTTTTGACTAAATGGAGACATCAAAAAATTTAAAATGAAACATCCCAAGCTTCCACGGTAAGCTTTCCTTTGAATAAAACAGTAGCGAGTGTTGTACGCAACGTCGAGTTTTAACACACACCACAACCGATCAAACTAGCCGTTATGAATAGTAATACCTAAATTTTGAAATTATATATATTTTATATTTTGAAATGGACTTAATTTTTGGATTCGGAATATCGAATTTAGCCTAAGGTGAAATTTTGGTACTTTTTGGATAACTTTCATATTTTGATGAATAGTGAAAATTACTAAATTTTAATTAAAAACAACTTTTTTAATCAAAATATTTAATAGTGATAAATTATGAATTTGAGTGGTTTTAAAGTATATTTAGAATATATTTTTACCATTTAATATAATGTTGGTCATTGGACATAATTTTACAATTAAACCGAACATAAACGAGTGTCAATCTTTTGATAGTTATTATCTCTTAAAAACACGCTTTTTGTTTTGACAGCGGGAATTAATTTTAAATTAATTTCTGCCACTTCTGTGTTTTGAATTTATTAAAATGGATTCCATATTTGGAATCAGGATGTTCAAATTGCGTAAATAGGTAACTTTTATTTTTAGACATTTTGAATAATTACTGCGGTAAATATTTTATTTACCATGGTTAAGGGTAAATCCGGTAAATAAGGGTTAAAAAATAATATTATAATAATACTAAATTACCCTAAAACGTGTCTTAACCATATTGGTTGATACATGGTAGACCATGGGAATCTTTGGGTCTATTTTGGGACCCCATGGATCCACTTGTAAGTGATAATGACACTTTATTTTAATTAAGTTAAAATGAATACAAAAATGACACAAGCATATATCTTTTAGAAAAAAAATTGTTACATAGGGTGATATATGTTGGATTTTAGATTATAAATATTAATTATAAAGATAAAAAGATTTCCTAAATAATGATATTTTATTTATAATTTTTAGACATTAAATAATATATTTTATTTATGACACAATGATGATGCAGTAATTACTATAATATTGAAAAATTAAAATAATTGATATTATAAATACCCATATAAATATAATATGAAACTTTTAATGAATTAAACTAATTTTCTAGGATAATATGATATATTATGATTGATTTAATTGACATTTTTCGAAGTAATCAATCTGTTATGAGTTTCACAAAAATCAACTATTGAATAGTGTCAAAATTGACATAAAAGAGTTCTTAAAACAAATATTATATTATTAATTGATATTAAATTCCTAAAAATATAAGGTTCGGCCAAGAGACTTATATCATGATAGTTTCATCATTAATGTACCACTTGGGGGTCGCTTGGATGTATATAGTAAGTTTATTAACCATATTATATAAACATACAAAGAGACATTGTAAAAGTGAAACTAATTAACTTAGAGTTAATATTTAACGATAAGGTTAATATAAGTACCCAAACCTGTATAAATTCTATTGGTTGAGTGGTTTTCGACCTATCCCCACCTTAACCTTTGAATAATAATCTTTGGAGCCATTAGAAACCGAATATGAATTTATTATAAATTAATATTTCTAGCTTTTCCAAAGGTGCCCCTCACCCCTCTTATAAAATGAAACTCCTCCTTCTCATTTCTTCACACATTCAAAGCCTTTTGGTTCGGCAAAAATCTGCCCAAATACTCTCCCAACATCCCTCACTACAACCTAGAGGCCTTAGTTTGATCGGAAATCCAACCTAAGGAGCCCTTTTGATCAAATCAAAAGGAAGAACCCGAAGAAGAGGTTATGATTTCACCACCCTTTTCTAAGTTTCTTTCTTCTTCCACTTCCTCTTTCTTTGTTCTTACCATTCTAAAATAATAACTACATTATCTTACATATACTGTGATGTTATTATAAATATGGTACAACCATATTCAGTATTCTATCCACCCTTTGAATAACATGTCACCATACGTGCGTACGAACGGCTTACCCTCTCCACGTCGTGGTGTAATTGTTATTCAATATATTATTATTTGTATGGGTATAATAATGTTGTGTAACTCATTTAAATAATAAATATAAAATGTTAATGATTCTGTATATATGATATACCATCCATTTATATATTATTTTAATATCAAAAAAATGATATTGTCGCTCGTGCGTACGTACGGACTACCGTCTCCACGAACGCGATGAGATTCATTCTCCATCGTATCCATTCAAGTATAATTATCATTTGATGATTTAAAAATGATGTTTAAGGACTTGATATCATTCTGGATATGAATAATATACAACCTATCCTTTACAAACATGTCTTACGTAACAAAACATATAAAAGAAAACTAGTAAGTTAACACCCGAAACGACGATAATTCTAAAATATTATTAACAAATAAATGTTAAAAGATCATATATGATATCATATTAATATATATGATTCTTGTATAATTTAATAACAATTATTTCACCATTATACAGGAGGTTAACCTACCCCAACCAAGGAAAATTACAAGGTAAGGGTTATTTCACAATCTCTTCATTATCCGAGGTTGCTTATACGTAATAATCTACTGGGATCTCTTTATCATCCACATCCATGTTTCTTAAAAATGTATTTCAAAACATTTTTATTATTTACAAGAATATGGGTTAAAGTCATTTATACCCTTGTTTGACTTTTTATAAGAGGTTTATAAAGGAATCTTTCCGTCGTTTTCAAAACAAGGTCCTTTTTAACCTTTTCGACAGAATTAAGGTAATAATGTTTTTTTAACTTATACGGTGGGTGCGGCTATTTTCCGCTGTTATAAAATCTTCAAAGCTTCCCTTACATCTTATAAGAATATTTTCAAAGAAAATGTTTTATTTTATATGGATCTTTAATGATTTCAAAATAAAAGGAGATATTTCTTTAAAAAGAATATTGATTTCATCTATGTCAACATCCTTTGATGGATTTTAAGATTATTTGAAGTTCATTTATTATGATATAAAACATCCATATTGAAATGAGGTTTTGTGATATGTTTGACTGTGGATGTTCTATTTTTATACCATTCATAGTTTATGGTGAAATTATTGACATTTCGTATGCTAGTTTTAATACGAATGTTTATGTTATGTTTAAACCTTTTCATATGGGAATGCATTGGACTTAATAAGTGACGGGTGGAGCCCGCTATAGCTCCTCGATGCATCGGTAGGTCTCATGAGACAAACTAGTGTCTTGGCACAAGGCCTTGACAAAATCTTATTTGTAGTCTTGGCACGAGGCCTTGGCTATGTGGTTATGATAGTCTGGCATTATGCATTCCAACATTATGAAAGTGGTTATTGATTTTTGCATGTGATTATTCGATTAGTAGAATTTCCATGTGAATAAGTAAATGGCATTATTTCATTTTAATTATGCCATACCATGTTGAAAGTTCATATTTAAAAGGCTTTTGTTTTAGTTATACATTGCCTTAAATGTTTATTCTTATTTATGAACGTTTCCGCTATATTGTTATCCTTACTGGGCATTTGAGCTCACCCCTTTTCTATGTTTTATTTTTCCCAGGATGTGAAGAAGTAAGTTATGAATGACCTGCAGGGATTTTATGAGGGGTTAATAGTGTGGATTGTGGAAACATTATGTTGTTGTAGTAGTTTTTCATTTTATGATGTAATGTAAAACTTATGAATATATCTAGTGTTTCCAAGGCTATTAAACCAATCCGTCTTTCGAAATTTGATCTTTCTTGTGATCATGCCAATGTTATGTAATAATGCACCGACTCTGGATAACTGGGGTCGGGGCGTTACATGGGTGGGGGATATGGTACCACATGTCAATATATTATGGAATCAAAAAAAGATCTTCGAAAAGTCAAGGGATCCAGAGTTTGATGATCGAGCATAGTGGCCCGAGATTTTTTAGGAAGTCCACTATAGACACTTCTTGATGATGAGAAGTCATTATAAGGAGATATTTGTAACATTAATAGTTTTTAAATAATAAGTAAACCCTCTTATATTTATGCTTTATAATCCTATTATGTGAAAATTAAAAAAATATAACTAACATCACATATTCTTTTTATATCGGTAACTTGTGTTTTTCAAAGGTTGTGTAAGGGTAGAGATGTGTTTACTTAATTTTCATTAATGTAATCTTCTGATTCTATACACTGTGTAGGGGTAAATCCAAAATCCTAAAAAATGTGAAAAGGTAACCCTTATCTTCATAAGGGTGACTTAAACACTATTTAAGGGTATGTCGTTTGGTATATGGGTTATATAAGGTTACTTTCTTCCCAACATAAGGGTAAAAAACGTGTTATAAATCTTTCATAAGGGTAAAAATTACTCATATATGTTTAATTACCTTCCCACATAATCTGAACCCATGTTTCATATATCTTTCATAAGAGAAATCCCTACTAACATAACAGTAAGAACTACTCATGTAAGGATAAATCCATTAGGATATCTCATATAAGGGTACATCCAGGGTAATATGTAAAGCTGATCTTTCTTTTCAAATGGTTATGTAAGGGTAAAATTACTACAATGTAATGGTAGAATGATATATGTAAGGTTAGTTCCATAGTATCAAAGGATGCATATGGGATGTAATCTTCCATGAAACATAGGATCTGAATAAGTGTAAAACCATGAAACCCTTATGTAGTGCCCCTTTTGAGGATAACATTTTCCCCCTTTTCTAATTTTAATTTAACAATTTGACCTTATAACTCATTTTATATGATTTTGAACTCCTAGAAATTATGGGAGTAAGTTATTTGATTCATTTATGGTTTGTGACCCCTAATATGTGAGAATTTAAACAATATGTGATAAATAATGGATTAAAAGAAAATTTCAATGGGGAATTAAATTTATTGTTCTTAATATTGAGAACATGTACATAGATAGTATTATTCTAAAATATAAAATCCTTATTATCTTAAAATTTTGAATATTAGATTGTGTAAGATAAGATCATAAAACCCTTAAACCAATATATTTTACGTCCTCCATGTTTGAACATGGTTCTATTCCTAATTTCCCAAGTGTCGCTAAACTCTATCCCCTGTTCATGAGATCATAATTTATTATGAATTTATTTCCATGTAATTCATTCTGGTTTAAATTGTAAATTTAGTTCATACCGTGCTTTTCTAAATCAAGTATAATGAATTCATAATTCCTAATAATCTAGAATTTATTATAAAATGTCAAATAAATATTATCTCTACTTTATCCAAGATTTTTCTAGAGAGATAAAATTATTATCATTTAAAAAGTATTATTTTATCTATGGAAAAATGATTAATTATTTCCATAACATTTAATAAATAATAAGGAATTATCCAAGATAGGGAATGCATTATTGCATGTAGTTTTCGTATTCTAGAAATAAAATATTATAAATGTTTTAGGAATACAAGGAGAGTATTTTGAGCTGGCGAACACATCAACATCTTTTGGGCGATGATTCCTAGACAGACCAGGATGTTGAAATCAATGACTTTGATTTAGGTTTTTCTTTAACTTTTAGGGAACCTTTTTACACTTTTTTATATGATACAGTTCATTTATAGGCATACTTTATTGGCATCATTAAATATGATCACATGTGGGTGTGTGCATAGCTCATGATAAACTTATATTATACTTTTCCATGAGTCTCCTCACATTATTATTATTCATGATGATGTTGTTCAAACATATTAGTTGTTGCAAAATTTACTCATGATACTATTATATGATTTCTTGGGTAGATCTCCTTATTTGGTGTGACTTTGGAGATATTGTTCTGGTACCTAAGGAAGGTGGACCATCATGACATGTTTATCCTATAGAGGGGGAGTGTTCCTGACTTTTGGCGATGGACCTAAGTACAAGGTATGGATACAATGATGGCTCATGTATTTCATTGGACACACTTGATTCCCAATGGATTCCAACGAGCATGTTATTTGACTCGTAGTGGATACCAATTAGCATGATTACTCAAAGACTGTTAAATGCTAAGAACATCACATTATTGCATCCTAGTGGATGCCGATTAATATATACATCTGATCATGAGATGTACGGTTACTGGACTGATTTAAAATACTTGATTACACCTGATATCTTGAAATTCATTCCATTATGGATCTAAATCATGTATGGCCAAGGATCGTGGTGTCCTAGTAAGCACATGACTGTTAATTTATGGATTGTGGTGTCACATGAACATTTGTTTCGTATTTATGGAATACACAAACTCACAATAGCACATATATAATGGTCGCATTGGTGGTGTCATGCTAGGTTTATTTCGCATACCTTGTATAGTAATTACCTATGTGTGTGATGATATTAGTTTTTGGAATTTGAGTAAGATAAATAGGGTGATGGAGGATGGTAGAGTAGAGGAGAATGGACCTAGTGAAAGATCAAAATATAATTTGGAGGAATCAATAGTATATTTATTTATATATTTATCTTCCAAACTATTATATCATGGATTGGATTGATACTGTGGGAGCTTATTATCGATTTATTATATGACATGTATTCCATCATTCATTTTTTTCATGTTAATGTAATTATTTATTATATTATATTATATTATTTACTATTTTTTTCTATGTCATGATACATAGGGGTATAGTGTAAAGACCTATGAATTCAATATTTGATTAATAAATGAACTCTAGTTTTTCAATAATGTCTCTTTTATTATATTTAACAATGGAAGTATGTAACATACCAAGTAAGTAATGAATAAGAGATATTTTTATCTATGTCTATTAATGATTAAGATAGTGTTATAGAGGCTTAAAATGAAAATAAATACAATCTTATGCATGGAATACACTAATATTCATAAAAGATTGTTTTACTGCCTTTTGATGGCAACCCATTTTTGAATCTATATTTTGACAATTTTATAAACTATGTTTGTCAAAATAAACTTATCATTTATGATTGGGACATCAAAATTTACCTTGTGTGAATTTTTGGTATTTTTCTGACAATGTTCATTTTTTTAATGAATAGTGAAAAATACTGCATTTTACATCAAAACTGCTTTTTAATCTAATTTATTTATATGATTAGATTATGTTATGAATTTGTTTTTAAGTGAAATTAGAATATATTTTTACCATTTTATCCAATGGTGGTCATTGGAATCAATTTCACTTTGAAATTAGACTTAAACTGGTGTCAATCTTTTGATACTTATTGTTTTGTAAAAACACGCTATTTGCTCTGGCAGCGGGAATTAATTATTAAATTAATTAATGTGACTTATATGATTTGAATTTTGTAAAATAGACTTCATTTTTTAATTCAGAATATCAAATATAGCTTAGGGTGAATTTTTGGTAATTTTCTGAAAAACTTCAATTTTTGATGAATAGTGAAACCACTAAGTGGTAATCAAGCAAACTGATTTTTTTAGTTAAATAAAAGTTTACCACTAATGTGTATTGAATTTTGAAAATCCGACATACATGGTTGTAATTAAGAAGTAAAATGTGGTTCAATGAGATTAAAATAATTTTTTGGTGAATAGTAACTTATTAAGTTTTTATTCGGGATTAGTGGTAATTAGTGTAGTTTAAGGTATAAATAATGATTTAATAATATGAAATGACCTAGAAACATGTCCCAACCTTATTGGTTGTGTCATGGCCGACCAATAAAAGCCATGGGTCAACTTGGGGACCCCATGGAGACACTTTGGTTTGGAAATGACATAAATAACTTTTTATTAAATGTTAAGGTAAAAATGACACAAACAAGAGATGTTTTACAAAAACAATTTTTACGTGGGGTTATAAAGATCAGATTTTTGATTATAAATATTAATTGGAAAGATAAAAAGATTTCCTACATCATAGTATTTTTTTATGATTTTTAGACATTAAATAAATTAAATTATTTATGACATAATAATGATGCAGCGATGACATCATTATTTGACGATTTAAATAAAATGGAAAGATAATGTAAAATATATGAACTACACATGTCCAAAACCAATTGGATGAGTGTATTTCGAGCCCTTATCACCTTATACACGAATTATATGAATGTGGGACCTTTTGAAATTGAAACACATTTTCAAATAAAGTAATATTTCTTTACTTTCCAAAAGTGCCCCTCCTCTCCTCTTATAAAAGGCCCCCACCTCTACCTCATTTCACACACTACTCAAGCCTTTGGCTCGGCAAAACCCTACCCATTTACTCTCTCCACATCCCTCTCCTCATCCTAGAGGATTCCCTTTGGGAAGAATCCTTTCAAAGGAAGCCTTTAGGCTCAAATCAAAAGGAGTTACACTTTTAAAGGTAATTCATTCTCTCATGTTCATTTGTTTTATTTTGCTTTTCCAACCCCCTAAACTGTTTTTATTTACTTATTTTGTAACAACACCAGTATCTTCAATATACTAGGATGTTTTTATAAGATTCATTTGATCTAAACTCTCACACAACTACATCAAATGGTTAAAGAACATACGGTTTCCGTGGATGGCGAAATTATGCCTCCCGAAACGATGATTGTTCAATACTAATTTAACACCTTCAAAGGTGGCCATTATGATGTCACTATTTTTATATATGATATATAATATGTTTATGTTTTCCTTAATCTTCTGTTTTTTTCATTTTGGGCATACCTTTATGGTTTCCATTATGGGTAAACACGATATCTTCATTTTAGGAAGTGCGGACTACCGCCCCCTAAAAGTGATTTGATTCGTTAAATACCATATGTGCGACATATAAAGGATGGAACTATGATATTATATATGATATTATACTGGAATTATAATATACTCTTATATCATTATGATTCCATTCCAGAAAATACGAAATAGAAATGGAAGTAGTGTTCATGCGTACGTACGGCTTACCGTCTCCATGAACGGTGCATTTCATTTCTTACATCTAAATGTGATGTAATATTATAAATACATGTATATGATGAATATATATAATATATATGTCATCCAAATCATTAATATAATTCTGTATATAATGATCCTTTGACCAAATTAACAACATGTATGTGTAAGAAGTCTATTTTTGACTTAAGAACGAAATACCGACAAAATGAACATTATTAACTTAACTGATTACATGATGTTCATAACATGGTATAAAAGGAATAATTAACTTGAAAAAGATTCATAATCAAGTAGATATTAACTCAAGGTTATTATTCAGGAGATTAAAGAACGGTCGGGTCAAGTCGGATACGAGGTATGGGACTTCGTCTCAATCTCCTTTCATTGAGGCATATTTTATTTTATACACAACTTTATTTTATACGGTTTATAAACCCCTTTGACTTTTACGTTTATTCAAAAGGAATCTTTTTTTATACGAAGCGTTTACTAAAAGACAAAAGGGAATGTTTTTGTCGTACGTATGCGGCGACAACGACTTCTCCACCGTCGTAACCGTTATTTGAGTTTCAGCTTCCTCTACAAGCCATACCTTCTTTTTTTAAAAGAAAAATAATTACCATGTTTTACTTTGGTATTGAAAATGGATTTCATAATGTTTTTATTATATCAATGTGTTGTATTGATATCTCGTGATTGAAATGTGAAATGTTATGTTTCCTTTATGCATGTTTTATGTGATATGATTATGTTATGGTTCTTGGGCATTATAATGAAGACGGGTGGTTCCGTGATAAACTAAGGGCGGGTGAGCCCGTTATAGCTCATCAATGCATTGGGTAACGTGAAGGAGTGAAACGTTAAGGTTTCTCCGAAGAGATTTTAGGGAATATACTGTGATGGGTATTCCAAACGTAACCAAGATGGTTACTCCCTACGTAAGAATGTTATGAATGCCTCAAGTTACCTTTATGTCTTATGATTTCTATGATTTATTCATGATTTTATGAGGTATGTTAAAGTGCCTATGTTTTATGGGTAATGTATGATTTCATTCTTATGTGTATATGAACTCGTTTTTCCTTTCCATGTTTTTTTAACCCATATTGAGTTTTTATGCTCATCCCAAGTTTTTGAAATGTTTTTCACAGGTCAAGGGAAAGGTGCATGATAAGATAATAGAGTCAAGGATGTGTTAAGAAATAATCCATGTTTTATTTTAAATGTGTTTCCATTGATGGGAATGAAGAATACTATCTTTATGTAACCACTTTGTTTATATGTGGAATGTAATGCAAGTTTTATGATCTAATTCTCTAAAACTCTAAACCTGAAAAGATCCTCAACGTGTAATCTTGTAATAACTCAAGATTAAGTATGGTTTAAGGCTGGGGCCTTATACTTGGTATCAAATGGAGGTTAAGATAACTTTAGGAGTTAGAATTCTATTAAATGATTATCCAAATATATTGTTTTTGAAATGATATAGCATTTAAAGATTACCATGTTGCTTCATCTAAGACATGTTTGTTCAGAATGGTTTTCCGCAGAGGAAACAGGGAAGCAGTGCTAGGAAGGCATACAGAAGGAAATAACCTTCCGAATCATCATCCAGAAATGGTCAGAATTGGAACTGAACAGTTTGTTGCAGTAATGGCGTAGTTGACTCAAGCGATAAATAGCGGTGGAATCCATGCACGAGATCAGCCAGAACAACCGCAGAGGAACATGTCAGTGGTGGAACATTTCATGAGGCAACATCCACCATCATTCAGAGGATCATCTGACCCTGTGCTAGCTGAAGGGTGGATTAAAGAACTGGAGAAGTTTTTTGATGTCATGGGGTGTTCAGACAATCTAAAGGTTAGACTTGCTATTTACCGTTTGGAGGGTGAAGCAGATCAGTGGTGGTCTATGGTTAAAAATATCAGGGATACCGATGAGATTAATGCACTTGACTCGGATGAATTCAATGGTATGTTTCTTGAGAAGTATTTTCCTAAGGCTGTTCGACTTAGGATGGAAAAGCAATTCATGTAATTGAGGTAAGAGGAAGACTCAGTGGCTGCCTATGAAGAAAGGTTCACTCGATTGGAAAGGTATGCTCCAAATTTTATCAGGGACCTTGATAGTAAAATCAATCGTTTTTACTCAGGATTAAAGCAAATGTATCGAAGGGCATTAGCTTCTCGTGAGTTTAAAAGTTATGAAAAGCTTGTTCGATGTGCTGAGAAGGTGGAAATGGAGTTTGCTGATGACCAAGTTTTCTATAACAACCAGCAGAAGAAGAGACCGAGGTGGCAGGAGAAAGGTAAGAATTCTTCAAAAAAGTCTGATGGTAAGAGAACTAAGTTTCCAGTTTGTGATAAATGTGGCAAAAGGCATGCTGGGGAATGACTTCTGAATTCTGGGAAGTGCTACCGATGTGGTAAGATGGGACATAAGGATCGTGATTGCACTGAAAAGGATCAAGGTGAAGGTAAGAACAAATTTGATTTACAGTTAGTGAAATGTTATAAGTGAAATGAGATGGGTCACAATGCAAACGAGTGTCTGACAAAGAGCTTGAGTGATGGGAAGCAGTTACACTACAAGCAGAAAGGGGTGGTGAAATCTTTTGCAACTACTTCAGCAGATGTCGGGCCATCAAATGAAGTTGTATCATGTACTTTGTTTGTTTTTTCAGATTATGCCAGTGTGTTGTTTGATTCGGGGTCTACACATTCTTTCATCTCTGAAACCTTTTCTAGTAAAATGGGAATACCATCTCAATAAATGACTCCTGAACTTTTGGTAAAAACACCTGGGGGAAGTGTCGAGGCAAAAAGAATTTATAAGAATCTTCCTATCCATATCTGTGGAAAGAACCTACTTGCAAACCTTATTGTTCTACCTCTAGTAGAGTTTGATGTTATCCTGGGTATGGATTGGCTCTCTATTTACCATGCTAAGATTGACTGTAGAGCTAAAGAAGTTTCTTTTCAGAAAGACTTTAATTTTGTTTACAAAAATGAACCCTTACTTTTGATAACATATCAAATGGCCGAGAAACTTGTGAAAGATGGAAATGAATGTTACCTTGCACACATCGTTGAAAATAAAGGAACTGTTCAGATTAATGATGTACCAGTGGTAAATGAGTATCCTGATGTTTTTCCTGATGAGTTGCCTGGAATAATACCAGATCGGGAAGTTGAGTTTACTGTTGACTTAGTTCCTGATGCTAGGCCAATTTCAAAACCCCCTTATCGAATGGCACAAATTGAACTTTTAGAGTTGAAGGAGCAATTGCAAGATTTATTAGAGAAAGGTTTCATTAGACCTAGCACATCACCATGGGGTGCTCCTGTTTTATTTGTTAAAAAGAAAGATGGTTCTATGAGACTTTGCATTGATTATAGAGCCTTGAATAATATCACTGTTAAGAACAAATATCCTTTGCATCATATCGATGATTTGTTTGATCAGCTCCAGGTAGCTCAGTTTTTTTCAAAGATTGACTTGAGATCGGGGTACCATCAGCTGAAGGTAAAGGAGGCAGATATTCCGAAGACCGCGTTCCGTACGAGATATGGCCATTATGAATTTGTAGTAATGCCTTTTGGGCTAACCAATGCACCTGCTGTATTCATGGACTTAATGAATAGAATTTTTCATGAGTTCTTGGATAAGTTTGTGGTGGTTTTCATTGATGATATTTTGGTGTTTTCTAAAAGTAAAAAGGAGCATGAAAACCATTTAAGGGTCATTTTGAAAACCTTAAAAGAAAAGAAACTGTATGGGAAATTCAGCAAGTGTGAGTTTTGGTTGCAACAAATTTCTTTCCTTGGTCACATTGTTTCTAAAGATGTTATAACTGTTGATCCCGCAAAAACAAAAGTTGTGGAAGAATGGCCAAGACCCGCAAATGTAACCGAGATTCGTAGCTTCCTTGGCTTGGCGGGCTATTACCGAAGGTTTGTTAGAAATTTTTCACGGTTATCTAGTCCAATGACTAAGCTAACTCGGAAGGGTGTTAAGTTTATCTGGACAAAAGAATGTGATGATTGTTTTCAGGAATTGAAAAGAAGATTGGTGAATGCTCCAGTTTTGACACTACCTTCAAGGAATGGTGAGTTTGTTATATACAGTGATGCTTCATTGAAAGGACTTGGTTGCGTCCTAATGCAGAATGATCAGGTAATTGCTTATGCTTCAAGACAGTTGAAAACTCATGAGGTAAATTAACCTACACATGATTTGGAACTAGCTGCTGTTGTTTTTGCTTTAAAAATTTGGAGGCATCATTTATATGGAGTAAAGTGTGATATATATACCAATCACAATAGTTTAAAGAATATATTCACTAAGAAATAGTTAAACATGAGACAAATGAGATGGCTAGAATTAATCAAGGATTATGATTGTACAATTCATTACCATCCGGGAAAAGCAAATAAAGTGGCTGATGCTTTGAGTCGAAAAAGTAATGCTTCATTAACAATGTTGCCTTTGGAACGTGATCCTTTGGTTAAGGATTTGATGAACTTTGGCATAGAAGTTGTTGGTGCAGGAAGTCCTTCTGTTTTTTTTTAGGTATCAGTGAGATCTTCTCTATCAGATAAAATCAAGCAGGCACAGAAGCAAGATAGTGAGTTGCAGAAAAAGGTAGAGCTGGTTCAGAATGGTAAGTTGCCTGAATTCAACATTGATAATGATTGTGTTTTGAGATTTGGGAAGAGATTGTGTGTGCCTTGTGATTCACAGTTGAAGAGAGAGTTGTTATGTGAAGCTCATAGTTCTCCGTTTTGAGTTCATCCGGGCAGTACTAAGATGTATAGAGATCTGTGGGAGTATTACTGGTGGGATGGAATGAAAAGAGATATTGTTGATTTTAATGTGAAGTGTTTGACTTGTCAGCAGATTAAAGCAGAGCGGCAGTTACCGAAAGGGATGCTTCAGCCTTTACCAGTGCCAGAGTGGAAATTGGAGAATATATCCATGGACTTTGTTGTTGGATTACCGAAGACATCTCGAGGTAATAATGCAATCTGGGTTATTGTTGATCGCTTGACCAAATATGCTCATTTCCTTGATATACGAGATACTTTCTCTCTTGATCAACTTTCCCATTTGTATCTTAAAGAGATAGTCAGGTTACATGGAGTTCCTCTCTCCATTGTATCAGATCGTGATCCCAGGTTTACTTCTAACTTTTGGAAAGGCCTTCCGAAGTCGTTGGGTACTGAATTAAATTTTTGTACAGCATTTCATCCTCAATCGGATGGACAGTCAGAATGAACAATTCAGACATTGGAGGATATGCTACGAGCTTGTTCTATGGATTATCAGGGAAGTTGGGACCAACATCTTTCTTTGGTTGAATTTTCATATAATAACAGTTTTCATTCCAGTATACAGATGGAACCATTTCAGGCATTATATGGGAAGCGGTGTCGAACTCCAGCTTTCTGGGATGAAGTGGGTGAAAGAAAGTTGATGGGACCATAATTGGTAGAAGAGATGGCAGAAAAAGTTCAGCTGATTCAGAAACACATGAGAACAGCTCAGAGCAGGCAGAAGAGTTATGCGGATAACCGGAGGAAGGATCTATCTTTCGATGTAGGTGATCATGTTTTTCTCAAGGTTTCTCCTTGGAAAAGCGTGATGAGATTTGGTAAGAAAGGAAAGTTGAGTCCAAGGTTCATTGGACCATATGAAATTCTGGAGAGAGTTGGATCAGTTGCATACCGAGTGGCTTTACCTCTGAGTTTATCTCAGGTACACAATGTTTTTCATGTTTTGATGTTGAGAAAGTATATGCCAGATCTATCGCATGTTTTGAGCCCAGAGGTAGTTCAGCTGGAAGAGAACCTATCTTATGAGGAACAACCGGTCCAGATTCTTGACCATAGGGAGCACGTGTTACGGAATAAGGTGATTAAGCAGGTAAAGGTTTTGTGGAAAAACCACATGATTGAAGAGGCAACATGAGAATCTGAAAATGCAATGAGGGATAAGTACCCCCATTTATTCGATAAGTAAATAAATTGCGGTGACACAATTTTCTAAAGGGGGAATGATGTAACATCCCAAGTAAGTAATGAATAAGAGATATTTTTATCTATGTCTATTAATGATTAAGATAGTGTTATATAGGATTAAAATGAAAATAAATACAATCTTATGCATGGAATACACTAATATTCTTAAAAGATTGTTTTACTGCCTTTTGATGGCAAACCATTTTTGAATCTATATTTTGACAATTTTATAAACTATGTTTGTCAAAATAAACTTATCCTTTATGATTGGGAAATCAAAATTTACCTTGTGTGAATTTTTGGTATTTTTCTGACAATGTTCATTTTTTAAATGAATAGTGAAAAATACTGCATTTTACATCAAAACTGCTTTTTAATCTAATTTATTTATATGATTAGATTATGTTTTGTATTGGTTTTGAAGTGAAATTAGAATATATTTTTACCATTTTATCCAATGTTGGTCATTGGAATCAATTTCACTTTGAAATTAGACTTAAACTGGTGTCAATCTTTTGATACTTATTGTTTTGTAAAAACACGCTATTTGCTCTGGCAACGGGAATTAATTATTAAATTAATTAATGTGACTTATATGATTTGAATTTTTTAAAATATACTTCATTTTTGAATTCGGAATATCAAATATAGCTTAGGGTGAATTTTTGGTAATTTTCTGAAAAACTTCAATTTTTGATGATTAGTGAAACCACTAAGTGGTAATCAAGCAAACTGATTTTTTAGTTAAATAAAAGTTTACCACTAATGTGTATTGAATTTTGAAAATCCGACATACATGGTTGTCATTATGAAGTAAAATGTGGTTCAATGAGATTAAAATAATTTTTTGGTGAATAGTAACTTATTAAGTTTTTAATCATGATTTGTGGTAATTAGTGTAGTTTAAGGTATAAATAATGCTTTAATAAAATGAAATGACCTAGACACATGTCCCAACCTTATTGGTTGTGTCATGGCCGACCAAGACAAGCCATGGGTCAACTTGGGGACCCCATGGAGACACTTTGGTTTGGAAATGACATAAATAACTTTTTATTAAATGTTAAGGTAAAAATGACACAAACAAGAGATGTTTTACGAAAACAATTTTTACATGGGGTTATAAAGATCAGATTTTTGATTATAAATATTCATTGGAAAGATAAAACGATTTCCTACATCATAGTATTTGTTTTATGATTTTTAGACATTAAATAAATTAAATTATATATGACATAATAATGATGCAGCGATGACATCATTATTTGACGATTTAAATAAAATGGAAAGATAATGTAAAATATATGAACTACACATGTCCAAAACCAATTTGATGAGTGGATTTCGAACCCTTATCACCTTATCCACTAATTATATCAATGTGGGACCTTTTGAAACCGAAAAACATTTTCCAATAAAGTAATATTTCTTTACTTTCCAAAAGTGCCCCTCCTCTCCTCTTATAAAAGGCCCCCACCTCTACCTCATTTCACACACTACTCAAGCCTTTGGCTCGGCCAACCCCTGCCCATTTACTCTCTCCACATCCCTCTCCTCATCCTATAGGATTCTCTTTGGGCATAATCCTTTCAATGGAAGCCTTTAGGCTCAAATCAAAAGGAGTTACACTTTTAAAGGTAATTCATTCTCTCATGTTCATTTGTTTTATTTTGCTTCTCCAACCCACCAAACTCTTTTTATTTACTTCTTTTGTAACAACACCAGTATCTTCAATATACTAGGATGTTTTTATAAGATTTATTTGAGCTACACTCTCACACAACTACATCATATTGTTAAAGAACATACGGTTTTTGTGGATGGCGAAATTATGCCTCCCGAAACGATGATTGTTCAATACTCATTTAACACCTTCAAAGGTGGCCATTATGATGTCACTATTTTTATATATGATATATAATATGTTTATGTTTTCCTTAATATTCTGTTTTTTCATTTTGGGCATACCATTATGGTTTCCATTTTGGGTAAACACGATATCTTCATTTTAGGAAGTGCGGACTACCGCCCCCTCAAAGTGATTTGATTCGTTAAATACCATATGTGGGACATATAAAGGATGGAACTATGATATTATATATGATATTATACTGGAATTATAATATACTATTATATAATTATGATTCCATTCCAGAAAATATGAAATAGAAATGGAAGTAGCGTTCATGCGTACGTACAGCTTACCGTCTCCATGAACGGTGCATTTCATTTCTTACCTCTAAATGTGATGTAATATTATAAATACATGTATATGATGAATATATATAATATATATGTTATCCAAATCATTAATATCATTCTGGATATAATGAACCTTTGACCAAATTAACAACATGTAAGTGTAAGAAGCCTATTTTTGACTTAAGAACCAAAAACCGACAAAATGAACATTATTAACTTAACTGATTACATGATGTTTATAACATTGTATAAAAGGAATAATGAACGTGAAAAAGATTCATAATCAAGTAGAGATTAACTCAAGTTTATTATTCAGGAGATTAAAGAACGGTCGGGTCAAGTCGGATACGAGGTATGGGACTTCGTCTCAATCTCCTTTCATTGAGGCATATTTTATTTTATACACAACTTTCTTTTATACGGTGTATAAACCCCTTTGACTTTTGCGTTTATTCAAAAGGAATCATTTTTTATACAAAGAGTTTACTAAACGACAAAAGGGAATGTTTTTGTCATACGTATGCGGTGACAACGACTTCTCCGCCGTCGTAACCGTTATTTGAGTTTCGGCTTCCTCTACAAGCCATACCTTCTTTTTTTAAAAGAAAAATAATTACCATGTTTTACTTTGGTATTGAAAATGGTTTTCATAATGTTTTTATTATATCAATGTGTTGTATTGATATCTCATGATTGAAATGTGGAAATGTTATGTTTCCTTTATGCATGTTTTATGTGATATGATTATGTTATTGTTCTTGGGCATTATTATGATGACGGGTGGTTCCGTGATAAACAAAGGGCGGGTGAGCCCGTTATAGCTCTCCAATGCATTGGGTAACGTGAAGGAGTGAAACCATAAGGTTTCTCAGAATAGATTTTAGGGAATATACTGTGATGGGTATTCCAAATGTAACCAAGAGGGTTACTCCCTACGTAAGAATGTTATGAATGCCTCAAGTTACCTTTATGTCTTATGATTTCTATGATTTATTCATGATTTTATGAGGTATGTTAAAGTGCCTATGTTTTATGGGTAATGTATGATTTCATTCTTATGTGTATATGAACTCGTGTTTCCTTTCCATGTTTTTTACCCCATACTGAGTTTTTATGCTCATCCCATGTTTTTGAAATGTTTTTCACAGGTAAAGGGAAAGGTACATGATAAGATGATAGAGTCAAGGATGTGTCAAGAAATAATCCATGTTTTATTTTAAATGTGTTTCCATTGATGGGAATTAAGAATAATATCTTTATGTAACCACTTTGTTTATATGTGGAATGTAATTCAAGTTTTATGATCTAATTCTCTAAAACTCTAAACCTGAAAACATCCTCAACGTGTAATCTTGTAATAACTCAAGATTAAGTATGGTTTAAGGCTGGGGCCTTATAAAGTACATATAAATACTATTATAAATGGAATATTATATGTAATGTAATAATAACTATTACAATATCTAGGACATGTATATGGATATATAAAACCAAATAATAGTAATCATGAAATTGTATACTCCAAATGATCAAACATTTCTATGAAGGTCAAACCTTCCATAAAAACTATTAAACAAAAAAGGAATGTTAGGAATTACATTGACATTATAAAATTAATTTTAGATAACATTGGGAATATATTAGTGAATTTTGATGTTTGGTGGTAAAAATATAGAATGCAAAAAAAAATGTTACCATTATGTTATGACCATTAAAATACTATTACACGATCATTAGTCAATATGACCATTAGGCACTATGATGTTGGTAATAATTTTACCATTAGGATTAATTATTATAAAAGGAAATGAAAATTGATAATTAATGTATAAAAGAGAATAGATGTCCTCAACTAGTAGAGTAATTCCTTTTGAAGCCCATTTTTCAGATCACAGGAGGGAGGTAGGGTCATTGGGGTTATCACATGATCTCGCCCAAGATGAGATTCAACAGGTGTGTCTTGAATGAAATAACCTATTGGATATGATAAAACTAGTGGAGATCACCACTATGTCAATGTTTTCAGAGCCACCTGATGAAACAACCACCATCAAAGACCTTACACATAGGGTGTATGCTGGTGTAATAAGGGATTATGCATCTAGAGCGTAGTGTCATTAAAGTGAAATATGATTTTTTTAAATTATTTTGTTATTTAATCAATTCTATATTGGGTATTATTTTATTTAATAAAATACACATAAATATAAGTTGAGTTTGAAAAATAGTTAATATAATATAATAAAATAATTTTTTTAGAAAAAATGTACACTTTTATGGTAAAATAAAGTATTCTAAATATTTTACTCACTAGTAAAACATTTAAAAATCTATTTATTTAAATATAAATGATAATATAAATTTATAATGACATAACAAGTGTTGTAATAAGTGTTAGAATGTTAACTCTTTCAAAAAACTATTATTTTTCCATTTATAAGGGATTATTATTTAAAAGATAAAATTATAATATTTAAGGAATTATTTTCGTAAATAAAAAATTATATTTCAAATTAGTACTTTAATATTCAGTTATGTATATTTTTCTGAGATTGTTCTAAAATACTTCATTTTCTAGTGAATAGTAAAAATATAGTTTTGTGTTTTCTGTATGTTTTTTGACGTAATATATAAGTAATAATGATGTTATAAATAATTACATAGAATCCATGATTAAATATATATTATTTTATTAATATTTTGTATTTTAATGGATTTATATATATTTCCAAAACTACAAGATACGTTTCACTATCTAAATTGGAAATTATGATATTAAAAAATTATTTATTATAGAAAATTTACTTTTCCATGTACAATTTAATATTAAAAATTTGATATAATATATAATGGATTTAAATATTATATAACAAGATGCAATTTTCTAAAAACATGAAAAAAACATGGTTAAGCCACTGGTTTTTCATTTTCCATAACCTAAAATTCAAAGACCATTATTTTGAAAATATTAATAAATTTTTCATCATTTACTATAAATACCCAAAGACTCCTAAATACCTCTACCCAGAAAATACATAAATTGTTTAAAAAATTTCTTTATCACTCTATAATGTTCCTCAATGTTGTCTGAATGGTCATAATGTTCCCATCTCTAATATTTATGAAGTTACTATCCAAGGTAAGAGAATTCTCATCTTCTTTTTCCCCATTCAACCATCTATTTTTTTATATGCCTTATAAATTAAGAAATAATTACTTTTAATAAACATTTAATTATCCCATTTTTTCCATTATAATGTTTTTTCCATGGGAGAACTCAATTCCATTTCAATATGACCCCTCATCAATCCACATTATATACCCATCATGATTCAGAATTAATATCTTGAATTTCCCTCTGTTACATGAAATATTTTAATATTGTGAATTACAAAACTCCATTCTTATCAATGGGTATTCAATAAGATGTAATCATAATTTACTTATTTGGTATTTATATATATGAAACCCACATTCTCTTATCATGGGATAAAAATTAAGGATATATAAGTCTTTAAACACTTATATACTCAATGATTTTATATAAATCACATTATTTATTATCATAGAGTTATTTTAAAAAATAATTATTATAATGGATGTAGTTAGCATGAATTAATACATTTTAATGGTCTTCCCTGATTATGCTCAGATTCACCGGGTAAATAATTAATCTCAAAATATGCTATTTTTTTATTACCTCAGTGAAAAAACATAGTAACTATGTTTTGTGAAACCATGGTTTTGAACCTTTTTATAAACTTATTAATGTCTAATTATATTTTACATCCCCATTTCTATACTATATATCATGTAACTATTATTATTATCTCATGGTATGGCTCTTTTTTATCTATGATGATCATTTATGTTCTATAAACATTGTTTATCCCTTACTGGGATTTATGCTCACCCATTGATTTTGATATATCTCTCTAGAAAATTACTTACAGTGAGGTGACATTAGATCGAATTAAAAATTAGTTTCTTCTAAACTATTAAATAATTTTTGTGTTTGTATTTTCCTTATGTAATTCATGTATTATTTAACTAGTTTCCATGATAATATACCTTGAAATATCCATCATAGTTATTAATTTAATAATTTTTTACGGAATAATAATAATTGTCTTATAATTATAAGGATTTCATGATCCACATAAAGATTGTTCGTATATTCTGATGAGAATATAGATAATGTCTTTGGAGAACTAAGACCCCATCTATATAAATAATTAGAAATAAGAGACATTGTGAGTTATGAAGTGATATTAAAATGGGAAATAAAATATTAAAGGGAGTTTAAAGATTCATAGTGGACTCAAGGATAGAATGAAAGGAAGAGAATGATAGAGAAATATATTGGAACAAATCTGGGTGGAAAGAGAGTATAATATCCCCTATGAAAAAATACTGGAAATGTAGTTATGGAATTTTATTAAAGGAAGTGAAAATGCTATATTTGTGGAAGATATGACCATATCGGTCAAGACCATTATGAAGATGTTGACACTCAACATCTGAAATACAATTAAAAATTGAATTTGGTGAATGTATAACCTATTTTGAAGTGTTTCACGTATAGGGAGCATGAAAATTTCATTAATAGATTCCAATAATGGAAGAAAATGTAGAGAAACTAACAAAAACTACAATATATTCCATGTGAGAAAGTATGTGTTTTTTCAATCACAATTTATAATTTTGAGGATCTATATGATGTTGTGGTCGATACACTCACCACACACACAACGATATCAAATACATTGTTTGATTTTGATTCTATGTATTCTATTATTTCATTCACATTTGAAAAGAAAATCATGGTAAGTCTTGAAATTCTTATGGTGATGTTTTAAGATAAATTTACTAGGGGATCTATTCATTAATCAAAGATATATAGGGATTCCCATATTAACATTTTTGAATGAAACCACTTCAAAAACATTGTTGTCATTTTAATGGTGTAATTTGAAATAATTTTTATGGTGGAATGGTTGTCAATGAATAAGGATAATATAAAATATATAAGTAAGGATATATCTATTTTCTTAAGGTAAAACCATGGTTATCAATGAATGATAGATATACTAGATGAAGTCTCATCATGAACCACTTATTATTTCATTCTTTATGGAAACAATTAATGACGAACGAAAATAATGAGAAAGTATAATGATTGGAGATGTACGCATTATTTGGGAATACAATGAAGTATTCACGGAAGAGTCACCCAGACCTCCCCCAGAAAGAGAGGTAGAGATCTAAATTGATCTCATACCAAAATCTAATCCAATATCAATGACCCCATATAGAAAACAAATTGTAGAGACCCGAATCTTGACGTACATTGAAATTACATTACATTTTAGGAATACTTAGTACATAACAAAAACACACACACAAGGATCGTAATAGTTTAGTGTCTTTGGAAACTCGGAATATAATCTTCTAATCCTGGTGAAATATCTTCAACATCTCCCATAAAGATCTTCATTTTTTTATACCTAAAACCTTTCTTTATATCTTGGGGAAAAGTAAACATAAAAGGGTGAGCTCAAATGCTCAGTAAGGGTAAACAAAAGAAATATCAATCACATCATATACATAAGAACATAACTTTTGGAAATCTTAACCTGTAAAAGAGATCATCATATCATAACATGGGATAAATCATAGTAGTGAAATGTAATCCCAATAATCATAACATAAAACATGAAACTTTGTGGCATACACGCATAATCATAGAGAATCATTTCTTATTAGTCAAGACTCATTGCCAAGACTATCTTAGTGGACAAAGTCCATTTCTGAACCGAGTTCACTCCTCGTTTCAGTCCTGTTTTACTGAACCGGTATAACCTACCATTCCAGCCATGTCTATCTCATGAGATATAAAATAATTACCCAATGCATTGGAGGGAGATATATATCCCACCCATCTCATAATGATACCATTCTGATGTGTGCCACAAAATCATAAATCATACATCATTGCATAACCCATGTAATAAAAATGGGAATCTTAAACATCGTGACATCATAAAACAATTCATATAAGATAAAGGAATTCATAAATATAATTCCATCACAACATACTCAAATCAATGTAATAATAGGGATAGAAACAGAACCCTATATTATCTTAGATGGAAAATAATTTTGATAAAACACTTGAACTCCATTCTTGAGGAAAATATCTTTTCTACTTCAAAAACATTTTCATTTCTTAACATGTCTTACAATTTTATACTAAAATAATTTGATTAAAAATAAACTTGAAAACTTGTAAATGAAGCTTCTTGGAAATAATGTTTTAAAAATCCATTCATTCCATATAAGTTAAAAAAACATTCTTCTCATACTTTTTTCGGAAAAGTCAAAAAAGTACCTCGTACAAAAAACGACAAAAGATTCCTTTCATATGTTTTACTAAAAACTCTCCGAAGGGTAAAATAGGATTTAAAAAATTGTAGGTGAATGAAAATAATATCACATATTGAGGAAACATGGATGTGGATGATAAAATACACCCTTGTAAATACTATAGTATAAACAATCTCTGATAAAAATGAGATTGTGATATTTCCCTTACCTTAAGTCTGATTTGCTTTGTAAGTGTCCAAACCTCCTATATAATGATTTAAATAATGTCATTAACTTATTACAGAATCATATTCATTGTTATGATATCATATATGGTTCACTTATGACTTTATATTACCCGTTCTTTTGTAAATTCCATGTTAAAGAAGCATTTTGGGTAAAATCGTTTCATTTATCGTAGGTGATTGGACTTGTTGTTTTTTACATTATTATTACTTATATCATGATTTACTTACTTCCAGAATATAAAACATGATTTATATATCATATATATTCAGTATATATATATATATATATTAGATAGATTAATGAATTGAAACACACCGTTCATGGAGACGGTAGTCCGTACGTATGCATGAACGCTATTTTCCTTTCCTTATTGTCTTGAATGGAAGTAAGTAGATGACATAAATATATACATAAATCCAGTATCTTTATAATGTCATATATTTCATTATTATTTCTCGTATATACTTTATAATCATTCTTAAATGGTTAACATGGAGAATGAATCTCATCGCGTCGTGGAGACGGTAGTCCGTACGTACGCACGAGCGATGATATCGTTCCCATGGTCGTGGAATTGTGTTGAAGTGTATGTATACTATTTCAGTATCAATATCACTTTATAATAATCATATATATTTACTCATTACACCATTATACCCATCCAATTAAGGTGGTGGCGGAAAATAGATTAAACCACGACGTGGAGACGGTATTTCGTACGTACGCATGCGCGGTGATTTCCTTTTTCCGTAGGATGTATAAGAAGGTTAATTAGGGTTGTATAATATTTATAATAACATATCAGTATATAAGAAATACTGATATTATTACATTATCATGAAAAAACTAAAGAAGAAGAAGACGAAGAAGAAAGAAATTGAAAAAGATCGTTAATGGATATTACCTCTTTTTGACGCGCCTTCACTTAAACTCCACTTAAAGAACTAAAGATGGTCTTTGAAGAAGACCAGGACCTCTAAGATGATACTAGGGAAGTGGAGAAGAGATTTTTGCAGGTTTTGGCCGAGCATTAATGCTCAAATTGGTGTGAGGAGGAGAGGGAGGAGGTGCCCTTTTATAATGGAGGAGAGGGGCATCTTAGGAAAATATCAAAATATTATTTTATATTAAGGTTAAATTCGGTTTATAATGGTTCCAAATGGTCTTATTTAGAAGATAAAGTGGGGATGGGTCAAAATACTCTCATCCAATAGGATTTAGACAAGTTTTGGTTATTATGTTCACCTTATCAATTAGATTTAACTCTAAGTTAAATAATTTAAGTTTTACCGTGTCTTTTTGTTTTCTTACACTATATGGTTAATAAACATACTATATGAAGACAAACGAACCCCAAGTTGTTTATTAATAATATATATATATCCTTATATAAGTCATTTGGCCGAACCATAGATTTTTAGGAATTAAATAACAATTAATAATATAATATTTGTTTTAAAAACTAATTTATGTCAATTTTGACACTATTTGGTACATGATTTTTATGAAATTTCTAAAAGAATGATAAGTTCGAACCAAGTAACTTAAATCAACAATAACATGTCATATTAACCTAAAAAATTAGTTTAAGTCATAAAAAGTCTCATATTACATTTATTTGGGCATTTATAACATCAATTATGTTAATATTTTCTTAAAAAGGTAATTACTGCATCATCGTTGTGTCATAAATAAATTAAATTATTTAAAGTATAAAATTTACAAATAAAATACCATTATGTAGGAAATCTTTTTATATTTCTAATGAATATTTATAGTCGAAATTATATTATTTATAACCCTATATTAAAAATGTTTTAGTAAATAAACTTTGATTTTAACTCTTTTAACTCTTCCTTGAATTAAATAATAATAAATGTACTAATATAATCCATGTGGGCCTAAATGATAATATTTTACACTTAAGGTTGTTTTTGGTCGAGATACACTTGTCCAATAGGATTAGGACATGTGTTAGGGTAATATTAATATCAGTTTTACGATTAATTACCCTAGTTACTTTTAACCGTGGTAAGTAAAAGTAAAAAGTTATTATTTACCAAAAATTATTTTCATCTCATTGAACCACATTTAACTTACTGACATCAACCATGTCTCTCTGATTTTTGAAATTCCATTCACAGAAGCGGTAAAAATACGATTTATTAAAAAAAATAATTTTTTTAACTACCACTTAGTAGTTTCACTATTCATCAAAAATTGAAGTTTTTCAGAAAAATGCCAAAATTTCACCCTAAGATATAATTGTTATTCCGAATTAAAAAATGATTTCTATTTTACAAAATTCCCAACATATAAGTTTCATTAATTAATTTTATAATTACTTTCCGCTGTCACAAAAAATAGCGTGTTTTTAAGAGATAATAACTATCAAAAGATTAACACTTGTTTATGTCTGGTGTAAATGTGAAATTACATCCAATGACCAACATTGTATTGATTTGTAAAAATATATTCTAAATATACTTTAAAACCACTCAAATTAATAATTTATCACTATTAATTATTTCGATTAAAAAATTTGTTTTTAATTAAAATTTAGTAATTTTCACTATTCATCAGAATATGAAAGTTATCCGAAAAGTACCAAAATTTCACCATAGGCTAAATTCGATACTCCGAATCCAAAAATGAAGTCCATTTTGAGAGTTAAAATTTATAAAATTTTAAAAGGTGGTTATTACTATTCATAACGGCTAGTTTTAATAATATTTTAAAAGCATATCGTTGTTTAGTGAAACTCGGTATTGCGTACTACACACGCTATCGAGGAAGGTCGCGATTGTGTGTAATACAAGGCAAGTCAGGGATGCGTTTTGTGAAAGATCCTTTTGGTGTAGCGTACAACACAATATATTAGTGAAATTAAAAAGAATATTTTTCATAAAATTTCATGGTGTTACATTCTACCCCCCTTAAAATGAATTTCGCCCTCGAAATTCGTTGGGGTTATAAATGGTTTACTATTCGAAAGTTTCTTTAATAGAAACCCACATCGTAAAAAAGAATATCAAAACCAATCTTTAAAAAAAAGTTATGAAACGTAACGGTTACACAAATAAACTAATCACTGGGTTTCCACATAGGTGAAAATATGGATATAGAAGAGAAATCTAACTATCATGTTCTGATGGAGAGTGGTAGAAAACATGGCTATGGAAAAGCTCGTAATCACAAATCCATAGATTTGTGATGATATAAGGTACAATCTGATTCATCAGGTATAAGATCACTAGGACAACATTTTTGGTTTTCAAGATCATTTCCCTAAAGTTGAAAATTTGAATTAGAATAAATACTTACTTTAGCAGATCATGTGATAGAATGACGGGTCATTCCATCTGTCTCAAACAAAAGGTTAGAAAAAATTATATACATAAGTCGATCTATAGTGAGATTAATCATATATGGTTCCTAAAATGAACTTATACTTCATATATCATACTGCTTAATATAATAAAACTAGTTTCTACTAAACAGGGACTTCCTGTAGGCCAGTGGTAGGCGATAAAGGCCAGTCGCACTTCAGTTGCGGGTTAGATTCCCACAGCCTTGTCTGACGCGATGGGCTGTCGCCCATCCTGCAGGTTGTCCTTTTTCTAAAGCTATATTACTATAACATACCATCAATAATATCGAAAAACATTTTATCCTAACTTATGTCCAACATAATCCATTCTAATCTTGAGGCTTATCTAAAAAACTTCGGTCCAAGCTCATAGTATAAAGAAAACGATAACTTGAAATGTCGTCAACCAAGCATGTGAATACCATCATTTATCCCCCATATATCTTGTTGGTCACATTCCAATCATGTTAATACCTTAATGATGTATTCTCTTGAAAAAATGAATACCCATTAAACCTTAGTGAAAACATGAATGCTGTAAAAAGTTAACTCTTTCCACATACCAAAATCCTCAAAGTTCTATATACTCAAACCATGATATCACTTAGTCCTTATATCAATCATGAGCTCATGAATACTGTTAAACAATTCATTTTCTCGTTTTCCCTTCATTATGCGCATATCATCTTATTTCCAAAAATATCTCAATCACTTTGAATACCACATTAGACCAATACATAAATATTTCAATACACCATAAAAGTACCTCAAAAACATTATTCCTGAATACCAATACATAAAAACTTCAGTCCATCGACTTCAATGTTTGTCCTGGAAGAAGTCCTTCCTTGATTTAGAAGTAACGTTTTAGGTCAGGGCATTGATTTGGGTAATGCCCATGTTCTCCACAAATAAGACAGTGAACTCCATAACAGTCTGTCACTCTATGACCCTTTTCTCCACACAGATAACATCGGTCCCTCCATTTGAGGTATTCCTCAAGATTCTTCTTCCCTTCTTTAGAAATCTCAATCTTCCTTTCATTATGCTCCTCAACATGCGAACATGCATAATAGTTTATCTTCCTCTTCGTTGATGAATTAGGCATACCAATAAATTTCACCTTGTTAATCATATATCGCGATGACTGATTTGGCGTAATCACAAGATCTTTCTCTCTATGAATTACACAATTTTTTTTGCTCATAGTCACCAATTTGTCCATTGGATTCAATGTTAACTGAATTCCTTCTGGTTCCCTCCATTAACAAAAACACAAAAAGAATATTGTGAGAGGCAAAAATAAATCTAGGGAAAACAACATAGTAAAGGGGGAGTACCCTTAATATCTATCATCTTAGGTTAAATTCTAAGATCGTTACCTTAGTTCTAGGACTGTATCATATATGTGTACTTATCCTTAGGGACATCCCTATACATACCTTAGAAATATATTTAGGGATCTCACTAATGCTTTAGCATCCTAGTTTCAAAAGGTTGACTAAACATTTCCTTTGATACCAACTATAGCGGTCTGTATTTACTTCCAGTGGACTATAATTGATACCTATCAGGGCACTCCATGGGCGGCTACACCCCCTGGGCGGGACACACCACCATCCCCAGTGGCAGCCATTTCCTCATTAAGCCCTTGGGTGGAGATCCATGCTTCGTCCAATGATCACATGTGAGAGTTCCCAAGGATCGGATACATTCCTACCTCCTTTGCCTCTGATACCAACTGTAGAGACCCGGAGCATGACGTACATTGACATTATATTACATTTTCGGAATACTTAGTACAAAACAAAAACACACACACAAGGATCGTAATAGTTCAGTGTCTTTGGAAACTCGGAATATAATCTTCTAATCCTGGTGAAAGATCTTCAACATCTCCCATAAAGATCTTCCTTTTTTTTATACCTAAAACATTTATTTATATCCTGGGGAAAAGTAAACATAAAAGGGTGAGCTCAAATGCTCTGTAAGGGTAAACAAAAGAAATATCAATCACATCATATACATAAGAACATAACTTTTGGAAATCTTAACCTGTAAAAGAGATCATCATATCATAACATGGGATAAATCATAGTAGTGAAATGTAATCCCAATAATCATAACATAAAACATGAAACTTTGTGGCATACACGCATAATAATAGAGAATCATTTCTTATTAGTCAAAACTCATTGCCAAGACTATCTTAGTGGACAAAGTCCATTTCTGAACCGAGTTCACTCCTCGTTTCAGTCCTGTTTTACTGAACCGGTATAACCTACCATTCTAGCCATGTCTATCTCATGAGATACAAAATCTTTACCCAATGCATTGGAGAGAGATATAGCTCCGACCCATCTCATAATGATACCATTCTTATGTGTGCCACAAAATCATAAATCATACATCATTGCATAACCCATTTAATAAAAATGGGAATCTTAAACATCGTGACATAATAAAACAATTCATATAAGATAAAGGAATTAATAAATATAATTCCATAACAACATACTCAAATCAATGTAATAATAGGGATAGAAACAGAACCCTATATTATCTTAGAAGGAAAATAATTTTGATAAAACACTTGAACTCCATTCTTGAGGAAAATATCCTTTCTAATTCAAAAACAATTTCCTTTCTTAACATGTCTTACAATTTTAAACTAAAAGAAGTTGATTAAAAATAAACATGAAAACTTGTAAATGAAGCTTCTTGGAAATAATGTTTTAAAAATCCATTCATTCCATATAAGTTAAAAAACATTCTTCTCGTACTTTTGTCGGAAAAGTCAAAAAAGTACCTCGTACGAAAAACGACAAAAGATTCCTTTCATATGTTTTACTAAAAACTCGCCGATGGGTAAAATAGGATTTAATCAATTCTAGGTGAATGGAAATAATATTTCATACTGAGGAAACATGGATGTGGATGATAAAATACACCCTAGTAAATACTAAACTATAAACAATCTCGGATAAAAATTAGATTGTGATATTTCCCTTACCTTAAGTCCGATTTGCTTTGTTAGTGTCCGGACCTTCTGTATATTGATTTAAATAATGTCATTAACTTATCACAGAATCATATTCATTGTTATGATATCATATATGTTTCACTTATGACTTTATATTACCCGTTCTTTTGTAAATTCCATGTTAAAGAAGCATTTTGGGTAAAATCGTTTCATTTATCGTAGGTGTTTGGACTTGTTGTTCTTGACATTATTATTACTTATATTATGATTTACTTACTTCCAGAATATAAAACATGATTTATATATCATATATATTCAGTATATATATATATAATAGATAGATTAATGAATTGAAACACACCGTTCATGGAGACGGTAGTCCGTACGTACGCATGAACGCTATTTTCCTTTCCTTATTGTCTTGAATGGAAGTAAGTAGATGACATAAATATATACATAAATCCAGTAGCTTTATAATGTCATATATTTCATTATTATTGCTTGTATATACTTTATAATCATTCTTAAATGGTTAACATGGAGAATGAATCTCATCGCGTCGTGGAGACGGTAGTTCGTACGTACGCACGAGCGATGATATCGTTCCCATGGTCGTGGAATTGTGTTGAAGTGTATGTATACTATTTCCGTATCAATATCACCTTATAATAATAATATATAGTTACTCATTACACCATTATACCTATCCAATTAAGGTGGTGGCGGAAAATAGATTACACCACGGCGTGGAGACGGTATTTCGTACGTATGCACGCGCGGTGATTTCCTTTTTCCGTAGGATGGATAGAAGGTTAATTAGAGTTGTTTCATAATTATAATACCATATCAGTATATAATAAATACTGATGTTATTAATTTATCATGAAAAAACTAAAGAATAAGAATTTGAAGAAGAATGAAATTGAAAAAGATCGTTAATGGATATTACCTCTTTTTGACGCGCCTTCACTTAACCTCCACATAAAGAACTAAGGATGGTCTTTAAAGAAGACCAGGACCTCTAATATGATACTAGGGAAGTGGAGAAGAGATTTTGGCAGGTTTAGGCCGAGCTTGAATGCTCAAATTGGTGTGAGGAGGAGAGGGAGGAGGTGCCCTTTTATAAGGGAGGAGAGGGGCATCTTAGGAAAATCTCAAAATATTATTTTATATTAAGGTCAAATTCGGTTTATAATGGTTCCAAATGGTCTTATTTAGAAGCTAAAGCGGGGATGGGTCGAAATCCTCTCATCAAATAGGATTTAGACAAATTTAGGTTATTATTTTAACCTTATCAATTAGATTTAACTCTATGTTAAATAATTTAACTTTTACCGTGTCTTTTTGTTTTCTTACACTATATGGTTAATAAACATACTATATGAAGCCAAAAGAACCCCAAGTTTTTTATTATTAATATATATATCCTTATCTAAGTTATTTGGCCTAACCTTATATTTTTAGGAATTAAATAACAATTAATAATATAATATTTGTTTTAAAAACTAATTTATGTCAATTTTGACACTATTTGGTTCATGATTTTTATGAAATTTCTAACAGAATGATAAGTTCTAACCAAGTAACTTAAATCAACAATAACATGTCATATTAACCTATAAAATTAGTGTAAGTCATAAAAAGTCTCAAATTACATTTATTTGGGCATTTATAACATCAATTATGTTAATATATTCTTAAAATGGTAATTACTACATCATCGTTGTGTCATAAATAAATTAAATTATTTAAAGTATAAAAATTAAAAATAAAATACCATTATGTAGGAAATCTTTTTATATTTCTAATGAATATTTATAGTCGAAATTATATTATGTATAACCCTATATTAAAAATGTTTTAGTAAATAAACTTTGATTTTAACTCTTTTAACTCTTCTTTGAATTAAATAATAATAAATGTCCTAATCTAATCCAAGTGGGCCTAAATGATAATATTTTACACTTAAGGTTGTTTTTTGGTCGAGATACACTTGTCCAATAGGATTAGGACATGTGTTAGGGTAATATTAATATCATATTTACCATTAATTACCCTATTTACTTTTAACCGTGGTAAATAAAAGTAAAAAGTTACTATTCATCATAAATTATTTTCATCTCATTGAACCACATTTTACTTACTGACATAAACCGTGTCTCTCGGATTTTTGAAATTCCATTCACAGAAGCGGTAAAATTAAGATTTATGAAAAAAAATAATTTTTTTAACTACCACTTAGTAGTTTCACTATTCATCAAAAATTGAAGTTTTTCAGAAAAATGCCAAAATTTTACCCTAAGCTATAATTGATATTAAGAATTAAAAAATGATTTTTATTTTACAAAATTCCCAATATATAAGTTGCATTAATTAATTTTATAATTAATTTCCGCTGTCACAACAAATAGCATGTTTTTAAGAGATAATAACTATCAAAAGATTAACACTTGTTTATGTCTGGTGTAAATGTGAAATTACATCCAATGACCAACATTGTATTGAATTGTAAAAATATATTCTAAATATACTTTAAAACCACTCAAATTAATAATTTATCACTATTAATTATTTTGATTATAAAAGTTGTTTTTAATTAAAATTTAGTAATTTTGACTATTCATCAGAATATGAAAGTTATCTGAAAAGTACCAAAATTTCACCTTAGGCTAAATTCGATACTCCGAATCCAAAAATGAAGTCCATTTGAAAAATAAAATTTCTAAAATTTTAAAAGGTGGTTATTACTATTCATAACGGCTATTTTTAATAATATTTTAATAGCATATCGTTGTTTAGTGAAACTCGGTATTGCGTACTACACACACTATCGAGGAAGGTCGCGATTGCATGTAATACAAGGAAAGTCAAGGATGTGTGTTGTGCAAGCTCCTTCTGGTGTAGCGTACAACACAAGACATTAGTGAAATTAAAAAGAATATTTTTCATAAAATTTCGTGGTGTTACATTCTACCCCCCTTAAAATGAATTTCGCCCTCGAAATTCATCGGGGTTATAAATGCTTTACTATTCGAAAGTTTCTTTAATAGAAACCCACATCGTAAAAATGAATACCAAAACCAATCTTTAAAAACAAAGGTATGAAACGTAACAGTTACCCAAATAAACTAATCACTGGGTTTCCACATAGGTGAAAATATGGATATGGAAGAGAAATCTAACCATCATGTTCTGATGGAGAGTGGTAGAGAACATGGCTATGGAAAATCCCGTAATCAAAAATCCATAGATTTGTGATGATATAAGGTACCATCTGATTCATCAGGTATAAGATCACTAGGACAACATTTTTGGTTTTCAAGATCATTTCCCTAAAGTTGAAAATTTAAATTAGAGTAAATACTTACTTTATTTTGGTACAATATCACTGTTGTTCGTGCCTTGAACAATTTCCACTTCATCTCTTAAAAAAATGAAGTTGAATTTGTTATTCGTGAAGTGTTAGCAGATCATGTGATAGAATGACGGGTCATTCCATCTGTCTCAAACAAAAGGTTAGCAAAAATTTTATACGTAAGTCGATCTATAGTGAGATTACTCATATATGGTTCCTAAAATGAACTTATACTTCATATATCATACTGCTTAATATAATAAAACTAGTTTCTACTAAATAGGGACTTCTTGTAGGCCAGTGGTAGGCGATAAAGGCCAGTCGCACATCGGTTGCGGGTTCGATTCCCACAACCTTGTCCGACGCGATGGGTTGTCGCCCGTCCTGCAGGTTTTCCTTTTTCTAAAGCTATATTATTATAACATCCCATCAATAATATCGAAAAACATTTTATCCTAACTTATGTCCAACATAATCCATTCTAATCTTCAGGCTTATCTAAAATACTTCGGTCCATGTTCATAGTATAATGAATGTGATAACTGGAAATGACGTCAACCAAGCATGTGAATACCATCATTTATCCCCCATATATCTTGTTGGTCACATTCCAATCATGTGAATACCATAGTGATGTATTCTCTTGAAATAATTAATACCCATTAAACATTAGTGAAAACATGAATGCTGTCAAAAGTTAACTCTTTCCACATACCAAAATCTTCAAAATTCTATATACTCAAACCATGATATCACTTAGTCCTTATATCAATCATGAGCTAATGAATACTGTTAAACAATTCATTTTCTCATTTTCCCTTCATTATGCGCATATCATCTTATTTCCAAAAATATCTCAATCACATTGAATACCACATTAGACCAATACATAAATATTTCAATACACCATAAAAGTACCTCAACAACATTATTTCTGAATACCAATACATAAACACTTCAGTCCATCCACTTCAATGATTGTCTTGTAAGAAGACCTTCCTTGATTTAGAAGTATCTTTTTAGGTCAGGGCATTGAGTTGGGTAATGCCCACGTTCTCCACAAATAAGACAGTGAACTCCATAACAGTCTGTCACTATATGACCCTTTTCTCCACACAGATAACATTGGTCCATCCATTTGAGGTATTCCTCAAGGTTCTTCTTCCCTTATTTAGAAATCTCAATCTTCCTTTCTTTATGATCCTCAACATGCAAACATGAATAATAGTTTATCTTCCTCTTTTTTGATGAATTAGGCATACCACTAAATTTCACCTTGTTAATCGTATATCGCGATGACTGATTTGGCATAATCACAAGATCTTTGTCTCTAGGAATTACACAATTATTTTTCTCATAGTCACCAATTTGTCCATTGGATTCAATGTTAACCGAATTTCTTCTGGTTCACTCCATTAACTAAAACACAAAAAGAATCGTGTGAGATAGAAAAATCATGCTAGGGAAAACAACATAGTAACAAGGGAGTACCCTTAATATCTAACATCTTAGGTTAAATTCTAAGATTGTTACCGTAGTTCTAGGACTGTATCTTATATGTATACTTATCCTTAGGGACATCCCTAGACATACCTTAGAAATATCTTTAGGGATCTCACTAACGCTTTAGCATCCTAGTTTCCAAAGGTTGACTAAACCTTTCCTCTGATACCAACTATAGCGGTCTGGAATTACTTCCAGTGGACTATAATTGATACCTATCTGGGGACTCCATGGGCGGCTACACCCCCTGGGTGGGACACACCACCATCCCCAGTGGCAGCCATTTCCTCATGAATCCCTTGGGCGGAGAGCCATGCTTCGTCCAATGCTCACATGTGAGAGTTCCCAAGGATCATATACATTCCTACCTCCTTTGCCTCTGATACCAACTGTAGAGACCCGAAGCTTGACGTACATTGACATTACATTAAATTTGCGGAATACTTAGTACATAACAAAAACACACACACAAGGATCATAATAATATAGTGTCTTTGGAAACACGGAATATAATCTTCTAATCCTGACGAAAGATCTTCAACATCTCCCATAAAGATCTTCCTTTTTTTATACCTAAAGCATTTCTTTATATCCTGGGGAAAAGTAAACATAAAAGGGTGAGCTCAAATGCTCAGTAAGGGTAAACAAAAGACATATCAATCCCATCATATACAGAAGAACATAACTTTTGGAAATCTTAACCTGTAAAAGAGATCATCATATCATAACATGGGATAAATCATAGTAGTGAAATGTAATCTCAATAATCATAACATAAAACATGAAACTTTTTGGAATACACGCATAATCATAGAGAATCATTTATTATTAGTCAATACTCATTGCGAGGACTATCTTAGTGGACAAAGTCCATTTCTGAACCGAGTTCACTCTTCGTTTCAGTCCTATTTTATTGAACCGGTATAACCTGCCATTCCAGCCATGTCTATCTCATGAGATATAAAATCTTTACCCAATGCATTGGAGGGAGATATATATCCCACCCATCTCATAATGATACCATTCTTATGTGTGCCACAAAATCATAAATCATACATCATTGCATAACACATGTAATAAAAATGGGAATCTTAAACATCATGAAATAATAAAACAATTCATATAAGATAAAGGAATTCATAAATTTAATTCCATCACAACATACTAAAATCAATGTAACAATAGGGATAGAAACAGAACCCTATATTATCTTAGATGGAAAATAATTTTGATAAAACACTTGAACTCCATTCTTGAGGAAATTATCCATTCTACTTCAAAAAAATTTTCCATTCTTAACATGTCATACAATTTTAAACTAAAAGAAGTTGATTAAAAATAAACTTGAAAACTTGTAAATGAATATTCATGGAAATAATGTTTTAAAAATCCATTCATTCCATATAAGTTAAAAAAAACATTCTTCTCGTACTTTTGTCGGAAAAGTCAAAAAAGTACCTCGTATGAAAAACGACAAAAGATTCCTTTCATATGTTTTACTAAAAACTCGCCGAAGGGTAAAATAGGATTTAAAAAATTTTAGGTGAATGGAAATAATATTACATATTGATGAAACATGGATGTGGATGATAAAATACACCCTAGTAAATACTAAAGTATAAACAATCTCGGATAAAAATGTGATTGTGATATTTCCCTTACCTTAAGTCCGATTTTCTTTGTAAGTGTCTGAACCTCCTGTATAATGTTTTAAATAATGTCATTAACTTATTAAAGAATCATATTCATTGTTTTGTTATCATATATGGTTCACTTATGACTTTATATTACCTGTTCTTTTGTAAATTCAATGTTAAAGAAGCATTTTGGGTAAAATCGTTTCATTTATCGTAGGTGTTTGGACTTGTTGATCTTGAAATTATTATTACTTATATCATGATTTACTTACTTCCATAATATAAAACATGATTTATATATCATATATATTCAGTATATATATATTTATAATAGATTGATTAATGAATTGAAACACACCGTTCATGGAGACGGTAGTCCGTACGTACGCATGAACGCTATTTTCTGTCCTTATTGTTTTGAATGGAAGTAAGTAGATGACATAAATATATACATAAATCCAGTAGCTTTATAATGTCATATATTTCATTATTATTGCTTGTATATACTTTATAATCATTCTTAAATGGTTAACATGGAGAATGAATCTCATCGCGTCGTGGAGACGGTAGTCTGTACGTACGCACGAGCGACGATATCGTTCCCATGGTTGTGGAATTGTGTTGAAGTGTATGTATACTATTTCAGTATCAATATCACTTTATAATAATCATATATAGTTACTCATTACACCATTATACCCATCCAATTAAGGTGGTGTCGGAAAATAGATTACACCACGTCGTGGAGACAGTATTCCGTACGTACGCACGCGCGGTGATTTCCTTTTTCCGTAGGATGGATAGAAGGTTAATTAGAGTTTTTTAATATTTATAATAACATATAAGTATATAAGAAATACTTATGTTATTACTTTATAATGAAACAACTAAAGAAGAAGAATTTGAAGAAGAACGAAATTGTAAAAGATCGTTAATGGATATTACCTTTTTTTGACGCGCCTTCACTTACCCTCCACTTAAATAACTAAGGATGGTCTTTGAAGAATACCAGGACCACTAGGATGATACTAGGGAAGTGGAGAAGAGATTTTGGCAGGTTTTGGCCGAGCTTTAATGCTCAAATTGGTGTGAGGAGGAGAGGGAGGAGGTGCCCTTTCATAAGGGAGGAGAGGGGCATCTTAGGAAAATCTCAAAATATTATTTTATATTAAGGTCAAATTCGGATTATAATGGTTCAAAATGGTCTTATTTCGAAGCTAAAGTGGGGATGGGTCGAAATCCTCTCATCCAATAGGATTTAGACAAGTTTAGGTTATAATTTTAATTTTATCAATTAGATTTATCTCTAAGTTAAATAATTTAACTTTTACCGTGTCTTTTTGTTTTCTTACACTATATGGTTAATAAACTTAATATATGAAGCCAAAAGAACCCCAAGTTGTTTATTATTAATATATCTATCCTTATCTAAGTCATTTGTCCGATCCTTAGATTTTTAGGAATTAAATAAAAATTAATAATATAATATTTTTTTTAAAAACTAATTTATGTCAATTTTGACACTATTTGGTACATGATTTTTATGAAATTTCTAACAGAATGATAAGTTCTAACCAAGTAACTTAAATAAACAATAACATGTCATATTAACCTATAAAATTAGTGTAAGTCATAAAATGTTTCAAATTACATTTATTTGGGCATTTATAACATCAATTATGTTAATATTTTCTTAAAAAGGTAATTACTGCATCATCGTTGTGTCATAAATAAATTAAATTATTTAAAGTATAAAAATTACAAATAAAATACCATTATGTAGGAAATCTTATAATTTTTCTAATGAATATTTATAGTCGAAATTATATTATGTATAACCCTATATTAAAAATGTTTTAGTAAATAAATGTTGATTTTAACACTTTTAACTCTTCTTTGAATTAAATAATAATAAATGTCCTAATCTAATCCAAGTGGGCCTAAATGATAATATTTTACACTTAAGGTTGTTTTTGGTCGATATACAATTGTCCAATAGGATTAGGACATGTGTTAGGGTAATATTAATATCATTTTTACCCTTAATTACCCTATTTACTTTTAACCGTGGTAAATAAAAGTAAAAAGTTACTATTCACCAAAAATTATTTTCATCTCATTGAACCACATTTTACTTACTAACATCAACCATGTCTCTCGGATTTTTGAAATTCCATTCACCGAAGCGGTAAAATTAAGATTTATGAAAAAAAATAATTTTTTTAACTACCACTTAGTAGTTTCACTATTCATCAAAAATTGAAGTTTTTCAGAAAAATGCCCAAATTTCACCCTAAGCTATAATTGATATTCCGAATTCAAAAATGATTTCTATTTTACAAAATTCCCAACATATAAGTTGCATTAATTAGTTTTATAATTAATTTCCGTTGTCACAACAAATAGCGTGTTTTTAAGAGATAATAACTTTCAAAAGATTAACACTTGTTTATGTCTGGTGTAAATGTGAAATTACATCCAATGACCAACATTGTATTGAATTGTAAAAATATATTCTAAATATACTTTAAAACCACTCAAATTAATAATTTATCACTATTAATTAATTCGATTAAAAAAGATGATTTTAATTAAAATTTAGTAATTTTCAATATTCATCATAATATGAAAGTTATCCGAAGAGTACCAAAATTTCACCTTAGGCTAAATTCGATACTCCGATCCAAAAATGAAGTCCATTTTGAGAGCTAAAATTTCTAAAATTTTAAAAGGTGGTTATTACTATTCATAACGGCTAGTTTTAATAATATTTTAATAGCATATCGTTGTTTAGTGAAACTTGGTATTGCGTACTACACAGGCTATCGAGGAAGGTCGCGATTGCGTGTAATGCAAGGCAAGTCAAGGATGCATGTTGAGCACACTCCTTTTGGTGTAGCGTACAACACAAGACATTAATTAAATTAAAAAGAATATTTTTTTTATAAAATCTCGGGCTATTACATTCTACACCCCTTAAAATGAATTTCGCCCTCGAAATTCGTCGGGGTTATAAATGGTTTACTACTCGAAAGTTTCTTTAATATAAACCCACATCGTAAAAAGGAATACCAAAACATGGCTTTAAAAACTAAAGTATGAAATGTAACGATTACCCAAATAAACTAATCACTGGGTTTCCACATAGGGGAAAATATGGACATGGAAGAGAAATCTAACCATCATGTTCTGATGGAGAGTGGTAGAGAACATGGCTATGGAAAAGCCAGTAATCACAAATCCATAGATTTGTGATGATATATGGTACCATCTGATTCATCAGGTATAAGATCACTAGGACAACATTTTTGGTTTTCAAGATCATTTCCCTAAAGTTGAAAATTTGAATTAGAATAAATACTTACTTTATTTTGGTACAATCTCACTGTTGTTCGTGCCTTGAACAATTTCCACTTCATCTCTTAAATAAATAAAGTTGAATTTGTTATTCGTGAAGTGTTAGAAGATCATGTGATAGAATGACTGGTCATTCCATCTGTTTCAAACAAAAGGTTAGCAAAAATTATATACATAAGTCGATCTATAGTGAGATTAATCATATATGGTTCCTAAAATGAACTTATACTTCATATATCATAATGCTTAATATAATAAAACCAGTTTCTACTAAACAGGGACTTCCTGTAGGCCAGTGGTAGGCGATAAGGGTCAGTCGCACTTCGGTTGCGGGTTCGATTCCCACAGCCTTGTCCGACGTGATGAGTTGTCGCCCGTCCTGCAGGTTGTCCTTTTTCTAAAGCTATATTACTATAACATCCCATCAATAATATCGAAAAACATTTTATCCTAACTTATGTCCAACATAATCCATTCTAATCTTTAGGATTATCTAAAATACTTCGGTCCAAGCTCATAGTATAAAGAAAACGATAACTTGAAATGTCATCAACCAAGCATGTGAATACCATCATTTATCCCCCATATATCTTGTTGGTCACATTCCAATCATGTGAAAACCTTAATGATGTATTCTCTTGAAAAAATGAATACCCATTAAACCTTAGTGAAAACATGAATGCTGTCAAAAGTTAACTCTTTCCACATACCAAAATCCTCAAAATTCTACATACTCAAATCCTGATATCACTTAGTCCTTATATCAATCATGAGTTCATGAATACTGTTAAACAATTCATTTTCTCGTTTTCCCTTCATTATGCGCATATCATCTTATTTCCAAAAATATCTCAATCACTTTGAATGCCACCTTAGACCAATACATAAATATTTCAATACACCATAAAAGTACCTCAACAACATTATTCCTGAATACCAATACATAAACACTTTAGTCTATCCACTTCAATGATTGTCCTGGAAGAAGTCCTTCCTTGATTTAGAAGTATCTTTTTAGGTCAGGGCATTGAGTTGGGTAATGCCCATGTTCTCCACAAATAAGACAGTGAACTCCATAATAGTCTGTCACTCTATGACCCATTTCTCCACACAGATAACATTGGTCCCTCAATTTGAGGTATTCCTCAAGGTTCTTCTTCCCTTATTTAGAAATCTCAATCTTCCTTTCTTTATGCTCCTCAACATGCGAACATGCATAATAGTTTATCTTCCTCTTCTTTAATGAATTAGGCATACCACTAAATTTCACCTTGTTAATCATATATCGCGATGACTGATTTGGCATAATCACAAGATCTTTGTCTCTAGGAATTACACAATTTTTTGCTCATAGTCACCAATTTGTCCATTGGATTCAATGTTAACCGAATTCCTTCTGGTTCCCTCCATTAACTAAAACACAAAAATAATCTTCTGAGAGGAAAAAATCATGCTAGGGAAAACAACATAGTAAAGGGGGAGTACCCTTAATATCTAACATCTTAGGTTAAATTCTAAGATTGTTACCGTAGTTCTAGGACTGTATCTTATATGTATACTTATCCTTAGGGACATCCCTAGACATACCTTAGAAATATCTTTAGGGATCTCACTAACGCTTTAGCATCCTAGTTTCCAAAGGTTGACTAAACATTTCCTCTGATACCAACTATCGCGGTCTGGAATTACATCCAGTGGACTATAATTGATACCTATCAAGGCACTCCATGGGCGGCTACACCCCCTGGGTGGGACACACCACTATCCCCAGTGGCAGCCATTTCCTCATGAAGCCCTTGGCCGGACAGCCATGCTTCGTCCAATGCTCACATGTGAGAGTTCCCAAGGATCAGATACATTCCTACCTCTTTTTCCTCTGATACCAACTGGAGAGACCCGACGCTTGACGTACATTGACATTACAATACATTTTCGGAATACTTAGTACATAACAAAAACACACACACAAGGATCATAATAGTTTATTGTCTTTGGAAACTCGAAATATAATCTTCTAATCCTGGTGAAAGATCTTCAACATCTCACACAAAGATCATCGTTTTTTATACCTAAAACCTTTTTTTATATCCTGGGGAAAAGTAAACATAAAAGAGTGATCTCAAATGCTCAGTAAGGGTAAACAAAAGAAATATCAATCACATCATATACATAAGAACATAACTTTTAGAAATCTTAACCTGTAAAAGAGATCATCATATCATAATATGGGATAAATCATAGTAGTGAAATGTAATCCCAATAATCATAAGATAAAACATGAAACTTTTTGGCATACACACATAATCATAGAGAATCATTTCTTATTAGTCAATACTCATTGCCAAGACTATCTTAGTGGACAAAGTCCATTTCTGAACCGAGTTCACTCCTCGTTTCAGTCCTATTTTACTGAACTGGTATAACCTACCATTCTAGCCATGTCTATCTCATGAGATATAAAATCTTTACCCAATGCATTGGAGGGATATATATCTCCCACCCATCTCTTAATGATACCATTTTTATGTGTGCCACAAAATCATAAATCATACATCATTGCATAACCCATGTAATAAAAATGGGAATCTTAAACATCGTGAAATAATAAAACAATTCATATAAGATAAAGGAATTCATAAATATAATTCCATCACAACATACTCAAATCAATGTAATAATAGGGATAGAAACAGAACCCTATATTATCTTAGATGGAAAATAATTTTGATAAAACACTTGAACTCCATTTTTGAGGAAAATATCCTTTCTACTTCAAAAACATTTTCCTTTCTTAACATGTCATACAATTTTAAACTAAAATAAGTTGATTAAAAATAAACATGAAAACTTGTAAATGAATCTTCTTGGAAATAATGTTTTAAAAATCCATTCATTCAATATATGTTAAAAAAACATTCTTCTCGTACTTTTTTCAGAAAAGTCAAAAAAGTACCTCATACGAAAAACGACAAAAGATTCCTTTCATATGTTTTACTAAAAACTCGCCGAAGGGTAAAATAGGATTTAAACAATTTTAGGTGAATGTAACTAATATTACATATTGAGGAAACATGGATGTGGATGATAAAATACACCCTAGTAAATACTAAAGTATAAACAATCTCGGATAAAAATGAGATTGTGATATTTCCTTTACCTTAAGTCTGATTTGCTTTGTAAGTGTCCGAACCTCCTGTATAATGATTTAAATAATGTAATTAACTTATTAAAAAATTATATTCATTGTTATTATATCATATATGGTTCACTTATGACTTTATATTACCCGTTCTTTTGTAAATTCCATGTTAAAGAAGCATTTTGGGTAAAATCGTTTCATTTATCATAGGTGTTTGGACTTGTTCTTATTGACATTATTATTACTTATATCATGATTTACTTACTTCGAGAATATAAAACATGATTTATATATCATATATATTCAGTATATATATATATATATAATAGATAGATTAATGAATTGAAACACACCGTTCATGGACACGGTAGTCCGTACGTACGCAAGAACGCTATTTTCCTTTCCTTATTGTCTTGAATGGAATTAAGTAGATGACATAAATATATACATAAATCCAGTAGATTTATAATGTCATATATTTCATTATTATTTCTTGTATATACTTTATAATCATTCTTAAATGGTTAACATGGAGAATGAATCTCATCACGTCGTGGAGACGGTAGTCCGTACGTACGCACGAGCGATGATATCGTTCCCATGGTCGTGGAATTGTGTTGAATTGTATGTATACTATTTCAGTATCAATATCACTTTATAATAATCATATATAGTTACTCATTACACCATTATACCCATCCAATTAAGGTGGTGGTGGAAAATAGATTACACCACGGTGTGGAGACGGTATTCTGTACGTACGCACGCGCGGTGATTTCCTTTTTCCGTAGGATGGATAGAAGGTTAATTAGAGTTGTTTAATATTAATAATAACATATCAGTATATAATAAATACTGATGTTATTACTTGATCAAGAAACAACTAAAGAAGAAGAAGTTGAAGAAGAAATAAATTGAAAAAGATCGTTAATGGATATTACCTCTTTTTGACGCGCCTTCACTTAACATCCACTTAAAAAACTAAGGATGGTCTTTGAAGAAGACCAGGACCTCTAGGATGATACTAGAGAATTGGAGAAGAGATTTTGGCAGGGTTTGGCCGAGCTTGAATGCTCAAATTGGTGTGAGGAGGAGAGGGAGGAGGTGCCCTTTTATAAGGGAGGAGAGGGGCGTCTTAGGAAAATCTCAAAATATTATTTTATATTAAGGTCAAATTCGGTTTATAATGGTTCCAAATGTTCTTATTTCGAAAATAATGTGGGGATGGGTCGAAATCCTCTAATACAATAGGATTTAGACAAATTTAGGTTATTATTTTAACCTTATCAATTAGATTTAACTCTAAGTTAAATAATTTAACTTTTACCGTGTCTTTTTTTTTCTTACACTATATGGTTAATAAACTAACTATATGAAACTAAACGAACCCCAAGATGTTTATAATTAATATATCTATCCTTATATAAGTCATTTGGCCGATCCTCAGATTTTCAGGAATTAAATAACAATTAATAATATAATATTTGTTTTAAAAACTAATTTATGTCAATTTTGACACTATTTGGTACATGATTTTTATGAAATTTCTAACAGAATGATAAGTTCGAACCAAGTTACTTAAATCAACAATAACATGTCATAGTAACCTATAAAATTAGTGAACGTCATAAAAAGTCTCAAATTACATTTATTTGGGCATTTATAACATCAATTATGTTAATATTTTCTTAAAAAGGTAATTACTGCATCATCGATGTGTCATAAATAAATTAAATTATTTAAAGTATAAAAATTACAAATAAAATACCATTATGTATGAAATCTTTTTAGATTTCTAATGGATATTAATATTCGAAATTATATTATGTATAACCCTATATTAAAAATGTTTTAGTAAATAAACTTTGATTTTATCTCTTTTAACTCTTCTTTGAATTAAATAATAATAAATGTCCTAATCTAATCCAAATGGGCCTAAATGATAATATTTTACACTTATGGTTGTTTTTGGTCGAGATACAGTTTTCCAATAGGTTTAGGACATGTTTTAGGGTAATATTAATATCATTTTTATCCTTAATTACCCTATTTAATTTTAACCGTGGTAAATAAAAGTAAAAAGTTACTATTCACCAAAAATTATTTTCATCTCATTGAACCAAATTTTACTTACTGACATCAACCGTGTCTCTCGGATTTTTGAAATTACATTCACAAAAGTGGTAAAATTAAGATTTATGAAAAAATAATAATTTTTTTAACTACCACTTAGTAGTTTCACTATTCATAAAAAATTGATGTTTTTCAAAAAAATGCCAAAATTTCACCCTAAGCTATAATTGATATTCCGAATTCAAAAATGATTTCTATTTTACAAAATTCCCAACATATAAGTTGCATTAATTAATTTTATAATTAATTTCCGCTGTCACAACAAATAGCGTGTTTTTAAGAGATAATAACTATCAAAAGATTAACACTTGTTTATGTCTGGTGTAAATGTGAAATTACATCCAATGACCAACATTGTATTGAATTGTAAAAATATATTCTAAATATACTTTAAAACCACTCAAATTAATAATTTATCACTATTAATTATTTCGATTAAAAATGTTGTTTTTAATTAAAATTTAGTAAGTTTCACTATTCATCAGAATATGAAAGTTATCCAAAAAGTACCAAAATTTCACCTTAGGCTAAATTTGATACTCCGAATCCAAAAATGAAGTCCATTTTGAGAGAAAAAATTTCTAAAATTTTAAAAGGTTGTTATTACTATTCATAATGGCTAGATTTAATAATATTTTAATAGCATATCGTTGTTTAGTGAAACTCGGTATTGCGTACTACACACGCTATCGAGGAAGGTCGTGATTGCGTGTAATACAAGGCAAGTCCAGGATGCGTGTTGGGCAAGCTCCTTTTGGTGTAGCATACAACACAAGACATTAGTGAAATTAAAATGAATATTTTTCATAAAATTTCGTGGTGTTACACAAATCTTCCTTCATGGATTGGTGATTTGTTATATGAGCTTAATGGGGTGAAACTCTTCACTTCAATTGACCTCAGATCAAGTTATAATCATTTGAGGGTTAAAAAAGAAGATATACCAAATAACGAAACCCAAAATAGATATGGTCATTAATATTTTTTATACCAAATTCGATTAAATAATAATCATGTCAAATTTATGAATGTGATGAATAACTATACAAGGACCACCTTGAAAAGTCTATGGTGGTAATTATTACTGGTATTCTAATATATTAAAAAAGTCCCGAGGAGCATGAGAATCATCTAAAGGTCACATAAATCAATCTAATAAAGAATAAATATTTTGATAAAATTATAAAATGTGATTTCTAGTTATAATATGTTAAATTATTGGGGCACATCTTAACCAGTGACGTAATCTTAGTGGATCGTATTAATGATAAGGCTTTATAGGAGTAGAAACATCATCTAAATAAAAATTGTATTCATACTTTTCTTGTCCTAGAAGTATACTATATAAGGTTTTTGATTTTTTTTATAGAATTAAAATGGACCAAAATGTTAACATGGAATGGACTAAAGTATATATTAATAATGAAGTATGAATAATGTCTCCATGAACTGAATATGAAGTTGGTTAGTGAACCTGTGCAAACTATACCCTCAAACAGATAAGTATTTTTATTTATATTGATGCATCTCTAAATTCGATTGAATGAGTTGTCATTAAAAATGACAAGGCCACCTCCTTGTTATCTCAATAGTTAAATCCTCATGTTCAATATTTTCATACTCATGACCAAGAGTTAGGTGTAAGAATTGTTTGTTATAATTATATGGAGATAGTATCTTTTTTGGGGAAAAGTAATATTAATAATGACCACTATAATTTGATATATATATTCATAAAAAATCAACTTAACATCCATGAAAGGAGATGACCAGATCGTCATAAATAATATGAATTTTCAATTAATTATCACCCTATAAGAGAAAAAAAGTCACAAATTCATTGTGTAATAAAAATACTTTTTTCCTTTTATTTATGAGGTTTTAAGGAGATATATTGATCAAGGTGCTTGTATGGTTGGATATGGGAATCAACAAGGAAGAGACATCATCAATACTATCCTAAATGTTTTCTCAAAAATTATTATTATAGAAGATAAAGAATGGTCAATGAGATGATCGTTTAATGTAAAAGAAGATAAAGGCTATGAATATTGGGAATTTTCATGAATTTAATATAAATGAATATGTTGTATTGAAATTTTTCACATGGATATATTTTATATTTATTATAGAGATAAATAAGGATTTTATGGATGAATAATATAGATCTAAATTATCTATACTTATTGGAAGAAGTAAAATGTATAGAAAACTTCATGATTATTATTGGTAGGATAATATGAATAGTGTAACAGCCAGAGATTTTATAAAAAAATATTCTTTTTAATTTCATTAATGTCTTGTGTTGTACGCTACACCAAAAGGAGCTTTCTCAAAATGCATCCTTGACTTGCCTTGCATCACACACAATCACGACCTTCCTCGATAGCGTGTGTAGTACGCAATATCGAGTTTCACTAAACAACGATATGCTATTAAAATATTATTAAAAATAGCCGTTATGAATAGTAATAACCACCTTTTAAAATTATAGAAATTTTAGCACTAAAAATGGACTTCATTTTTGGATTTGGAGTATCGAATTTAGCCTAAGGTGAAATTTTGGTACTTTTCGGATAACTTTCATATTCTGATGAATAGTGAAAATTACTAAATTATAATTAAAAACAACTTTTTTTTAATTTAAATAATTAATAGTGATAAATTATTCATTTGAGTGGTTTTAAAGTATATTTAGAATATATTTTTACAATTTAATACAATGTTGGAAATTGGGTGTAATTTCACATTTAAACTAGTCATAAACAAGTGTCAATCTTTTGATAGTTATTATCTCTTAAGAACACACTATTTGTTTTGACGACGGGAATTAATTTTTAAATCAATTAATGCAACTGATATGTTTTGAATTTGATAAAATAGACATCATTTTTGAATTCATAATATCAAATATAGCTTAGATCTAATTTTTGGTATATTTCTGGAAACTTTCATTTTTTGATGAATAGTGAAACCACTAAGTGGTAGTTAAAAAACTGAATTTTTCATAAAACATAATTTTAACGCTTCTGTGAGTGGAATTTCGAAAATCCGAGAAACACGGTTGATTTCAGTAAGTAAAATGTGGTTCAATGAGATGAAAATATTTTTTTGGTGAATAGTAACTTTTTACTTTTTTAACCACAGTTAAAAGTAAATAGGGTAATTAAGGGTAAAAATGATATTATTATTACCCTAACACATGTCCTAATTCTATTGGACAAGTGTAATTCGGCCAAAAACAACCTTTGGAATAAAATATGACCATTTAGGCCCACTTGGATTAGATTAGGACATTTATTATTAATTTATTTAAAGAAGGGTTAAAATAGTTAAAATCAAAGTTTAATAAGTAAATAATTTTTAATATGGGGTTATACATAATATAAATTCGACTATAAATATTAATTAGAAATCTAAAAAGAGTTATTATATAATGGTATTTTATTTTTAATTTTTAGACATTAAATAATTTAATTTATTTATGACACAACGATGATGCAGTAATTATCTTATTAATGAAATATTGACATAATTGATGTTATAAATACCCAAATAAATATAATTTGAGACTTTTTATGAACTAAACTAATTTTATAGGTTAATATGACATGTTAAGATTGATTTAATTAACTTTGGTTGAAGTAATAATTATGTTATGAGTTTCAAAAAAAATCAACTATTGAATAGTGTCAAAATTGACATAAAATTGTTTTTAAAACAAATATTATATTATTAATTGTTATTTTATTCCTAAAAATATAAGGTTCGGAAAAATTACTTAGATAAGGTTATATATATTAATTAAACACAACTTGGGGGTCTCTTGGATGTATATGGTAAGTTTATTAACTATATAATATAAAATACAAAGTGACAAGGTAAATGTCAATCTAATTAACTAAGAGTTAAAACTAAAAGATAAGGTTAATATAATGACCTAAACATGTATAAATTCTATTGGATGAGATGATTTCAACCCATCCCCACCTTATCTTAGAAATAACTCAATTTGGATCTATTTAAAACCGAACTTTACTTTATAAAAAAATAATATTTTTAGTTATTCCAAAGGTGCCCCTCTCCTCCCTTATAAAATGGAACCTCCTCCCCCTCTTCCTCACACCACTTTGATCCTTCAATATCGTCCAACCCCTGCCAATTTATTCTCTCCACTTCCCTAGAAACATCCTAGAGGTTCTGGTCTTCTTCAAAGACCTATTTTAGTGCCCTAAAAGGAGGTCTCAAAGAAGCACTTCAAAGAAGAGGTAATCTCCGTTACAGATTCTTTCATCTTTATTTTTTCTTCCACTTCTTCTTATTTAGTTGTTTCATTATTAAGTAATAACATCAGTATCACTCATATACTGATATGTTATTATAAGTATGAAACAACCCTATTTCACTATCTATCCATCCTACGGAAAAAGAAATCACCACGCGTGCGTACGTACGAAATACCGTCTCCACGCCGTGGTGTAATCTATTATCCACCACCACCTTACTTGGATGGGTATAATGGTGTAAATAATGACTATATATGACTATTATAAAGTGATACTGATTCTGAAATAGTATAAATACACTCCAATACAATTCCACGATCATAGGAATGCTATCACCACTCGTGCGTACGTACGGAATACAGTCTCCACGATGTGATGCGACTCGTTCTACATGATCTTCATTTCATGATGATTATATAAATGAATTGAATGAATGAATATGACATATATTACACTAATACCATTCTTTAAATGAGGTATCTATAACCTAAAGAGAAGAATAAGAATTTATTCGACAAAACACGCATAAGAACAAAAAGTTATAAACACCCGAACAACAAGTAGAAATGAAATATTATTACTAAGAAGCTAAGAATATGACCATATATGATATCATAAGAATAAGTATGATTCTGGAATAAGTCAATAACATTATTTAAATCATTATACAAGAGTTTCAGACACGTACAAAGCATATCAGACCTAAGGTAAGGGAAATATCACAATCACATTTTTATCCAATATTGTTTATACTTTAGTATTTACTGGGGTGTATTTTATCATCCACATACATGTTTCCTCAATATGTAATAATATTTCCATCCACATACTATTGTTTAAATCCAATTTTACCCTTCGATGAGTTTTTAGTAAAGGATATGAATGGAATATTTTTTCGTTTTTCGTACGAGGTACTTTTTGACTTTTCGAAAAAAGTAAGAAGAATATTTTTTTAAACTTATACGGCATGAATGGTTTTTTAAAAAATTATTTCCAAGAAGCTTCCTTTACATGTTATCAAGTTTATTTTTAATCAACTTATTTTATTTTATAATTGTATTACATGTTAAGAAAGGAAAAGACTTTTTGAAGTAGAAATGATATTTTCATTAAGAATGGAGTTCAAGTGTTTTATCAAAATTGTTTTCCATCTAAGATAATAAAGGGTTCTGTTTCTAACCCTATTATTACATTGATTTGATTATGTTGTGATGGGATTATTTTTATGCAATTCCTTTATCTTATATGAGTTGTTTTATGATGTCACGATGTTTAAGATTCCCATTTTTATTACATGGGATATGCTATGATGTATGGTTTATGATTTTGTGGAACACATAAGAATGGTATCATTATGAGATTAGTGGGACCTATATAACCCTCCAATGCATTGGGTAAAGATTTTATATCTCATGAGATAGACATGGCTGGAACGATAGGTTATACTGGTTTAGTGAAACAGGACTGAAACAAGGGTGACTCGGTTCAGAAATGGACTTTGTCCACTAAGATAGTCCTGGAAATGAGTCTTGACTAATAAGATATGATTCTCTATGATTATGTGTGTATGGCACAAAGTTTCATTTCTTATGTTATGATTATTGGGATTTAATTTCACTACTATGATTTATCCCAAGTTATGAAATTATGCTCTCTTTTACAGGTTAAGAATTCCAAAATGTTATGTTCTTATGAAAATGATGTGATTGATATTTCTTTTGTTTACCCTTACTGAGCATTTGAGCTCACCCTTTTATGTTTTCTTTTCCCCAGGATATAAATAAAGGTTGTAGGTAAAAAAAGATCTTTATGGGAGATGTTGATGATCTTTCACCACGATTAGAAGATTATATTCCGAGTTTCCAAAGACACTAAACTATTACGATCCTTGTGTGTGTGTTTTTGTTATGTACTAAGTATTCCGCAAACGTAATGTAATGTCCATGTACGTCAAGCTTTGAGTCTCTAATGTTGGTATCAGAGGAAAGGTTTAGTCAACCTTTGGAAACTAGGATGCGAAAACGTTAGTGAGTTCCCTAGAGATATTTCTAAGGTATGTCTAGGGATGTCTCTAAGGACAAATATACGTATAGGATACAGTCCAAGAACTACAGTAACGATCATAGAATTTAACCTAAGATGTTAGATATTGAAGATACTCCCCCTCTATTATGTTGTTTTCCCTAGCATGATTTTTGCTTCTCACACTATTCTTTTTGGGTTTTAGACGATGGGTGGAACCCGAAGGAACTGTGTTGATCAATGCAATGGACAATGCAATGATTTTCCTCCTGAACAAACAAATGTTATGGGAGATGGAGTGCGAAATCTTATTTCTATACATACACAACTATTAATCATTCTGGACTTCCACATCAGAAATGAAGGGAACAATTTTTATTGAGTCCTTCATGAGACAATGTCCACCTTCTTTCAGTGGGTCTTCTGATCCACTTGTTGCTGAACAATGGATCAGTACTACTGAAAAGATATTTTTAGTTCTTCAATGTTCTGAACATGATAAATTCATCTTAGAAGTATATCATTTGGAAGGTGAAGCTGATCAATGGTGGAATCTTATCAAGAATACGAGGCAAAGAGATGAAATTGATTCCATGGAATGGGACGAGTTCAAGAACTTATTTTTCAATAAGTACTTCCCTCGTATTCTTCGAACAAAGAAGGAGAAGGAGTTTCTTGAACTAAAGAAAAAGGATGATGAATCTGTTGGTATATACGAAGCGAATTTTACAAGGCTTGAAAGGTATGCATCCGGATTTATCATCCAACTTATAAGTAATGTTGATCGATTCTTCAGTGGCTTAAAACCAAATCTTTGAAGGGAATTAGCTATAAGAGACTTTAGTAGCTATGATGATATTGTGTTTTGTGATATCAAGGTAGAAATGGAAGTTTTTGTTACTTATCCATATCATAGTTTTGACAAGAAACGAAAGATGGAGTTCAAGGAGAAATCTCAGAATAATGGTGAAAAGAAGATGAATGTTTCCTTATGCTCAAAGTGTGGAAAGAAGCATGGTGGAGATTGTCTTAAAGGGACTAGAAAATGTTTTAAGTGTAGAAAAGAAGGTCATCGAGAAGCTAAGTGTTGATGTAATGGAAAAAGGGTTTCTAGTGATGTGAATAAAGAAAAGACTGCAGAGAACACACCAATAACACTTCAATTCTTTAAGTGCAATGAAATAGGGCATTATGCTAATAAATGCCCAAATCCAAGGGTTAGTGATGATCGACGTGAGCAACCACATAAGGCAAAGGACAAAGGGAAGTCACATGAGATCACCATTGGCGATGATGAATATGAAAATGATGCAGTGGAATGATTAAGTGATTATGTAATGGGATTCCAGAATAATGTTGTATATAGTATCGTGGAATATTGGAATATTTATGTATTGGTCTATTGTGGTTTTCAATAATTTTATGGTACCGGTAACCATGGAATGTGATTGAGATATTTTTGGAAAAAAAGATGATATGCGTATAATGAAGGGAAAATGCGAAAATGAAATATTTGACAGTATTCATGAGCTCATGATTGATATAAGGACTAAGTGATATCATGGTTTGAGTATATAAAATTTTGAGGATTTTGGTATGTGGAAACAGTTAACTTTTGACATCATTCATGTTTTCACTAAGGTTTAATGGGTATTAATTTTTCAAGAGAATGCATCATTAAGGTATTCACATGATTGGAATGTGACCAACAAGATATATGGGGGATAAATTATGGTATTCACATGCTTGGTTGACGACATTTCAAGTTATCGTTTTCTTTATACTATGAGCTTGGACCGAAGTATTTTATATAAGCCTAAAGATTGCAATGGATTATGTTAACCATATGTTAGTATTGTTTAAGGATAGAACTTTTTTTGATATTATATATGTGATGTTATAGTAATTTAGTTTTATAAAAAGGACAACCTGCAGGACGGGCGACAGCCCATCGCGTCGGACAAGGCTGTGGGAATTGAACCCACAACCGAAGTGTGACTGGCCTTTATTGCCTACCACTGGCCTACAAGAAGTCCCTGTTTAGTAGAAACTAGTTTTATAATATTAAGAAGTACGATATATGAAATATAAGTCCATTTTAGGATCTATATATGATTAATCTCACTATAGATGGACTTATGTATTTTTTGATAACTTTTCTAACCTTTTGTTTGAGACAGATGGAATGACCCATCATTCTATCACATGATCTGCTAACACATCACGAATGACAAATTCAACTTCATTTCATTAAGATATGAAGTGGAAATTTTCCAAAGAACGACAAACGGTGAGACTTTACCAAAATCACGAAAGTATTTCTTCTAATTTCATCAACTTTAGGGAAATGATCTTGAAAACCAAAAATGTTGACCTAGTGCTCTTATATCTGATGAATTAGATGGTACCTTAGATCGTCACAAATTTATGGCTTTGTGATTGGTGGCTTTTCCATAGCCATGTTCTATACCACTCTCCATCAGAACATGATGGTTAGATATCTATTCCATATCCTTATTTTCACCTATGTGGAAACCCAGTGATTAGTTTATTTGGGTAATCGTTACATTTCATACTTTAGTTTTTAAAGCCATGTTTTGGTATTCCTTTTTACGATGTGGGTTTCTATTGAAGAAACTTTCGAGTAGTAAACCATTTATAACCCCGACGAATTTTGAGGGCGAAATTCATTTTAAGGGGTGTAGAATGTAACAGCCCGAGATTTTATAAATAAATATTATTTTTAATTTCATTAATGTCTTGTGTTGTACGCTACACCAAATGGAGCGTGCTCAACATGCATCCTTGACTTGCCTTGCATTACACGCAATCGCGACCTTCCTCGATAGCGTGTGTAGTACGCAATACCAAGTTTCACTAAACAACGATATGCTATTAAAATATTATTAAAACTAGCCGTTATGAATAGTAATAACCACCTTTTAAAATTTTAGAAATTTTAGCTCTCAAAATGGACTTCATTTTTGGATCGGAGTATCAAATTTAGCCTAAGGTGAAATTTTGGTACTTTTCGGATAACTTTCATATTCTGATGAATAGTGAAAATTACTAAATTATAATTAAAAACAAATTTTTTTAATTGAAATAATTAATAGTGATAAATAATTAATTTGGGTGGTTTTAAAGTATATTTAGAATATATTTTTACAATTTAATACATTGTTGTTCATTGGATGTAATTTCACATTTAAACCAGTCATAAACAAGTGTCAATCTTTTGATAGTTATTATCTCTTAAGAACACACTATTTGTTTTGACGACGGGAATTAATTTTTAAATTAATTAATGAAAATGATATGTTTTCAATTTGATAAATTAGACATCATTTTTGAATTCATAATATTAAATATAGATTAGATCTAATTTTTGGTATTTTTTTGGAAACTTTCATTTTTTGATGAATAGTGAAACCACTAAGTGGTAGTTAAAAAACTGAATTTTTCATAACACTTAATTTTACCGCTTCTGTGAGTGGAATTTCGAAAATCCGAGAGACACGGTTGATGTCAGTAAGAAAAATGTGGTTCAATGAGATGAAAATAATTTTTTGGTGAATAGTAACTTTTTACTTTTTTTTACCACGGTTAAAAGTAAATAGGGTAATTAAGGGTAAAAATGATATTATTATTATCCTAACACATTTCCTAATTCTATTGGAAAAGTGTAATTCAACCAAAAACAACCTTAGGAATAAAATATGACCATTTAGGCCCACTTTGATTAGATTAGGGCATTTATTATTAACTTATTTAATGAAGGGTTAAAATAGTTAAAATCAAAGTTTAATAAGTAAATCATTTTTAATATGGGGTTATACATAAGATAAATTAGACTATAAATGTTCATTAGAAATTTAAAATTATTTCCTAAATAATGGTATTTTATTTTTAATTTTTAGACATTAAATAGATTAATTTATTTATGACACAACGATGATGCAGTAATTATCTTATTAATGAAATATTGACATAATTGATGTTATAAATACCCAAATAAATATAAGTTGAGACTTTTTATGAACTAAACTAATTTTCTTGTTTAATATGACATGTTAGGATTGATTTAATTAACTTTGGTTGAAGTAATCATTCTGTTATGAGTTTTAAAAAAAATCAACTATTGAATAGTGTCAAAATTGACATTAAATTGTTTTTAAAACAAATATTATATAATTAATTGTTATTTTATTCCTAAAAATCTAAGGTTCGGCCAAATGACTTATATAATGTTATATAAATTAATAAAAGACAACTTGGGGGTATCTTCGATGTATATGGTATGTTTATTAACTATATAATGTAAAATACAAAGTGACATGGTAAATGTCAATCTAATTAACTAAGAGTTAAAACTAAAAGATAAGGTTAATATAATCACCTAAACTTGTCTAAATTCTATTGTATGAGATTTTTTCGACCCATCCCCACCGTATCGTAGAAATAACTCAATTTGGAGCTATTTAAAACCGAACATGACTTTATAATAAAATAATATTTCTAGTTATTCCAAAGGTGCCCCTCTCCTCCCTTATAAAAGGGCACCTCCTTCCCCTCTTCCTCACACAACTTTGAGACTTCATGATCGGCCAACCCCTGCCAATTTCTTCTCTCCACTTCCCTAGAAACATCCTAGTGGTTCTGGTCTTCTTCAAAGACCTATTTTAGTGCCCTAAAAGGAGGTCTCAAAGAAGCACTTCAAAGAAGAGGTAATGTCTGTTACCGATTCTTTCATCTTTTTTTCTTCTTCCACTTCTTCTTCTTTTTTTGTTTCATTATGAAGTAATAACATCAGAATCAATCATATACTGATATGTTATTATAATTATGAAACAACCATATTTCACTATCTAACCATCCTATGGAAAAAGAAATCACCACGCGTGTGTACGTACGGAATACGGTCTCCCCTCCGTGGTGTAATCTGTTTTCCACCACCACCTTACTTGGATGGGTATAATGGTGTAAATAATGACTATATATGACTATTATAAAGTGATACTGATTCTTATATAGTATACATACACTCCAATATAATTCCACGATCATAGGAATGATATCATCACTCGTGCGTACGTACGGAATACCGTCTCCACGATGTGATGTGACTCGTTCTACATGATCTTCATTTAAAATTGATTATATAAATGAATTGAATTAATGAATATGACATTTATTACACTAATAAAATTCTGGAAATGAGGTATCTATAACCTAAAGAGAAGAATAAGAATTTATTCGACAAAACACGCATAAGAACAAAAAGATATAAACACTCGAACAACAAGTAGCAATGAAATATTACTACTAACAATCTAATAATATGACCATATATGATATCATAAAACAAAATATGATTCTGGAATAAGTCAATAACATTATTTAAATCATTATACAAGAGGTTCGGACACGTACAAAGCATATCGGACCTAAGGTAAGGGAAATATCACAATCACATTTTTATCCGAGATTGTTTATACTTTAGTATTTACTGGGGTGTATTTTATCATCCACATACATGTTTCCTCAATATGTAATAATATTTCCATCCACCTACAATTGTTTAAATCCAATTTTACCCTTCGGTGAGTTTTTAGTAAAGGATATGAAAGGAATCTTTTGTCAATTTTCGTACGAGGTACTTTTTGACTTTTCTGACAAAAGTAAGAAGTATGTTTTTTTAAACTTATAAGGCATGAATGTATTTTTAAAACATTATTTCCAAGAATCTTCCTTTACAAGTTATCATGTGTATTTCTAATCAACTTCTTTTAGTTTATAATTTTATGACATGTTAAGAAAGGAAAAGAGTTTTTGATGTAGAAAGGATATTTTCCTCAAGAATGGAGTTCAAATGTTTTATAAAAATTATTTTCCATCTAAGATAATAAAGAGTTATGTTTTTATCCCTATTATTACATTGATTTGATTATGTTGTGATGGAATTATTTTTATGCAATTCCTTTATCTTATATGAGTTGTTTTATGATGTCACGATGTTTAAGGTTACCATTTTTATTACATGGGTTATGTTATGATGTATGGTTTATGATATTGTGGCACACATAAGAATGGTATCATTTTGAGATGGGTGGGACCTATATCTCCCTCCAATTCATTTGGTAATGATTTTATATCTCATGAGATAGACATGGCTGGAACGGTAGGTTATACCGGTTCAGTGAAACAGGACTGAAACGAGGGTGACTCGGTTCAGAAATAGACTTTGTCCACTAAGATAGTCTTGGAAATGAGTCTTGACTAATAAGATATGATTCTCTATGATTATGTGTGTATGCCACACAGTTTCATGTTTTATGTTATGATTATTTGGATTTAATTTCACTACTATGATTTATCCCATGTTATGAAATTATGCTCTCTTTTGCAGGTTAAGATTTCCAAAATGTTATGTTCTTATGAAAATGATGTGATTGATATTTCTTTTGTTTACCTTTACTGAGCATTTGAGCACACGTTTTATGTTTTCTTTTCCCCGGGATATAAAGAAAAGTTTTAGGTAAAAAAAAGTTCTTTATGGGAGATGTTGATGATCTTTTACCACGATTAGAAGATTGTATTTCGTGTTTCCAAAGACACTAAACTATTACGATCCTTGTGTGTGTGTTTTTGTTATGTACTACGTATTCCGTAAAAGTAATGTAATGTCCATGTACGTCAAGCTTCGGGTCTCTACAAATAGCGATATATTTTATTACACTATATGGTTATTAGTGTGTCAATAAGTGAAGGCAGAGTGACATCTTTTTAAATAGGTATTACAACCATTACCCATACATGTATCGAAGTGGAACACCATCAATAAGTACTTTTTCACTAAAAATTTTAATACATACAAGGGATTTAATCTATATATGTAATAATTGATACATTAAAAAATTATTCCCATTTTATTAACTTAAGTGTGGATTTCTCCCTATAGTGCGTTTCTTTCCTCTATATTCAAGGAGTAGTGAGACTCCATGGAGTACAACTTTCAATTGATTCTAATCATGATCCAATATTTATTTCAAAAGTTTGGATGAAACTTCAAAAGATTATGATTCTAGAATTATGCCTTAGTGAATCCTATCATTCCCAAACTAGTGGGAAATATTAAGGGCTATTATGACATTGGAAGACATGTACATGCCATCTCACATGATTTTCATGGGAGTTTGGATCAACATCTTCCACTTGTTTAATTTTACTATAATAATAGTTTTCAGTCATACATTCAAATGGAACCTTTAAATTATTACATGGGAATAGATGTTTAGATACAACATGTTGGAATGATGTTGGAGAAGGGACACTCTTGGGACCATACATATTGAAGGAAAAAAATAGAGAGGTGATTTAGAAACACATAAAGTCTACTCAGTGTCAACAATAAATTTATACAAATAACTAAATGAAGGATATGTATTTTAATTTTAGGGATCACAGTTCTATTAAGATATCTTCCTGGAAAGGAATTATTATTTTAAAATGATGGGAAACTGATTCCATTTTACATAAGATCATATTAGATTCAGGAGCATGCTGGAGAAATTACTTGTAAATATGATATACTCCCCAATTTTTGAAATATACAAGAAAATTATTGACATGTACCTATTGAGAATGTATATGTTCGAAAAATGACATATACTTGATGTTAATGGTGCAGATGTGGAAACAGAATTTTTTTTGAATATGTGATGATCTGAAATCTTGAAAGAGGGAAACATGTATTGAGAAACAATTTAAAATGAATTATGAATGTCATGTGGATACATATAATGTTTGAAAAATCTAATTTGGAATGTAAATAAGTATTAAAAGAATAATACCTCTATTTCTCGATGCAAGAGTCAAATATGATGGATGAAATTTTTAAGGGAGGAGAATGTAATGACTTTAAAACTCCTTCATTATTTATTAAAATAACTCTTATTATTATTAATGACTATTTTTTTATGTTTCACAATAGTAGTAAAAAGATATAGTATTATAAAATAAATATTACATGTCATGTAATAATACCAATTATTATATCTACGACAATTAAAAGGATATAAAATCCATTGATTAGTGACCACGAAATTGTATAATCCATATGATCAAATTCTTCAAGGAAGACTAAACCTAATATGAAAACTGGTAAAATAAAAAGAATTTTTGGAATATAATTAACATTATCAATGGAATTCTAAACACCATTGGGAGAGAAGTAGTAAAAGATAATGTTTTATTGTTAATATATAAGATTTAATACGAAATTTGACCATTATGAATTGATCATTATATTACCGTAACCTAGCCATCAGTCAATATGATCATTGGGAATATTGAACATTTGTCATAATTTAACCCATAGAATTCATGTTAATAAAGGGTAATGGAAATGAAAAATGAATAATAAATGAGATGCGATGACCTCGTCTAGTAGGATCATGCCTTTTGAAGCTCATTTTTCCAAAACACGGGAGGGATGTAACTTCACTGGGGTTCTCCCATGACTAAGACCATGTAGAGTTTCAACAGGTGAGGCTTATGTGAGATTTCCTATGGGAGAAGATCAAATTATTTGAGCCACCCTAATAATGAACCACTGTCAAATACCATCCTATTAGGGAGAATTCTAGTGTAATAAGAAGTTATGTATCTCAACCTCATTGTCATAAAAGTGTAATATACTTTTTATAAATGAAAAAAATATATTTTTCAATCCCATATTCTGTATAATTTTATTTCATAAAATACACATGATTATAAGAGTAATTTGATAAATATATTTTTTGGATACAAATAAAACATAATAGTATCTTCAGAAAATATACACACATTTATTATAAAACCATGTACGATAAATAAAATTTATTTTCATGAAATGGCCATTCAAAACACTATTTATTTAAATATAAAATATAATTTAATTTTCTAATGTCTTAGGAAATGTTTTATATGTGTCAAAAAGCTGAATCTATCATAAAAATTATTTTTTTCAACAAATATGGGTTTTTCATTTAAAAATTAATATTTTTCATATTTTTTATTTTATGTATAAATAAAAAAAAATTGAAATCCACATCTCAAAATTAGGTTATAATTTTTTTTTGAATATACAATAATGAATTATATTTTAGTGAATATGAAAAATACAATTTTTTATTTTCTATATGTTTTAAGATTTAATATTATTGTAGTAATGATTTAATAAATTATTTAATTGAATAAATAGACAATATTATATTAAAAAATATATTTTTGTGAGATTTTTCTTTTCAACAAACAATGTAATATTATAAAATGGATTTCTTCTAGTTCAATAAAATATTATAAAAATTAATAAAATATCTCAAACCATTTTAAAAAATCCAGGGAATTCCATTGGTATTTCATTTTACAAAATATAGATTTCTAATACCTATAATTATAAATTATGAAACAATTCATCATTTTTACTATAAATAACAACCCATTCCCCCATTAATCTCAACAATGATCCCTTATGTAGTAAATTTTTCTCATTTATCCTTCTTAGAGTTCCGACAAGGTGTCTCTAATGTTATATGGTTTCCCACCCAAGAATTTTGGAAGTTATTATATATGGTAGGATAATTATTCTCCTCTTCTATTCCATTCAAGTAACTATTTTATAGCATTCCCAATAAATGTTGAATTACATTATTATCATAAACATTTATTTATAAAATTAAATCCAATGTAGATTTTTATAAATTTGAGTCCTTCATTCCCTCTCAATATTCCATTTATTTAATCCACATTATATTATGGTCATACTACAAAATTTATTTCTTTTATTTTTTTCTTTTAAAAGAAACAATATTATATTGTGCATAACCAAACCCCTTCATATTCCATGGGTATTCACCTAGATGAAAAAATTATTTTTTGATTGTGTATTTACATATATGAAACCCACATTCAATTCTTAGTGGTTAAAAATAATGAATAACTAAAACTTTAAGAGCTAGCATACATAATGATTTTACAGGAAACACATTCTGTATTCTCCTCGAGTTGTTGATTAATTGATTTATTATGATAAATTAGGATAACATGAATTAATAACTATAAATGGTTTACTATTATATCATTCCAATTATTTTTTTAAATAAATAATCTCTAATGATAACATGATTTATGGTTCCTATTTAGTCCAAAGACAAATACAAATCACATGTGATCTCGATTGGTGATGTTGATTATGACAAAGAAGTGGTGGAATGATAATGTGTTTATGAAACAGGATTCCAAAATAGTGTTGTAAGAACAATTTTATAGTATTACAGAATATTGGAATATCTGTGTATTGGTCTATTGCGGTTTTCCAAAATTATATTGTACCAGTAAGCATGAAAAGTCAATGAAATATTTTTTGAAATAACATGATATGTGCATAATGACAGGATGAATAGATAATGATATGTTTGGTAGTGATATAATGGTTTCAATATATTGAATTTTTGGTATTTTTTCGTTTGGAAAGGTTAAATTTTGATAGAATCCATGTCTTCACTAAGGTTCTATTGTAATTCATGTCATTCCCATTTTCAAGAGAATACATGAGTATGGTTTTCACGTGTTGGGAATGCAACAACCAAGAACTGCCAAATGAGATATGAGAGAAAAATGTTTAGTTTATTTAGTTCACCACATTATAAGGTTTTATATTTTTTTGAAGGGTTTTAGTGTTATCAATTAATGTATTTTAAAATTAATATTCTTTTTTATGTTTGATAGAATAATGTATTATCTCACTATAGGTCTACTTATGCATATTTGATAACCTGTTAGAACCTTTTTGTTGAGATAGATGGAATGACCTATCATTCAACCACATGATCAACTCTAACTTAATGAATATAAAATTGAACTTCATTTATATAAATTATACATGGAGTGTAAATTATTCAGGGATCAATCAACGATGAGATTGTAATGAAATCGTGTATGTATTTCTTCTACTGCTAAATTTCATCCACTTTACGACAAGGATCTTGAAAAAAATGTTATCTTAGTAACTTATAATCCAATAAATATGATGGTCCCTTAATTCATTACAAATTTATGGCATTGTCGTAGTTAAATTTCTCCAAAAATTATTATCTATCATTATCCATCATAACGTAGTGGTTATATTTCTACTCTATATCTATGTTATCACTGATCACCTATGTTATCCTATATGGAAGCCTAGTGATGAGTTAATTTGGGTAACTATTATTTTTCAAACATAAAATATTAAAATTTAATTTTTATCATTCATTTTTATGATGTGGGTTTCTAGGAAAGAATATTTCATGTAATAATCCATTTATATCCCCGATGAATTTATAGTTCGAAATTCATTTAAAGGGGGGTAGAATGATACACCTTGAGATTTAATGAGATAGATAATTTTTTAATTTCATTGAGGTCTTGTGTTGTATGATACAACAATATTTGTTTTCTCTATATGCATAACTATATTAGATTCTTGTATATGCAACAATATTATTGTCTTGCATTACATGCATGAGAAACTTTCTTCGATAGCCTGCGTTCTACACAACCCTAAGTTTCACAAAACAATGATATATTATTAAATTATTATTATTTAATGGGATATAAACTAGCTATTATGAATATTATTAACTAAATTTTTAATTTTATAAAACATTAACATTCATCTTATGTATTTCCTATATATAATATAAGAACAAATTCATTTTTTTGATAAATGATGTTTTTTTAAAAAAATTGCAGTTTTTCCACCATTTGATTGTACACCCATTTTATATTTGGTTTTTAACACATTTATATATTTTATTTGAAACAATTAACTTCTTATTTTTAATAAGAATGTAAATATTTATTTATATCGAATTTTTGGTAATTTTCTAATAAAATTCATATTTAAATGAATAGTGAAAGTACTGCATTTTATTTCATAATTTCATTTTCATCTAATTTATTTATACAGTTCTATTGTATTTATAATTGGTATTAATGTTTAATTGGAGTACATATAATAAAATTTAATACAATATTTCTCATTAGAAATAATTTCACATTTAAATTGGACGTAAACACTGATAATATTTTAATAAGTTATCACTTCTTAAAACACGCTGGTTGTTTTTAACAGTGGGAATTATTTTTAAATTTATTTCAGAAAATTATGTGTTATGAATTTTTAAAAATGGATCCCATATTTGGAATCAGTGGGTCAAATTATGTTAATTGGTTACTTTTATTTTTAGGCATTATGAATAGTTACTTTAATATTTTTTTTTCATTAACATTGTTAAAGGTAAATAAGGTAATTAATGGTAAAATTTATATTATAAAATTACCTCAAAACCTATCAAAATACTATTGGATGAATCAATTACACCCTTATAAAATATGGTTTTTAATGGACTCACTTAATGGAAACATTCCCATTAATATGAAATGAATATAAAAAATTAATGACTGTGACAAAATGTCAAACTATGGTTTTATATAAGTGTATTAATTTTAATTTAGGGATTACTACGGAATGAAATCAACTATAAGTATTCTATGGAATGATTACAGAATTAAACACATCATAGATATTTGTTTATAATTTTTAGAGATTATATATTTATCATTAATGATGTCTCAATAGTGAATAAATGATTTTAAAATATTAATTTAAATATAATTTCAGTGAATTAATGTCATCCACTTATTTTATTGATGAATTTGAAATGATATTTATTATTGAAATTTGTTTTTTAATAGATATAATTATTGTATTATATTTCTAAAAATTCAAATACTAAATATTGTCAAAATTGATACTATTTATGTTTTAAAAAAAATAATATATTATTAAACTTTATAAAATTTATAAAAATGTAAACATCAACAAACTAATTAGTATGGTGTTAAATATTCAACAAAGATCCATTAATGGATCCTTTGGAATTTTATAGTCACTATATTAACCATTAGTGAATATAAATGCATGTTTCCATGGTAAGAGTTAAAGGAATTAAATAAGGGTAAATTGAAATTATATAGTTTTTCCATCATAAAATTGATTTTTTTACTAGTGTGTATGTATTGACTACATTATCCACGACGTGGTGATATTCGTTATCTAGGATAACAATTCAAAAATGATTATAAAATTTAAATGATGAGTGAAAATTATAATTTTCAACTTCATATCATGAATAAAATAAATTGTATAGATAACAAACAGGACTTACAGGGAAATATAGGAATGGGGAAAACGAAGTAGTTAACAACGGAAATAATGGTAATATTGAAATAAAATTAAAAAAATGATATTATAGGATCATATATTTTAACTAAAATACTAATATGGTCCTAGTATAATTTAATAACATGATTTAACCATTATAGAGTAAGTGTCAACACCCTCGACTAACAAAACGTACAAGGTTAGGGATAATTTTTCAATATCAATTTTATCTAAGATTGTTTATATCTATGTATTTATTGGGGATATATATACAAAACATGTCCATTTTTTTAAAACATATTTTCATGAAATTTTTATAAATCTTCTACATATGTTTAATGTCATTTTTACCCATTTTTGACTATTACTACATGGTTTGGAAGGAATAATTCTTTTCATTACCATATGAGGTAATTTTTTATATTTTTGGTAAAAGAATGAGGATAATGTTTTTTACCATATATTACATGAATTAATTTTCAAATATATATAATTCCTTATTTCCATGAAGCATCTTCTACAAGATTTTTCTTGTTTTTTTTCAACTAAACTAGTACATCGCAAGAATATTCGCACATGGCTATAAAGTGATTCTTATCATCAATAATAGAATAACAATTTTCAAACATAATTGTTCATATTAATATTTAATATATTTAAATATCAAATTAGTGGAAGATAGAAATATATTAGATGTTAGAGAAATTGATAACAAATCATAAACACAGTAGAAAATATTTAATTGAATTAATAAGGAATTAAAATTTATATTGTGCATTCATGATAGGGAAATAAATTACCTGAATGAAAAAATGATTCAATTGGATAATTAATATTATGATCATTATAATATTTAATGTTAGAATGGAATTCATGTAATGGAAAATAAATAAATAAATGTGATTGATAAGCAGGCGGGGCGAGGCTAAAAAAAGTAGAGGTGAAGGTCTTGAAATCACCTTGAAAATCATTCCAGCACCATGTGTGAAATGGATTGATCCCATCGCAAATGATGATACATGAACACCCCCTTAGTATCCACAAAAGCCGAAGGGACATAGTGATACAACATCATCATTGACCATAGAGCTCGATGATGCTTCATGTTAGGGTGGTTGTTTCTCCCAATGTGGTAGACTTGGTCTACAAGTTGATATGTTGTAAAATATGGTAGTTGAAGAATTCATACATGTGGATTTCAAGGGATTCATAAGTGAGATGCAACATCAATGGATTCAGTATCCTCCTAGTAGCAATCCGAACTATATTCAATTGAGTCAGATACAATAAACCACCATGAGTTGAGAGGATCAATGCTTCATTCCAATTTATGTCTAGTAAAGGGTTGAAAAATAAATGATGGTATCAAATGGAAAAAATAATTGATATGTCCTTATTTCACATGAACATCAAAACAATCAACATGTGTAATATTAATACTGTTACTATTCTATAAATTAGGCGAATTTTGATTGTATAGAATACATTTATATAATTTAAATTGTGTTAATTGAAATTATTGAGAGATCTTATCTGTTAAAAAAGGAGACAGACAATAGAATGAAAATATATTATTATTTGGAATATCAAGAACAATTGAGGCTCACATTGAATAATAATGGAATATAATTATTGATGAATAGGAATAGAAATGATCCTTGTAGCATGAAACCCTTATAATCCACGACATTGATCCTATATATTGGTGGTGCCTTCTTGAGAAATATATTTTTCAGAAAATAATTATAATTCAAACATGATGTTTTCTTCCATCACTAATTAATAAATGATAATAATATAGTTAAATGATGTTGGTAGTTTGTACAACAAAGATTCTTAGGAGGATCCACAACTTTACAAACATAAAAATATCCAAATAAAAAAATCTATAATTAACAATAAAGATCCTCATTCTATAGAAAAATAACACTTTTCAAATGAATTATGAAGAATTTTTTTGAAACATTATTGGTGGATTTGATTACCATTATCATCTAAATCTATGAAATATATTATATTATAATCATATATATTATTTCATAGAGTTTTTCAATAGTTTTCGTTATTTGAAACATCAATCACGGAAAAAAATTAGAACACATAAAAAAAAAATTGTCAATGTTTTTTTAATCATTTTTCCAAATATAGTTAATGCTTCTTTTATATTATATTGTGTGATTTTTGAAAAAACATTCCTTGTAAACCCAAATCTGGAATGTATCCAACTATACAACACTAATGAGATGTAAAAAATAATAAATTGAAAATGTGATGAATGAAATTTATAACAAAACAATATAATATTATTTTCCCTCTGTCTAATAACAAAAAATATTATCATATAAAATATTAAATAAACATGATCAATGTACAAGCCTAATATCAAATTTAAAAATTATATCTGCTGTATAATCATTAAAAGTCTACTACAAGAAATGGACATTATTTGAGACCATATAGGCTGTAAATTACCTCTGGATAATACCCCCAATGGAAATGGAGTATCTGTCTCCAATTCAATAACCAAATTCATATTTTCATCTACCAGAACCATATTTAATGTGGTCAGTGCTGATTAGAGTTACTAGACACCATTCCAAACCTATATTCTTTATAATAGAACCTTTGGACGAAAGGATGAAGTTCAAGGCCACAAATAGTGGTATATATTTGTGACCATTGACATAAAACCATTGATATGGATACGGGTTCCTTATCATTAGGTTTTTCATCTTTTTTGTGTTGTTCATGAATTTATTTAAAAACCATCTGTATCTTCATTAATGTTTTGTGGAAATTTATGGATGTTTTAGAACTACATGTTCTATGAATTTGATTTTTCATGTTAGGCTCCATAATTATATACAACTTGATGTATGAATAAACTATTGGAGGTCGTAAGACCTATAAATATATACTCTTACCGAAAATTGAAATCCAAAGCAAGAGAAATTGTTTACAACACCAATGACACAGTTTTGACATGTTACGATTATGGAAATCAAAACGTCTCCATTTTATGCATTGAGTGCCTTCAGGACCTTACTCCTCCACACGTCTGACTGATTCACCACTAAATCAATTCCCTTCCCCTCTTCCCAACTATCATCAACCTCTACTTTTTCCTATGAGTCTCTTTCTTCGGTCACTAGGACAACCACAACATTGTCTGTTTTTTATATACTGTATCCTCTTCTAGGGGTCTTGAACTATAGGGTAGCCTTGGTCTATAGCATAGACCTCATATCATTGATCCTTGCCTCCTGAAATATTCGGACTTCTTGAAAACATCTTACATAGTGATGAAAAATAGAATCTAAAATATTAGAAAAAATATTTTTAATGAGGTATCCATCAGAGGGTAAACAATGAAACCAGGAACAATCACATTTTTTGAACTCTTTATGGAAACCTGGCATCACCCGAGACATGTAACATCCACAGATTAAAATAATCATCGCCTTGAGATTCTTATCCTTGATACTGCTTTTCTTCGAATCCTCATTCCCACTTACACCTAATTTGTTGTTTATAAGTAAAGAAGTTTGATCAAATATGTCACTTAAACCAATCCCCCACTAATTTCAAACACAAAATTAGGAGGAACATAAAATGAGATGGATAATAAACTATAATTGTGTTGAATAAAATGTAAAACAAAACAATAATATATAATTTTTATTTGGTATCATACCAAACATGTTTAACATGTTAAATATGAATTAAACATGATCGATGTAGAATCCTAATCTCAAATTTATAAATGATATCAGTTGTTTAATACATACAAGTCAACTACTAAAAAGGTAAATGATTTGAAACCTTTTAAAGGGATGAAATTATCTTTGGTAAAACAATGCATTGTCAATGAAGCATCCAATTCCAATTCAGTAACCAAATTCATCTTGTCCTCCGCCAGAACCATATGTATTGTTGTTAGTGTAGAATTGAGTTTTTGGGACACCATTCCAATCCCACATTCCACATAATAGATCCTTTTCCCAAGATGGGATATGTTTCTTATAGGTGAAACAACCACAGCGGTTCTTATATAAAAAAACTTCATTAGCCTCAACCAATTCATCAACTACTACCGTCTGTTCCTCTTTCTGGAAATATAGGCTACATAAAACATTGATGATACTATTTTCTGTAATTATAGGTAATATAGTCTCTTTAATTATAGGTGTGTCGGTGAAATTAACCCTCAAAAAAGGACATTACAAGATGAGACCTCTTCTAGGTATCGCTTGTGAAAATAATCAAGGTAATGAACCTCTATATATCCATTTGGAATGGAATTATATTGTAACATAAGAACACAAAATTATTCATCATACAGATGATCATAATATTATAATAACCACAAAAGGTATATTAAACATAGTAATTAGTAGTTTACCATTGTTTGTAGAGTATCTATTCTAGAAATGTAGTAACAGATTCATGGGAAGTCAATAGAGATAGTGAGTCAAAAACAAAATATTAAACAATTATTAATCTAAGAATTATTAGTTTATATGAGGACTAAATCAATGTAGGAGGAGTTACCAATTTCAATCATTTTTATGGGAATGTGTGGCATGATTTCCTAAAAAATTGTATTTACCAGAGAAGCATAGGTTATCATGTATACCGACCTGGCTCAAGGAGCAATGTCAATCTCGATTTTGCATAGATAGGTTTATATTTAAACATCCAACACTATCATGACTAAAATAGAATATTTTATTTATAAATATATTGTGTAAAGTTAAGGATTATATTTTTGAAATTGGTTTATACCTATCATGAATTGCTAGATGGTTGAGGCCATGAGAACCTAGACTCGAACATGGAAGATCCGAAAGGGGAGTTTCTAGTTGCAGAGCAGCCATAGGAGGAGGAGCTGATGGAGTAGTTCCTGGTTGAGGAGAAGGCGTAGGTGGAACAGACGAATGTAGAGGATCAAAAAGTAGATCATGTGGAGGAAAAGTTGTAGTTGGATAGAGTATTCATGGAGTGGACAAGAAGAGGGTATTTGGGGAGTAGGTAATTGGGGAGGGGTGTGTGAACATTAGAGATGGGAGACAGGAATCAGGGATGGGATTCGAGGAGGGGAGAGAGAAGCCGCCGTGGTAAATCCTGATCAGGGTCGAATTTGTGGGATGAATTTTTGGGTTTGGCGGACGAAAGAAAAATTTTGGGTGACGTGGATGCATATGAAGGTGACATGTATACTGAAAAATTCCAACATTAGTAAATACGTTGATTCTTTTAATTTAATATTGAACAATATTTTTAGAATATAAAATGTTTTTAATGAAAAAAATATATTTTCCTTTGGAATTAAGCACATGTGTTTTGTCAAAATTATTTTACATTTATGATGACATTATGTTATGTTTCTATCACTTTTATTACATTGAGTAGATTTTGATTATTATGGAATTATGAAATCCATTTATCTTGTATGGATTATGATATGATGGAATGATTTTTAAGAATCCCATAAGATTTCATGGGATATGCTATAATGAATGATTAATGGTTTTGTGACACATGTATGAATGATTTCATTATGAGTTGGGTGGGACCAATATCTCACTCTAATGCATTGGGTAAAGATTTATATCTCAAGATATAGACATGAGTAAAATGAAAAGACAAATCTGGTTCAATAATACATGGCTAGAATGACATGTTAACATTGTTTAGTAATGGACATTGTACACTATGATGGTCTTGGCAATAATGCCTTAGCTCGTATGGAAATCATATTATGTGGTTAACTATTTTCTAAAATTCCATGTTTTATTCTAATTTAATTATATCGTGATTAATGTTCCTTTATGATCTATGACTTATGAACTACCAATATTTATTTTATTACTAATTATTTTGATATTTAATCTTTATGATCATGTTTTTACATTCTTATTTTTAGGGTTTCATTTATGTTCTCTCCAGGTTTACCCTTACTAAGAATTTGATCTCACCCTTATTATGTAATATTTTCCCTATGATATAAAGAAATGCTTTAGGTAGGAAAAAATTAATATCTTTATGGGAGATATTTAAGATCTTACTCTAAGTAATAAGATTATATTCCATGTTTCCAAATATACTAAACTAATACAGTTTTGGGAATCGGTATTTTTCATGTATTAATTATTCAAAAACGAAATTTAAAGTTCATATACGTCATGATTGGGTCATTAGGCCATAGGATGGCCATTTGAAATCAACGGTGAGCTAGTGGAGTCATATAGTATTAAAATAGTTACAGAGACCTCACAAAATGGCCATTGGGTATATTTTTTGATACCCAATCTGGGAAACACCACTATCAAGATGATAGATTGAACTGACTTGCTGGTGGCTCTATAGTCTCTCCAAAACAAAAACAATCATCTATCCAATGCTAGTATTTGCTATTTTAGCTTCATTGAGTCTTATAACACTTATAAAATCCCATTTCACCCAATTATTGTTGTTAATTTATATAAATTAAATAGGTTTATCAAAAAGATAAAGTGAACAAACCTGGGTAGATGAAAAGAACTTACAGATCTCCTTTATTTTACCATGATGGTTTCATGTCGACAGGAGATATTTATTATTTTATATGGAGTCTCTTACATAGAAAAGTTCTAAATTTGATTCCCAAATAACGTTTTTTTCTAAATACCTCATCCTAGATGAATATGATATGAAGAGTAATTTTAAGGAGGTGTTTCATCCAAAAATCCAATTCTAGGTCCATCATTCACATTTTCTGATGTTCCTTGAGATGTTGGTGATGATAGAGGTTATTAGGAGAATACAGGGTTGGACTAGATCATCACAGGAAAGAAGTTGACAAAAATTCTTGAGAAGTAGAGTTGTAAGCATAGTTTCTTAGTTTCCTACCGCATAGATGATTTATCACATAGGGAGTTTACTTTAGCTACCATATATGATTTCATTAAAGTTGTCTATTATTGAATTTTGTTTCAGGATATTATATTTTTTTCTTTTTATATTTTGGGAATTTCCATTAGAAGCTTTATTATTTAACCCTTCTTATTATTTATGGTGGAGATAGAGGCTTGCTTCATGTTTAACTATTGTAGTAATATCTATAGAGTAAATATAAGTGGAAGAGTGGACTTAGATTTACTTAGTGGAGAGGGGAGGATGTAGTAATATTAATACCGTGTGATTTAACATTTCCCTGGGTTCACATAGTTAAGCATGAATATAGAGGCAATTAAAATCATGTACAATGTTGTTTTGGAGGACCGATCAGATGCATGAAATAATGTTTCTAGAACAATGTGAGACTGATTTTATTTGAGTTACCATCTATTTATTTTATATATGGGGGTACACCTTGTTTTGTTAAGGATATATGTAATTCGTTTCTCCACAATATCCTAGTATATAATATTGTCAGTGGGGTGATTTAAAATACCGATGTTGTAGATTACACCAGTTGGAGGTCGAGTTATCTTTTATGATATAAATTGAGAGTTGAGATGATCTTAGGGTAACACCATTATTCAGGATATTTCTTATACATGTGGATATAACCATATGATTTCATCCCTGACATTTATTGTTTATATTTACTGTAGGATGTTGTTGATTACTTCAAGAGTATTATAATATTCATTGATGTTGAAAGTGATCATGCCATGTTCATTAGTTAATAAGACAATCATAAAGGTTAGAGACATGATAATCACTTATCTTTCAAGATGTCGGAGTTGATATTGAGTTGAATAGTAGTTAATCTAATTGTGTTTCTGAGGGTATAGAAGGGTGACCTTTTATTTTTGATGAAGTGATTAAAAGTCTACCTCATTGGTGTGAAATCAATCATGGGATATGATTCCAATAATATGTCTCTCTAATTTCGATGTATATATAAAGGTTGTCACATTATGAGATACAAGAGTTATGGATTTGAATTGATGATCTTCTATATTAGGGATTCATTCAACCCAATGTTTCTCTATGGGTTGATTTAGTCTTATTAGTAAATAAGAATGATGAAAGTATTTAACTGTATAATGATATAATAACATGAATCTGGTGGTGGTGAAGAGAGAATATCCACATCCATAGATTGATGATTTATTCATCTAGTAAAAGGGTACTATGTTTTTCATGAAGATCAACTTATTGTTAGAGTATCATCATATCCCAATGAGAGATGAGGATATTCTGAAGACCACCTTATGATGTTTTTATGTGTATAATGAGTCTGTGGTATTGCTTTTTGGTGTAACAAAAACACTATACAAGTCCAAGTGACAATTGAATATTGTGTTTCATGGGATCCTAGACCAATTTTTAGTAGTGTTCATTGATGAAATTCATGTATATTCGATGTATGTGGAATTTTATACAATGCACTTTTGATCGATTTTGGATGTTCTTTAATGTCATCAATTGTTTAAGAATCTCATTATGAGTATGTTTTGGACCAATGAGGTTTATTTTCTGGGGCACAATGTCTCTTGATAGGGAGAATCCTTGTAACCATAAGATATCGACCAATTTTTCTCTTTGGTATCCCCTAATAATTTTGTAAAATTTTATAGTTTCCTTAGACTCTTAGAATAACATAGAAGGTATATCCTAATTTTTCACAAATTGAGACTCATCTGACATCCTTGAGTAGAAAGGATTAGGTCTTTTTTGTGGACAGGATAATTTTAGTATTTAATATAGTATATGATTGATAAGATTATTTGCGATCTTAATTCTTATTTTCTAAATAAAGGATTAATTTTTTAGGTTTTATTCAATGATTGACACCATAAATTTGGATATATTATTATATAGTGTAGATAAATCATCTCCCATGGATCTAAATAGAAATTAACACATGAATGTAACCATGCCACCCATGATATCAAGATTTCCAAAGTTGTGTT